>OY776675.1:95643458-96843458 GCA_963675555.1 Leptura quadrifasciata
CATTGTATAAGCGTAAACAATCACTAAACGTACGCTTTTTTTATAATTTTCAATAGATCCCACTGGATAATTGTGCAATTTAGCTCTTAACTAAGAAAGGTGATTAAGATAGGTGTACTCGATTTTTTGTCTATTTTATACATTAAAACGCTAGCAAAACTTTACTGATATGCTTGTGACAAATAACAAAATAAATGAAAATTACTAAACTAGAATACAAACGTGCATAAATTTAAGTACCTCTGCTGTACTTTAGGCTAGAATTAGAAGGACAACAACCATAACAAACAATAATTACAAGGCGGCTCTCTTTACGGTCTGTAAAAAAGTTTGCATTTAACGAGTAAAGAGAATTTACTCAATAACTCCAAATCTAAAATGTTATACTTCACTTAACACCCATTTACAATTTGATTTTGTATGTACTTCTTTATATTTACTATTTAAATCCATAATTAGAGGGCAATAAGTATATATCTAACTCGCCAACAGAGGTACCTCATATTAATGACATTTCAAAGCCGTCCATGACTACTGGTTCACTGCTGTCAATCTTAAGTATTTTTAATTTGTTAATGTATTGCATTGTACTATATTTTTATCCCTTTTACCTTCGTAAAGATATGGTAGTACTTTATACCACGAAACCAGTAGCCGCCTATTATAGAGTTTGTGAGGTAAAAGACCTTTAAATTTTTCTAATTTCGAACCTATAAAAAATTGTACTACCCGTAATTTCGTTTTAAGTTGTGTTTAAAATCGCATATAATGACAAGTAACACTGTAACAGTTGGGATTCTCTGTTGTTAAATCCTAACATATAAGATCTGTTTACTGCCAGGTGATAGATAGAATATCCTTGAAATCAAATAACAATGTTTACGTATCTGTTTGCGGTCAAAAAATTTACTATAACAAATAATCTACCTCGACACTAGAGATTTAGCTGTAATGTAAATTCGCAACAAAACGATACATTTACGTCAAATTTATGTAATAATACGAAAAATAAGTTAAGTAAAAATTTGTTGCTCCACATAAACGACAGCCACTTACAAAAAGCTATGTACTATGTGATAGAGTCGACGTGATCGCGCAAAACAAATAAAAATATATATAATTTACAAAACACCTTATATGCACGACTATGTTGGTAGGCAGAGTGAACTGAGAAAGACATAAGACGTCTGATATACTTATAATATATGAATTGAAATGGGAAAGAAAAAAAAAATAATGGCTTCATATGTCCCATCCTATCTACGGAAACCATAGAAAACGCAAGTGTTTAGAAATAATTCTAAAAGTTCTACAACAAATGAAGTATGAAGTCCTAAAAAGCGTGTGTTATAATTTTAGATTAGAATAGATTTTTTATTTAGCATAAGCTATTCACAATAGTAATATAATTTTGTACCTAGTCATTATTGTATTGTAACATCTATTGTATATAGTTTTGTAAAACGTTGTACGAGCATAAACAATCACTAAAAGTTGACAATTTTATAGTTTTCAGCTGATCTCACCGGATAATTGTGCAATTTAGCTAGGTAGACACTAGATTTTTGTCAATTCTATATATTAAAACGTTAGCGCATCAATTTCAGGAAATTTTATAGATGAATTCCTGGCAGATTTAATAAAAAGTTATTATAGCCGCTAATTAATACTAAGTCAATTAATTTAATATGGTAATTACTTTTACACAATTAATATCGATATAATATGCTAATTTATCGCTCAATTAAATCCATTATTGTATATTGCATTAAAAATAGCTTCTCTTTTTGTTCTATTTACTTTCAAAATTTTTAACTGTATCGAGACTGCCAATATAGAGGTCGATGTAAGTACTATTTACAATAGGTATATGAAAGACATAGTGTCTACACTAATAGATCTTGAAAGATAAGACTCTCATGCTATCTATATAAGTAACGAATCTTGGAAATAAATAAATAACATAGAAATTAGACAACCCCCAATTCCAGAAGCCGGAGCTAGTGCGGTTGCCCTATCGACCAGACCAGACAAATACATTTATATATAGAACAACGTTGATTGTGCGGCACATAAACTAATGTTAGTATTATTAGAAAAGCAATCTAAGACGACGAGACAAATATAAACTTAGTATATACCTACATAAATCTTTTTACACAAAAAGTTTACTAAAATGGGTCAGCAAAAGGTAGTTTATAACAAACCAATTTATGTGGGTTTTTGCATCTTGGAATTGTCAAAGACGGTATTGTACAACGCGATCAAAGAGAGTTTGGGGATAAGACGTCTCTTTTATACTGTGATACTGATAATTTGATTCTAAAAATAATGACAGAAAATTTGTATGACTCTATACTAGATAACCGGGACAAATTCGATACTTCAAATTATCAAGAAGGAAATATATTTTATATCTCGAAGGATCCATCAATTTCAGGAAATTTTAAAGATGAATTCCCGGCAGATCCAATAATAAGTTTTATGGCACCGGAGCAAAAGCATATCACGTACAATCTGTAGGTAAAGAACTAAACAAAGCCAAAGGCGTGAAAAGATTAGTTATTCAAAAAGAGCTATCGGCACATGATTACAGACAAATTGCTGAACAAGGTGGTGTAGTATTTAGAAAAATGAACACGTTTCGCAGCGTTTTGCATGATATTTATACAGGAATGAAGAACAAAGTAGCTTTGTCTTACCACGACGATAAACGTTTTCTTATTCTCATTACAACAAAGGCTTTACCGTGGGGTCGCTCTGATATACAATTTTTTAAAACCGAATCAGAACAAAACATGCGGCGGTTAATGGCTGCCGTAAATGATGTTGAGCATAGTTCTGTGGAAAACGATAAGTTAGATGTATTACTCGCAGCAATGGCGGAGTTAAATCCTAAAGACCTAGTAAATAAAATAATATTTATACAGATATGTCTTAAACAGAAGGATAATTTATTGAGTTAGATATAATAGAAGAGAAACAATTCTTGTAAATATTGTTATTTATCACAATTAGATAATAATTTATTAGTGTCAGTATTACAAGCAGCAAATGACGTAATTTCCCCCGAATTCTTTGTTCATGGGTGGAATCAATATTTTTTATTAATCTGTATATTCACGTAATCAAAAAGTCATGAGTACTTCACCTCTTTTTTTAATGTCCTCTTGGAGCCATAAGTTAAAAAGTTCTTCTATGGTAAAACGATACATGTCTATAAAAAAATGTGTATCTAAATTACAGATTAGCATCTAAGGATTTACTAAAAATGACACCATTGTACTTTTAAATGGATGAGCCCGGTTGTCAAAGGTAGACAATTAAAGAATTTTATGACTACGTGATTTTAGAAGTCGTAAACATTAAACAAGCAATGGTAATGGCCAAATTCGAACTTATTGTCCTTGAATACAAAAAACAAAATATATCACTTTTTCGCCGAATACAATGGGTCAAACCAATATAAATATCACATAGCATGACTGCAACAACATAATTTGTAATTGCGGCAAATTTATAGAGATAACAGACCAAATGAAGTATTTAGGTATCCACTTCCATCAGTTTTTAAAGTGACATCAACACATAGATTTCTGAATAACAAATTATGTAAATTATTACCTAATTGTGATAAATAACAATATTTACAAGAATTTTTTCTCTTCTATTATATCTAACTCAATAAATTATCCTTCTGTTTAAGACATATCTGTATAAATATTATTTTATTTACTAGGTCTTTAGGATTTAACTCCGCCATTGCTGCGAGTAATACATCTAACTTATCGTTTTCCACAGAACTATGCTCAACATCATTTACGGCAGCCATTAACCGCCGCATGTTTTGTTCTGATTCGGTTTTAAAAAATTGTATATCAGAGCGACCCCACGGTAAAGCCTTTGTTGTAATGAGAATAAGAAAACGTTTATCGTCGTGGTAAGACAAAGCTACTTTGTTCTTCATTCCTGTATAAATATCATGCAAAACGCTGCGAAACGTGTTCATTTTTCTAAATACTACACCACCTTGTTCAGCAATTTGTCTGTAATCATGTGCCGATAGCTCTTTTTGAATAACTAATCTTTTCACGCCTTTGGCTTTGTTTAGTTCTTTACCTACAGATTGTACGTGATATGCTTTTGCTCCGGTGCCATAAAACTTATTATTGGATCTGCCGGGAATTCATCTTTAAAATTTCCTGAAATTGATGGATCCTTCGAGATATAAAATATATTTCCTTCTTGATAATTTGAAGTATCGAATTTGTCCCGGTTATCTAGTATAGAGTCATACAAATTTTCTGTCATTATTTTTAGAATCAAATTATCAGTATCACAGTATAAAAGAGACGTCTTATCCCCAAACTCTCTTTGATCGCGTTGTACAATACCGTCTTTGACAATTCCAAGATGCAAAAACCCACATAAATTGGTTTGTTATAAACTACCTTTTGCTGACCCATTTTAGTAAACTTTTTGTGTAAAAAGATTTATGTAGGTATATACTAAGTTTATATTTGTCTCGTCGTCTTAGATTGCTTTTCTAATAATACTAACATTAGTTTATGTGCCGCACAATCAACGTTGTTCTATATATAAATGTATTTGTCTGGTCTGGTCGATAGGGCAACCGCACTAGCTCCGGCTTCTGGAATTGGGGGTTGTCTAATTTCTATGTTATTTATTTATTTCCAAGATTCGTTACTTATATAGATAGCATGAGAGTCTTATCTTTCAAGATCTATTAGTGTAGACACTATGTCTTTCATATACCTATTGTAAATAGTACTTACATCGACCTCTATATTGGCAGTCTCGATACAGTTAAAAATTTTGAAAGTAAATAGAACAAAAAGAGAAGCTATTTTTAATGCAATATACAATAATGGATTTAATTGAGCGATAAATTAGCATATTATATCGATATTAATTGTGTAAAAGTAATTACCATATTAAATTAATTGACTTAGTATTAATTAGCGGCTATAATAACTTTTTATTAAATCTGCCAGGAATTCATCTATAAAATTTCCTGAAATTGATGCGCTAACGTTTTAATATATAGAATTGACAAAAATCTAGTGTCTACCTAGCTAAATTGCACAATTATCCGGTGAGATCAGCTGAAAACTATAAAAATTGTCAACTTTTAGTGATTGTTTATGCTCGTACAACGTTTTACAAAACTATATACAATAGATGTTACAATACAATAATGACTAGGTACAAAATTATATTACTATTGTGAATAGCTTATGCTAAATAAAAAATCTATTCTAATCTAAAATTATAACACACGCTTTTTAGGACTTCATACTTCATTTGTTGTAGAACTTTTAGAATTATTTCTAAACACTTGCGTTTTCTATGGTTTCCGTAGATAGGATGGGACATATGAAGCCATTATTTTTTTTTCTTTCCCATTTCAATTCATATATTATAAGTATATCAGACGTCTTATGTCTTTCTCAGTTCACTCTGCCTACCAACATAGTCGTGCATATAAGGTGTTTTGTAAATTATATATATTTTTATTTGTTTTGCGCGATCACGTCGACTCTATCACATAGTACATAGCTTTTTGTAAGTGGCTGTCGTTTATGTGGAGCAACAAATTTTTACTTAACTTATTTTTCGTATTATTACATAAATTTGACGTAAATGTATCGTTTTGTTGCGAATTTACATTACAGCTAAATCTCTAGTGTCGAGGTAGATTATTTGTTATAGTAAATTTTTTGACCGCAAACAGATACGTAAACATTGTTATTTGATTTCAAGGATATTCTATCTATCACCTGGCAGTAAACAGATCTTATATGTTAGGATTTAACAACAGAGAATCCCAACTGTTACAGTGTTACTTGTCATTATATGCGATTTTAAACACAACTTAAAACGAAATTACGGGTAGTACAATTTTTTATAGGTTCGAAATTAGAAAAATTTAAAGGTCTTTTACCTCACAAACTCTATAATAGGCGGCTACTGGTTTCGTGGTATAAAGTACTACCATATCTTTACGAAGGTAAAAGGATAAAAATATAGTACAATGCAATACATTAACAAATTAAAAATACTTAAGATTGACAGCAGTGAACCAGTAGTCATGGACGGCTTTGAAATGTCATTAATATGAGGTACCTCTGTTGGCGAGTTAGATATATACTTATTGCCCTCTAATTATGGATTTAAATAGTAAATATAAAGAAGTACATACAAAATCAAATTGTAAATGGGTGTTAAGTGAAGTATAACATTTTAGATTTGGAGTTATTGAGTAAATTCTCTTTACTCGTTAAATGCAAACTTTTTTACAGACCGTAAAGAGAGCCGCCTTGTAATTATTGTTTGTTATGGTTGTTGTCCTTCTAATTCTAGCCTAAAGTACAGCAGAGGTACTTAAATTTATGCACGTTTGTATTCTAGTTTAGTAATTTTCATTTATTTTGTTATTTGTCACAAGCATATCAGTAAAGTTTTGCTAGCGTTTTAATGTATAAAATAGACAAAAAATCGAGTACACCTATCTTAATCACCTTTCTTAGTTAAGAGCTAAATTGCACAATTATCCAGTGGGATCTATTGAAAATTATAAAAAAAGCGTACGTTTAGTGATTGTTTACGCTTATACAATGTTTTACCCAGTGAAATTAAAACCTCTGGTCATTTAAAACTATTTACTAAGAATGTTACAAAACTGATGTTAGAGCACAATAATGACAAGTACAAAATTATGTTAGTAAATGTTAAGTAAAAAAACTATTATAAAATTATTATAACAGATGAAATTCTCTTTACCGATAACGCCGTTCGCGACTTCGTTGAAGATAACTTCATTATTTTTAAATAAATTTATTTGTAAACATATACGTTTTCTTTGTTTCCAATAGATAGGAGGGGCTTATGGGACCCCATTATTTTGTTCACCATTTCAACAATCTAAATTTCTAATGTCTCCGATTTTAAGGAGTAATGTACGTGGTGGTGTAAAATAACACAGGCGTACGTAGGCATAAATAAACACGTACCAATGTAACGAGCTCTCAATACTAATCAAATTGCCTTGATGTACACGAATTTAGTTGATACTTAAAACCTTTAATAATTTATTTTCTAGACTTCGACGGGATAGTAATTCTAACCCTACGTATTGAAAACTATACACCACATACTATTATCACTTTATGCATCGTCTACCAGGTATCAAACAAAATGGCACAAATATACTCTTTTCTAATTCCTAACTTTGTTTGAACGTGATTTATTTAGTGATGTAGTAGAGTGCTTTCAAAACTCTCATGAAATGCGCCCGTTATGAGTACATTTTGAAAACATTTACTCAGTTATCTACCATATACCTCGTTACATAAGTTTGACAAAATAAATTACTTATATGTTTCAATTATAGTGATTAATACTAATACAGTAGTATGCGTATAGTCTTTAAACTGTATTTAAAACAACACATAACCGGAGATCAGTATTCTGCGAGAGCTCGGGATACACAATAAATCTAATGTTTTTCATGTAATTGAGCCGACCGACACGATGGCCGAAGTTATGTATCTTTGCATATGAAGGTAAAGCTCATGAGGTTTTGAAACTACATAAGATGAAGTAAATTTAAAGTAAGGCGGATTTCTGCTTAAAGTAAACACACTTTAGGTACACTATTGTAGGGTCCAATAGATGGTGATGGTATTACCCGAGCTACCGTGTTCGGTACTGTATACTGGCTTCTTAATAATAATTATCGTCATTATGCTCTTGCAATGTTCATTTTTTTACAAAATATATCGTAGATTTAAATGTAAGATTGGATTAAAAACTCTTTAGGTTTATTAAGGTATATCTCTTAGTTATGTAATCAAGACAGGTAATAAAATACATGCATTATTTTAATATTTGTTTTATTTCTAATCTCACCATAATATATGAAAATACAAAGAAATTTTTTTAAGATACTATAATTGTGCAATATGACAATATAATAATTATTTATATCTAACAATAAATACAACATAAAGAATTATTTAACTGCCCGTATCACCATCAGACTGGTCCAGTTGGTATTTTTCAATAAGTTCCTTAGGCAGGTACTTCACTAAGTCATATAGAAAGTGTCTCAATTCTATTCTAATCATATGCTCACAAAATTCGTCCAAATTTAAAAAGCCTCGTGAATATTTGTAACATAGATTTGCACCAGCAGCATACGTCCTGCAATCTTTTTCAATGCGTTCAGTTTCTTCAATATCGTAGAAGACATTTGTATCATAAACTAATGAATGCTGCGAATCCTTGATTAAGTCACTCAGTTCACAAGACAACCTTTCAATGGCCGATTTAATGTCTTCTGCTCGTACCCACCGTTGAGCTGAATATTGCATCCACATTGTCAGTTGGACTAAAATAAAAAAATAAATAAAATAAAACAAACATATTAATCATATATATTCAGAAAGGATATTTTTTTTTTATCAACTTACACAAAATGTGATGATGAAAATATATTGTCAATTTATTATTGTTTACTGTCGGATGGTTGCACAACATTCACTTGCTAGCTCTTGACTTATCGACGATAGGTTTTAATTGTGTGATGCAGAAGCATTCTATTTATATTAGTAGTCACTCTCACCACGCATGATCAGAAGAATACAATTACCTCCCACCATTCTAATTATTACCACACTATAGAGTTGACATAATAACAGAGTTTGAGATACGAAAAACAAAGTTCCCTGAACTTATACTTCACGATGCCTACTTGACCTATAATGCATTGGATGGATCAGTTCAAGGTGGATTTTTTGGTGCAAGATAAAATAAAAAGACAATTAGTTAGTAATGTAGTAGAATAGGTAATAAATAGTATGAAAATAGTAATGTGACAGAATAGGTAATAAATAATATAAGAAAATGTAAATCATGTGTTTCAATTCTAAAAAAATAAAAACTAAAATAAACAGCTACACGTTCTCCTCACTTGTCATGTTAAGATGTTAAGTACACAAAAGAAATAAAGAGGGTACTCTGCAGGTACTGAAATAACAATGTAAATGTTCCCTTTCACAAATTCATTGATAAAAATCTCGGTGGATAAGACAGGCAGGTCGTAAATGTACATCTCATAAATCAGCATAGGATAAGACAGATGTCCCTAAAGATAAGACAGGTAAAATAATTGTTGATCGACATAAAGATAAGACAGATAGGTCGCAATTGTTTATCAGCATAAGGATAAGGCATGTAAATAAAGTGGTTAGGTATATAATCATGAATGAATGTTTGTTATCTCATCGTAAAAAAATACAAAGTGCAATAAGACAATACAACATAATAGAGAATTATTTAACTGTCTGCATACGAACGGCTAGACGGATGGATTGACCATAATTGCTTTAATCACCATTATTTTTACTGCAATTACCTTTATTTTTACTTAAATTACCTGTAATTGTCCTCTAATTACCACAGTACTTTAATTACCTCCCACCACTCTAATTGCATCCCATCACTCTAATTACCCCCCCCACCACTACAATTACACCACACGACTTTAATTACCACCCACCACTTTAATTACCACCCACCACTTTAATTGCCCCCCACCACTACAATTACATCACACCACTTTAATTACTTCTTATTAATCTAATTGCCCCCCACCACCACAATTACATCACATCACTCTAATTACCTCCCACCACTACAATTACATCACATCACCCTAATTACCTCCCACCACTACAATTACATCACGCCACTTTAATTACTTCTTATTAATCTAATTGCCCCCCACCACCACAATTACATCACAACATTCTAATTACCTCCCACCACAATAATTATCCATCATGCAATTACTCTAATTACCCATCATTCCACTAATTGCCCCCCACCACTACAATTACATCAGGCCACTCTAGTTACCCCCCACCACTACAATTACCTCCCACCACAATAATTATCCATCATGCAATTACTCTAATTACCCATCATTCCACTAATTGCCCCCCACCACTACAATTACATCAGGCCACTCTAGTTACCCCCCACCACTACAATTACATCACACCATTCTAATTACCTCCCACCACTCTAATTATCCATCATGCAATTACTCTAATTACAGATCATTCCACTAATTGCCCCCCACCACTACAATTACATCACACCATTCTAATTACCTCCCACCACTCTAATTACCCATCATGCAATTACTCTAATTACCTCCCACCACTACAATTACATCACACCACTTTAATTACTTCTTACTAATCTAATTGCCCCCCACCACCACAATTACATCACGCCACTTTAATTACTTCTCACTAATCTAATTACCATCCTAATTGCCCCCCACCACTACCACCTTTCATAGGCCCCGCCCTCTAACGTCCCATCCCCTAAGCCCCGCCCCTTAATTACCTCCCACCACTCTAATTACATCATATTAGTCTAATTACCTCCCACCACCATACTTATATCCCATCACTCTAATTACTTCTCACTAATCTAATTACCCCCCACCATTCTAATTACCCCCACCACACTAATTGCCCCCCACCACACTAATTGCCCCCCACCCCTAAACTGATCACTGATCACTGCTCCTGCTCCTGAACCGAACCTCTCTCATTAAGACACTACTCATAGTGTCACATATTATTGAATTTTATGACGTTGCCACTAGAGTCCATGTAAATGATTTGAGACCAGCTCCGCCAGAAGAGCACAATGTAGAATTCGAATCTTCAGACGAAGAGAAAGATAGCCTAGATGGAACATCCCTCGATGGAAATGATTCCCCGTCATCAATAGATTCCAGAGAACCTCAACAGTCAGAGCAGACTGTAGTCCATGCATGCACCAGTACACGATGTTTCTACTTCTGATTCCGATTCTACTCCTGATTCCGATTCAAGTTCTGATGGAGATTCCATTATATCTTGAACCTAGGCTAAGTTTTTTTTTTGCCAAATTTTTCATGCCAACTTTTGTCATATCAGGCAAAGTTGGTATTTTTTATTCATTTTTACAAGTTATTTTCCTATTGAGGAGATTGTATCGAGCATATAAATCTTCCAAATTCTCTACAAAAACTCTGACCATATCAAGCAGAGTTGGTAATTTTCATAGTTTTCTAACATCATATTATATGTATTGAACATACACATCTGTACCTAACCTAACCTAGCCTAACCTAACCTAACCTAACTCAAAGGGTCTAAACATATGTTCCATTGACACGGCATGGAAAGACGACAACTCTGACGCAAGGGAGCGATTCAGACGAGTCTAGCAGCTAAAGAGCGAGGGCCGCCACGTCTGTTGAATGAACAGACGCGACGATCCGATGGATCCCAGATTCTATAGCAGTTTTCTTCTAAGAAGGGATTTTAATTATGCTAACCACATTTCAATCAGCGTTAGTCTACAAAATTTATATGTTCTTAATTCCCAAAGACGACGATGTGATATTGGTCGCAGCTACTCACTTTATGCCCAGACGGGATAAATTCCATACCTATTTAACCAGCATAAGTTAACAACATTTTTATATTGTTTCATATTACTGAGCAGTGACATATCAACACCAGAGTTAGTGAAGGAACACCAATGAAGTTCAGTGAGTCGAAAGTGGTTTTTTTATACTATTTTTGAATCCAAAGTTTTATCAATATTCACACTGATCTGAATCTTTATAATTTTTAACTTCTCTTTTTTTATATCCTATTTCTGGATACAATGTTTAAAGTTTGATAATCGAATGCTCTGCGTCGATACTTGTTAAAAATATTATTATTACCATTTTAGATTTTGCATCTATATTATGTTCCAGATAGGCCGGTCTGGTAACATACGAGTACAACACATGGGAGACTCCATTCAAAGATTCATTTTTTCATAACCATTTCAATGTAACCAAACTATTGAACAAAAAGATTCACCAAAAGAATTGAGTATTAAAGAACATACTAAAACTTTCGATACATTTTTCGAAACTATAATAAAATCCGACGAGGAAATATTTCGCATGAAGAACGTGTTCCACGTAAAAACGCCGTTGGAATAGGTTTTTATAACTAAATTAACATTTTCGCTCTACGAAGCGTTTTTTATGCAAAAATATCAAAAACTCACCAAGGAGTGTAATTTTAGAAAGTATACTGAATGTCGCTGCACAAGGACGTAACGTCGCTCCGACCACGACATTTTAGAGAGTATCATGAAAACCGATTTTAACTTCGGAAATTTCGAAAATAGAAACCCTTCTACGAATTCACATTGTGTAGCACTACAACTCATGCGTTATGTTAAATAAAAAGACGATTTAAACCCTAAACCGGTTCCTCAGTGATTCGGTGGCAGAAAAAAGATTTATTTAAGGAAAAACATGTTTGTGGAAAATTAAAGATAGTTCGCATATAAATAAAAACATGAAAGACTTGATATTTGGCAAAAATAAACGATGCGATATTTACGTGTCTGGAGACCAAAATATCTGTACCCTGAGAGGTGGCAAATGCGAATAGTAAACATTTAATTGAGTGATAATCTGACCTTCGTAGGCGGAGCTAAAAGCATTATGTGACTAAGTCCGTGGTTAATCGCTTACTGCTTCTTGGGCCGCGAGTTCCACTTCAATATGCAAATGTGTCAATTACAATCAATGGAGTGAAACTGATTGCTTATGTTGTTCCTAGATAGGCTAATTTTGGAGCGCCCCACCAGGGCAGCGTATGTTACAAGGAGTTTTACCATTACAATATAAGACCAAAGAATAGCCCTCAGACTTATTGCTACTTACGACAGAAGATACGTTTAGACATTCATAAAGATGCGCAGGCTTTCCTTGTTTGAATTCCCAGGTGGTCCTTCCGTGACAGTTTAGAGTTAAATGTTACGTCCAAATACATCATTGTACGATAAAGATATGACCGCGTACGCATAGGAGAAGGAACTTTTCTTCTGTTTAGTGATTTATGTGAATATAAGAAAGTTAGTATCTTTTTTCAAATAGCTCTTTCGAAAATGTTTCTTAAAATTAAGTTACTAAATGCTTTGTCGTTAACATCAAGAAATAAATTACAACTTCTGATTTAACGGTTGATTTACAACTTTTATTGGCATCAGTAATTCGTTGCGGGGTGTACATAAGAACAGAATTCCGTTGACGAACAATTTGTGATCACGGTTGCAAAAGTGATTATAAAGTGTTTAACATCTTGAAAAATCGAGGAAAGAAAGATACGTCTGAGTATAAAAAAGTATCCAAAGAAAATTCACTCAATGACTGTTCATTAATTAAACAGAATGTACTAATTAATAATTTTAATAATTGCATAGTTGACAATATTCGGACGTGATACGATGAAAGCCTTAACTAATATAACATTTATAATTATAATTTGATAATGTTGTGTTTTCGTATTTATTCACCTTTAGTTAATATTAGGTGACAAAGCAGAAAATATACTCGATTGGATCATTGTTTTATTGAGTTTTAACCCAATTTCCATTTAGTTCATTAATTAATCCAGTTTACATCAATTTATGCTAATTAAAGTATTTATCAAATTAATTATATTTGATATTCACGAGAGATTAAAATAATTAATTATTCATCACTGGTACTTTACTCCAGAACCAGAATAACAGCATATTGGCTATAGTTTATCAACAATTTCAATGTAATAATTTCGATAGAAGGATATCAGATTGCCCACTACAATTTTCTTTTTCTCATTTTTACGGCCTACACTCTGCAAGATGAAAACACCATAGAAATTTGATGCTAACAACTACCACCAATTAACGATTATCCATCCTCTATTATATGCCTACATTATAAAATTTAATACAAATATTTTCTTCATGACGAATTTTAATGCAAACATCATCTCATCAGCCTTTCCTTAGAGCTTCAAGAACTTTTAGATGTGTATACCCAGAGCTCTGATTCCTTGGGACTTAAAATCAACATTGGAAAGACTAAGATTATGTCAACTCCTCATCAAGTGAACCAAATAGACATTACACTTAACGGAAATTCTCTTGAAGTGGTGGATCAGTTCAATTACTTAGGCAACGTTGTTAATGACAAAGCAAATATGGACAGCGAGATTCGCAATAGAATTAACGCTGCATCTAGAGCACTCTGGGGACTTAAGAGAGAGAGAGTATTTGACAACCACGACCTTGCTTTGTCAACGGAAATGGCTGTCTACAGAGCAGTTGTCATTCCAACACTGCTATATGGATGTGAAAGCTGGGTCACTTACCGTCGTCATGTCAAAGAATTAGAACGTTTTCAGCAAAGACACCTCAGAAGTATGATGAAAATCCGTTGGTTCCATCACATATCAAACGTGGAAGTACTCAGGAGAGCAAACAGCCTTCCAATTGAGGTGCTTATTTCAAGAGCACGCCTAAGATGGGCAGGTCACGTTCATCGTATGCATGATAACCGCCTTCCTAAATGTACACTTTATGGTGAATTGCTAAGCGGTAGAAGAAGGCGTGGCGGTCAACGAAAGAGGTTCAAAGACGCTCTCCATGAAAATCTAAAATCCTGCGGTATTGCAGATGAGCAATGGGAACAACTTGCAGCGGACAGAACCGAATGGCGAGGGGTTGTGGCCAGCTATCAAGGAAATGTTGCTGCAAGAAGGCCGAATCCAAGACCTAACCAGGTCTATGTTTGTCCTGACTGCGGTCGACATGTGCTCTCTCGAATTGGCCTCTATAGCCATAGTCGTGTGCACCGTAGATGAATGGGAATTACAATAGACTACAACTTTTACTTCTTTTTTATTGTACACAATTTATCGACTGTAACATTTTTTATACTCGGACTCGAGTAACGGCTAATAATAGTTTGTCAGATCTGTGTTTAAATATATCTCTGTTCCCTTATTCCTTTTAATTAAAAATCAATATTTCTTGGAAAATATTGTTTTTAAATTTGGGCCACTCCGATAGAATTTTTTAATAAGCGTTGAAATACCCTGTATATACCCCATATACAAATTTAATTTTTTCTTATTCATTTTCCAAATTTAAGTAATTGATACATTTAATTCATTTCATTCTGACATTCATTTAGCCATTAAATATTGAATAAAATAGAGTTACCAGAATGCATTTTAAAATTACCTTCTTTTAAAACAACAGAAACGATATATTTTACGGGAGAATCCAGTTAAAATAAGTCAAGCCAGAATATTTGTTAAGCGTCAAGCACTTCGGTTACTTCCCAGAATATGAAATCGCCTACCGTTTTCTATCTTAACCATAGGAAAAGATAGAGAGTTAAGTTTTCAGTCTAAAATGCTGCACAAAACTACGCCGTAATCAACATTGTAATGTTGTTAACGTAAACAATTTCCACGTGAGACCAGGGGGACGCGTAAATCCGGGTAGAAGAGTGACGTCACGTACAATATAACAGAAACTGCAGTGGCCATGCACAAGGAATTGTAATCACATTCGAGCTTCCTGGAGATTACAATTGAACCACACATTAGCTACATCGCAGGACTCTATGTTCTCTGGGCTTTGGAAATAAAATTTAAACACACCTGAGTTACTTCGCAGGACTTTAAGTTCGCTGTACTCGCTGGATTATTTTGTGGTCATTTTGCCAAGTAATTACACACAAAATGCACTCTACGTCTACACCAACTTATCTGACTGTTTAATACGAATCTGCATTCTGGTTACGAGGTGGTTAAAAAGGGTTTAAATTGGTGCATTTGTGGTACTAAAAGAATATTATTTTTTTTTAACGATTAGCTTTGATTTTTAACTATGATAATATTATACTACCAGATATTCAGTTATGAGTTCATTCACGATTTTAAAATTTCACTCTCTGAATATTTTACTAGGGAAATTTTCGTTTGCAAAATAACAAGATTATATTCAAGAATATTTGGATATTTGGACCATATACTACAAGTTTACAAATACTTTACGGCGCTTCACGCTGATATAAGAGATGTTATAATAGTCTTTGTCGACTTTAACCAATTTCATTTCTTTAACTACTAAATTGTCAACGATGTACAATTTCCGTAACTACGAGAATGTAATTGTTTGTGAACTGTGTTTGCATAACATAACAGTAAAATAGGTGCCTTACGGACTATCAGAGTTCGACCTAAATTTAAAATTCCCAGTCCGCTGTTCTGAGGACACTTGTCTACGCAAATCTGTAAGGTCGTCGATCTTTTCGGCCACCCCACGTTAACATCTGTTCGGTGTAAAACACTTGCTACTGTTGTTTAATTTATCAGTCAATTGACACAAAATTAAATCTCCAGTGTTGTTTAGATTGTTCTTTCTAACACTATTTAAGCCAGTTGGTTAGGTGCAGCCGATAATCATCATACTGTATCGTACTATCTTTCTTGTCCGTGGCCGTGAGCACAACTACAACAAAACTGGAAATTTCCACATAATTTAACTATTTGAAAAAGGGAGTTTTTCCCACAGCTAGTGAGTATTTCCACTGAAACCAGGCTCCATTGCCGACTACCACAGAAAATACCAAATAACTTTTGTTAGTTTGAAACACCTATTCTCTGTTATGTTCGTAAACTTTGACACTGTAGTTGCATAGTAACTGTTTCGAAGTAACATCTTTGACGTTTGTTCACTCCGGTTATATTACTTACAGACTATTGTCACATCTGTTCAAAATAAGTATTATCTGGCCGATAGCCGTGTTGGTTGAGATGCGATGTGGCAATCGCCATTAATCACACGAGTATCGCGCCACTGGGTTCGAATCCCGACTCCGGCCTTGGCACCGTCGGAGGAAATTGTTGTATAATTTCTGTGTAGTAGAATGCAGGTTTTCACGGCCGTTGTCTAATGAAGTAGTTTCTTCCGGGTCTTGCCGTGGTCGTCGAACTTGACTTGACGTTTCGCTGATCATCCTGTCAGCTTCTTCAGAAGGATTCTAAAGACTCAAGTCTTTAGGATTCTAAAGAAGCTGACAGGATGATCAGCGAAACATCAAGTCAAGTTCGATGACCACGGAAAGACCCGGAATAAACTACTTCAATTTCTGTGTAGTTTAATTATTAATTATTATTTATATAGACTATTGTTACTGCTCTTATTCTTATCTTTCTCAATTTAGACATGTGATATGGTTATTCAGGCCGTTGCCACAACTCTAATTACTATTAAAATAACACAGCATACTTTTGTATAACTCAGTTCTTGTTATTACATGAAACCACGTAGCATACCTATAGTACGGTCATTGCTATAGCAACGCAAATTTCCTATTATAATATTTAAACAATAATTGTCTCAAATATTTGGATTATTTTTGATTTCATGTACAGACTATTTGCTACATCAATTTATATAAAATAAAATGGTTTTTTTTTTTACTAAATTTCCCATCAATTATTATCTTTTCTTCACCTTTACCTTTTTCGTCATATAAGTAATAAATGGTTTTGTTTCTAAGCAAAATAGAAAACAAACTTATAATGTACACTATAAATGTACAGTGCAATCTTGAGTAATAAAATACTACATAAATAACACATGTAATTAACTAGGTCTCTCAATTAATAGACAGTGTGTTCAAGTTTACCAGGTATTTCAATTAGTGATTAGTTTTCTAAGGTATATCGTATCAGACAGAAACAAGTAATATTAAACTTTATATAAAAGAACCCGAGATAATTAAAAAGAGGGTTACTACACACACAACAAAATTTGGGTCCCACTCTAACAAAACTAGACAATCACGCAAATGGCCAATATTATTTGTTTATCCCTCAGATAAATTAATAATAATTAGTTTACTGGTGACATAATTACCAGGATTTTATGTGAAATAAAATCACATACCCCATAACCTCTTCATTGGTACAAGTGACCAGGATTTCTGTTTGTAAATATATGGTGGGGGTCACAATCTCTTCAGCATTTTTCTGATGAATGATTATACAATATATACTATTTATGAAATAAATAATTTAAAAATTTAAAAAATGGGTATGAAAATTGATTTTTTCGGTAGAATCACCCAGACAGGTTACCCATACAAAAATATAATTCAAGAAATTGCCGCAATCCAGTGCTAGCCTTACTGCACCCGCCACCAGGGCTACTGGATTACAGACAATAAGGGCATTTTTTTCTGTGTACATTAATATTATTTCTTAGATTTTTTAAATTTTTAAGTCACTTTTGTATGAAAAAATAACGCGACAGTTGAAAAAACGTTATTTTTTCAGCAAAATAAAACAAAAAATTCAAAAAATTTAAAAAACCTGCTTTTTTACAAAAACAAAACATAAAAAATCGAAAAAGTCGTACTAAAAAATATAAAAATAATTTGTTTGCCACATATTTGCAAGAAAAACAAGGCGTGCGCACTTTGAATGATTGTAAGCATAATTGTATGAAAGGAGTGGAATCATTGTACACATATTTCCTTCAATCATACGTACATAAAGATGATACATATACTTATAGGTATACCAATTGGGCACGCCTTGCTTTTCCTGCAAATATGTAGCAAATAAATAATTTTTTACTTTTTAGTACGACTTTTTTGTTTGATATTTTATGTTATGTTTTCTGTAAAAAAAGCAAGTTTAAAAAAATATTTTTAAGTATTTATAACATATTGAACCAGTTTACATACATTCATTCATTGGAGCTGGGTTCCGAGATATAAATCTAACGGCATTCTATTATATCACCGGAACTAATATCGTACCATTTGCACTGGAAAAAACGGACGTAGAAATCTCTGATCAGTCGAAAAACCGTTTGTATTCTACATTTTGCCGAAGGTGCCGGTTGGATAGTATATTTCATCCATTTTTATCCCCGCGGCCCCTACGTGGGGAAAAGTAACGGTGGAATACTGTATTTCATCCGATCTTAGCAACTATGCAAAATTTCATGAAGTGTTATTGTACTCCGGGTGCTCTCCCCCGTCGACGGTCGACTCCTCCAGGAGTCTGGTTTCGATTATGTTAAAGGATGCAAAAATTGAAGACAAACATTATGGATGAAAAGTGAAAAACACTACATTGTGAGTTAAAGAAAGGCAAGTCATAAAATATACATTTAATCACTAATGACAGTCAAAGTCTTGGAGGGCGTTCTGTTACAGTTCAATTTAACATTTATACGTTATTAAAAAAAATCTCTAATTCATTGCTTTATCTCTTACATTTAATGTCTAACGAATTCGTGTTATGCGTCGTCACGCGTAATATTTATTATTTAGTTGTCTATATAAGCCCGCAATTGTAAGGAATCTGTTGCACTTGTAGACATGACATTATACATTTTGTTGTGTAGCGTGTTGCATATACTTAGGCTCTCTATTTCTGTAATTCTTAAGCTAGGCAACCAATAACTTTTAATTAGTTTATAGGTAGATTCCTATAACCTATTGGCGATCGGTAACACAGATTTATTTCTTCACAATAGTTTTTGGCTTCCGGTAGTCTGTCACTTTTCACGTGTAATTCGCTCGAACGCTTGGCAATTTATTAAGTGGTATTTTTACGTGCTCGTTGCGATTTTTGAAACAAGTAATTTCACCATTTTGGGATATATTCGCAACGTTATATTTTTCGGTTATCCATTTATGTTTGGACGAGTGCATATTTTTATGGTATTGGAAATCGATTGTCTTCATTGGAAGGATCTATACGTAAAAGCCATTTTTGCCAAATTTACACGAGGCCAAGGACATCCAAGGTCAACAACATTTTTCTAAGAAAACCCTCCGAAACGAGGTAATTATTTTATTTTTATATTCAAACTAGCAAAATATCACTTGTAGTAAATTGTTCAATGGTAAAAATTTATTTTTAGGGTTTTATTTTCACCTACGGTTTCGTCTAGGAATTCGTAGTTTTTTCATACGATTTTTTTTTGTCTCCCCTGATACGAACGAATAACTTTTTTTCCACTGGTCTACACGTACTTATGTTACTTCTCCTTACTGGACTGGAATTTCTTTTATGTGGAGAGCCATCCATTTTTTTGGGTTAATTGATAGGCTGGAAGTTACCCATTCCTGAAAATTGAGCCGAAGCTGAAGCCCTGCTGCCTGCAAGTTGTATCCTTCTTGTACCATATATATATTGATTTTTTTTTAAATATATTGTATATTTTGCTTTTAAAAAAATATCACCACTGCTAATTTTGCTAAACATTTTATGAAAATATTCTGTCAACTAATTAAAACATCTATGATATTTGTTGGGGGGTTTAAGCACTTACGTAAGACGCGTATACCCAGTTAGATACATATTTTTTTTGCGTGTTAATTTGTCTGTCATACCATACTCTACGTTATTGTACTGTTGAATGTTATAAAGTTACTTCGTTTATTGTTATTAAAAGATACAACTGAATTTGAATTTTTCATTATCGTCTCGCTAAGTAATTTATTTAGTAAATTTAAGGTTACATTGTACTTGAGCTGGTATTTGGAGAGAAAAAAAATTTACTTGGCGCCCTGATACATCATAGTAATTTAGAACCCCGACCATCTCCACTGTTAGTCGGCCGGCAAATACCGTTAGTCTACAGACGACGACCAACTAGTTACGTCAGATTGTAATTTTAAAATTTGACGTAGCAGTTCTTTCCGCCCATTATAACCAGATTTTCTCTAAACTAGAATACGAGAGAATATGATGCTGTAGAGTCGTTGAAAGATGCACTTCTTAGAAAATCGAGTTGCTGAAGCGGTGAGCTGTACAAGGACTCGTATGAGACATATGGTTACGTATAATTGACAGTTACAAAATTTGCTAACTCTGCTTTTACTAACTTCGTATTCTAAATATACATACACAAAATAAATAACGCTTTTATCCAATAAAATCCATACCCTTATAACGTGTAATATTTTAGATTTTTCACTTTTATATTCAGACAACCTAATATCAAATAATATTTAATATCACATTCTTCAAATTTCATTTCAATATACCAAGAAAATCCATTATAATATATCAACACAAATGGCTCTGTAAATAAATTACCGAACAAAGCAATCTTAAAACGATTGAATGCCGAGGGCGGTAGTGCAATAATCAAATCGTATAGTGGCGCAAATAATACCCTTATCCATATGCATTAGTCCCTTCCATAGAACATGATGAAATGTGCCAGTAAAAGGTTAACGCCAATTCGCCTTCCTTCCACTTGTCAAAATCCAAATGCCTAGTCATTGTCGTACTGTTCCGAGGAGCACTTGATCAACCTCTTCACCAGAAACCGGGTGCTAAAATAAATGCCAAACGTCCATCGTCAACGCAGGTCTATATTTCTAAACCCAAACGACTCGTGAATTGTAAATGTGCAGACACAGCATTTGTAAGAGCACTTGTCACTACGCTAAACTGGACACATAACTTCAGATATTGAGACATAAATTATGAAGTTAAAATTAAGTTTGCCTAGTAGCTGTACGATAGTTTTACCTCTCCTCGACTAAGCACGGCTGAATAATATTCTTGGCAGACATACAGTGTGTTTCAAATGAAACTAGATACCTAAAATGTCTGCTTAGAAATTTAATTATGACGAAACAGCACAAATATATAAAAAATCAGCACGGTAAAATGGAATTAATTAATGTAAGTAATATTGCTCTGGTGACTTTATTTTGTTACTTTTAAAAAAGTCTCGTTCATCCAAAATTTTACTAACATGGTAACATGTTCTAAGTAATTTTAGCAGCAACTAAGTAATTTATTCGTTAACTGTATAAATTTGACGCTTAATTTGTTTGATATAAACATAACTTTCAATTCATTTTCATTCGAAGTTAGAAAACAATATAATTTTGTAAAAATATGGCAAATTGAGAAAGTCACCTTATCGTAATGACTAAATTCTATTGTTGTTGCCATAGAAACCAATAATAAAACAATGAAATATTTAACGATTTAAATGTCGCATTTGGTACATTCAAGTCTAGAAAATTGTGCGAAAAGAATATGATTTATTTATGCACCGGAGTAAGCAAAAAACTGTCAGTAATCTGAGTCTGTTCTTTTATTTACCTATCTGAAAAAGCAAGAACTTTCAAATGTTCAAGTCTCTGGTCCAAGTTTTCGATGTATAAAGCAGTTTTGAATGTAAAGAATAATGTAGATATAGGTGTAAAAGCTTTTTTGAAAAGACAATCCACTGGGTATAGGGCTAAGAAATCTAAAGTTTTTGATAGAGCACATGTAGAACGCTTTTTACTAGAGGCACCAGATAAAAAGTTGTATTAATAATAATGGGCTTGGCGGCGCTTGTCGTCGAGAAGAACTTTACTACCATCGATGACATTATGAGAAAAAAAACTGCATGCTGGTTGCTAAAGTACCTGATTCGAAGATCCACATTGAAAGAACTTTTATGGTAACTGGTGAGATAGTTAATGTAATAAATCCACTAAATATTTACGATAAATATGCAGCTATTCGCCCTTCTCATGTGATTCACAAAGGGGTTTTTCTTCAATATCGAAGAGAAAAACGTATGGTCCAAGGAGTTGGTATTAATACATTTTCAAAAATACCAAGCATTAAGTTATTTAATCCTGGGCAATAATAATAATAATAATAATAATAATAATAATAATAATATTTATTCACGTATGCCTTACAGGATGTGAAAGTCAACAAAAGGTAAATGCTTAAACTTAAATAAATAACATGTAATCAAATGTAAAAGTAATAATTAAAAATAACATGGTGTGAACAGTAAATAAATATAAAAAAATACACAATCGATTTACATATGATTAAAACATCAAATCGTATGAATGATGTACACAAAAATACATAAACAAAACATAATTAAAGAAGAATAATTAATTAATAACATACGCTCTTGATCATAAGTCAGCAGAGAGGTTTTCGTAGTCATAAAACTCTTTTAGGCTGTAAAAACAATTTTTGCAGAGAAATGAAAATAAAGCTTTTTTATAACCATTAAAGTTATTTATTTGCTTTATATTCCTAGGGAGATGGTTATATATATCACTACAGGAATGAAATGCGCTTTTTCTAGAATTTGAAAGTTTTATGTTTTTTAAGTGGATATGATTTAAAGAACGAGTATTATAGGTATGGACGTCATTGTTTAATGGAAACTTGTCTGGATTATTTTTGACAAATAATGCCGATTCATATATGAATAACCCAGCAGTAGTTAAAATGTTGTTGTCTTTAAATATTGGTCTACATGTGTCTAAGGGATTAAGAGAAAATATTAATCTAAGTAAATTTTTTTGTTGAATAAAAACTCTGTTTATTTCGGTTGATTGTCCCCAGTATATGATTAAATATTTTATATGGGAGTATGCCAGAGAGTAATAAATATTTAATAAATATTTTCGATCCATAACATGTCGGAGATTTCTTATTGCATAATAAGCAGATTTTAACTTATTTATCACGTAATCTATATGATCAGTCCATGTCAAAGTTTCATCAATGTGCAGTCCTAAAAATTTGGTACCCGAAACTCTTTCTAGCCTAACATTGTTAAGAAAGAGGGTAATGTCTTCTACTTTTTTTCTTTTATGAAACATAATATATTTTGTTTTTTCAATGTTTATTATTAGTTTATTTGAGTAACACCACTGATAAAATATTGATAATAATGCATTTGATTTATTTTGGAGATCTTCCGGAGAATCTGCATTAATACAAATTGTTGTATCGTCTGCAAACATAATTAAAAGTACATTCAACTCTTTTGTTATATAATGATCAAGGTCGTTGATGAATAGGATAAAAAGAAGCGGGGAAAGTACGCTTCCCTGGGGAACTCCAAATTTTAAAGTGGAAGTGTTTGATAGCTGTTCGTCCAACTTGACAGTTATTTTTCGATTATATAAAAAGGAGTCAACAAATTTATTTAGAGGTTCTCTAATTCCTAGTGAGTTTAGTTTTTTTATAAGGAAACTTCTATTGACGCAGTCAAACGCTCTCGTTAGATCAAAGAAGAGTGTTAGAATTAATTTATTATTATCAAGTGCTTCGTAAATATAGTTTGTTAAATCGAAAGCTGCGGAACTTGTAGAATGGCCTGGTCTAAAACCATGTTGATCCTGGGCAATATACTGGGCACAGCTTTAGGAGATCTTCAGCATCACTATTAACTGGTTATGCAGCTGGTTCTTACCTTGAAACGTCATGGGGGATGGAAATCCTCAACAGTTGCTGAGGGATATATAGAAGAGAGCATCGAGAACAAAAAGAAACAAAATCAAAACTGAATCGCGCACTAAAATTTCGAAGCAGAACTTGAAACTTGAGACTGAAATTTGGTACTGAAATTTCAACTAAAACTCTAGAAAGATCTTGTATCTTATAAACTGTGATGGGCAAAACTACAATTTACTCCTAGGAAACATTAAAGAATAACATTTTTTTACTCATACACTCACCTTCTATGAATGGTTTTGTTTCTATATCCAAGACATTCTAAGGTCTTATTAGGGAACACGGCATGATGACAGACAAGTAGCAATAATCCTCGATTGGGTGTGACTTCCTCCAAAATACAACTATACAATAACTCCTCGCCGAAATAATAAACTGAAAATCACTGTGGCACTGTTCTAGACTTATTTTCGTAAAGGATGATTGAAAATAAAAATTTTCTAGACAGCCGTGAACTAACTTTGCCGTGATGTACCAGGAAGTAAATGTCAAACTGTCAAAAGACAAATTGACTGGCAGTTTTGCAAATGATGACGTCACGGATGATGTCGTCACTCAGATTATTTATGTTTAGGAATTGTTGTTAATGCCTTATAACAATTATTATTACCAAGGTGAGTAGATAATCAATTAAAAGTAGTGAAATTTTAGGACATATTTGCTGAAAATCACTACATTTTATTAAAATGTTACTTAGGAATAAAAATGTAAACATTTTTTAACAACTAATAATTTATTTCTCAGGAACCTATTGACGGATTCTTAGTTTTCAATTAAATAATCCAGTTAAAGTGAGTACTTACTTTTATATATCGCTGGAAATTAATATTGATTAAATTTGTAAACTTTTTTCTACATAACCTCGTATTTTGTTTTCCAAATTTTAGGCGGCATTTAAAAACAAACAGACCATTACCTAACCCATCCAGGTTTTACACTATGTTCAACCAAAGGAATCAATAACAGAACGACACCCAGAAACCCTTCCCTATACTGCCAAATTAGCAACTGAGAAATTGTACTACGGTGAGGACGATTATTATTTGAACGTTTGAAGCAACGAAATATTATCCTCTCGACTATTAAAAATTAACCAATCACAGTACATAAAATGGTCATTGGAAATAACTCTCTATCTCTATTCCCATTACATATCGCCGGTAACGCCGTCCCCACAGTCGTGTAACGTGTTATTGCGCCATTGTGGATTAAAGTGCATAAACAGTAAGACATTATTTTGTGCGTGATTTACTTCACATTAAGGACGGTAACTATATGTTAGTTACTATCAATTCCTCCAATAAGAAAACCTGACAGAAACTGGGCGCAATCAGACGATGAGAAAGCTAACGTGCTAGTGCTAGCGGAACATCTCGCAATTGTATTTATTCCGAATTCAGATTACAACATAGATGAGGAAGAAGTCAATAACTACCTGAATGCTTTCTTTCAACTCTCACTGCCAGTCAAATCATTCTCACCAGCTGAAGTTCGTAAAGAAATTAGCAAAATTAATTCTTTTAAAGCACCTGGCTATGATTTAATCGTTGGAGAAATATTAAAACACCTACCTAGAAAAGCGATTGTTCTATTGGAAATACGCTCAAATCATCATGATCCCAAAACGCGAAAAAATGTTTATTTGGTTTATATATTTATTTGTACATTTACATAGTAAGTATACATTTTGGTTACATCTTAGTACTTACTATTTATTTATATGTTTTTAAATTTTATTATTATTATTATCATTATTGATTCGAAATGTGGCGCATTTTGTTTTCTTGCATATAGCCATCTTATTTTAGTGACATTTTAACTCAAACTATAGCCTCTCAAAGAATTCATAATCATCATCATAATCATAATTCTGGAACCCACTAAAATGTATGTTTGCAATGTAGCTCAGAGCATCGATTGACGAGGGCCTTTGACTAATAATGCCATTAAAACTGTTGGTTTTAGCCAATAATCTAATTTAGGTGGTGGTTTTACAACAACGATAAATTGATTAACTTGTAATAGATGTTTATTTAGAATAATACAAGTTAATATGTACAACTTTTCGAAATTAGTTGTAAATATAACAAATTTTTTTAGCTTAAGCTAATAGAAATGCCACTAAATAAACAACATAATACTCATTAAGGGTGCGTTACCAAAGTCAAATAGTGCGTAGAATATTCTCATTCTTATTTTACACTCATCTTAAAAATGATCTATCATAATTCAGAATTGATTTCATTATGTAAACTAGCAAACTTAAGACAAGGACCTATTATATTTTATATTGTAATCCTAGGGAAAATTTAGTTTCTAAAATTTTCTCCTCGATTATTCAATCTGAACGTTCTACTCGTTCGTCCCAAATTCACCATAAATTGTTTTATACTCTACAAAGGGCCTTAAATATTCAAATAAAATATAAGACGATGTAGTAAAGTAAAATAACATGAGAAAAAGTGAAAAGTCTGCATAATAATTGATGAAGTAGTTTCTTCCGGGTCTTGCCGTGGCCGTCGAACTTGACGTTTCGCTGATCATCCTGTCAGCTTTTTCAGAAGGATTCTAAAGACTGAATTTATTGTGTTACACTCCTCGTTATATACCTAGGCGCCGCTTCGCTTCGCTGGTCATTGGTCGTGCTTGGTTCGCTTCGCTGCTCGTTCGTCGTGTTTGGTTGACCGTGACTTACTACGGTGCTGGTACTTGGCAACACCAATGTCCTCGTGTTACTAAGTCGATACCCATCCTCTCTGTTAAAGTTGTTCACGTTTTCCATAATTTCCAGTGATTCCCTAATGATTCGCGGATAATAGCGCGTATTCCTGTCTAATATATTGACATCCTCGTAGTCGATTTTATGATTCTCGTTATCATGGACATGCTCTGCTATCGCCGACCTATCCGTGTATCCAAATGTGGTATTTCTCTGGTGTTCTTTGATTCTGCACTGGATACTCCGTCCTGTTTGTTCGATTACGGGAACTCAGCAGCGGCCAGATATTAATGTCATACTATTATGCACAATTCTACAGTAGAGTAAAATATGGAATTTTGTTTTGGGGCAATTCGTGTCATTCAATAAGAGTATTTCGCTTACAAAAAAAGGCAGTCCGATCGATACTGGGAATATCGAGATTGACTTCTTGCAGAACACTATTTAAACGATTAGGATTATTAACTATAACAGACATTTATATTTTGGAAACGCTATTATTTGTTAAGCATAACTACATGTTATTTCATTCAAATAGTTTTTTTCATGACTATAATACCCGGAGAAACAATGATCTATCTATACCACTGCACAATAGAAATTTAACTGAAAGTAATCCTGCCTATATGGGAATAAAAATATATAATAAGTTGCCTGATTACATAAAGATCACTGAAAATATCAAATTATTTAAGAAACAAGTATTAAATTTGCTCAAACAAGAAAACTTCTATAATCTCTCTGACTATTTTAATCATAGGTTTGTGTAACAATATTGTATTATTATATTATTATTTTAACAATTTTAAGTGCTCAATGTATCGACTATTCTAATTATTGTCTATTCTAAATGTATTTTAGCTCTAGTTTATTCTAAATGTATGTAATTGACGTGTCCTATACAAATTATGTACTCCTTGTACGATGTCTTGGACTAAATAAATATTATTATTATTATTATTATTATTACCACATGTGCACTTCAACTGGTAAACACCTTTTGATAACAGTTTGGAGACAGGGTCTTTGATTGAGGGAAACATCTGCTGTATTTTCTTCACTGTTCGAAACCGTACACCTACTTTGTTTTTGAGTAAAATCTTCTTCAGCCTATCTGTGACTTCCGCGACGTAGGGTAGGCATGCATGCCTTGTTGGTTGTTGCTGTTCTTCTTCTGTAGTTCTCCTTTGGTTATTTACTATGCGTTCTATATTGCTTTGACTATATCCGTTGTTCTCTAAAGCTTGTTGGACATTCTGTAGTTCCTCGGGTTTGTTATGGTCGAATCAGGTTAACTGTGCCCTCAATTGGTACATTGGTGAACAAAGATTCGACGTCAAAACTAACCATGATATCATTACTTGTTATTTCCAAGTTGGAGAGCCACAGAACCAACACAATATGCGACGACACGAAGACAAGGAGAATATATAATTAATTTATCAATTTATCAATTTATCAATTCATCAATTTATCAATTTATCAATTTATCAATTTATCAATTTATCAATTTATCAATTTATCAATTTATCAATTTATCAATTTATCAATTTATCAATTTATCAATTTATCAATTTATCAATTTATCAATTTATCAATTTATCAATTTATCAATATATCAATTTATCAATTTATCAGCTTATTAATTTATCAATTTAACGATTTATTTATTCATTTATTTATGTTTATATGTATCTATCTGTCTATTTATCTATCTATCTATCTGTTTATTCATTTATTTATTTCATTTATTACTGCAACATTGTTACAAGTTGTACATTTTTTGTAATTATATGGTTAATATATTTTTTATTAATTTTATAATTTCACTTATTAACATTAGGTATGTGACACCTGAGGGGACCTCGTGTCTTGTCTAGCATTATTTAACACTTTGCTCATATGTTAATATTCTTTGCATTTTCTAGGAATATTAGGATTTATTGGTTTGTAGTTATAATATAACGCGATAGTATAATATAATATAAAGTGATAGTGTAATATAAAGTGAAATAATTAGAAAAGAGGAAGACAAGGAGAATATATAATTAATTATATTTAAATTAAATATATTTATTTTATTATCATCATTTTCGATTTGGTTATTTACGGTGGAAGGATTTGTTTTATTATTAGGCCAATAGTTGGAGGAGTGTGGTATAATCGTCTGTTATAACTTTTCACATGTACTTTTGAATTTATTTTTATTATGGGCTTTAATATATTCAGGTAGTTGGTTGTATAATTTAATTCCACTGAAACTGCTTTATTTCTGATAGATTGTTTTGTTGTATTTTGGAGTTTAATACGCGTTTTTATATCTATTTCTCGTTTCATATTGGGGGTTTACCAGGATCCAAATGTATGTTTCTTGTTGTGAATATAAACTATAGCCGCATGCAACAAGCCCTTCACACTCAGTAATTCATTATGAATAAATATATTTCTATCTCTCTACTTTTTCTGTTAAATATTGTCCGTAGTATATAATTTTGTGTTATGTGGAAATTCTGGAGGGTTGCATCGTAAGCTGAGCCCCAGATGCTAATACCATACCTAATTAGGAACTTCGCTAGGCTGTTATATGTCTTTTGTATTTAGTATACTTTCAGGTCATAGAATTTATGCGTTAGGTTTCTTAGCTTTTCGTTTAAACATTTAATATGGTTATCCCATTTATGTGATTATCTAATAACGCCGAGGTATTTGATAGTAGTGGTGTTTAGAATGTAACTCTTCCTTTCTCTATCTATAAGAATAGGATGCACCGTTTGAGGTAGTCCAGCCTTTGTTGGAGAAAAGTGCCATAAATTTTGTCTTTGCTATATTTAGTTTCACAAATTTGTGGCTAGGCAGTTTTTGACTTTACTAATTGCCTCAGCTGCCTTTTGTCGCGCTAAGTTCCAGGTCCCTCCCGAACATATCAATACGGTGTCGTTTGCATATGACATGATTTTGGATCCAAAGTTTTTGTTCAGTAAGCTGTTGATCAACAGTAGGGCCTAAAACTGTTCCCTGTGGAACTCCAGTTTTTATTATTTTCTTAGTGCATTGCCAATTTTTACTTGCTGGTATTTATTTGACAGACATTGTTTTAATAACTTGTAGGCAATACCTCTAATTCCCATCTTGTTTAGTTTGTCCAATAACTGGCTATGTGAACCGTATTGAAGACTTTTGTAGATCTAAAAAGATAGCTATGACTTTTTCGTCCGTTTCAAAATTTGTTGTAATTTTATCTGTTAATAACTGGAGAGGATCTTCTGTGCTTAGATTTCTTTGAAATCCATACTGATTTTTTTATATAAACGACATTTTCCGACAGTTTTTGCGACATTATTTATCAACGATGTTGGATGGAAATTTGTCATGTAGTTTTTATTACCATTTTTATAAATTGGGACAACTAAGCTTTCTTTAAAGGTATGTCTGCGTGTTTGAAGATAAGGTTGATAATATGTGCTAGAGGTTTACAGATGTGAACCGATAGCAGCTTTACTGTTTTTACCGTTACTCCATCTTTTCTAGGAGAGGAGGAATTTTTAACGGTACAGATTATATTTTTTATTTCAGTGTCATCAACATCTTCCAGGAACATGGAGTTTAGATTCTGTCTTACGTTGTCGTTTAAGGTCAGGTTTTGTGCGTATGTCGGAATAACTAAATATTTTTTCGTCGATTTCAATAAAGAACTTAGAGAGCTTATTTTTAAATTTACATTTAGCTTTACAAAAATGTGATATATTATTGAGGAACTGTTTTTGGTTTCTCTTGTGGGTTGATTTATTTGTGAACGAAAGCCATTTTTTTCATCATGTTTATATAGTCTAAAGCAGCGACGTCCGATAAGTCTACTACATTTATATTTATGTCTACGATCAAAGTTATTAGGTTGCTGTCGTTTATTGATTTTAGGAAGTTGTCTATGTCATTAATAAATATATTTGTATTTGTACATGGAGATCTGTAGTCACCTGTTATCGCACAATTAACTTCGTTATAGGTAAATTTGCTTTCTAGTGTAGTAACCTGAATGAGTTTTATTATCTTAATTTTTGGGTATAGGTTATTTCTTACAAGAATTATTACGCCATCATTTTGGTTGTAGTTACTCTCATGATAATATGGTTCATATCCATCTATAAAATAATCCTGTAAAAGAGACCAATAATATCAAATAATATTCAGTACTGCTGATCTACACAAACTTTTCCATTTTCTTTACCAATAAATGTATAATAAATAAATTGTAATAAATTATGTAAATAAATTAATTGATAATTCACGAAATATATGTAGAAATCCATGAACAATTTTCTATTATTTGCATGCACATATTAATGAAAATTAATTAAATACATTTTAACAGCAATAGATATAAATAATGTTCGTTACCGTTCATATATTTTGATTTAGGTTCATATTCGTCCATAAAATGACAATAATACAGGAAATATTATCAGAAACTTTAGAACACATTGACGTTTATAATTTGTTATTTACCACGATATATTTTATCACAAATAGTAAAATAGCAAATACTAAATTCTAATAGCATGGAATTAAAATTTAGTTCAGGTTTTGTCGAAATAAGTAGGTAGGACTTTACTTAAGCTTATATCGTTTCCAAAGTCCGACAAATCGGTAACTTAGCAACTACGTTATTAATATACAGGGTTACTGGTAATTCGATACATTCCTTTGGAGATGTGATGGGGCATGAGCTAAGGAGTAAATCTAGCCTTAACATACATTATGCAAAACTCAATAGTTTTTGAGATATTTAAATTTTTTTGTTTTTCTCAAAAAAGTAGATGTTAATGTCTTAAAAGTTAATTTCCGAAAAATCTACTTGACATTTTTAATTTTTTTTTTACTGGATTACTTGTCCAATATTATAGATATCCGTTTGGAATGAAAAATATCCGGAAACATTTCGATCATGTGAACATTTAAAATAAAAACTTGTAAATTTTTTTTTTAAATCAGTTATGAAATTTACCTATTAGGTTTTTTCAAAAAAATATTAATGTAGCACGCGTAAAAATTATTATAAAAACTTCCTTATTTCAATAGCTATCTAACTAGGTAGAAATGTTTAATGTACCCTTGATAGTTCTAATAAAAAATTAGTAAAGATAATGCTGGTGGCGAAATTTATTAAACGACTAATCGTTCATTTTCATTTAAGTCAGTCAGTCCTTGACTTTGACGTTTGTGCATATATGTCATTAACTGACATTCTTATCTTCGTGTCCCTTAAGTTTGTTGGTCTTGTTAAATTAGTTATCGAAGATTTTGATTTTGCTCGTAGTTGTTGTTAGTTGTTGTTATTGTATTTTCTGTGCCATGGCCGCGTATGCCAACGCAGAATACGCTGATATCTTGTTTGTCTATGGATACTGTGGCGGCAACGCTGCTGAAGCTCGCCGAGAATATGGTGTTTGGTACCCTAACAGCCGCTTACCAAATGCACGTGTATTCAGTACGGCATATCGAAATATCGCTGAAACTGGCTCCGTGAAATGTAGAAGAAGTGGCGCTGGTGCTCCTCCCGTTTATGAACCAGATGATGAAGAAGAAATATTGAGGTATTTTGAGGAAGACCCAACTATTTCAACTAATAAAGTCGCAAGACTAACCGGAGCGTCACAATGGAAAGTTTGATCTACGATACGTAGAGTTGGATGTCATCCTTACCACTATCCACTATACCCCTGTCCAAGGCTTGGAGGAAGGTGATCCTGGAAGGAGAGTGGAATTCTGCCGCTTTATGTTAAATTCAGATGCAGAAAGTGCAAATTTTTTAACAAGTATTTTATGGATGGACGAGTCGAAATTTAATCGCGAGGGTATAACAAATTTCCACAACCTACATTATTGGGCAGAGGAAAATCCCAAGTTAACACGTGAAACTAGTTTCCAAATGAAGATTTCTATTAATGTGCAGATAGGAGTCATTGGCCACTATTTAATAGGGCCACACTTTCTTCCTCAAAATTTAAACGGGGAAATCTATGAAAATTTTTTAAGAAATGATCTGGCGGCGATTTTAGAAGATGTTCCTCTCGCCGTCAGACTGATGTTTCAGAACGACGGTTGTCCAGCACATTATCGGCTGACAGTACGACAGTTACTTGATCAACGTTTCCCTAACCGTTGGATTGGAAGAGCGGGCCCAATACCTTGGCCAGCGCGAAGCCCTGACTTAACACCCCTTGATTATTACGTACGGGGTTATATGAAGGAGATGGTCTATGCCACACCAGTCAATACTATAGAAAACCTTAGACAAAGGATAGTCGATGCTGCCCAACACATAAGGCATAATCTGACAACCAGAGTAACAAGGACGGAAATAAGAAGACGCTGCCGTGTCTGTATACGGAATAGGGGCTCCCATTTTGAGCAAGACATATAAAAAATAAAGTACAACTTTGAAATTAATGAAGAATTAAACTCTACTTTTAAAATGTTTTTTACTGTTTATCTAAAAATAAAATTCGTACTACTTGTGTTATTTTTACTAGTATTTTCTTAGAACTATTAAGGGTACATTGAACATTTGTACCTTGTTAGATAGCTATTGAAATAAGGCAGCTTTTATAATAATTTATACGCGTGTTACGTTAATATTTTTTTGAAAAAACCTAATAGGTAAATTTCATAGCTGATTTAAAAAAAAAATTTTAAAGTTTTTATTTCAGATGTTCACATGATCGAAATGTTTCCAGATATTTTTCATTCCAAACGGATATCTATAATATTGGACAAGTAATCCAGTAAAACAAAATTTAAAAATGTCAAATAGATTTTTCGAAAATTAACTTTTAGGACATTAAGATCTACTTTTTGAGAAAAACAAAAAAAATTAAATATCTCAAAAACTATTGAGTTTTGCATAATATATGTTAGGGCTAAATTTACTTCTTAGATCATGCCCCATCACATCTCCAAAGGAATGTATCGAACTACCAGTAACCCTGTATATAATAAATTGTTCAATAATTCATATCATTCCAGATTTCATGATTCCAATAATACATATATTAGAATCTTAGTATTTTATTCTTTTAACCGAGACATCAACAAAATCTACGGCACAATTTCGAACGTGCTTTTATCGGGAAAAGGGCGCCCCTTAATGTAGTGTTTATAAAAATTGAACGTAAAATATTGAACTCAATATGTCAACCAAATGTAAAGATATCAGTGTTTTTATCCCACGCAGCATATGACAAAGACCCCTTCTTATATCACAAAGAAACGTCTTTAGTAATGTACTACGATCCATTTATAAACGCTTTATATAAAAGAATGGACAACATCAGCAGTTTCGGATAACGAAAATGATTAGAATCGGCGAACAGAGGATTTACGAGGTTATGAAATTACCAAAAAAAAGAAACCTTAAATGTGATTATTTGACGGAAACTACTCATCATTTGATATTTTATAAAATTATGTGTGTGTACATAAACTCTACCGATTTGCCTGAATATTTTATTCACAAAATAATTTAACTCTATAATGTAATTTTCACCAAAAGTCCTTTCGGAAGCTAAATAAGTTGATTATCGTTGACATCGTAGGATAAAAACAATGTTAGCAACTTAATCTGGAGATGATCTGTAAGCGGGGACTGCAAGCGAATTCCGTGCGCGAGGTACGCCTAGCATACTCTATCGATGCATCTATGGTACCTGTACATCTTTGTACATAAAATATTAAACGCGCTTAATTAACCAGCACAGTCACAATTAAAGATACCGTTTTTACCCCTTCTCACCCCCTTAAATCCAATGACAAATGATTTCAAAGACTAGAAATTATTCACTACCGTATTGGTAACAGGTTCACTTTAAAATTTTGACGCATTACCAATTATTTAGGAAGTTACAATTTTTTAAACAATTCATGTCATTGCTTCACCCCCTCAGGCTGGCTGACGAATGATTTCAGTGGTTAGAGTCAATTAATAAAACCAATATTGACAAGTACGAATTAAAAAATTTCAAAATCAAGAAGCTTTAAAGTAGTTATCGGTTATTAACACATTTTGCCCCGTCACATCCTCTAAGACCGCCCAAAGAATGGTTTCTCGTTTGTTGAAATCGATCTTTTTATTATTTGAAATCTCACTGCATAAACATTTTCACAGATCAATAATCGCCTAATTTGTTTATTGATATTTACGGTTTTTACCCATTCTCACCCCCCTTAACCCCCCTGACAAATAAGTTGCGTACCAAGAAACTATCACCTACTGTACTGGTAACAAATTCCCGTTAAAATTTTGACACGTCAACAAGTATTTAGAAAGTTAGGTTTGTTAAAACATATCACCCTATTAGACGGACTAACAAGTGATTCCAATGTCTAGAAACAATCCACTACTCTGTTAGTAATAAGTCTGCGTTACAATTTTGACACATCAAGTATTTAGAAAGCTAAGATATTTTAAAAACATTTCGTCCCCTCGCTTTACACTCGAAGGATTTCAGTGCTTAGACATAATCCACTACTCTATTAGTAACAAGGCTATGTTAACATTTTGACACATCAACAATTATTTAGAAAGCTATAATTTTTTAAACATTTTAACCCATGAGTTCATCCCCTTAGACGGATCAACAAATGATTTTAATGCATAGACACAATATACTACTAAAACTCTGTTAGTAAGAAGGCTACGTTAAAACTTTGACACATCAACATTTATTTAGAAAGTTACGATTTTTTTAATATTTCATTCCTTCCTTCGCCCCCTTAGACGGACTGACGGATGATTTCAGTCATAATTATAACAAGCGTGAATTAAAAATGTTCAAGAACTGTTAAAGTATTTATCGATTATTAACACATTCTACCCATTCACACTCTCTAATACGTTCTGACGAATGACTTTGTTAGCTGCAATAGATTCATTTTATTATTTTCAATGTCAATCCAATATGTATATATATATATATATATATATATATATATATATTTTTACAGGTCAATGATATTTTAATTTTTTTATTCATAATATACTTCCCCCTTGACAAATAATTTCAATTCCCAGAAACTATTCACTATTATATTGGTAACAGATCCACGTTAATATTTTGACACAATAATAATTACTTGGAAAGTTACGAAATTTAAAAATTTGAGAATTATTTATTGTACTTTTTAACTTAATTTCGGAAATTTCAAAATTAAAAACCCTTTTACGAATCCACGTTGTGCAGCATTGCAACTCATGCGTTGTGTAAATATGAGGACAAGTTAATCCAGTCTTTATTCAAAGTATTTCGAGAGTTTTAGCAAAAATAGTCTTTGGCGACAAGGGTGACCATTCATTTCCTAGCAGTCGATTTTGACGGGGAAATGATGGATTTTAACGAGATTTGCCCTAAACCGGTTCCTCAGTGATTCGGTGTCAGAAAAGTATCTTTACCATGTACTCATATGTGCATGGGACCGTCTTGCCTGAACGTATGAATAATTGCTACAATATAATTCAAAGTCGTTGCGATTCAAGCATTTTTAAGCTCTCTTTGTCAGACGCGTAAAGGTGGATCGTTCACATTAACGCGTCTGAGGGACTTTTTATTACCCTTCCTAAAATGGATATTAATGTGTGCACCTGAAGGGTTCGATGCGACTAATTCAGACGAAAAATACAAAATTTATACTTACTGTTTCTTTTGCTTAACTGCTGGCACTGAATGGTATCAATTGGACGTCGTAGCACTACCTTAAACCTAACACTGTAAACAACTAACACACTCTTAATTAACCTGAAAGGGAAATTTCAAACACAAGAAAAAGATTATCGTAGCACTACCTTAAATCTAACACTGTAAACAACTAACACTCTCTTAATTAACCTGAAAGGGAAATTTCAAACACAAGAAAAAGATTATATAATTAAAAAAATATATTGTTCTTTTAAAAAATGCTTTTACAAAATTTCAAGATATGTGTATAAGGTTAATAAATTTTGGTCCATATACCACACATGGTGAGGAACAGGACGACTCAGACAATGTCTCCAACTGTCATCCAATGTTTTAGTTTTTAGCAAACGATTGATACAAAAAGATTCAATGTAAAGATTTAATATTTACGAATATGTGGGCTTTTGCTTGCCTGTCTTTATACGTATTTATAATATCACAATAATAATTTCGAGCGCTCCTTCTAGATGCTTGAATCGCAACTATTATTATTTATATACTCAAGGCAAGGCAGTCCCATGTACTACGTACATGGTAATTAAACTTTTTTACTACCGCATCACTGACAAACCACCTACACTGGCAAACACGCGGAAAATTTCCCCTATAATTTTGAATTCGAAACTTTTAACTTGTGCTCATATTTAATATAACGCATGAGTTGCAGTGCCACACAATGTCGGTTCGTAAAAAGAAAATTTATTTGGAAGTAAATAGGTTTTCAGGGTAGTTGCTAAATTTTGGCTGTCGGGACGATATCACTCCACCGTGCAGCGACATTCATGTTAGTTGCTAAAATTACACTCCGGGGAGCGATATTCATTATTTTTGCATAAAAAACGCTCCGTGGAGTGAATCTTTATAATACTTCCAAAAACCATATTCCGACGGCGTTTTTACGTGGATCATGCGTTTAATGCGGAATATTTCGGATTTCGTTGAAGTTACAAAAAAAAACTTTCTAGAGTTTGGCGCGTTCTTTAACACCTAAAGCCTAAAAATCTTTGATTTATCTGATGGCTAAATACAAATGTAGAGGTATCCTCCTCAACCTATGTTTGTCAAATCCACAATCACAAATTCATCGTGATCTAATACTTCATAATTGAAGATGGCCCTGGGTATTTCAATAATAGCTTCCTACTGGTGCGTTCATTATTGTAACTTTCCCATTTAATTAAAATCTTACGCCTTCGATCGAATATGTTTTCGGTTGGGCCAACCTTCTAGTGCAACCCAATTTTACTCATTTTTGAATTAGTTGGAGACGTTTCTTTTCTCCAGGCAGTTCTTCAGCTGCTGCAACGTGTATGGAAGATATCCACCTAGATTAACGTTAAAAAACATTTTTATAGATTTTGGTCATTCACAACGTTTGTGGTTTTAAGACGATCTTCTAGATGGCGTTCACCTACATTTACGTTTAGGACACCGTCTCCCAGTATTAATTAGGTCATTCACAACGTTTGTTTTTTTTTAGTTTTAAATTCTTCTGTATTCCTAATGATCCGAGGTAAAAATAGTACATTTCATGAAAATTTAAGGATTACAATCAAAGTCATTAAATAAATTCGAAATTTGCTTATATTTTGCGATTTTAATAAATATTTTTTTTTCGGTAATGTAATCTATCGCTGTTTTGTAGGGAAATTTACAACGAAAAAAATGGTCCTTTAGTGATATGACCCAATCTGTTACAAGGACATCAAAAAAACTTCGAATTAGGTGCTATATAAATAGTCATTTTTCAAGAAAACCAAAAGCAGAAAGCGGAATTGCTTTCGTTGCACAGGTAAAATAGGAAATTCGTTTCCGGGTCTTCTATAAAATCAGGAGTAAGTTAATAAAAAAATTGTCCTTTATTTTCGAAAATTTTAAGTGATAATACACACTATGCTCAGAAGTATTGCAAACGGCAGGATATGAAAGTTTGCATATTTTATTCACTATGACACATAAAATAAAGTTCTAAATGATATACAACTCCGGCGTTAAATATTAATAAATTCAAAAAGTTTCATCGTTCTTCCGTAACAAAAACTACACTTTACCGTGCAGTTTAAAGTCGTGAAATGTAAATTTGCCAGAACAAAAAAGTAACTGAAAATAAACCCATCTGAATAAATAGGAGAAGTTCAATTTCCTTTACATCATAGCCTCGGGGTATATTCACCATCCCGATTCTTTCCTTGCCTGACAAGAAGATTACTTTGACAATTTAATAAGTGTTTGCCTATTATACGCGCATTGTGATTCCTATCACCGTCGCTTCTGCCTTATTTGTAATGTGGGATGATATGATGAGGGTGAAAACGGGACATGAGATAATCGATCACTCAGCTGGTTGACACATCTTTCAAGAAAGTGTTGTTTGAGATGCCAAAGGCGTGCCAAGAAAGTAGCAAGAGTCAGGCTCAATTGGACAGTATTAACTTACACTTTACACCTATTGTGCTAATGATAAATAAAGGGTTAATTTAATTGTTTATTAAATTTTATATGTAGAGAGTGGCATATAATAGATTCAAGATCCTATATTTGTCTTTTCGGGATAATTTACACAATCAGGCACGTGAGTATAATATACAGTCAATTTAAAAAATAGTAAAATAATTTATAGTGATATATTGTTACGTTATTTTTAATATAAAAATTTATAAAGTTATTTTTCTTAATGTTTATGAAAAGTTTGTTCTCAGGGTATATTGTGGGTTCGGCTTCAGCCAGATATCAATAATACTCACAAGTCGAGATAAGAAATGAACGTATTAAAGATTTAAATGGTTTTTCAACAATACAATGAGTTAAGATTGAACATTTTTTTGATTGGTTTTATAATAATAAAGAAACTTAATACTAATTAGGCGTTCTTATTTAATTAAATTGACGAAAGGAATGAAATATTTATGCATAATTGTTTTGATTATAGAGCTTATATGAACGAAAACGTATACCTTTTATAACCATCCGGTTGTTGGTATGCTCCCTCGTCGCCTTACTCGATTCACCATAAACTGACTTCAACTCATACCAATTACCTCTGTCAACTTGTAAAGGGAAAAGGTTTTGTTTATACTATGTTTGTTTTGCTATTTCTTGTTTACAATGTTGAAATTACGCTTGTGGATTTTCTGGATTGTTCGAAGCATTTTCTACAGGTAGATAGAATTTTTTAAATTTATTTACAATTTAAACACAATATTATATTATACAAGCGTATACCGACTTGTATAATCAACGATTTTATTTCGGATTATTTAATGCTTATTTTACCTTTAATTTGGTATATTTTATCTTATTTAATTAAATTCAATAATATTTTGATATACTGACTTGACATTTACTTTGCCTTTGTGAACATTTTTGTTTTCCTCTTTTGAGGTTATATTTTCTCTTCAAATTTGTAACGTGCTGCTTGGCAAATACACACTAAAATTGCCGATTTGTTACTAAAATCGTCTAAATTTGAAGTTTCTAAGCAAATTCGAGTGCTTGATGTAAAATTTTTATAACCAATTTGTCTGCATTTTAAATATTTGCAGCTATTAGTAATTATTTCTGAAAATAAATATTACCAATGTGTTTCTTTTTATTTCTACTTTACTTTGATATGCTATTTGTTAGGTTTTTAAATAATTTTCTGAACATTAAATTATCCGATATAAATTTACAGATTACTTTATAATTAGCTATTTTCTATTTATCTTAGCAATTAAATATTTTTCCAAACACTTAATACTAAATGAAATACAACTTTGCTTTCAATTTTCAATTATAAATTAATAATTAAGTATACATTTTTTTTTTATTTTTCAGGTGACACTTCCTGAACATTGGTATCTCGTTTATTGAAGAGCTTACCTAGTTTATATCCATCACGAATTCTTCCTCATGACCTCTAGTTTGACCATGGAATGAATTTATACTATACTAAAAGTTTTTATAAAAGTTCTGTGCATAGAATGCCAGCTATGACACCTATATCACCTGTTTAAGCTGTTTTAGTCCTTTTCTATATTTGATTTTGTGATTACACTAGATATGTTTCTTTATTTTGTAAGTATTTTAACTATTATTCACTAATCTTTATGTTAGAGTTTTTGTGATTATTTTAAGTTTAGTGTTTTTTAGTAACGGTAGCCGTTCTTAATTTCTATAATTTCCACATTTTTGCTAATTTCATTGTTTATTTTCACTCAATTGTTCGTTAAGTTATAATTAGTCTCTTTTATGATTTGAGATTCACTTTTGGTACATTTAGACTTATAAATTATTAATTTATTAATTTTATTAGGTCAAATTTTGGAGTTTTATCACTATTGGACAGTTTTTTCTCCTTTCCACTGGGGTTTCAGAACTCTCTTTTTGAAATATTCTCATGCCACTATACAGCCGTTTATTATAGTTTTATATTGATGAACTCTCTTCAATCGCAAAATAGCGTTAAATATTTGAACAATGCTCCATACTTACATCTAAACTGACATTTCTCGCAAACGCTTTGGCAACTGTCTTAAATTTTCATTTATCACGAAGGCATTGCGACTTGATTTGAATTTATATCATTATATTATGACATGAATTAACTTTGAAAATGAAAACTTTATTTTGCAATACCGGTTATTTTGAGTCTAATTTAATTTACTGGGTCGCTTCAATGACAGCCAAAAACTGGGAAAGCTAGCCAGAATGCCCTTCCCATATTTTTTGGAAAGGATTTTAATAAAGAATAGTATAGCAAAAAATATGAAAGTCTTTAAAGGGTATAATCATTATTTTTCACCGCTAGTAAGAATGAAAAATTATTAAATAAAATCCCAACACAATAATATGCCTATCTTTTCATTAGCATGCCAAAGGGAGCTTTATTTGAATAAAATACGCAAATACACAAATTATAAAGCAATTAAGAACAAAATGATGAAATTTTTTATATGTTGTAGGATTTTCATGTATTGGGCCGTTTTAGCATTATAGCCAAAGATGTGTTACTCGGTCCATTATTTCTTAATATGGGGCTTTACAAACGTGAAAATATAAAATAATAGCTTTATGCAAAATTTTATTATCTACCCGCAAGAATGGCATCTTGACCATTTCTCAATCTCTCACGATTTTTGAAAGAAAAAATACATTTACAAGTAACTCTTTTGGAGGGAGACAAGGCGAGCCTACTTGATTTCTCGTGAAGGGTCCATTTGAAGATCTACTTATTTTAATTTGTTCCATGCATGGTTAAAAGAATTCGGTTTCGCTTAAAAGAGGCATTTTTGAACAATAAGTCACCACTCTATAATCTTTCATAATTCAAGTATTTTCAGAAAATTTTCCTGGACTTTCTGTAAAATTTACTGAACTCTACTGAAACGTGTCCTCGCGTATTATTCACCAATGTTCCAACACGATTTAACTCTCGATTAATACTAACCCGTTAATCAGTTTCATTTCCAGTAAACTGTTAGCATGCTTTTAATCAGTTTCAGATGACATCAAGTTTGTTGATGAAACGCAGGTCGAATTGTATTGAGTGTTTTGGCATTTGTGTAAGTGTCATATTCCCAAGCTTATATTGTCTACTGCTGAATGAAAGCCTCTCTCAAATTTTGTCATCTTTTCCTGTCTTAAGAAACTTGTATCCAGTTTTCTGCGAATTTTTTTATGTCATCACTACAACGGCTAGGCGGTCTGTCTCTACTTCTAAATGCCTTTTAGCCTTCGATCTAGGATATTTTTTGTCCATCTACCGTCTTTCATTATAGTGACGTGACCCTCCCAGTTCCATTTCAAAGCCAAAATATCTTCGACAGCAATTCGTACTCCTATATTTCGCCTAATATTTTGGTTAGGAATTCTGTCTCGAAGAGTAATTCCCAACATTGCAGCCTAGTCTATGGAGCTTTCTAACCTAGACCATGGAAGTTCTAACTCAGACCGTGGAATGTTCGCCCAGTCCGTGGAACTTTCAAACCCCGTCCGTGGACCGTACGAAATACCCATTTAATTCGTAAGTCAGAAATGGACAGAAAACATGCCAAATGAGAGCAATTGACAATAGATATAATCCACAAAAGAAACATAATTTACCTCTGACTGTTGAGGGAAACAATCGACCAAAATTCCTGTACAACGGTGCAGCTCAATTGACAGCGAAGATACTCCCAAGGGAAAATAGTCAACCAGTCTATAAATATTTCAAATCCGTGGATAAGGTTGAAAAAGATGGCGATGATAGGTTACTTACGTGTGCACACATAAATCCCGCAAATGCGGATTAAACTCCCTCCGTAGCAACGAAATATTCAGAAGAACATCAACAACTTAACACGGAGGCAATTTTACCGTTACCGATAATCCGAAATCCATAAAGATGACTCAAATAACAAGCCTTTAGGGCTCTCGGAAGTGCATACTCACAGGAGCTAACGTTTTCGCTTTAACACCAGACGGAAGTTTCTCGCAGCAGGAAGGCGCGCGCGACCACCCACTAGCGGCTGTTGACGATATGTGGCCCGCAAAACACAAAAGGTGTATTGCGGGTCGCATATGTATTAGGCATATAATACATGTTCGCGTTGCATTACCTATATTTTGTTGATATTTTTTTTTGTCAATGTTAGTGTCTCCGCGCCATATGTTAGTACAGGGAGCACGCACTGATTAAAGACCTTCCTCTTGAAACATGTTGTGAGGTCAGACTTGGCTGTAGATTTTAGTTTATCAAATGCTGCCCAAGCTGGGTTTCATGGGTTTGGTAATCTCATCCAATGTTGATCTCATGGCCTAGGTATTTATATACGTGTGTTTGATCTATATTTCCGTTATCGATTTTTATAGTACCACTTAGGACAAGATTTGCGATGAACTGGGTTTTATTTTTAAACCTCCTGCCGCCTCATGTAGCTTCTGCAACATATGCTGCGCCTCTTGCATACTGTTTGCTATTAAGACAATATCATCGGCAAAGCAAAGGTGATGATGTGAACTTTTCTCCATCAATATTTATTACCATGTGCTCCCAGTTTACTTTATTCATCATAGTTTGGAGCAGTGTGACGAATAATTTGGGGGATAGTGCATTATCTGCTATTCTAACCTTTGCTGTTGCAGTTTTATAAATATATTTATTTGCTGTCGAGTAATGATGGTCAATGCGACATTCTGAGACTGCCTCTAGAAGTTTTTGTTGGTCTACAGAGTCAAACGCCTTTTCGAAGTTCACAAATATCAGCACTAGTGGTTTGTTGTACTCAATACATTTTTCAATGAGTTTTACTGTGAGCAGGTGGTCGTATGTACTATAACCAGTTCTGAAACCCGCCTGTTCTCGATCTTATTTGTTAAGCGTTTTGTCAGAATATTTGTATACATTTTATATATGACTAAGGAGGATAATTGGTCTGTAATTTGCGAGATCTGCATAATCGCCTTTCTTATGTAAAATTACAATAATTGTAAACATACATTTACAATTGTCATATAGAAGCTCCAAAATACCGCTTAGAACTATTACAATTAATAAAATTCTTTAAAACGTATAATAAAACCATGAATTCGAATTTTATTGCGGCGATTCTTTATTAATTATAAAGATTTTCCAATTATCTATTTCATTTAGAAAGAAACGATGTTCAAACTTAAATGATTATTTGAGAATATTTTATTTAAAGTTCACTTTTGCTCGAAGTTAAATTGCTAACCGGGAAAACCTATAAATTTGTTAGACAAACGTCCCTTAAATAACACCTAAGGAACAAAGGAAAATCATAACAGCATTCGGTGAAACAGAACGAAGCGGAAACTGAAAATCATCGGAATGCTGAGAAAACTGTTGCTTTTCTATTTCCTTTCTCTCACATAAAAATGTGTACTGAGTATGAAAAATATGAAAACTAGTTCTTTGTGTATCTGCTAAAAGTTGCTTCTTAGTAAGACAGACCTCAACATGTGATGGTCCCGGTATCGTAACAAAACAGAGGATACAAATGATTTAGCAAATGGTGAAATTAAATATATTATGTGCTGAAAGTACTTTTGTTTTCTAAATAACGGCAAGGTAAACAATATCTTTATTTTAATTAAATTTTGCCGGTAGCTGCCATAAAGAAACAATAGGCTTTATTCGGCGAATAAGAAAAAAGGTTCAAATTAAATAAATTATATAATTACTTTTTCACTTCAACAAAAGGGTTTGGCTAATTGTTACAAAATATAAAAGGGTCATTTTCTAAGCTTTTGTCTTGATTGTCGAATAATAAAACAAATGTGCCACTAAAAGTTATTTTTAAAATCTTGGCAAAAGCAATGTAACATAATTATCAGGGTGTACATGATTCAATTTATACAGGGTGCTTCATAGGTAACTGTACATACTTCCATAGGCGGTACAGGACCACCTGGATATTCAGGAATGGCCATTGAAATTTTCCTGTCGCTCTTAACTTCTGAGATACAAACTGACTGATTTTGATCTAAATTTATTTTGGCGAGAATGTCCGTAATATTGATCGGATTTTGTTTAAATTTTAGACACTTTATACACATATCACAGTTGATAGATTGCTATTATAAATTTTTAAATTCCAGGACCGTACTTTTTGAATTTGTTTTTCCGATTTCTGTAAAAAAGATCATCCTCTAAATATTTTTTTAACATTCAGTTGCCAATTATAAAAGCCCACACATCACTAAACAAAACCATCTAATTAGATTTTTTAGTCGCACCTTTATTGATTTTTTTACAAGCGATGGAATTTGGCAAAAATGGGGAATTTGACAAAAAAACAGCTTTATTTGCTTACATTAATTGTCCAAATAAATAAAAATGGTCAAATAAATATTTACAAAAGTATATTTAAAAATATTACAAATACTTAGAACAAATTTTCAAAATGGGAACCTCCATCTTCCATACATTTTTGTTTAATTAAGTTGCCGATAGATTTTCTAATTTGCGCAGGATTGTTTCTAATATGGTCACTACAGCGGATAATTCGCTGAAGTAACTGGTCTCTACTATTTATTGGGACACTGTAGACTACAGTTTTGAGATATCCCCATAGAAAATAATCGACGGGGTTGAAATCTGGTGATCTAGCCTAGCCAGCCAAGGATGAGGTCCCCTACGTCCAATCCATCTATTTGGATACTCATTATCCAAATGCCTTCTAACCTCAATACCAAAATGAGGAGGAGCTCCGTCATGCTGGAAGTATTTTCCTCTTATATTAATACCTTACATTAAACCAGATGAAATATTTTGTAAGAAATCTAAATACACCTCTGTAATTAGCCTTGTGGAAAAATATGTGGGCCAATTAGGTTGCTGATAATCATACCACATCAAACATTTACCGAAAACTTATGTTGAGAATGGGCTTCTCTTATAGCATGAGGATTGTTTCGGCCTAGTTATGCGAGGAAAACGAATATGGTATTCATCTGCGGCTTGTCTACCATTACCATCACACAATCCATGAACATAAATAATATCGGCATATTTCTCATTTGTAAAATGGCATGATTCTTTTCAGACTAAGTTAACCACTAAAAGTACACTGGTTCTAATGATTATGACAACAAATATAGAAATGTCAAACTATCTAATGTTACTATAATTATAATAAAAAGAAAACTGTTCAATGATTCCTGCTTTAAAATGTACCTACTTACTTATACGATACACTTTCTTTGGAATAAAAAAGCTTTAGTTTAGTTTGTCTTCAAAATCCCTATTTTGCCAAATTCAATCAGTGGAAAAAAAATCAATTAAGGTGCGACAAAAAAATCTAATTACATGGTTTTATTTAGTGATTTAGGAATTTTATAATTGGCAACTGAATGTTAAAAAAATATATACAGGATGATTTTCTTACAGGAATCGGAAAAACAAATTAAAAAAGTCCGGGAATGGAATTTAAAAAAGATTATAATAGCAATATATCAAATGTGATGAGCGTATAAAGTGTCCAAAATTTAAACAAAATCCGATCAATAGTAAGGACGTTCTGGCCAAAATAAATTTAGACCAAAATCAGTTTATCACCCTGTATCTCAGAAATTAAAAGCGACAGGAAAATTTCAATGGCCGTTCTTGAATACCTAAGTGGCCCTCTACTGCCCCTGGAAGTATGTACAGTTCTTCATGAAGCACTCTATATAAAATGAAATGGGCGTAGAATGCATATTTCTGGCAGGTTGATTATTTTTAAAAATTAAGAGGAATGTTTCGTATGAACTCTTTAAAAATTAGTGTATCAAAAACTTATCTGGAAAAATAATATTCCACTTACAAAAAACCAGTGGCGTAACTAAAACTGTATGGGCACTGTATTTTTTTTTAATGGATTTTGGACATAGTCCATACAGCCAGATACAAAGAACACAATGGGAATTAAACAAGAGCACACGCTTCTCGCCTAGGGGCCTGTCAAGACATTCTCATATTTCACAACACAGGTAAAGGCATCGGATTATACACAAAAGGTTTAAACACAAGAATGCCATGGGCACTGTATCAAACATTTTGAGATAGGTCCCTACAATAAAAATAATCGGTAGATAGTGCGTCCTGAACCACTGATTCGACTGAAACAGCGACAGTTACGCTCATAAAAAAACATTTTCTGAGAATATCATCTATGCCAAAATCTATGTGGAAAAATAATAATTTATCGTTAAAGCGACTTTAGTATTTTCGATTATATGTTTCTTATCTCGTATTTTAAAAGTATTAATTTTAAATTTAGTATTTGATTTGGCACATACCTGATTCTGATGTAGAGAATGCAACAGATACTTTTTTCAAAAAACTAATATAAGTCTTGTGACTTGTAGTTTTGTAACCTGCCCATAAATTCCACGAACTTATATTTATAGATTGGAAGGATAGAAAACAATTGAGATAAATAGCGACACCATATGATTTAAACGATAGCCCGCTATTACTTAGTACATAAGCTCATATAATCCCACTCTGTTGATTTTGAAATGTAACCACGGTGGAGGAGGGGTGTCCGGTGTATAATATGGACTAACTTTTTGGTTCGAAATATTTAAAAACAAAGGCAAAATAGGAAAATTCTTACAGTGCATATGCCTACCTTCCAGAGGCATATGACTGCTTTGTGCAAAAACTTTCGAACAATAGAAGAAGAAACAGAAGAAGATACCATTGGTCTTTATAATATCGATTCTTAATATGTAAATATGTTGAAAAAGCTGACAAAAGTCAATATCACGTATTCGTTACAGAAAGACTTTATAGAGGCAATAAACACTTGAAAGACCCTATAAAAATTGACAAATTTCCATTAATGACAAAACTGTCCCTGTTCAAAGGAATTTGTAATAAGAGACGACCGTAGCTTATTTGGTAAACTTTACATTGCCACCTGTGAGCATCGCGACATCGATGTGTTCTTTGAACATGGAAGCAATACGTAATGAAGCTATTTTCCCGATAAAGAATATAAGATATAATTATATTTTAATTTCTGCTAGAAGTAATAATGTTCTTGCCCATCAGGTATAATTTCATAAAAGAAACATAAAATTATAATAACCCACATTTTGAATGAAATATTTCAGGGAAACAGTTACTTTTAAAAATTTCATTTAGATTAATAATTATTAAATCAGGGACGATTAAATTCGGTTATTTTCAGTAACCATGTAAAGTTTTCATTTCAAACCGATTCCAAGAAGTTTCAACAGCGAAAATAATTGTTTAAACTAGTTAACGCTCGAAATTATCTATAAACTATAAACCGGGTTCAAGAATGTCAATTTGATTTAGAGTTATAATTGTTAATACTTAATATAATAATATTAAATTCATCCTTCTCCCGAAATAATATAAGTAATTTATTTGCAAGCGATCCCGGCCATCTGAACTGTCAAGAAATTATTATTTATATCAATTGACGTCACCAATTATAAATATCGTGCTATGCCGTCGACTGATAACAGCTTGGCTCAAATATGGCCGCGAAATCTGCGCTAGACAGGTTGAATTCTAGCCCAGCAAGGCGATAATATGGAATAGTCCGCTGCTAAGGGCATCTTTGGTTTCTACGCCCGACTCGACCATTTGGTAAGAGCTCGCTATTTTAATTCACATTTATTTTTGTGGCCTTCAGCAACTTGTAATTTTCCACTAACTGATTGTGGTTAGTAAGATCGAGGAAGACATATTGTCGAAAGTAATATCCTCTGGGGACGCTGCCCTTAAGTAAGACACTCCAGGGGCGTCATGCCGAAATTGTAATTTTAACTTTCTGTTATATTTCATGTTAAACCGAATATTTTCTCGAAATAACTCCTTTGGGGAGGCTGCCTTTAAGTGGTACACTCCAATTGAGTCGGAACGTATTTTATGAGATAAACGGTTAAAGGAATGCATTATTTGCAGCCATGATTATTATATGCAAAGACAAATTAATATCTGATAAAATAAGGCATGATATGCGACGAACCTGTTTGCTTGGTAGATTTTATATACACTAGTATTTACATCAAGATACTTTCTGCAAAAATTACTCAGTTAGAGACGCTGCCTTTAAGCGGGACACTTCAATTGAGAGCACCGTAGTTTTAATATTATAAATTAGATTTCGGGTTATTTTTCGTGAAATTTTCAGTTGGGGACGCTGTCCTTAAGGACGACGCACCAACTAAGACATACCCCCTTATTTAACAACTGAATATTGAATAGCCAGGTTTGCGACATTAGGTTTTAAAGTATACCTTTCCGTAATATTCAAAGTTAATTAATTTTACAAATAGTTGTTTGTTTGTCATAAAGTTGGTCCTAAATTACCCACATTTGCACATGTCGAGCCATCGTTTTGTTTTGCATGTCATACCTGCCATTTGCTTTTATTTTTGCACGTGAATATCATCGTTCACTTGCTTGTTATCGTTTTTTTGTACGAAACCTAGCCAACAATCACAGTAGAGATTTTTCTTAAAAGCTAGAAATTTGGTACCTTCCCGAAACTTGCCTAATTAAAATTTTTAATTTGTTGGAATATCAAACTGCTTGTGCTATTAAGTTGTTTTATTGTAAATATATATACAAGTATCTTAAAATACCTATCATATACCTTAAGTTCATTTTTCTTAAGCCTGTAAATAATTTTAATATAGTGTTGAAAAGTATTGTGTGTCTTATTTTGAGTCTCTTCTCTAATGTGTATTCACATGAAAAAAAAGTGTTACATACGTAAAATCATTATAGCTCTCCATTCCACGAGAACGACAGTCAAAGTTTCAAACCCTGGTACAGCTGATAGAGAAAGTGTTGTTTCTACACTTTAAATCAGAAACTGGCGCTCGAGGCAAAAACTTTAAAGTCCAAGTTGCAAAACCAACGTAACAGCGTTACACATACTTTGTTGCATGCAGTCTCTCAAGGTCTGAAGAAAATCTCAATTCTCATTGTTGATATTGATGTGCTGGTGCTTGTCGACAATTGTAGCAGAAAGATAATAAGGCGGTTGAACACTGGGAAGGATAGACAGTATAGCTCGTGATATTGAGGCTTCTCTTTAAATGTTTAGCTTTGTTATAAGGATGCTAAGCTCACACAATGTACTACTGCGCTCATCTATGTTTTGAGATATATGGACTTTCATGGTTTTACTGGATGTAGCACAGTTTATTTTTCTTGAGAAAAGAGCAAGATGGTGGCAATCTTGGAAGGTAAACGATTTACTATTTAGTTAGGCAGTTTTTTCTTAGGTTCTATTTTCACTGTCAAGCTTAATGTAGATATTATAGATTCCCTTTATCGATTCCATTAATCTGCAATTCTGTAATTTGCTTGAGTAAGGAAACCTAACTAGGAAACCAGGTTGTGCGCTTAAGTCGCCTATCAATAGATGGCAATACTTGTACAATTTTACAGCTTTCAATTTTATAGGTAAAACTAGATTTTTCAAGTTTGTATATTGGTACCGTATTTCAGATTATAATATATAATAGTTTACCTTATTAGTTAAAATCACGAAGTGATCATTTGCCTGCCGAATTTAATCTGGTTGAGACGACAATCGTTCAACTGTGCGATCCTCAGTAATTTATATTACATTTATATCCACGTTTAGTTGTGTTTAACACTACCAGGTAAATTTTCAATTATATTCTGCAGGATCCCCCGATGCTAATTTATGTATAGGTGTCAATCTATAATATAAAAATTTCTTTTGGGGGGGATGGTAACCCTCACTTGCGGGCGGCAGCCCTTCGTCGGTAGAGCGTCGTGAGTAAGGAAGTATTTTATGCTAAAATAAAAGAAGATACCTGGGCGCCACGTGACTTAAGAATAATTATTATTAAGTTTTGCAAAGTCACGGAAACACGGAAGACAAAACACAATACTCAGCCTCTGGTTGCTAAATAGAGATAGAGATAGATAGATAGATAGAGAGAGAGAGCGAGCTGATGAACAAAAGATAGTAATTACATATATTTGCCAATAGAATATTTATAAAAAATAATTAATATATTATATGCACAAAATGGAAAAGAAATAATTTACGTAGCATCAATGCCCTTGATTTGCAAGGCTTGGATAAAGCGCCTCCCCCTAGTATACTAGGCTATGGCTTCACAAAACAAAAAAAAATTGATAGTTTGATAGTGTGTACATTAAATTTGATAGTAATATGTACAAAAAAAAATTAATAATAAGTATATATATATGAATATAAAAAAAATGGTGAATAATAAAAAAACATATTTATATCTGGCCTGTTAGTTATGCTTATCTGCTGGGATGGTGTTGCTAATGGGGCCCAGTGGCAACCAAAATGGCGGCGATTGGGTGACGTCGGGTTGATGGATGAACCCAAGAATGGGGCTCTTTTCCAGACTCTCCAAACCCTGCAGCACGACTCACCGCGTTCCCAAATCAACAAAAAAAAAATGGATAATCTCTTACAGAAAGAATCCTCCTATCCCAAGAAAAAAACCCTGAAATAAAATAAAAAACACTAACTGTCGGCATATGCCAAAAAAAATTAGAAGGGGGAAATATACAAAAAAAAAGGCAACTCATCTTCTTTAGAAGGGTTTTCTATTTAAGGTAATAGTGGAACTAAGTGAAGTTCCTTATCACTCGGCACGAAACTAATAATGAAAAGGGAGAGAGAACCTTAGTATGGATGAGCAATTGAGCGAAAGAAAAGTGTACTCACTCAGAGAGAATGTCGAATACACCTGGGGTTTCACTAAATCGGACGAAATTTTTTCGTAGGAAAACCACTCCTAAACCACAGCGTGGGGTACATTCTTATTTTGTGAAATTTTGTATTGAAATCCCCGTAGAAAGGGTAAAACTGTGCAAAACCACAAATCCACAAATGACCTTATCACTCCTGAAGTCTGGTTTGGAATGTTCTCGAAATTCAAAGAAAAAGAAGAAAAAACCCAAGTCCCTGATAAGAATTCTCGGTCGGTATCCTGGACAACTTATGCTGTCAAAAATATGTCAGCGAAACAATACTAAGGGATTCAAGGAATAACTCACAACAGTACAGGAAAAATACCCAAACTTATGAGGAGAAGATCATAGAAAAGAGGACGGAAGAAAACATATAATAGGAGGAGTAAGGAGACAGACGATTATAAGGTAAGTGTTCTATTGACACTAGTTTATAACTTAACCCGTGTTATTTTCTAGATACCTTTTGGCGGATGATACACATTAGAGAAAGAATATTGAAATAAATTACCACCCAGGGTGTAAATTAAATCACACTAATGGTGCTAAGCTGTAATAACGAATGTTTGGTGTCTTCGAGGAAATAGACTTTGTAGGATGTAGAAACAAATCTCAATTCTATTCTGCTTAACTACAAGTTGATAAACTAAACTATTATAATGTTCCCGAAATAAGGTGAAGTAGAATTTTATGCATGTTAATTAAGATTTAGTCATCAATGTTGTTATAAGAGTAGCAAAAAAAATAAATACACGTCATCGACAAATCCCATTACATGTTTTATTTCTAAGCAACCAGTAATACATATCAATGCCGTGTGTGTGGTATCATGCCATAATTAATTGTAATGCAATCCTTAATGTAATTTCAATTTTATAGTCAATTAAATTCAAATAGTAATTCAATAAGTAGTTAAAATACCACATGTTACCACATAGTAATATAATATTCTTTTTTGTCTCATTTTTGGCAATTTATAGTTTGCAAATCAGCTTCTACATTTATTCTACATTCACTTATAAATCTACATTTACTTACACATTTATTTTTATGTATTAAGCAGTCATACGCATACTTTTACGTATTACGTAATGTTGCATTTACGTTTGCGATTATTACTTTTTCCAATCTCCATAGTTGGATAATATTTCTCTGCTTTTGTTAAGGCGTTTAAGTCTTCCATTTTGTATCAATTACAAGAAACAAATAGATTAGCAACTTTCTTCTACAATCTTTATACATAAATTTTCTTTGAAAAATGCCGTTTTGTAAGAATAAATTGCCAAAGGTATCTAGATTGGATACTCTACGAGACAATTGGGGCCTGAACTGCAGTACCAGAGCTTTCCGCCTTCAATCGTACTTAGTCTAGAAATTTGGGAGATTGGTATCTTATTCACTATTATTTTTTGGTATTAAATTATTCTTTTTCGCTGATACAATTTTGTTAACATAACATTTCACCTAAAACTATATTTCAAGTAACTTATATTATAAAATTTATTTTTAATTATGTAATATATTTTATCATTCATTTGATACATTTTTTTAATTTCCCTTACCTTTCATTTTGGTCACGTTTAGAGGAGACTAGTTTTACGGGAAAAAGACAACTCAACTAATCATCAACTATAGATGGTGCCCAAACAATATCAATTTTTCATTGTCTCCTTTTCTCGAACAAAAGAAACTTTTAGGTCATACATTCAAAGACGGTAAGTTTCGCATGTCTTACCTCTTACAAGTACTCCGAATCCACGACTCTTTGCTCCGCCTAAAACCAGCTAACCGTCCGCATGTGTTGCCTCAATTATTTCCCAAAAATATACAATCATGGAAAGTAGGTAACAGCGGTACCATGTATTTCGTTCACTTTTTGTTAACGGCGTTCTAGTACTCACTCACTAGAATCACTATTCTCAACCTTATTCCCGATATTGCTTACACTTTTCGCTGTTTCTCAAACTTTTAGAATCCATAGCTACAAAATAAACACACTGATCGTTCTACTAAATAACATGCTACTCCATTAAGCCATTAAACTCCTAACTTGGTTCCCAAATACGAACATAAACATTTTCAATGTTAAAAAGTTGGACGCCGAATTCAGGGAGGCGGATAAAGTGCTATTTCTGGAACTGCAGGAAACCTAATGTAGACAATTCGAAATATAATTGGATAAGCTCCCGACGTTATATTTTTGCAAGTTTAATCTACAACACATTATTTTGGAGTGAATTGTGAAAATAAAGAACAATAACTTTATTCCTCGTTTTATTCCATAGAAAGTCGAATGGCGGCTATAAATTCATGTAAATTCTGTATCTCTGTTAATTTCTATTTAGCGCAAGTGTTATTTTAACAGACATTTCATAAATCTAAAAAACATTTCTTGACATTTTTCGTTAAACCCCATATTTTTTTATATTTGAAAAAGCATCCTCTTTTTTGACAGTAAGTTAAATTTTCTTTAAAAAATATATAACTGTTTTATTAAGTAGCCATTTAAATTTGATGGGCTATTAATATGTTATCACGAATCATCTAATAATAGAGAAAATGTGTTTATGTTGATTAAATGTGACAGTAATTATCTAGACATTGACCATTGTCAGAGCACGGTTAGTTCAACATGTTTTTGCACTTGAGCCCAGTACTATATAGCATGTCTAAATGACGTCAACGTCGGTCGTTACTACCGTTTCATTGATAAATAATTATAACTTTGTTATATACCTACTACATATGTGCGAGATAAGGGATTAAATACCCTTTTTGCCATTACGGAAACTAAATAATAAACAAACTTATTTGTCGGATTAATGTAATTCCAAAATGACTACATAAAGCTTTACCTTACTAATAATTGATTTCTCTGCTTTTACAACTACTGAGAGAGAGATCCACAAATATAAAACTACCGAAACAAATATTCCAGTTACTGAAGAAAATTATGTTGCGCTTCTCTAGTTATTTCACTGAATTTCACAAAGTTCTTGCTGTAATGAACTATAAAAAAAAAATTAACAATACCATAACACAGAAAATAGCTCCAGGTTACCTTTAAAATGTTGTTGTAACTACTTTTTCAATATTAAACCGCGCTGACATAGAACAGAGCCGACATATGGAAAATGTCACTTTGTTACGTCAGTCTGTATTCTTCTTTGCACACACTTTTTTGTTTTTAGTGTGTGAATAAATAATCCTCTCTACTGTTAATAAAATGTTGTTCAAAATAATTAGATAGCGCAGAATTTGCCTTATAACAATAATTGCAAACATAACCTTGCATGGGATGAGATTGCCGTAAAGTACATGGTAATTAATTTTTAAGAACAAGGTGGCACAAACAGACGTCAAAAATTAGTCTATAAACTACACTAATACGTTTAAGAATATTGCGGGGAAATGTATTTTTCTGTAAAATTATAAAAATACTATTTTCTAATAAAAAAGCTTAATTTAACAACGTCTTCTAATAAACAATATGACAATGAACAAATTGATTAAATGGTTCAATTTGTGTTTTTCTTTCTTATCAATAATATTGTATTATTAGCATCAATTACAGCATGCATTCATATTTACGACCATGTGTAAGATCGTTAATAATTTGGTTTGGGGTGTGAATAGGTTGCGATAGCCTCATGGAGGGCAGCAGAGAATTTTATTTCCTGATTACTGAAATACTGGCAAAATCAAAATAAATTTGTCTAATGTTAGCCGTGTCTAGAGATATTTGGTGCCGTGGTTAAATGGTGTTATGAATGGAGCCTGTAGGATATCAGATGATTTCATACTTTCACCAATACTTCCACAATGGGAAACTAGAGACAAAATTAAAAATAACCAGAGCAACATAGGCAGAAAAAGGATTCAATAACCACATCTGAGGACTTCCAAGCACTGTTTAAAGCACCACTGAAACAATTTCTGTAGCGATAGATCTAATCAGACAGCAAGAAGTCGCAAAAACAAGCTCTAGCAATGATCGTCGCTTCGTTGCAAATATATTGGGTAAACGTCTCAAAGATGGCCAATTTTTACAAATATGGAAGAAACTTCCGTCTGTGCTCATAAAGAAAAACAAATAAGAACAGAAAATCTACCAACATACCAGTCAATCTGCCTGATATTGACATTAGGTACTTGAGGTTCTATTTAAATAAGGATGCCAAAATGACTGTACATGTGAGAAAAACGCGCCAAAAAGATAATATCACCTTAAATATGTTGCATAGAACCATAACCAACGTAGAGCGAGAGCTAACAAATGCAGAGTGTTTACTGCCGCTGCTATCCCCATAATTCTTTATGCCGATGGCGTCGCGATCTGGAAGGAAGTCTTAAATCTAAAACCGTATTAACGGATGATATAGATCGATCACAAATAGGAAACTGATCCTAAAGTTAATATCAAAGCATACGATATCAACAACCACTGCCCTAGTGCTGGCAGGATTTTCACCTATGAAATCAAAGAAGTTATAGATTATCCCGTTACTTAATGAAAATCCATTATTGTGAAAATAATGCACAAGTAGGGAACCGAGGTTAAAGAGGATGTCCAAAATTTAACGATAGATGCCTCTAGGAACCGGTGGTTCAAGTACCAGTAGGGGGCCAAAACTTTTGTGAGATGTGTAACAATGGATATGAAATGTGGGAGAAAGACTATTATGTTACAGAAGCGACGAGAGGCCACATAATGTTTGGCACGTATATCCATATAAAGAGGAAAAACAGAGGACATCCAGTTGGATGGTTCTGCCCAGAAATCGACACACCCGAACACACCATTTTTGAGTCGGAAAAAGTAAAACAGACCAGGGGAACATCTAGCGGAGAACACCGCCCTAACTTGATGTAAGGGTGAAAAGCAGTTTTGGGTCGATGAAGAGTTTTACTCTGCAGATGAGTTTCCAAATAGACCGAATGTGACACTTGCCAAGGCGTTGAAACATCTTGGTCTGGGTATCTTTAACAATAGCTCCTATTCCCTTCAAAAAACCTTAAGACTGCGAGAAAAGGGGTCAAGCACGATAAGTACCGCAATGTACAAAAAATTGCTGAAAGCACGTGAACAAAGAGAAGATCTCACGAAAAGGAACGTAGCAAGAGTAATCACCGATAGGTGGGAAAAAGTAGGTAGAGGACCGCGAGAGCAAGTAGACCTCCCTAAGACATTAAAATTCCATTAAACATATTTTAAAAAATCAGGAGTTGCACGAACAGATCGGAATTTCGATTGTTTGATAACACACCACATTATCATAAAAATATCAAAGGTAAAAAGAGTCGGTAAAACCCGGTGCAGGCTGCATACAGAAAAAGACTGATATGTACGTCCATAATGGGAGAGGCATTGGAGCTCGGGTTGAACGACTGTGTTCATTGGGAAATGCTTTGTCTCCTCAGTGGTAGAACCGTAAGCTTCTGAGGTATGAGACAGTCATCTCAGCTTAAAACAAATTTACGACACAGCAATAGATGAGGACAAACCATATATTGAAACCCTTTTAGAAGTTAACCATTGGACTACTAATATTTGGAGGTGAACGAATGTAACCCCTGGGAGGGGTGAAATATCTTTAAATAATGTCAGATTCAAGACTTATCTGGAACTAGCAGTTTACCCAAAAAAAAGATGACCAAATGTGCATATGGGAACAATGGAGTTAAATTAAGCATTATGCATTGGACTTACATTATGGAGATAAACTAATAACCACGAATGCATTTTTAGTTCAGTAAGCGTAGGAGAGGATACATGAGTTAAGGTTGAAAGATGAATCAAGTGGCAATTATACAGGATTAGTGTACAAATAAACCAGTAATCAAGTGTGTGTCAGCATATCAGATATGAGAATAGGAATTAAATTTAAACTTCAAGGTGAAAATTGTGGAACGCAAATAATGAAATGCGGCTGGCTACTGTTACTGCAGGCTTAGGTAACCGACGGTTCAAAGTCTGAGCAGAAGTTCATGCCGTTAGCATTACTAATGATATGAGGAACTCAGTTTAATATATCACTTGGATAATACATTGCTACATTTTAGGAAGAGATGTATCGCATTGCACAAGAGAAAATAATACGAACAACAGAAATATAAATGGAATTAGTATTTAAACAGATATTCAGGTGTTCCTAAGGACATTGTCAATTTGAAAGTAACATTCAAACTGGTGTAGAAGTGCCGGAGGAGCTAAGTGTCTTGATGAACCGTAATAACATATCTTTAATATGGCATCTGGCGTCCTCTGGCTCGAAGACACAGAACCAGATCTGGGAGTGCCTAAACCAGTATACGAGGTTAAATAAGAAAATGGGTCAAATCCTGTGACAAACAGACTTCAACACGGAAAATTGATTACGCGTAACCATAGGTCCTCTAACAGGGCACATCTATATTTGCTTTTTAAAGGCAATTTATTTGCTAGTAGTATAAAGTAAAAATAATGTACTATTTATGTTTAAAACTTTTATATCTTGATCTACATTTTCCATATTTTAATCTCCTACTGATATTCTTACAATTATATGTTATATAATATATGTTGATGGTGTAAATTGTATATAATCTACATTTTGATTATTTATTAACTGATTTATTATATTTATGACTGTGTATATATTTATTTTCAACATGCCATATATACTCTATTTGTATTTTACACGGTGAATAAATATTTCAATTTCTATTCTGCCGATCAATAAAAAGAAATGTGACATTCAGCAAATCACGCCTTGGCATGCGTTGATATTTATTTACATCGTATGAATCGGAAATGCGAATATTATGCTATAAGTATTCAGCTTGGTGTTCAGAAGGGATTTTCCGGTGTCTAATACTTAACCTTATTCCAAGACATATATTCATAATGCAAAATAAGTATAGCATACTCTCATTTCAGATTTATACGAATTAAACAAATGCACACGAAGTTACGGTCGATCGACAAATACCAATGTGGCAACTAGCAAATCACACCTGAATGAATCGGAAATGCAAATATGCTATAGGTGCTCCGTTTGGTATTTAAAAGTGACTTTCTGGTTAAAAATTAAGTACTATCAAACCAACTTAACATCAAATATATTCAAAGTGTTCCCCAGACTAAATGGCAAGATTAAACAAACTTTGATGCACACAAGCCTTGATATGGGCCATTATCAAAAATAATTTCGCTTGTCTGCCCAAACTGTAACAAAATCAAAAAGGTCTATTTACAACGGCAATTAGAACGCAATATATTTGCAATAGAGCAAGTTAATTTTTCGTATTTCAACTATGGACCAGTACTGGATATTTAAATGCATCATTTAGTGTTTGTTAACGTTATTAACTTGTTTAAATTACAATCTAGTCAATAGATAAAACAACTAACTGCAAGTAAAGGGCAAAGAAGTATTATAACTAGTATGAATCGTCATATACGAAATTTCATATGAATTAAATCTTTCAAATATGGGCGGCTCTATGATTTAAAATATAAAATGCAGACGTAAATAAAATTTTAAATTTACATAAGGGATGAGGCGACCATCTAATACATTTCTAACCTATTTTAAAGAGATTAAACTTTAGCAAATACATAATTAGAATACAATACTTAATATAAGTACTTATATTATTATTAGATATAAAGTAGACCATTAGTGGAGTAAAATTAGATTTTCCGAGAAAATTTCACATGGACCAACGCGACATAAAAAAATAAGTTTGTTTTGGTGAAACTAAGAATACCCTGAGTTTTCCGCTTCGAGTAGGTGGGGAATCTTTTTTTCGCGAAAAAGTGGTAAATTGGTCATTTTTAAGGGTGGGTCTTTAGTTTATTTTGGACCCTTTAAAATACTGGCTAAGAAACGAGAATGGTTTCCTTTTATTGTCGATGGTCAAGAAATCTTTAGTTAAAATTTCGTGAAAATCGATTCACCGCCTCCCACGATATGTATATAAATATACTGAAAAGATGTCGAAAATTGAATTACTTGGTCAAAACTAAATCGAGTTTGATGAAATTTTAGATGAAACTAACCAATATAATCAAGAAATCGTCTGTCAAATTTTATCAAAAAATATCTAACAGTTTGGCCGCAATTTAGTTAAAAAAACTCTCGAAAGTAAGATATAATTTTTCCATGTAAAATTTTCTCTATCACCTTATTTTAGGCTATTTTTACTACATTACGTGCAATATGATCTACTTAAAGAAAAAATACGTATAAAATTGTTATTTACCTTTGGTTGTGTGATGTTTATTTCTTAAATTATTAAAATTGTTTGGAAGGTCAGATGGCATATTGCTTTCATAGTAAAATATTAAAGCTGGTGATTCAAGCTGCAAAGTCCATATCAGGGAATCTTACCTGAAATAAAATAAAACAAATGTACCTATTGATTTTCAATATCGTAATGGTATTGTTAAGGGTGGTAGAAGGAAATCTCATACAGTGTCGTAGCTAAAATATATTTAAGGATTTCTACAGTTAAAATTGACGAGTATATATAAGTACTTGCACACCATTTATTATCTTAAATCCCTCAATTTAAAACTAAGGCTGTCCAGTTATTTCTGTATCCATTGCCGGCTACTTAGTTATATTTGCCCCTAGATGTTTGACACATTATCATTAGAATAATTTTAGTGAACGTAACTAGCAATTTAAAGCAAATCAAATTACATAGTGTTAACCCTATCACGAAATGATATTTAATCCGCGTGCCTATCTAGGGCTGCACTTCACTTAGAACTAGCAGCTACCCTTTGATGTGTATGCCCTACTCAGGTGACGTGTTCACAAATCTCATAGAACTCAATAATTAAAACAACACATTTCTTGAAATATTTAATTTAGTCCGAGAAATCGAGGCTCTTGAGCTGATTGCAATGAAGTGTAATACAACCTGGTTAAGCTAACTATATTCTTAGGTTGTCTGAAAATTAGACAACTTCCTTAATTTATGAACAAAGAAATAGGAAGTCATAAAACTTTACTCTCAATGTTGCAGAAACAGGTGACTTTAGATTTTAAAGCCCTTTAGAAATTAATGATATCGGTTGATCATTCTTATTTCTCATCACGACTACTTATACAGATTTTGACAGTTGGTCAGTTAAACGAAAGTTCAATATTTGTCATCCGGACTTCTTCTAGTCGATTACGTAGCGCTTGAAGAGCATACTATTGGAAGCCTACCTCCGCCCGGTACGGTCTCTAAATAATTTAGTCTTTTATTACAATACAGAACCTGGAGTTACTTGAAAAAATTGCCTTATAAAATTTTAATGGTATTGTGTAAAACAAAGACATGAGGCTTGGAATTTGGAATTGATTGGGTGGGTGGTCAATGAAAATTTCTGAACCACAGCACTTAGGGTCCATTGGGCCCCTTGTATTTCCTCCCTGTAGACAAACACTCGCCTAGGCCTTCAACCAACATAATCTTGTGAAATAGGTGGTGATGCTGCCTAGGAGCATCTCCCTTACATCGACCAAAGGAGGCCAACGTTCTCCCAAAATGGATTCTTTGATTGATTAGACGGCAGGACAGTCACAGAGTAAATGTTGACCCGTCTCATCTTCTTGTTCGCAACCTTTACACCTCTACAGAGGTGTTTCGCTTAATCTAATATTGTGTAGATGTTTCCTTAACGGACAGGGTCCAGTCTGGATAAAAGGTGGGTTCCTTCTGGCTTAATTTCGATGGAAATTTTGTTCGGGCTTCTAACTTCCCCCGGAGGTAAGGCTTCACTTTGGGGAACAATATGTATTGGAAATTTTAACATTCTATATTTTTACGGACTTTAAATCAGAGATGATAATAACAGTACTTTATTGAAGCGAGAAGTAACATTTTAAAGGTCAATTGGCCGATGTAAATGAGATTCTACGTAATCTTTGACAAAGTTCGTACATTTAAAAGTAAATTCGTCTTTTATATTATTGTTAGTATTTAGTTCTGTGATATACGGAACAGTAGGGGACTACCAAGTTTGCAGAATATTAAAAAATTTAACAAATTTACGATTTGTATGAAAGGCCTCCAGCATAACTAAGACATAAAATAATATGCTTCACTCTTTTCTCAGCCGATTTAACGGTTTTCTTTATTTTTTTAACAACTTATTTTTATTAACGTCCTGGCGAAGTTCAACAACTACCCCACCAAACATACAACGCAAATATATCTACACAACAACATTCGTCTTGAAAAGCACGCGGCCGATTTTTCGTGATTACAATATTCATCTGTATTCATCCCCGTGGAATTTGTGAATTTAGGCGATCATCGGCAATTTTCCCTTATTTTGGATATTGAGTTAGTGGAACTAGCCTTGAGGGAAAATTGTCACCACTTAGTAGGATTTTATGCGATAAAACGGTAAGCATGCTTTCTTCATTGTTCGCCGTTCACCTGTTAACATGTGATTCTTGCTACTTTAGGCCTTCCGCTCCCGGCACGCTGTTAACAAGTACGATTCTGGGTACGCGGTTGTACGTTGTTTTTTTGAATATCACTTTAGGTTTATTTCCTTATATCCCTCTGGGTACGACTCGAAGGGCGCATTCGCCGCCGTTTAGGACCACTCCACAGCCGTCACCTGTGCCAGAGCACGTTACCCAGAGCCTACGGAATCATCGAAAACCCTGTCCTATCTTTGAGGGCTTGTCGCTGAGGATTCCAGTTGGTAAATACTGTACGTAAAACTTAATTTATACCCACCTGATATCATATTTTATTCACTGCATTCTACATTGAAACCAACACACCTGGCGGACCTTCTTGAGAAACTAATTGTTACTTATATATATTGCTTAACATACTTAATTTAATTTAATCATTATTCTTGTACGCCAGCGGTAGCTACCAAATGGTATAACTTATATTTACAGTACAACATAACTTACAAATTACATCTTTTGTGTCACGTGCATTGTTTAATTGAAACTTATAGTCTATCCCATATCAGTTGTTGCAACAATAAAGTGTTTGTATTGACAGTAAGGTACTTTTATTTTATTATCCCGCCAGGAAAATAGACAGTAGCTACTAATTCATCCCATAAGTGTACAGATACGCCCAGAGATTACTGAGCTAGATTATTTTTCTTTTCGCGTGAACACTACATCACAATTCCGGGCTAACCATGCCACGACTATGCTACAACACTGTGCTCTGTTTATAGTTAAAATCTACCCTTCCAGTACCACTCACGTTAAGCGGAGAAACCCTTGTAGCAAATCAATTGAAACTGAACTTAAATATTTTAATAATGGTAATTAGATGCTTTTCCTTCTTTTAACAAAAATATTCTGAGGCAGGTTGAATCACCTATTTCTCGGTCGCAACTGGAATGTCAAATTAAAATATCAAAATTGTTTTATTGTACGTCGAGAAATGCAGCGTTTATTCTTTCTAAATTTACGTGTCCGGAGTGAGCCAGACATCGAATGCGTTGGTCCTCGTGACAGTTGTTGAAGGACTGGATGGGACGTAATCAAGTTATGTCAGAAAGAAATTAAAAAGTGCAACATTTTATTTCTACTTCGCAAAGTGGAAGTGAAGTACGAATGTAAAAAATAATACTTATTTAAAGATACTATGATTGAACACATATCAATGACTAAGAACCTGTTCAAGACAGTTGCGACAATAAGCCGACACCGTAATTTATAGTAATTTAGCAAATTATCTTTATTAAGGGGCGAGCGTAGGTGCGTCTTTACTATGTACATACTTCGGTATGCGATGTAAAGCAACGACAGGCGCAGTTAGTACTTGGATGGGTGACCATTCCAACGGAAACCGCGTTCTCGCCTCACACATCTTCCAGCGGCTTGTATATCAGTTTATGCGCGGAAGCTTTACAACCTTAGGCGAGGGTTGTATAAGAGATATACCATCCTTCGGAGGGGATGTAAAGCCGTCGGTCCCTTGTCTATTAAATGTTAGGCAAGTAAAAGTTCCCTAATCTTCTTAAGGGAAGAAGTTCGGCAAAATTCCTGGTTGGGGGTAGCTCGTCTGCAGGCTTCGGAGTTAGGCCTCAGTAGCGGAAATAGGCCGACGTTAAATAAATGTATAAAAAAAAATCTTTATTAAGTGGAGAATTTAAGTAAAAAGAAACAAGTATATGAAATAACAAATATAAATATAGGTAAGATTTAAAGATGGAAAATTGCATTATACAATATAACTGATACTTGCATAGAAAAATGAGTTATGGTTAAATAGGTTTCCGGGAGATGGCAACATCTGACATAGGAATTTACGTTTTATACGAAACTCGACGGAATAACACAGCATTGCTCAAAAAACTGTTTTTCAACCCTCATATTTCATTCTCCGCTTAAAATTTTAAAGAGTTTGGCTTTGCTCATGAAAGAAATATTTTTAAAATCTTATATCCCCCCAGTTAAGCTTTAACTATGTATCAGTTAATTTTTGACTATGTAATTAATACTCCCGTCTCCGGTTGACATCCTAGAAAATGGGGACTTTTTTCCTTATTTTGAAAATACTTTTATATATATGTGTCAAATTTTTTAGCTCGTTAGGAAGTTAAATTTCACTTTCGAACAATTTTGGCACTTAGGGGGTGTTTCTAACTTTTCCCTTTATTCAGACTCTAAAGCTCATTATTACTCCAAATTATAAGTACCGTTCGTCTTCTGAAAGGCTGATAGTCGTTGGCAAGCACATTTTCATAATTTTAGAACTGCAACAGAAAGTGAGTTTAGAAAGTGAAATGAACAAATTTCACGATTTCTGATACATGTAAAAAGTATGTATTTTTTGTTGAATTTATTTGAAAGTATGAATGTGAGAGCCGTTTGGAAGTTTGAAAGTAATTTCTGTGAAACTATTAAAAGTAAAAGTTAGTAATTGTAATTGAAACAAATAGCCAAAGGTATAAATTTAAGAACTGTTCTGAATTCTTGAGCTATCATTTGTAATGAGTATGAGTTTTTAGGTTTTATTACTGAAAATAAATTGGTAAACAATTTTATTATTATATCCTGAGAATAATAACTGAAAAAGGGAATTATTTTGTAAATTTTAACGTTGCAAGTTTGTACTTTTCAAAGTTGTTGAAGATGCTCGATGACAGTCCCTGGTCGAAATTGGACTTAAAATCTCGCCTTCGATACAACAGTGTGTGGAAACTATAGCTTACAATTTATTGTCATTTAATTTTATTTAACGTGTATGGTAAATTCTGATGAATGAAATACTTTCCGATATACTAAGATAAGAAAATATCACCTAAATATCAAATAATTTAGAAAGCATTTTATAATGAAATATCCGCCATTTATAATTTATCAGAAGTACCTACCAAGTATTTCTAAAGTCACTAAATTTTCGGAAGAGATTTTTCGGTATATTGATAAACTCCACATTGCTCTAAATAGTATAGTTCACATTGCGACTTGACCGAAATAGAGGCATCATCTTAAAATAGGAGACAATACTCAAGACGTGACACAATGTAAACTATAGTGAAAGGACCTAAAAAGAGATTACGACAACTTGAGACTCTCCAAGTGCCTTGCGGGTCGGGAACTTGAAATCCTCGACCTGTTTCTTTATGAACAAAAATTGTTTTATTTTAAGCTAATATTTCGTGTAAGAAGACACTACGTATTATTTTTATTACGTGGAAAGTAATTTAAGTGAAGGTTTAGATTTGAAAATACATTAGAGTAAGTTAAGTTATTTGAATGATTAAATTCCAAATGCATAGGTGCAAATATCGTAATTACGTATTTGGTAATACCGGCATGGTAGCTCAGTCGGCTAGAGCTCTTTATGTGGCAAATTCCTTCCAAACACTTAAGAGTGTCTGGAAATATTTTTAACCGCCTTCTCTGTCCCGTTAATAACCCCTTGAAGCCTAGCAGATATAGTTATGTTTGAGTAAATTAGATGGAGTACTACAGTCTATAGTAAATTCTGAATCATTTCTTGGGGATAATTCATAACACCAAATTATTTCACAGTTGATGGAGTCTCAATCCATTTCGTAGAGAAATCTAGACATGCCAACCACAGAACTACTTGCTGCTACTATGATAAAAAAATAATACAAAATAGTAATTAATTAGTAATTATAATAAGTAATTATTTATAAATTGATGATAAAATGTATAATAAAAAATGTTCGTAGGTCAAGTTTCTGAGGATTTTGAAAGCAAAGTCAAAGATATAGATATACAGTACAAAGGAACTGTAGTGTAAAACGCGAATTCTACACTATCTCTTACCTTGAACCATGTATACATTTTCATAGTAGTATTAGATCTGTACACATCGAGCTGATACAACAGAAGGTTGCTTCTGATTGACAGATTCAAATGTTCTTTTGAGACTGGCAGAAATAGTTTTTCTTAACATTTATTTAACGTCGGTCTATTTCCGGTACTGAGGCCTATCACCGACGCCCGTAGACGAGCTACCCCCAACCAGGAATTTTGCCTAACCTCTTCCTTTAGGAAGAGTAGGGATCTTTTACTTGCCTAACATTTAATAGACAAGAGACCGACGATTTTACATACCCTCCGGATGGTATATCACCTACACAACCCCCCTCACCTAAGGTTGCATAGCTTCCGCGAATACGCTGATATGCAAGCCGCTGGAAGATATGTGAGACAAGGACACGATCTTCTTTGTGAACACGAACGGGTCCTCTGGTTTTGAAAAAATAAAATATTTTCAGCTGGAGAACTTTAAGTGAGACTCTAGAGGCCTTTCGAGCACTTTATCTTGTTGGGGTGGTTAGTTCTTAAAAAGCTGGAACGGGCCAAATGTTTCGCCCTGTATACTGTTCTGAGTTATCTTTCACTTTTTATTTTGGTTGGCAGGGTCAAAGGCTGCACCCTGTATATTCTTTTGCATTGAATTTAATTTTTTATTTCAACAGGGAGGGTCAACGACTACACCCTGCATATTTTTTCTTGAAATTAAACACTTTGATTTAGAACGAAACTAAACAAGTATTTATTTAACGTAATGAACAGAGTTGAATATTTATTTTACTTAAAATTTAAAAAATATTTACACGAGTAAATGGTTAACTTATCGACACTGAAATTTTGCCTTAAGTCGTGTTGGTTTAAATGGTTAGATTAGATTAATTTTTTAATAACTGAGAAATTCCACTTTAATTATTTTGCGCGACAGCGATTTGTTTTATTTAAATTAATGCACTGGGGCTATTTTAATAAAGTACTTTTATACTAGGATCTGCCTAGGAAGGTGTACGGGCACTGGACTTATTATCGCAAGATACACTGGAAAACACAACTTGGATTTATACGCTGGAGCAACCGAAGAGGTAACGTGGGCACTTGATTTATTTGTCACAAGATACTCCGAAAACACAACTTGCCGGGAACTTGGCTTGCTCCCTTATTTATACTAATGATGGGAACTGATCTCGCGGAGATCTGGAAAGAGCTGGAATCTTCACCCAGCCGCTCTCTGGGGCTCGAATGGTGAAATATCGTGCAGTAAATGCTGAAATTTTGGAATTTCGAGTTGAAAATTATATCAATAAAACGGCGATAAAAAATGGAACAATTTGATATAAAAATATAACTTGTTAAATTGAATTGGTCCCGTGAAGTAACGTTGAGAGCTGTACTTTATTCCTTATTTGATGTTATATTAAGTCATATTGAGGGTATTGCATCGCCGATGTTGAACGAAGAGAGAGTCAATTTTAGGGTAACAGAATGAAGACAGAGGCGAGTTGCTAGCAACTCGTGGGGAACATGTAAACTGGTCTTATTTTGGGACGAATGTTTTATGGTCTGACTGAAAAAGTGAATGCAAGATGTTTTGAGATGGTATTTGGGTTTGAAGTGATTTTGAAAAGAAATTTGTGATAGAAAATTTTTGAAAGAAATTAAAAATATTCTGACTTGGGGCTTGGGAAGTGGTTTAGAAGTGAATTGAGCTGAAAGGGGGGGGGGGGTTCTGTATTTTTAGGGCGATTTTTGTAAGTTTTTTATTGTAATTTTGTGAGTTTTGACGCCTGAATGTTTTTGTTGATTGATTCGGGATTGTTGGTGAATTATCGGTGGTGTATGAATTTTCTCAGGATTATTTTTGTAAAACTGTAGTTTTTGCTTATTGCAAGTGTCTTAATGACTTTTTTTTATAGGTTTTGACATGTTGACCTTAAGGAGTGAATTATTTTGAAAATTTCAGTGATTTTGACCTCGGCCATCTTGTCAACATGGAGAATATACTATAACATTTGAAACGGTCGCCCATCCAAGTACTAACCGCGCCTAACGTTGCTTTACATCGCATATCGAAGTATGTACATAGTAATGACGCATCTATGCTCGCCTATCAGAAATAGTTGAATGTTTTAAAAAGATATCCGTTTAAAATTCAATATTAATCAATCTAAAGAAAACCAAAAATAAAGACTACCCCTTTATTCATCAGTCTAAATAGTGGAGAACTCGTCATCTGAGTTAAAAGAAAATAATAGTTTATTATTGCAGATCCGCGCCACTCGGTCCGAAACTGCTAATGGGATCAGGCTGTTGCGTTGTTAGTTCAATATTTAAAATTGAAAATTAACTTAAAGGCTCTTAGAACAAGATTGTAAGGCTCTTTACTAGCATTGACATCAACAGCCCAGCTCCCGGTTCACGACTTCTTAATAGATGTGAGGATCAGCAAGCTTCTTAATCGGAGCGGAACTAATCACGAATCAGATTTTGCTTGTTCAGTTTCACGTTATGAATGAGTCTTGCAACATTGTTGGTGCTTTTCGGTTAAATTTTCTAGATATTGGGTAACAATAAAAAAAAACCAACAGGTACACAGCCCATTCCTGGTTCACAACTTCAGATCAAGGACGCAGAACTACAAACATAAATTATTGTATTTTATATATAATTCTCCACGATCTAGACTGATTGGTTACGGGATAGTATTTTGTTTTGGTTATGTGTAGATTGAGTAATGGTGAACAAGGCAAGAAAACAATTTTCGCATATCTTTTTGTAAGTATAAGATAACATCAAATTCGCTTGCTTATATAGGTCTTAATGTATACACTCGTTTGCCTGATTATTTAAAGCAATTAAAAGAGTCAAATAAAGAGATGTATAGAAATATAACAAGACACTATGCACAATTTCTTTACTTAATCAGAACCGTACTCCGGTGATCGAACACTCTCGGCTGTTTTTATCAATAAGTTTTATCCCTCAGATTTAAAAACTGGACATCACTAAAAAAGTTCAAAATAAAATAGATACTCTCTACAATTACTTAAACCAATATTAATATGAAAGAGAGGCTTATAGAATTCTATATAAATTTCTAGACAAAGACACTACCTGAAATTGCTTGGAATCTGAGGAACACACTATATATATATCTACTGTAATTGGTAGACCTTCCTATTTTTGGATGATCAATAAAACATTATTTAAGATATAGTTTATACAACACATGATAGTTTACACATCTGTGGCGATCACCTTGTATACAATGTCTTCTTCATTTTCGAAAGAACTTTAAGTATGTTTAAAAGACTAAATATCATCACCAATATTCAAACTGCTCATTTTAAGAGCGAAAAGCACAAAAAGTCAATTAAAACCCAATTAAATTTCATGTTCTCATTTACTCATTTATTACTATTTCATAAAAGTAAACTTTAAAATTTAAGAACTACTCAAGCCACAATTTTTTTTAGAATGCTCTTTAACAATCTTTAAAGTTAAATTATAAGGCTACTTATAAATGTAAATAGTCCAGAAAAACTATGAAGCTTACCTAAAACCCTTATAGGAATTTAGGCAGCCACCTAAAGTAAGGCCAACTTGATTTTGTTAAAAATCAGTATTAAAACTTTCAAGTTTTACTAACTTATCCAGATCTGAGGAGACTATAAAATCATAATTAATTTAATACGGGCACTATATTCAAGTGTAAAGGCCAAATGTAAATGCTTTTAACGGACGTTTTATATTTAATGAAGTAAACATAACTGAAAATAAATCTAGTGCAACACTTCCCTTGATTCACACGATATATATGGGCGACATGTATAAATACAAAATGGACATACGTCGATAAGTGAAAACGATTCTGCTTATAGACGGATTATCGAAGAGTTAGAACTCATTGTGGAAATATGATTTATAATATGAATTAAAATACAAATTTAAACAAATGTAATATACGTAAATATTTTTTTTTTATAACAAAAACTAATAAATCGATAGCATGCCCCATAATATAATTCAGTATTGGTAAATTTTGTTTATGAACCATTTCGTTCAATGCTGAATATTTTCAATATAACTGATCATTATACATCGCTTGATAGTTAGAAATAATGGTGGATTTACATTTACTTACATACATTATTAGATATAAAGAATAATTAAATACTTACATATAAGAACACTTAAGTACCGTATAACATTTTTTTTTTTTTATGAGTAGGTATACCTGTTTACTTGGGAATGAGTCAACGAGTAGTACTTCACATTAAAGAAATGAAAATAAAACGAAATATTTCTCTCTTCGCTTTGTCTCCTTCAAACATTTCTTTATCTAAGTAGAAAACACAATATCTGATAAAACCAACGTGAAATGATTTGTTATTTCCTAAATGTAAATGCCTACGCATCCGTTCCATTTATGCCTGTCAGCAGTTTGGTTGCGATTTTAAGACTTCTTTATATTAATTATTATGGTAAATAAACACTTCAGAGGATTTCAAGACATTTGTTATTTTAGATTCATTTGCAGAATAATACAGAAAGTAAAATCCTCCCATTCGTGTAATAAAAGAATTGGCGAAAAGAAGAATATTTTGTTTATTATATTTACAAGGTTTCGATATATTCATTATAAATGTAAGTATTAAGTTATTACAACATACAAAAGATACTGTATAATTTACAAATCACTGTAAACGCAGATAAGATTAATTTTGAGTAATACCTGGTTTTCAAGTAAACAATACTAATACTATTACATAACTTGTGTCCATTTAACAACTTTATAGAAATAACTGATATTTATTTATATTTCGCACGATCTGTATAGCATTTGATTCAGTTTTTGTAAGTGAGACCGGTTTTCAGAGGCTAAACGTCGAAAAAATTCTTAGCAGTATATATGGATGGTCTGAAAATTTAGGATTAATGGCATATCCATGGGGGAAAATCGATTGAACCCCAACAAATAACCGGAAGTAGGGTGGGGGTGGGAAAAGTTGTGCTTTTAGGGGTGAAACGTGGTTTTCTTACGATTTCCGGCAAAATTAGATCCTATCGATAAAAGTTAAATGCAAAAGTTGTAGATAATTGAAAGATCTACAACGTTTATTTTTATATTATTTCCCTTATTTTTCAACATACCCTCAAAACTATTGAGAGAAACGTGAAAAATCAATTTTGGATTTTTTATTTCTATCTCCCACAGCAATGATTCGATTTTAAAGAAATTTGGTGAAAATAGACATTGTTATGTCTCAAATAAGCTGTAATTTTTTTGAAGCTCAATACTTATTTTTTGATTTTACGCAAATTTAATTTGAAAAAAGGCCTAATGTTCATTCAAAAAAGTTGATGAACGAAACTTTGATTTTTGAAAATTTCAGGACGAATTTTTTTCCTTGAAACCTCTAATTGCACATCATATAGATTTCCTGTGAGGCAATTGGAGCCAGATTTTCTGTACCAGGACGTGTCCAGCGTCGCATACATCCAGTTGTAATCGTAGGACTTACGTTGGTAATTATTTTGTATTAATTTCTTTTCTGTACAATTTTCTCTGATCTAAAATTATATTTTTATAAATTCATATTTTTTTAAGATTTACTTTTAGATTCCACTCATTCAAAATTACTTCTTAAACTTCTTTTCTAAATTTTGATTATTTTAAATATAAATTATCATTGATTTTAAGAATCATTTTTTTTCCTCACCAACCAATTTCAATTTCATCCATAGGAGAGTGGTTCTAAGAGAAAAAGAGACAAATTTACTCATTCTTTGCTATAGACGGTGCCGTCATAACATCAAATATTTCATTATGTCTTTTCCTCAAACAAAACAAAATTGTTCTCTTGTACCACAAACACAACACGGTAACTTTCGCATCCCTTGTAAGTTTTCTGAGCCTACGATCATTTGCTCCGTCCTAAACAAGCTAATCGTACGCATTTGTTGTTTTATTCCCCGGTCATTTCAACAAAAGTAAAGTAAGCAAGTAACAATATCTCCAATAGTTCGGCGAACAGTATACTATTTACATTTAATTTATTTATTGGTTTGCCAAAAAAAAAAAACCTACAGATATTACTTATGCGTTTAATAGCTTTGTAAAATAGTTTGTATTAAATTCACTCTACAACATGGTTTAAAACTAAAGTTTACTCAGCTGTACTGAATAGACCGAATGGCGCATAACGTCCAGTTTCAATAGGGTTAATGTATAGTATTAATTTATGTTACTGCAATACATTACGGTCTATTACATATCACAATATATCTAATAATGTTTAGTAATTTTATGCCGAGTTTTATGTATACTAGTAAACATGGGAACGTTTAAGCTTTAATAAACAGGAAACTAATAAAATTTACTCCCTAAGGTACAAGTTTAATTCAGGCATCTCTGAAAAATATGTTTGAATTTTCAGGGAAATAAAACGGTATATTCTAGGTGTCCAACTTCTGTGCCCATGTTTTTATGTTTGTTTCCAGTTTGCTTGGTGAATCTAATTTGTATAGCGCTCGTTTTTCACCGCCGTTTAAAACTGTTACCTCATACCTCAGAATCGCTCATTTAATTTTTTAAATGTTTTCCATGCAGTTCATCTTAATTTGGTGGGTTGAAATTTAAATGCTATAAAATTAAGTATTTTCTTTAATAATATGTCTTATTCATTTAAAGGAGTACGGACCCGATAATAATAAAAAGGCAAATGATTTTGTGACTTTATTTCAATATTTTTATACGCATTATTGAACAAAAAAATTACGTTAATACTTGTACTGGTGTACTAAACTTTATTTATTGTTTAGCATTTTATGTTAGCCTATAATACACTCAGGCAAAGACAGCTACACAACAAATATTCAAAGCGACATGCCATCTGCCGCAGCTGAAAACAAATTAGTCTTGTGGTCTCTCATACAATGGCTTTCATACTACTGTTATCGTTTCAGTAACATGTCAAAAAGATCACTAAACATGCATATATTAGAAAGAGCTCAAGCTCGGGGCCATTTCTTCTCATGCCTAAAAGAAAGCATTGAGCCACTATCTGGATATCTGTTAATTTCTTACACTAAAAATACAAAATTTCATTAATAAATGACATATTTCTTTGTATAACACGATAAGGTAAAACAGACATTTAAGTTACAAATTAATTTAAAAAAGCCCTATGCAAAATAAACTAAAGACATTCCCCAAAATTATAAAAGTAGTATCAATAAAACCCAAAAATAAAATCAAGTTAGGCGAAAAAGTACAAAATCTTAACGATTCATAAAAAACAGGCAATAAAAAATGTACTTATTAGGATGTGATAAAATTCTATAACGGTTATTGTAGTTCTAGTTGCATCATCCTCCAGACGCAGTTTTTTTTTGGGAACTGCCACTATTCTAATGTCCGGTAAGCATGTGCTACGTAAAACATGAACATACATTGGCTGATAAGTGTTATAAGATAATACTAAAAACACACTTGGGCTGCTGTGCGTAGCAGATCGCAGACACTACCTAGCCTGGAAATGTGATGTAACGTGCCCACGACAAAATTTAAGCACAAGTTTAACATAAACTATTAGAAGTATGTTACTTATTTAATATAAAACACTGAGAGTTCCATTCGTAGTGGTCGCAGACGAAATAATGACACTGTCTTTTAACATGAAATGTACTATACTACAATATTTACAACTTATGGTTCTCTAATATGAACTTGGCGATGTTCAGTTGTGGCTATATTCAAATAAATATGTTACAGCATAAAATAGAAGTAAATACCCCTCGTGTAGCTACACTTGGTTTATAAGGGTTGACTAAAATAAAATTTGGCCGCAAAAAGTTAAATTAGGGAACTTACTTAATCAATATGAGTGAATAAAATCTTTGTTTAAATATGTACAACGTAAGTTAAAAGTAAATAAATATTATTACACAGAACCACTGAAGGTGGTTTCTTGATAGAAGACACAATAACACTTATCAAGAAAATTGGTACGATACCTAGACGTCAACTAGTGATCAGGTGGTAACTTCGGGGCCAGGCGATAGGGGTGGGTATATAGCCTCCCTAAATCGTGGAACGTTCAGCCTAGTCTGTGAGACTCTCTAACCTAGTCCGTGGAATGTTGGAACCCAGTCCGTGGAACGTTCAGACCCAGTCTGTGGAATGTTCTAACCCAGTCCGTGGACCCTCTGTTGAGGGATACAATCCACCTTGCGATGTTCAATTATGTGGCTATATTCTGTACAATATGTACAGCATAAAACAAAGGTAAATACTCCTTGTGTAGTTACACTAGGTTTACAAGGGTTAACTAAAATAAATTTGGCCGCAATTAGGTTACATTAGAGAACTTATTTAATCAAAATCAGCGAATAAAATCTTGGTTTTAAATATATACAAACATAAGTTAAAAGAAATATATATTATTACGCAGAACCACTGAAAGTGGTTTCCTGGCAATGGACCCAATAACGCTTATCACAAAATTGATACGATACTCAGATATCAACATGGTGAAACTGCAGCCTTACGGTGGTGACTTCGGTGACAGTTGATGGTAGTGGGTTTATAACCTCCCTAAACCGAGGAGACGTTCCAGCCTAGTCTGTGGAGCTTTCTAACCTAGACCATGGAAGATCTAACTCAGTCCGTGGAACGTTCACCCAGTCCGTGGAACTTCCAAACCCCGTCCGTGGACCCTCTTACTGCTGAGGGAAACAATCCACCAAAAATTCCTGTACAACGGTGCATCTCAATTGACAGCGAAGATACTCCCTAGAGAAAGTGGTCAACCAGCGTGTGCACACAAAAATCACGCAAATACGGATTAAACTCCCTCTGTAGCAACGAAATATCCTGAAGAACAGCAACAATTTAACACAGAGGAAATTTTACCGTTGCCGATAATCCGAAATCCATAAAGATGCTTTAGGACTCTCGGCAGTGCACACAACCAGGAGCCAACGTCGCATATGCATTAGGCATGTAACATATGAGAAAAACAAAGTGTACTTACAGGTATCTAACGTTCAAAACAGAATCAGTCCTTACGATTACTCGTGTCTGAATAATGTGACCTAAAGCATATCCACATTGATATCATAGGCTCTTTGCCTACCCCGATAATTTAAAAAAATAAAGCCATTTCTTGCCTTTCCTCCAGTGAAGAGAAAAGATTAGATGATTTACTAACAGGTTCCGAAATTGAAGCCAGGAAACTTTCAGATTTTTATCGTTTCATGCTAAGGATAGTAGGAAGCTCCCACATGGTCAGTCAGAATTTGCTAATAAAATTGTGAAAACGACGTTTGCCGAAAACAGTCTACATTGCATTGACTGCTTCGGGAAAAGCTGACAAGGTTTGGGAATCTTGCCAGAGTCCAGTTTTATCACCAATACAATCTAGTTTCTCTAATTTACCTGTTTTAATCCCTGGCCTTTAATAATTTTTCTGCAAATTTCCAGATGACTTTAAACCAAGTTCTGCAAAGACAACAGGCACTAGAATCGCAATTGTCTTCTTTGCAATCCACGAATAATGCCAATCGCTCGCCCTCGCTTCTACCTAACAATGTACATTGTCCTAATTGCCACAACAGGCGTCGATTTATTTCAAGACCTTCCACTAGCCGAAACAATTTTGATCCTACCTGCAACACGATCTGTTATTATCATCAGATATACAAATATCGAGCAAGTAAATGTGGCGGTCTTTGGTGTGCTTTTTATAAAATTTCAGCTTTCAATAACAATTCCAATAGCTCAAAAAAACTAGACGAATCTAGTGTTATGTCTGCTGACACTAGCGAGTTTGACAGCAGACGCCGCCTTTTATTTTCGATACTTCAAACAATTTGCGTTTTTTTACCGAAGAATGAGTTCACAGACTTTAAAATAGACAAAGATTTGGCTCTTACTACCGCTAATGGTGGAGTTGTTTACACCTACGGTAAGAAGATTTTAAAAGTTAATTTGCCGTGTTTTCGATTTCGTTTTTAATATAGCCCAAATACACGTCCCAATTATCGGCGCAGTTTTTTTGGCACATTTCGGTCTAATCGGGGATCTGAAGATCAAACTTTTAATCGATGATAAAACAAGCCTATCAGTAAATTGTTACGCTGTAACTAGTTCCGTCATTTCCACGGAATTGTTTTCTTTTGAGAATCAATATACCGCACTATTACGTGATTTTCCACAGTTGGTACGCATACCAAATTATTTTTTACTTGTCAAGCATACGGTTCGACATATACTAGATGCGGCGAAATTCAGTATAGCGAAAGGGGAATTCGCCCAAATGGTCGAATTGGGTATTTGTAGGCCTCCTTCTTCGTCTGTCGCTACCCCACTACATATGGTACCGAAGAAAGAACGGAATGACTGGCGTCCTTGTGGTGATCATCGACAGTTAAACGCTGTGACTATCCCCGATAGGTACCCCTTGCCGCATATTCAAGATTTTAATGCGCATTTATTAGGTTGTAAAGTGTTTTCAAAAATTGAATTGATTCGTGCTGATCATCAGATACCCGCCGCGGAATGTGACATTTACAAGACAGCTATCACAATACTTATCGACTTATTCGAATTCATGCGAATGCCTTTTGGGTCGAGATATGCAGGTCAGACATTCCAAAGATTTATGAATCAAATCTTCTCAGATTTGAAATTCGTTTTTGTATATCTCGACGATATTTTGGTAGCAAGTGCAATTCATGAATAGCACTTAGAGCATTTACGAATTATCTTCGAACGCCTGAATGAATATGGTATCAACATAAAGCCAACCAAATGTGTTTTTGGAACTAGTGACTTTAGGAGATTTCGAAGTATCCAAAGGCCATTTCGAGCATATCCACGTTGATATAGTAGGTCCTTTGCCCCCTTCGAATAGTTATTCCTATATATTGACAATTCTCGAACGTTTCACCCTCTTCCCAGAAGCATATCCATAAGTTTTTAGGTTTCCACAGAATTCGCATTACTAGTTACCATCCGCAAAGTAACGGGATGGTGGAGCGTTTCCATCGGACCATTAAAATCACATTGTTAGCAAGGGCGAATGTGACAAATTGGTACGATGCTATGCCTTGTAGGCATAGCATCGTACCAATTTGCCGCGATTTGCAATGTTCGTGGGCAGAACTAGTTTACGGTCAAATGTTACGCCTTCCTGGCGAATATTTTATTAAATCAAATTTTCACCCACAAGTTCCTAATTTTCTTTTTAAATAACGTGGGTATTTTAATAGTTTACAATTTACTACCACTAAGCGGCAACTCTGTAAAAAATCTTTTATTAGCTCTGATATGTAGAATTGTACGTACGTTTTCATTCGAGAACCTCATTTAAAACCTATTTTTCCCCCTTATTTGATGGGCCTTTCAAAGTTGTCTTACGTACCGATAAGGTTGTGACAATCCTTAAACGAGGTAAAGCTGACACTGTCAGTCTAGACGGGGTCAAGCCTGCCTTTTTGTTGACAGGTGAAGTGGATCTTATGGTCCGGGTTTTACCTAAGCACGTCTGTTTTGAAATCGATTGCTTGGTGTGACCTTTCATTTGGCAGAGGGACATATGTAGTGTACTCACGGCTACATCTTAGACACAATTGTGAAGGATTTGAGAAAAAAATAATAACTGAACTTTGAAATAACATGTCAATTGCATAAAATTGTTCTACCATTACAACATTATTTTTACCCTATGAATAAAACGTTATTTATCTTTGAAGATCATTTTAATTATGTGGTTAGTCCCCGCATAAATTAATAACGTTTTATTTTCAGAAAAAAATTATAATAATAACAGCACTTTAAAATAACAAGTCAACTGCATAAAATTCTTCTACCGTTTACAACATTATTTTTACTCCATGAATAAAACTTTATTAATCTTTGAAGATGTGGTTAGTCCCCACATTGCAGTTGTTGCCAGTAGTTGGTTGTGGTGCCTTTCAATAATCCCTCACTACTACCTCGTACCCTTTTTACCTCGTTTAGCGCAGATGCACCAGTTCAATGAACTGTTTTGCACTACTTTCGTTTGCTCAAAATTTGATCTTTATAGTCTTTATTTTAAAAATTACGAAATATATTTCAAAAAATAGAAACGAGGGAAAGAACAAATAATATAGAGGATGAATGGAAGCTCGAATTATTGTTTTGTGTCCTCCGGAGGTGAACTCTAATCACAATTTCACAAATATTTATATTGTATCTTAAAAAAATACCAAATACCTATAAAAAACGTAATTGCGACAATTCAAGTATAGCGAGTTAAACAGAAAATTGTAGAGAAACATTTTTATAAAGTGTTGTGCAAGTAATCAAGAAAGAAGTAAACGAGTAAAATAACTATTTTGTGATGTATAAATTTTGTTCACAATTCCTCATAACAGTAAAAGAATTCTAATGAAATAACCCCCGATTTAATGAAGCTATTTAAGCATTCTTAGTATATTTTCAGTATATATAAAGATTATTTTCAGCATAAAATTTATGCCCGCACAATCTCTTAAATTGGAGTTTGAAATAATTTGAAAAGTTTCATGAAAATTTTAAAGCTTTTGTCTGCTTTTCAGATTAAATACTGCTCGTCACGAGGGATAAATCTAGACCTTTTTACCGAGCAAACAGAGCGAAAAATAATACACTCTTAAAATTCCTGATTAATTATTTCAGACAGATGAATAGTGTTTTGCAAATGAGCTGTGGTAGTAATTAATGCCGCAGGCCTAGCATTGGCATTTTAAAGGTAATTATTATAAATGTCTGAACGAGAAAATACTTAAAAAAGAAAAGGGAGACTATGCTTCATAACCAAAACATTCTATAAACAGCTATTCATTGAGCTGTACGCCCACGATGTAAGCCCACGATTTGATGCATTTTTATGCTCCAAACTTCACTCTGGAAAGAAAAGTTTAGGTACTGGGCATACGGTATTTATTCCAATCTAGTTATTTCTAGAAAATAATTAAAAACTGTACAACCCTTCACTGTAATAACTTAGGGGCGGCCGTAAAAGTCCTACGTCATTGAGAACAAGCATATATGTGTATTCAAAATGAAGTATAAATAAATCTAGATAGATATAATGTTCCATGATATATCTTTAATAGAACTTCAGCTAACATATAATACCAAAAAAATCTATATTCTAGCACTGTATAGATCTCCATCTTTAGATCCCACTCAATTTAACATAGATTTATACAATCATTTACAACAAAATACCAATAACTTTGATTATGGATTGATAATCGGAGATCTAAACATTGATATCATGAAAAACACCGAATACTCTAGTCAGTACTTAGATACACTAGCCGAGATTGGATTTTCCTCAAAAATCAACGAATATACACGAGTTCAGCATAATTCTAAGTCATGTATTGACCACATATTTTTAAAAACTAATCATGATATTGAATTAGTATTACCACTAGTCATCCAGACTGAAATTACCGACCACTATATAACAGCACTACAAATAATAACTGAATGTTCACAAACAAATAAAAACACACCTAAAATAAAGTTTATTAAGTTTATTAACTACAAAAAATTAAATGATCAATTAACTGCCTTAAATTGGAATGAAGTATATGCCCATAATTGCTCAGAAATAGCACTAAATTCATTTCTTAAAATACTTACAGACAACATTACTTTTTGCACAAATTTAAAAAAAATTAAACACAAATTGATTAGAAGAAAGGAATGGATAAATGATAGTATAGTGAGCTCAGTTAACAAAAAACAAGAACTATATAAAAAAATGAAGACAAATCCACTGAATATTGAAATAAAAGTACAATATAATAATTATAAAAAATATTTAAATAAAATAATAATAAAAACAAAAAAAGATTACTATAGAAAAAAAATTGAGAGTAATAAACATAATAAAATGTACTTATGGAAAACTGTAAATTCAATAAAAAACTATAGTAATATAAATAAAATATGTTGTATAAAAGATTCCGAAAAACAAAACCAAATTCTAACATCGAAATTGGATATAGCTAATGAATTTAATAATACCTTTCTAAACACTGGAATCCAACTAGCAAATAATATTATTCCAGATGCCGAGTATACTCCTAAGAAAACTTCTTTATCGAATTCGTTTTACTTATTACATACTGATACATCTGAAGTATATGATACCATAATAAGTCTAAAAAATAAAAAATCCACAGGCATTGACAACATTAGCGTTAAGACAATAAAAGAAATTGCAATAAATATAATAGAACCCTTAACATACATTTTTAATCTAATTTTCTCTACAAGCCATATTCCTACGAACTTTAAAACATCTGTCATAAAACCTATCTTTAAGAAAGGCGACAAGCTATTAAGTCAAAATTATCGACCAATATCCATAATAACTAATTTTGCAAAACTATTCGAAAAAATTCTAAAAATACGTCTGGATAAATATATTAAAAAATACCAAATTATTGCTACAAATCAGTATGGATTCCAGAAAGATGTATCCACCCAGGATGCTATTAGTCATTTAACGAATAAAGTATACACCACCATCGATAAGTCCTTACCATCACTAGCAATATTTCTGGACCTAGCAAAAGCCTTCGATACGGTGAACTTTGTTTTATTAATGGAATCACTTTAAGGGATAGGTATAAGAGGGAGAGAACTAAAACTATTTAATAGTTATGTGTATGATAGAAAGCAGTGTCTTGATATAGAGGGAACAAGAAGTCAATTCAAAACGCCTGAATATGGAGTACCCCAAGGTACGGTTCTGGGACCATTGCTGTTTATCATATACATAAATGATTTATTCTTACAAAGCACCCTGGGTGAAATAATTACATTTGCTGATGATACTGTAGTTTACTATGAGGATAAATCATGGACTGAGCTAAAAGGGAAAGTAGAATCTGACTTCGCATTGCTAAAGAAATGGTTTAATAATAAAATACTTACATTAAATTGGCAAAAAACCTTTTTTCTACCTTTCGCTTCATACAAATCAGGGTTACCAAATTACAATAGTTTATTATTCTCCGATATGAATTAGACTACTGAAATAAACAGAACTGATACAATAAAATACTTAGGCATATACATCGATCAACATTTAAAATGGGATACGCATATAGAATATTTGGTAAAAAAACTAAGATGTATTATACCTTGTATCAAATATTTACATGATATAGTGCCTCAAAGCAGCCTACCAACAGTATACCATGCGTTGGTTGAATCACATTTAATTTATGGCATACTTAGTTGGGGAGGGGTTAACAAAACTATATTAAACAAATTAGAGGTTTCACAAAAAAGGATTTTAAAAATTATGTTCTGTAAAGATATAAATTACCCGACAAACGATTTATACGCTGAAAGCCATTTATTTGATGCCAGACAGCTGTTCTATTACACGATTTGTGTATACCAATATAAAAATAAAAATACTCTTTCACCTATACATCACAGTTATTTCACGAGAAAAAATCGCGAACAGTATACTGTTCAATTCATGAGGAAGTCAATAGGTCAAAGAAATTATGCATATCTAGCTCCAAAAATTTTTTCGAACCTACCTGAAAACATAAAAAAAGCAAAATCTTTACCTCTCTTCAAAAAGCAATGTAAAAAACATATATCTGAATCATCAAGAATAGAAATCCACAGACAAATTGATCTTAAAAATAATTAATCAGAAAATGTCTCGGATTGTGTAACAATATATTAATATGGCTAACATTTACTAGTTTTATATTTGTATGTATATGTGTGTATGTATGTACGTGTGTATATATTTATATATGTATATATGTGTGTAAATATCTCATGTCCTAAAATAATGAGTTGCATAACAAATACATTATATATTAAAGAGATTCTTTCATAGTGTAGTGAGTAATATTTTACTATTAGATTTATATTTAGTGTTTTTACTTGTTGTTTATATCATTGTTATTTTATTAGGTTATACTTTTTTTTTCCACGCTCAAGTATCCTCTGGGATATTTTGTGGTAAATTATGTTTATATGTGTACATTTTTCTTGTATTTTCATTTGTACTTTCTAAAATAAACATTATTATTATTATTATTATACAATACTCTTTTTTTAAATCCACTTAAAATTAATTTCTAGTTTTATGTATTATAAGTACTGAACCTGTGTTTTCACAAAATTGAGTCCTGTCACCCATCATTACAATGGCGTCGGAGTTTGGCATAATTAATGATAACGTAGCCCCTCAAGCGCAGAGTATAGGCTAAAAGTAGGGGGACGATATAGTGCTCCAAACAGATATGACTTACCGAATAATTTTACAGATATCCATAACTGCTCTAAAAAGGTACTATTAGGTAGATCAATCAAATTATATTTGAAGGAATTTTTTATAAATAGAGCAGTACCGCCGCCTCTGCATTCCCTGTACTTTCTTACCAGACTATAATTGGGTATGATAAATCTATCTGAGTTGATACACTCATTTAACCAAGTCTCGGACACTGCAAAAATAGAAAAATCTTCGGTACATATATAGTCTTTTAAAACATCATATGACCTATTTTAAAGTTAGACATGAAAATATTAGAAATTAACCATAATTAACTAATTGTAACATGAACAAACGAAAAAAAAAAAAAAACTAATGATTTTTTAAATGTACCTACTTAGGTATAACTTGTACTATAAATTTAATTTATAAATAATATAATTTATTTAATCCAAAATATATTATACAAATGTGAGAAGAGCTATTCCTTTTAACAAATGATAAAGATTTATTGCTAGTTTTTGAAAAGCAAGGCAGAAACAAACGAAATTATATATTGCAAAATGTGACAAAGATTCGAAAGAAAAAGTGTTGATGTGTTTATAATGTCTGTTAGCCTTATTCCAAATTCAATGTAAATATTTCTTATTCTGATTTTGCCCCTGTTGCTTGATACGAAAATTTTACCATCCATTAACCATGCTTTGTTTTTTCCAGACGTTTTCTTAGCTTCATTCAACAAAATAACATTATCTATAACAAGATCATCAGATATAAATATGTTACTATTTTTTAAATTCTTCCTGTTCCCTATAACTAAATGTTTGTGTTCATAAATATTAAACTACCTTTAATTTTATGATTTTATATTTTCCTCCTTGAGTCTAATTATACGAATATTATTTCTATTTGCGGCTTGTTCCAAAGAAACTATCTTATCGTGAAGTTTTTTCATTAACATTCGTGATAGTGTCAACCTTAACTTGAAAGTTTTTTGATATCTCATCTATACGCTCCTTAATTTCCTGTACAACCAAGTCAGCTATCTTACTTATAAGTGTACTATTTTCTGTAAACATTTTTCAATTGTTTCAATTATCGATTTGTTTAAATTTTCACCTTCCTTTCTTGGTGCCATAGTTAACACACAATAATCTTAAAACCATGAAACAATTTTTTTTGCTTTTACCAAAGCCATGTTCCGACGGACAACATAAACTTTTTAATAATTTCAAGTAGTAAACTGCTAGCACAAAAAAATTCAGTTTTAAACATTTCTGCCAATTCACTTTCTTTACTTATATGTTTCTGTTATTGGAGGGCGCAGGCCGATGTACAATGCAGGCGGTAATAAATCATTTTCTGTTGTGATGTAGATGACGGCCACGGTGCATCGAGAGGTGAAAGCGTACGGACGTATACCGAGCCATCAAAGAGCACAGCGAAGTGGAAGCCCCACAGGCAGTGACGTCGTAACAGCGTTAAGAAGAGGAAGTTCACACGTCTTTCTCAAGACGGTGAACTAAAAAAGATAAATAAAGTCTCCCTCCTTTGGAGACACCATTTATTAATAATTGTTTTTCTCTCCAACTAATAAATATATAGGTATTCCTTCACAGGTTAAAGGCGACTATTTTACCGTGGAGGACGGTAAAATGGACCTCAGCGACGTCGAGTCGTCCCGGGGCGGAAGCTCCAGAGAATTCACCCCCACGCCAGAGGAGAAAGACGAGACTATCAGGAAACTGATAGCCGAAAACCAAGAATTGAAAAGACAGATCGTGGAACTCAATTGCCAACTCGCCAGGATGCAGGATACGCAACGCATCCAACACGAGGAAGTGATGCAGGCGATCAGAGGAGACTCGCAAATGCGGAAAAGGAAGAATCCGCCAGCCGTCAACATGGACTCCGACGAAGAGACCCCTAAGGCGGCAAAAAAGGTGGTTGAAGAGCCCCACGAGTGCCCCCTCGAGTCTGAGACACCCAAAAGCAGACCGGAGGCCAGAGCCCACCAGCAGGTGGCTCGAACCCCTCAACAAGAAGCCCAGAGAGAGGAGGCTGAGACCCCTCAGAAAAGCCAGAGGATACCCCCTGTAGTCCTCAGAAACAAGGAATTCTGGACGACAGTCAGCCGGCGGCTTACGGAAAGCCGCATAAACTTCAAGAAGGCCAAAGTAACAGGCGAGGGCATCGCGATAGAGCCATCCACCCCGGAGGACTGTCGCAAGATGACCAGGCTGTTTACGCAGGACAAAAGGGAGTATCACACGTACGCCCTGCCAGAAGAAAGATAACTACGCGTGGTAATTCGTGGAATTCCAAGTGGAGTGACCCCCGAAGAGGTTAAAGAAGACCTCGTAGGACAGGGATTCAACCCATCCTCCGTGCAGAGGATAACATCGAGGCGAACTAAACTAGAAATTCCTATGATGCTTATCCTAGCCCCCCAGGACCAGCAAAGAATCCTACAAGTGACAAGGTGCTGCTCACTTGTAGTCAAGACAGAGAGACAGTGAGCGAAGCTTGCGGTGTCTCAATGCCACCGCTGCCAGCGTTTCGGCCACGGGCAAACACGATGTACGGCCCAGCCGAAATGCGTCAAGTGCGGTGAGGCTCACCGGACGACGGAGTGTCGCAAGTAGAGCGACACACCAACCAAGTGTGCAAACTGCCAGGGAGCACACCCGGCCAGCTACAGGGGGGTGCTCAAAGTACCGTAAAAACACAGCTGGCACAACACAAAAGCCAGTTCAGAGGCCATCGACGGCCTCAACTCAAAAGGGCGGCGTAGCACCAGGAACAAGCTACGCGAGAGTAGCCCAGGGCAAGGCAGGGCAGAACACCGCCCCTGCCGCAAAACAGCAGGCAACGCCAGAGGCCAAAAACCTCACAGCGATGCTTGCTCAAATGCAACAAATGTGCTCAGCAATGAGTGCATTTTTTGCACAAATGCCAATCCTAGCTAACCTGTAATGCCTTTACAGGTTAAACCGGAAGTCCTGCAGATGGCGGCCTGGAATGTCAACGGCCTGCAAGAAAGGTGACTTGAAGTCGAAGAGCTCCTGACCAGGTACGGCATAGACGTCATGGCACTGCAGGAAACCAAGATGACCCCGGCCAAGGAGATCAACTTCCCAGGATACCACACCTACAGGATGGACTGGGTAAACAACCCTCAGCGACCCGCGAGAGGAGTGGCCCTACTGGTGAAGAAAACTATAGCCCACCATCCGATAGTACTGCCTGAGCTAGAAAATATGAATGCCACCGCCGTAGTAGTGTCCACAGCGCGAAATGGCGCCATACAAGTAGTCTCATGCTACCAGCCACCCCGCAGCACGCTTACCGAGGGGGATCTAGACGCAATCCTGCCCGCTAGGACACAGGTCGTCGCAATTGGCGATTTCAACGCCAAATTCCAGCAATGGAACAGCGGCTTAACCAACACTCGAGGACGAGAACTGCTGCGGTTCCTGGGACAGCACGCCGGCGAACTGATGGTGGTAGGACCGGACCAGCCCACCTTTGAAAACGGCAGACACAGGCCAGACGTACTGGACATCAGGATCCTAAAGCAGATGACCCTCGAGGCAGAGATCACCAACAGAACGGAAGGATCTACCGAGCACAACCCGATCTTCCTAACCCTAGGAGGACAGGCGGGTGAGGACAACGCCACCTTCACGAAGAGACAAACGGACTGGGAATCGTACCGGCAGCACCTGCAGCAGTACATCGCACAAATTCACAGGCTAGAAACCGTGGAGGACGTTGAGAGGGCCATCATTACCCTAGAGGAGCAGATCCTGGAAGCGATAAGGGCCAGCACGACGGAAATAGAAGTAAGAAGACACCCAGCACCGATGGCGAACCTCCCTGAGGTCACCAGGCAGCTGATAAGGGACAGAAGGAGCGCCAAGAGACGGGCTCAGAGAACCAGGCTCCCCGCCGACAGAAGGGAGTACAATGTCCTCAGCCGAAGAGTGAAAGCCGCCCTCCAGGAACACCGTCAGGAGGGGTGGCAACGCCACCTTGAGTCACTGGATCCACAGGACAGAAGCATGTGGAACACACAACGTGCCCTGCGAAACCGAGGGAGGCCTATGCGCCCGATTCACGGAGAGCGAGGGATCGTCTACACTAACCAGGAAAAAGCCGAGGCGTTCGCCGACAGCTTAGAACTGCAGTGCAGAGAGAACGAGCTCGATGACGAGGACGAGGACTGGGTGGACGACGTCGAACGCAGAGTACGAAGGATCCGCCGCCTGCCAGATGACGACCACATCCGTCTGACTACCCCCGACGAAGTCAAGGAAATCCTGAGGAGCCTAAAGCCGAGAGAAGCTCCGGGATGTGACAAGATAGGAAACATCGCTCTCAAAAAGCTGCCCAGGAAAAGAGTAACGGCACTAGTCAACATCGTAAACGCGATGTTAAGGTTACGGCACTTTCCAGCCAGGTGGAAAAAGGCCGACGTCATTATGATCCTAAACCAGGGAAAGAACTAATTTTCCCGTCTTCTTACAGGCCCATCAGCCTCCACCCAGCCATGAGCAAGGTTGCAGAACGGGTCATCTTGAAGAGGCTAACAGAGAAGACAGAAGAGCTGAACATCATCCCCGATGAACAGTTCGCGTACCGAGCAGGACATTCCACGGAACTCCAAGTGCTTCGCCTCACCGAGGAGATCACCAAGGGGTTCAACCAACGTCAAGTCACCGCGGCGCTGTTCCTAGACGTCGCCAAAGCGTTCGACAGGGTCTGGCACGACGGTCTCCTAGCTAAAACGATGAGTATGGGTTACCCCATCGAACTCGTCAAACTAGTGAGATCCTACCTACACTGCAGACAGCTAAGGGTGAAAATCTCGGACCAACTCTCCACCTACACGACCGTGGAGGCGGGAGTTCCACAGGGATCGGTGCTGTCACCGCACCTGTTCGCCATCAATACGTCGGACCTCCCCCCGACCGACCACGCAGCCCTAGCCCTGTATGCAGACGACACCGCCCTGATTGCCAGATCCTGGAAGGCCAGAAACGCAACCAGAAAACTCCAGGAAGCGGCCACACTCCTGGAAGAATGGTGCACGAAGTGGAAAGTCGCAGTCAACGCCGACAAGAGTCAAGCCATCCTCTTCAGACGAGTGCGGAAAATAATTCCCAGAGGACACGTCTCCATGAACGGCGAGGACATCCAATGACACGACACCGTCAAATACCTTGGCGTGGTCATGGACAGAAGCCTAACGTGGAGACAAAACACGGACGCCATCACAGCCAAGGCCCGACGTACGAGAGCCCTCATCTACCCAATGACGGGAAATGGGAGCCGACTTAATTTGAGGAACAAGCTCACGCTTATCAAGACCCTCATCAGGCCGCAGCTGACGTACGCCTCGGTTGCGTGGGGCTACCAGGCGAAGTCCTATATGAAGAGAATCCAGGCAGTGGAGAACATCGCCCTCAGGACGGTAGTTGACGCCCCATGGTACGTGAGAACCGCAGACATCGTCAGAGACCTGGAGTACACCACGGTCACTGAAGTCATCCGGGAACGAGCCAAGAAGTTGTACGCCCAAGCCGAGGAGCATGGGAACCCGCTGATCAGACACGCCACTGATTACGACCCCGCCGACGCCCCGAGGCACAAGCGACCGAGGGTTCAGCTACTGGACAACGGGTAAGTATAACCTTTATTTCCTGCTAACAGATCTGTTTCAGATACGCCAGGACGGACTACCACTACCAGAGACATGACGTTTTCAACCCTAACCCAACCTCCTTGCGGGCGTCAACATACCGTCCAACGCCCGTTGTCCTACCTGCTCCGTGGAGACCGAAAGTGCTAAAATAAGCACTTAAGTCTCCACACTCCCGAGCTACACAGCTCATCCTTACCTTTCCGACGATCCGGGGTAGGATATCAATTGATGTCCTACGTATCGGCAGTCAGTCCCAGCCAAAACTTCCTAAACCCAACTCGACCGATGACTACCCCCGTGGGTGACAAGCTGGCGAAGAAAGAAAACATCAAGACAAGAAGAGCGCCAGAAGAGACCTCAGCCAGCGAGGTTCAACAGCCAGGACCAGGGGAGGTCCGCAGAAAATACCACGACACATCTCACATTTGTGAGCTGGGTCTGGTAGAAGTGCGCGGGCCCACCTATCACGAAGGCCGGTCCAGGTCTACAGAGATAATCTAGGTGCAAAGAGTAACAGTCCTACTCGGCCCTAGTTATCGAGACCGACATCCAGCCAATGGATATTGGCGGTAGATGACGGACCCCTTCGGAAATACGTGCTCCTTTTTTACATCCTGGACAATAATGATAATAATATTTAAAAAAATAATAAAAAAACAATCATAAAAAAATGGAAAGAAGAGAGAAAAAATAAATAATAAACAAAAAGGAGCAAAGAAAAAAAAATAAAAAAATTAAAGAGAAAGAAAAAGGAAGAAAAGAAAAGAAAAAAAAATATAAAAAATATGAAAGATTCTTGTCATCTATCATTTAAGTATAATTAGGTAAATATTGTTAATTAGAAAGTTTAAAAGCAGATTATTACTTACCTATAGGATCCTTATTTTGAAACATCGGAGTTGTGCAAATGGCTAAGCAGCCACAGCTATTTAATATGGTTTGACTAGTTAACCTCGAAGATTGAATTATTTCGAAAATTATAGTGTTTTTGAAATTGACTATATAGTGAAAGTGAGAAACGTGCTATAACACTTGACACGGTCACCCATTTAAGTACTAACCGCGCCTAACATTGCTTTACATCGCATATCGGAATATGTACATAAAAAAGACGTACGCCCCTAAGTGCTTCAAATCGTAACATTTTTAAATTTGCTAAATGCAGATGAGATGAACACACAGAACATTGTTTGCGTAGGTCCTCTGCGGTAATTTTTGTTAATGTTGAGGCAGATTTAATCACTTTAAAGAGACATGGGGATAGAAATCCTAAGACGTTGCCGAGGAATATATAGAGCAATCTTTTACAAATAAGTAGACAAAGAGAAATCTGCTAATTATAGTAATAATTTTGTTGAGTAAAAAATGACAACAGCAATAATGCCGAATTTTCAAATACGGCCAATGTTTAATAGTTGTACAAACTGCAACATCAGGCGCAGTTAGTAGTTGGATGTGTGACCGTTCCAACGAAGACCGCGTCCTCGCCTCACACATCTTCCAGCGGCTTGTATATCAGTCAGAGCTGGGTCGAATCCTCTAAAAATTGATTCGAATTACGAATCCGAATCATCGAAAAGGATTCGAATCACAGATACTAGGTTCGGATCCTTTATGTATTAAAAAATGATTCAAATCACAGGATTCGAATCCTCTTTTCGGATCACGGATCCGCATCCTCAAGTTAACTTCAGATTTATTGTTGCAGTAACACTTGTTATTTTCTATTTTAATATTATGGTGAATACATTAGATTAGTACTTTGCTTGATTATATAATATATGTAAGTGATTGATTGATTAAATAAAAAGATATTAATAAATTGCACTTTATTTTAATGTTAAACTTATGCTATTGAATTGGTTAGTGTGTGGTAAAAAGATCGAGAAAATCAATTTTTATAAAGTCGATGTTGAATTTTTATTTTAAGACATCTCAGGACTATCTAATTCATGTTTTTTTTGTAACGCTTAATTTTAAAATTTATATCATAAATAAAACACATAGAAGTTAGCAGTATTTTAGGCCTTAAAGTTTCAATGTCGGCTAGAATTTAATCAATAGGTATTAGATTCTAGTCAATGTTGGAAGTTCAATGCTTAAATGTCTTTTATGCGTTCCATTTCATATTTCTTACAACTTTTTAAACTAAATTTTATACAAGGAATACCTAAATTAAATAGTCTTGAGGATATCTTAAAATAACAACAAACCGTCGACTTTTTAAAAATTGATTTTCTCCTTTTTAAGAACAGACAAAATACCCGAAATCATCCGAAATATTTTAGTCTGAAAAATGTCCGCAACACCTAAAAAACCCGCAAATTGGACTATTGTCCACCGATTGGTAGCACTGACAAGTACCTACCAAAATACATGCTATTTGCCTGTCAATATGTTACAATAGGCAAGATCTTGACTCCGTGCGGCTTCACGCTCCCTACACTTAATAACATAATGCACAACGCTTGCGTAAAAAATATCGGAACCATAAAAAAGGATTCGCGAAAAAGGATTCGTGAAAAAGGGATTCGAATCCCTTTTCATTTGTCTTACGAATCCGAATCAGGAATCCTTTTACATAAAAGTATTCGAATACCGCTTTTGAATACTCAAAAAGGATTCGAATCCTGGATTCGAATTCTGAATGATTCGAATCCTACCCAGCTCTGAATATCAGTGTATGCGCGGAAGCTATACAACCTTAGGCGAGGGTTGTATAGGGGATATACCATCCTTCGGAGGGGATGTAAAGCCGTCGGTCCCTTGTCTATTAAATGTTAGGCAAGTAAAAGATCCCTACTCTTCTTAAGGGAAGAGGTTCGGCAAAATTCCTGGTTGGGGGTAGCTCGTCTACAGGCGTCGGTGATAGGCCTCAGTAGCGGAAATAGGTCGACGTTAAATAAATGTATTAAAAAAGAAAAAACTGCAACATATCCATAAATATAAACAAATTGATATATTAAACGTTCATTATGTGCTACTACACAATTGAATACTTAAATGTTCTATTTCACTGAATAATACATATTTAATGTTAGCTGGCTTGTCTACGTGTGTTATAGACACTGGTCCGAGAAAGTTACTTTTCCGGTCAGAAATAACTTTCTCGTACTATTTTCGGATGGTTTCTGAGCAGCGAACTAAAATATTAGTGTGGGTTCAACCACAATAAAAGGAATGTTGATTTGTATATTTGACATAATTTATTGTATTTAATTAAGTACAATATATAATTATGCATACTTCTTTCAATACCAAATATAGAGTAATCATAAAAATCTTGAGAATATTATTATATATCATAGATATCATTAACACAGTCACAGACCTAGATACCAGAAGTATCTTTCAAAAAAAAATAATAAAAATAAATAACTAATTAGTAGTAGATACGCCACAATTAGAAAAGGATATTTTGATTTTGAAAAACGCCGAGAAAATAGACATTCCTGACAGGTTTTAGAAAAAAATTTTTGCTTGTTATTTGACTTTGTTATTAATAAATTTCAGTATCTACTTACACAGCGGAATGAATTAGGCATAGGTTTTCTATATCGTAGGTGTCTTCTCAGCAGATTTCATGTTTTTTTTGTGACAACTAGATTCTGTTTGTGTTTAATTCTTACATTTCTGGAAACTCTTATCAATTGTTTCGGAAATAAACTTCAAAATGTATGATGATGTTGGAAAAGATGCAGAACTCATTTCTAGAATACTGCGAATATTTTATAAAACTATTGACTATTTAGTAAAACACAATTATTGGTTTACAAGTTTCAGTACTACCCTATATTTAAGATGATGAATCATTTACAAATCTATGTTAATAAATATTTTTTACTTTTATGGGAATGCGTTTTATTTTAAAACCTCCCTGTATATATACATTATTATAACTTTGATTACGAATGTAATAAATAAAAATAATTCATCTTCAGTTAATGTATGATAATTTGTATAGAAGTGAGGACTGCTTCAAATATAGCACGTCAACATTATTGAGTGAATAACATTTTTCGAGCTATGTATTTTTGATGTAAAGCCATTTTCTACAGTATCTCTCCCACGCATTCTTCACATTTGTAGGTTATTTGATGTTTATAAGCTTGTATAACTTTATTCGAATCATTCTTGTATATTCAATCAATAATACACAAGCAAAAGCCCTAGGAAATATAATGAATTTAGCTGATGCCCGTCAAGTCGTTCTACATGCAATCATTTTCCAAGAATACAAAATTCTGACGCATTGATAGAATAGTTATTTGGAATAATAGGTTCTGTTTCTTTTCAAGCAAATCCTAACAATACCTTGTTTATTTAGTATTGATCCAAGCTATTTTCTTCGTTACCGAAATCTTCTAAAAGGAGAGAAAAGCAAACTTACGCTGTAAAAAATATTTCTTTTATGTACATTACATTAACTGCATTAGTACAACTAAATATCAGATACATATTTTATAATTTTAAATTTCACCCGCATGCCCATTTTTATATTCTTGTGCTCAATAGTTTGAGAATAGCCGGACGAATATCCATTAACCTTTATATAATACCTGGACGAATACGGTTAACGAAAAACTAGGTAATTTAAATTAAATTGGATTAACACTAGCACCTTCGCCAAATTCTTGAGAAATTAGAATTCGTTTGGCAGTCCGAAATGCAAATGTCGCAATAATTTGTATTAGTAGAATGAAAATGCACCTAAAAATCGAAATAAAGGAAATATCTGGGTAGGGTAGGGTGATTAGTTTACTGGAATTTGCAATAATGTTTCGAACAAATTTTAATACTTTATTGAAAATTTCAAACACACGTCTATTTAACAACCAATCGGAGACTTAAATTTTGTATCGTAATCATCGCTACCATAAAAATTGCGGAAATGTTTGTCCTCCAGGATATTTTAGGCGAAATTAATAAGAGGACTTTTTTCTGCCAAAATATTGACACGTGGTTATGGCTTTTACTATGCATTTTTTTACTGTGTGTGCAAATATTAAGAAAGCAAGTAAAACAATTTTATTTATTTATTCAACTAAAATCTAAGTTTAATTTACAAACTGTAGTATAGTTACGGAGCACCTAGATTAATTAATAATTTATGATGTGCTCCTACTTCAGTTCATATCAAATGATTCACGAATATATAAGAAAAACTAAAAACCGCTGCCCAGAGAATCACTACTTCCACATCCAGATTTTGTATCCAAGTCTTATGCACACTAAATCCCAATGTAATATCTTATTCCCTTTAATAATAGAGTGAGGGTGGTAGAGGGGGTAGCTAATGTAAAATAAACTTTTGAAGTTCTTGGTTCTCGCATACACACTAAACCCCCAACTTAATTTTTATTCCCTCAAACAATAGGGTGGGGGTGGAAATGGGGGTGGTAGAGGGAGTAACTAATGCAAAAATAAATTTTAGAGGCCCTGGTTCAAATTCAGTGGCAATGGGAGTGGTAGAAAAAACGCAAAAAATTTTTTCAGGCGTTTCGTTTTTGCATATACACTAAATCACATTTTATTTTTTTTATTCCCTTTCATAATAGTGTGGAGGTGATAGTGGGGGAAGTGGCTGATGCCAAAAAAAATTTTGAGACCTTAACTTTTCGTACATGCCCTAAATTGCAATTTTATGGACTCTTACTTGCTTGTTTTGCCTATTTACCATTCAATTCATTTATCACCGAACCCTTCAACGGAATTAGAGCAAAATATAATCTAGTTCCAGATCTCGTTATAATATATAAGTGTACCAAATTTCAAGTCAATATCTTAAACGGTTCTTTTTTGCAAACATTTAAAATTGTCGTTATTGCGTTCTTTAATGAACCCATTTAAAAACCGTATTTATTTCTCATTTATTATTTAAGTATTCGCCCTGAAAACGAAGAACAGAAGAACTATTTTCAATTTTTTGATATTTTTCATTTAAAAAAATGAAAGTAACAAATCGATGTCCCAGAGTACAAAAATACATAAATTAGAAAATTTGTACAAATAGATAAATCAGTTTGTATACAGTTAAAGGCATACATAGAAAAGCACTTGACAGAGAGAAAATATTAACAATAAAATATTTTTTTGAGTTTTCCACTATAAACGAAAAAATAATCCAGTTCAGTTCAATTCAAAACTTCTTTATTTGATTTTGGCCTATATAAGTTCCTCCCCAAGGCCTAACTCAAGTCCGACCGTGCAACCACTGCGTTGTTCGCTGTGGCAGATTGCAAGGTCGTTCGGGCTAGGCCTGGTTCGGATTTAAAATAATTATTAAAACTTATAGGCTCCTTCTGTAGGATGCAGATTAAAAAAGGTGATAGAATTTACAAACATCTAAATAGAGATTCTGCAAAAACTTAAAACTACACATTTTATTAGTAACTTGCGCACTACACCGTTTTTAATTTGGCTGTTGACGCTGGTGCCTCAATCTTAACGAAGAACCGTCTGCAAGATGTGCAAATGCCGGGCTTCCCACAAGCTGACCTAAACTTTGGTTTTAAATATTTAAATTTTCGGAAAATATTGGTATTGTTATAAAATGTTGATGGAAAATGACTTCAGAGACTAAAATGCACAAAAAGAAAACATGAAACAAACGAGACAAAAAGAAACAAGCACAAAGGAAGAAAGGGACAAGAAAGATTATCTATGTCTAATAAACGAAAATTAAATGGTTTATAATAGGAATTTTGGAATTATTAGAGTTATGTCGTGACAAAGTGCGAATAGGTGTCTGAGGGAGAATTTAATATTGGGCACATAAATTTGTGCTTGAGCATTTTTAATTCTTTCATTGTCGTGGCCTATGTGCTGCACCACACCGGCGCTGCGTATGTGATGGACGACCTGATCACCATTGTGTACAACATTTTTATATTTTGTCGGTGAAGTCTGCTATCCCTCACCATGAGCAGATACAGACTCCTAGACAGGGAATAGACCGTCCGTACTGTCTCATTTATATGTGTGTTAAATGTCATTCGCTGGTCCAGTATGACCCCCCAAGTATTGACCCACGTTTAGGTTGGAATTTTGTTTCCCCCGGATCGAGATTGGTATTAACATTTTGTTTTCAGTGAAATGGCGCGTGAAGACTATCGCTTCCGATTTCTCAGCGTTTACCCGAATCTTCCACTGGCCGTAATACGTTGTGACACAAGCCATGTGCGCCTTCAGCAGCATGTTTGCTGCTTGGGCGTTACGTGAATTCGCGTTCATGGCCGTGTCGTTGGTGTACTTGGCTAGCTTCGTATTTGGGAACTCTATACAATTTTGGCGACAGGCACGATCCTTGCGGGTCTCCCGAGCGAAAGTCCCGATGTGTTGAGAGTTTTTTATTCACTCGAACCTGCAGGATCGCGCTAACGATGTATGTCAACTGTACAATACCTTTCCTTGGGAGATATTTGAGCAGCTACTATTCGACACCGTGTTTTCTAGGGGTTTTATTGTTCGGTAAGTTTAAGTAAGGTAAGGTAAGTTCGTCTTGTCATTTGTACGTCTTGACCAATGGTTTCGTTTCTATCATTTTCAATGCGGTCGCGCTGAATATTGTTTGGAACATTAGTTTATGTATACTCTCGAAGTGTACAGACAGCTAAGTCGTTCGGTTTTTGCGCATCTGTCATGGCCATCTGTCGTACACGCGTGACGGCGTGGGTATAACCTCCCACGTATTTTTCAAATCCCTCGTCAGCTTTCACAGAGAGTTGTCCTGAGGATTTAGCGCTGTCAGTTTGTCATCCTATTTCTGATTCTTTACAGTGTTGATGGAGGTTCTCATCTGCCTTCAGTGTCAAGTTTGTGTTGCTATGTGCCTTGTAGAGACGCCATCCAAAAAAGTTCAAATTACCATAAAAAATTATTCATGCGATTTAGATATGTGCCTTTGTTAGATTTATCCAAAATCCTGTGCGAGGTTTGATGCCCACAGCAAACCTGAGCATTAAATATATTTATTTGTAAAGAAGGTCACCCAACAGAAAAAACAATTCCAATAACAGGGCAACGCATTTACATAACTAATTAATGTGTACACTTGCTTAAAATAAAAATTAAATTCAAGAATTAACACCGAACTACGAGCTACCTAAAAACTGACAGAAAAAGAAAAAATGATAACCGAGAAAAACAAATATATATATTCACGTGTATACACACATATACATACACACAGGGAGACTGGCAAGCGAACGCACTCCTTCAAGGGCGTGCTAACAGAGCCCATAAAATGGACCCCCCAACATGCCCACAGAGGAGCACGCCCGCCCACCAGCCGCCCCGCATGGACAAACATGCACATACACACAAATACATACCCATGTAAATTAAAAACAAATTAATATTCACAATATTCATTAGAAACTTTCCATGTGAATATCCCCATTTGGAAGTGTTCAGCCGGAAAATGTTCCTACAACATATCTTACATAACCTGGGAAGAATCTGAAATGGTATCTAATCAAATAAAAACTATTAACTAAACACCATAATAGCTTCACGCCTGACATGATACAGTGATTTGCAAAGTATATCAATATGGCTAAAATATTCATTACAATTTTTTTGAAGCAGCAAAATAGGCGAGTTACTGGCATAATTGGTTGAGTGTGATGGTAAATAAAATAGATTATTTGAACGAGTGATACGTTGCTTTACATTAAAAGAAAGATATCCAGTGATAATCCTAGAGTCAATCATATTATTAAAAACTTTAAATAAGAACAAAATATATGCTATGGTCTTTCTAGAAGACAGTTTCAATATTCTGTAGTGTTTAAGGACCATTTCATAAGTATCATAGTGCAGATTCCTGTTAAATTTGCAATTTAATAAATGTACGAATTTTATTTGTATTTTTTCAACACGTTCAATATATCTGACATAAAAAGGATTCCATATCACAGATGCAAATTCAAGATGACTACGAACAAGCAAATTATACAGTAGTATAATAGACTTAGGATTAGTAAAAGACTTAGTTATTTTCATTATGAAACCTAAATTTCTGTAGGCTCTTCTAGTCATCACTTCTATATGAATTTCAAAGCTTAACTTGAAATCTAAGATGACACTTAAGTCTTTAATCGAATCCACTTTATGAAGTTCTGAAATTATTGATGTGATATGAGAATAAGATATTCTCATGTACTTTTGAAAATGTTATATAATGGCATTTATCAATATTTAAAAATAATTTATTTCTTGTGCAATAGTTATATAAATTAGATATGTCCTCTTGTAAATTTATACAGCCAAATAAACTGTTTATGGTCATATACAACTTGAGATCATCAGCATACAGACAGTAATTAGAACGAAGAAAACAGCCGAGAATATCATATAGAAACAATGAGAATAAAAGTGGACCCAAGTGTGATCCTTGGGAACACCTGACGTTATTCTAATATAAGATGACGGACAGTTGCTTTGATTTCAAGGATATTTCGAAGAAAAAATGTTCTATGCGACTTATTGCTATCGCGCTTCGTTTTCAATACCGGAATGGTGAAAGGCCAAAAACGCGTTTTGCAACAGTATAAGAATATATATAATTTATTTAAACAATTTGTCACTTATGACCTATAGGAATAATAATGTTTATTTTCTTCCCTTTGATTAATTCTACTAATTAGAATATAATTCTCCTTTCACTTCTACTATTATCAAGAATTTAAAATCTGTACACAAAACGATTTACCGACGCAACCAAGCACGTAAAAAATTGATGATAAATCATTATTTCCTGGCCATGATGTGGCGTTATTTAACTATGATCATTTAATAATCACGTTGCCATTTCCGTTCATTTCAATTTGGCGGTGGCCCATACGTCACGTATTCAGGTGTTCCGTAAAAACCATCGCACGTTTGGGATATTTATAATGAAATTTAAAACTGACATAATAAATCTCGACGGAAGCTTTTCACCGCAAGCGGTATTTGAATTCTTGAAGGGAGTAATCATTTCAATTAGAACATTTTACAAACTGCAAAATTTAAGAATGAGTTATGAGAATTTTGAGAAACATATACAGGTATCACATATATGTTACTGTCAGCAGTTAATAATATCGTATGCTTTCATCATAGATGAAATGGAAAAGACATATGTTGCAGCAAATAGCTTTAGTTCCGAAATTTATTACCTGAACAATGGGTAAAACTAACATCGCCGGGCATATATTATGTGTGCAATTTTATCCTAATATATTCAAGTAAATAGATGCCTGCTATTACATTTAACGACAGAATCTTTATCTTAAAATATTTTCGGAATAAGTACATACAGGCTGTCCATTTTATCAGGGCACTCGAGAATATCTCACTTAATATCGGTCGTACAAAAAAAATACTTTTACAAAAATTGTGCCGATTTATAAAACCTACAAAATGATTTAAAGAAATTTGAAATCCATGGCGGAGTTATGGCGGAAAATATCGAAAATGCGGAAAACGTCTAGGCCAAATATCTCCGTTATTTGAAGATACGAAAAAAATTTTTAGGCGAAATTTTTTTGCAAAACAGAGTGTTTCAACGAGGTTTTATCTAATTTTTTCAAAACCATTGTATTTTGAGATTTACTCTTCAGGCTGTTAAAAAAAATATTTTGAAACGGGCGGGAAATGGCTTCATTATATAGAGTATTTTCCTCCCTTTTCAACGATATAATCACCTGCCATATTTATTCAATGGTACTACGTTAGTAATTATAAAAACATTTTTTTAAAACCAATAATTTTTTTTTAACAAGCATTATACTTGTCGTGGAGAAGTATGATTAAATAAAACGTTAAAATAATTCAATAAATTGTTCAAATCTTTGCTATAATAAAACATTAACACAATTAAGAAGAATAAAGTAAATTCAGGTAACAAAAACAAAATAATAATCAAGAAAGCAACATGGAGCAATTATGGAAAAAGTATTCGCAGTTATGCCAATTTATAGAGGTCCTCCATAAAAGCGTCACTCCTTGTTCAGAAAGTTAAAATGTCTTTACCAATTAATTTAAGTATAACATCAATTTGTTTGTATTTCATGATTTCACTATTATTTCAATTATTTTAAAATAGTTGGCTATGAACAAACTTGACAATTTAGTTTTTTGACAGATCATCTCAATTAATACTTAAACTCTCACTCAATCACACTAGTTTAAGAATTTATAATTTTCAAAAATGATTTTCACTCACATTGATCGTTATAATATCTTCGTTACATATTGCCAATGCAATTTTAACTCTGGATTAGCTCAAGTAGAATATAGAAACAGATTTCCACAAGCAGTACAGCCGAATAAAACTCTGTTCAGAAAATTAGCTACGAAACTGAGAAAAGGAGACAAGGTTGAACAGTGTTACTGATAATGTAAATAAGGTAAACCGAGTTAATAATTATGTAAGAAATAAAAATACAGAAAATTTGGAAACATCATTAAGAGAAGTTCAAATTGCTTGTCATATAAATAAAACAAGTGCTAGAAAAATTTTAAAGAAAAATGGTTACGGTGTTATAAAGCCAAAAAGTTCAAAATTTACAAGCGGGGGACAAAACAATTAATTTGTTTTTGTTACCTGAATTTACTTTATTCTTCTTAATTGTTTTAATGTTTTATTATAGCAAAGATTTGAACAACTTATTGAATTATTTTACCGTTTTATTTAATCATACTTCTACATGGCAAGAGTAATGCTTTTAAAAAAAAAATTATTGGTTTTAAAAAAACGTTTTTATAATTACTAACGTAGTACCCATGAATAAATATGGCATATGATATATCGTTGAAAAGGAAGGTAAATACTGTATGTAATGGCACCATTTCCCGCCCGTTTCAAAATAATTTTTTTAACAGCCTGAAGAGTAAATTTCAAAATGCAGCGGTTTTGAAAAAAATTAGATAAAACCTCGTTGAAACACTCTGTTTTGCAAAAAATTTTCGCCTTAAAATTTTGCTCGTATCTCTTCAAATAACGGAGACATTTGGTCTAGACCTTTAAGCTATTTTGTAGGTTATATAAATCGGTACAATTATCGTAAAAATATTTTTTTTTGTACGACCGATATTAAGTGAGATATTCTCGAGGGTCCTGATAAAATGGACAGCCTGTATTCCAGTCGAACCAGCTATGATAATAACTAACTTCTTCCGCGTTGACAAAAACAGACAAGAGTATCCATCAGTTTATGCACATGCGTATGTAAGATATTACATTGCTCTCAGCCACAAATGCAAGCAAAAATGTATCATTACATTATTTTTCATGGTGGCTCAAATATTTTCCTATAGAGCATCCGACTGCGAATTTGATATGAACAAACCATTGCCCGCTACTGTTGACTGTGGTATGGTATTGCCAGTTATTATACTTCTGTGAAATAACACGGTATGGAAATCTATGTCGAAATAAATTCTGCAACTCGGTCTTCAGAAATTTTTTGTGAACTTTTAGTAAAAGCATGGTTTTTACTTTATTTATTCTCTAAATTGAAATATGTCTACAAGTGTACAAAATTTTTCCAAATGTAGAGAATCGTTTTCGGACAGAGAGACAAATACAAATTTTGAAAATGCAAATTATGTCTGTGGCATCTTTAAATTTACTTTCAAATAACGGATACTTTATGAAAAAACAAAATTAAAAAACTGCTGCCCAAGGAATCACGTTATAAAATAAAATCTGCACTGCATACAAAACAAATATTGCTTTCATTGAACAAATTTGTCAAGTATTAAGTCCATATGAGGGTATGAAGGAATAGGACTAGGTGTTCGCCTCCACTTGAAAAATCACCAAATGTTTGGACCTTAGATGGAGTTTGTAACAATTGATCATAGCTATGTCGTCGATAATAATATGGAATGAGTTTCTGTATAAGTTGATTTTGGATATTGTATACTTCTTGTCAAAGGTGTAGCAAGTAAGTACTGGTCCCCTTTCTATTGATGGTTTCCTTTTATTTTTCTTTCCTCAATACAATATTATTCATTGCGTACTAATCACTATTGAACTGGCCATTGTGTAGAGTTTAATTAACCTCTAATTTTTAAAGTAAATTCTTATAAAATATATCATTTTAAAACAGATATTCCTTATAGCCGAGTTGCCAAGGGTTTTTTAAGTCGGAATTAGTTGTTACCTCGCTAATTGTTTCATGAAAAGCTAGTATATATAAATAGTATATAAGTTTTTTTAAATAAATTTTTCCCTTAGCATGAGAAATTATTACAGTTCGCTTAATATTTCAAGCGCGTCGCACAGGAAAATGAAACATTTCTCGACCAGCGCTATATAATAGACAATTCGTACCCATTAAAAATGAAAAAAAGGTAGCATTTTAAAGAGGAAGAATTCAGCTTTCCAATAGTATACTTGCTTTTTATTTTTATAATTTTTATTTCTTATAAATTGCATGTGAAAGTTAAGCTTTATTATTTTTTCCACTCTATATTAAAACAAATACGAAATAAAATACTACTTTAAAAAAATTCTTGTAGATATAGCTTGTTTATACCTTAAACTTATGCTCTAAAGTATCCAGGATAAAAAAAATGAGTTTTAAATCATTGGTATTTTTTCCATTTTTTAGGGTTAGGAAATTTTCTCTTGAAAACTTGTCTAAAACGGTCAATAAAGGATTGTAGATAAAAAAATACCTACAAGCGTGTTTCGACCGTTTTAGACAAGTTTTCAAGTGAAAATTTTCTAACCCTAAAAAATGGAAAAATACTAATGATTCAAAACTTAATTTATTTTACCATGGATACTGTAGAGCATAAAAATTAATCTTAGATTGAAGTTTAAGGTATAAACAAGCCATATCTACAAAGATCTTTTTAAAGTAGTCTTTTATTTAATATCTATGTTTTAATATAAAGTGGAAAAATATGATAAAGCTTTCTACTTCTACTTTCTACTAGCAAAAAACTAGCCTTTCATGAAACAATTAGAGAGGTAACAATTAATTCTAACTTTTCATCAAACTTGGTCTGACAACTGGGCCATTAGCTAATTTTAAGAAAAAAAGTTGACAAATACAAAAAAAACAAAAGTTTTCTCTTCAGTATTTTTGATATCTCTCACAGTTTCTCGAAAACTATTCATTTTTCAATTTTATCCCGCCGTAAACGCAAAATATTCACTTTATTAAATTAAACAGTTTTTTACCTTTTTGTCTTGGTAACATATTTATTTTCGTCAGATAAACTATTAACGAAAACAAAATCACCTATTGCAGCATTTGTATAATCAGTGACGTTGAAGAATTTGAACGTTTTCACAGAACTCACCTCACAAATTGTCAAATGTGAAAAACAGTGACATTTGTCAAACTAAGGAAAATAAAGACAGAAAATCTTCTGTGGCTAATGAAAATCTTGAAAGCCAGCCTCACCATCACAAAAATAAAGACAGAAAAATCAAAGACAACAAAGTAGAAGATGGCAAAAATACTATAGAGACAACTTTGCCTATAATTAAATGACTTACCTTACAATGAATTAACTTTAATGTTCTACACTGCGTTACAACTTATCTTACCAACTTTATGGTGCTCAATACACGTATCTCCGCCACTGCTTCATTGTGAAGGATGATAATCGAATACTATAAGAATATCATCAATAACGTCAATAATAAATCTATATGCATGTGGGGCCTAGTTAACTCAACAAAATAGATGGTAACAAGCCAAATAACAAATTACCATCAGGAGATCCACTTGTTTTGGTAAATTAATTTAACTCATTCTTTGTTCAAGCTAATAGCAAATCTAAATTACCATAATGTAAGCACAGATCACACCAAATTTATTAAAACGATCAAAGAATCTATGTTTATATACCTATCATCAAAAGAAATAGGCGTGAGAGTAAAAAGATTTAAACCAAAAACCTCCAGTGGCTTTGACGATGTTTCCCTTAGTTTATTTAAAAAAATGTATAGAATGTATTTAACGCATCATGGCTTAATGAAGGAAAAATCAACGACAACAGCCCTTTTCATTTTGTAAATACACTATTAGAGGGTTAGGATACCCAGGAAATCGTTTACGGACTATTTCTTAACCTATCCAAAAGGTTCAATTCATACCTGCAAAATAGAAAATAAAGGAGAGTAATTATGGAGTGCCTCAAGGCAGTGTCCTTGGGCGACTTCTGTTCATAACCTACATAAATGATCTTGTGAATGTTACATATAATAATATTAAAACAACCATAATTAATTACGCTGACGATACCAATTTGATAATAAGAAGTAACACATTAGAAGAAATAGCTCAAGACCTCTCTCAACTTTGACAAAATGTAAAGAATTGGTTTTATGTTAATCAACTTATATTAAACGAGTATAAATCGAGCTGTGTAATTTTTAGAACTGATAGATTAGATCTACCAATTTTACATAAAAATTCCACAAAGTTACTAGGTGTAACTCTCGATAGCAATATGAAATAGTTTTTGCGTATATATGAAACCGTCAATAAACTTAACAAATCGTGTTATGTGCTTAGGATACTGTCACAACTATTTGATGCATCTTTGAATTTTGTTATGCAAATTTTCACTCTATCGCTAAATATGCAATTGAAATTTGGGGTGGTTCCTCCGACCTTTATAAAATATTCAAAATACAAAAAAGAGCATTAGGAATAATTTATAAAATAAAGCTCATCGGTTCATGCGCAGGGGCTATTTTAGGTAAGATGAATGTCTTAAAATAATTCTCTTAAAGACATTACTTCTTCAAAGGTCTTCAAAAGACAAGTTTTTCAATACATGGAACCATATTCGGTTCAAGAATTCTTGACTTTTAATATTGATAGTTTCAGGTTTTAACCAATTGCGTAAGTTGTAATGTAAAAAACCGCTGCCCAAGGAATCACTACACATCCAGATTTTGTATCCAAGTCTTATACACACTAAATTCCAATGTAATATTTTACTCCCTTTAATTATAGGATGAGGGTCGCAATGGGGGTGGTAGAGGGATTGGCTAATGTCAAAAAACTTTTAGAGGTCCTTGGTTCACATATACGCACTAAATCCTGATATAATTTTTTATTCCCTTAAACAATAGGGTGGGGGTGGTAGAGGAGGTGACTAATGCCAAAATAAATTTTAGAGGCCCTTGGTTCTCGTACATTAATTTTTTATTCCCTTTAATAATAGGGTGGGGGTGGCAATGGAGGTGGTAGAGGGGGTAGCTAACGCCAAAAAATTTTTTGAGGCGTTTAGTTCTTGTACACACACTAAATCACATTTTGTTTTTTTATTCCCTTTCACAATAGTGTGGGGGTGGAATTGAGAGTATATATATATATATATAAGTTGTTTTTTAGGTTTTCGCGGGTGTTAAATGAAGTGTTGTTGTACTTCCGGGTGCTCTCCCGCGTCGATGGTCGACTCCTCCAGGAGTCATGGTTGTCTAAACGATGTTTTCGCTAAAAGCTGCCTACTGCTGCTCCTCGTTGCTCGAACTGAACTGACGTTCCCCGCATTCTGCGGCTCCTTATATATGCTCCAGTCTAGGGCGCGCCTGTGCGTTTGGCTACGTATTACCGGTCCCCCACCACCTGTGGTAGGCGTGGCGGGCGCCTGAACCAATCCGACAAGTGGCCTCACTGAAACGTCACGCTCCACGTGACTTCTCGGCGGTGGTCGGGCATCCTCGTGTCCGATCGGTGCCGCAGAATGCCGTAGTTCTCCTTGATTGGTCCGCGCTCGACTCTGACTCCTCGTGGTAGGTCCATTTCGGGCAGGTTGCTGTGCTTCTTCACTATTTATCAATACTTGAACATGCCTCCTCGTGATTGGTTCGTCCACGGTGGATCGTCGTGTGTTTTCAGTTACGTATTTTCCCACAAGAGCGGGCTTCCAGGAACTGGGTAATCTCTGCGTATCATCTCGTTTATTAAGATTTTGTGATCTTTTTTCGACCTCTATGGCCTCTCTGGTAATCCTTGACCTATAATGCTCGATATTAGCTACTGTTCTGGTGTTGTCGAAGTCTATTTTGCGTCCTGTGGATTTGTGTCCCTAGCACAGCATGTAAAATCCACAGGACACAAAATAGACTTCGATAACACCAGAACAGTAGCTAATATCGAGCATTATAGGTCAAGGATTACCAGAGAGGCCATAGAGATCGAAAAAAGACCACAAAATCTTAATAAACGAGATGATAGGCAGAGATTGTCCAGTGCCTGGAAGCCCGCTCTTGTGGGAAAATACGTAACCGAAAACACACGACGATCCACCGTGGACGAACCAATCACGAGGAGGCATGTTCAAGTATTGACAAATAGTGAAGAAGTACAGCAACCTGCCCGAAATGGACCTATCACGAGGAGTCAGAGCCGAGCGTGGACCAATCAAGGAGAACCACGGCATTTGCGGCACCGATCGGACACGAGGATGCCCGACCACCGCCGAGAAGTCACGTGGAGCGTGATGTTTCAGTGAGGCCACTTGTCGGGTTGGTTCAGGCGCCCGCCACGCCTACCACAGGTGATGGGGGACCGGTAACACGTAGCCAAACGCGCAGGCGCGCCCTAGACTGGAGCATATATAAGGAGCCGCACAATGCGGGGAACGTCAGTTCAGTTCGAGCAACGAGGAGCAGCAGTAGGCAGATTTTAGCGAGAACCTGAAGATGGCAGATGAGATTCTGCCGAAACGTCGTTTAGACAACCATGACTCCTGGAGGAGTCGACCATCGACGCGGGAGAGCACCCGGAATTACAACAACACTTCATATATATATATATATATATATACATATATATGAGCGAAGCAAATTTCTGTATGTCGGTCTGTCTGTCTGCAATTGTTTTGCGCACGTTTACTCTGGAACCGTTTATGATATTGACTCGAAATTTGGTACACTTATGTATTATAACGACATCTGGAACTAGATTACATTTTGATCTAATTCCGTTGAAGGGTTCGGGGGTAAATAAAGGTAAATAGGCAAAGCGTAAGAGTCCATAAAATTGCAATTTAGGGCATGTACGAAAAGTCAAGGTCTCAAACTTTTCCTTGGCATCAGCCACCCCATTATAACCCCCTATACCACCCCCACACTATTATAAAAGGGAATAAAAAAATTAAATGTGATTTAGTGTGTATACAAGAACAAAACGTCACAAAAATTTTATGACGTTAGCCATAATTGCCACCCCTACATTATTATTAAAGGGAGGAAAAAATTAAATTGGGATTTAGTGTGTATACGAGAACCAAGGGCCTCTAAAAAAATTTTTACATTAGCCACCCCCTCTACCACGCCCATTGCCATTCCCACCCTATTATTAAAGGGAGTAAAATATTACATTGGGATTTACTGTGTATAAGACTTGGATACAAAATCTGGATGTGGAATTTTATCTTAGTTTGTGGTCTCTAAAATGACCTGTTTTACACATGTTACATTATTTGTAGTATCTCTAATGAAATGAAATAAATCTATCCATCCATGTTAAAGGATCCTAGCTAGGTATACTGCATACCAAATCTGGTTAAATAGTTATTAATGACAACATAAATAAGAATCAATATTTTTTAAAAATTTCAACAAACCGTATCTCCAAAACGAAGAATTCTAAAACACCTGTTTATATGAAATTTGTTTCTTAAAATTAACTAAGGAATACCCTCTAAAATATTTTAACGTACTTCTGTTACACCTTGTGTATATCTTCTACACTTTGTATTTTAGATTGAAATTTATCTGTAACCATTTAAGACTGTGATGGGACACAAGGGACATATGTTTTCGAGCAGAGGGGTTAAAAACATTCATCCTGCAATCAATTTTATTATTAAATCTTATTTAGCTGAATTTTCATTTGCTTAATGTCACTTAATTTGATCAATTTTACTTCAATTCAACTTAATATTTTAATATAATAAAATTTACTTCTAACGATTTAATTTAGTTTATTTCAATATGATTTAAATGGATATAAAATTATGTACCTTATTCTCTACAATTTATTGATCAATTTCTATTTCACTTTTAATCTGTAATCGAATTTTTTTAATCTGTTAGGCATAAAGGTACAAAATAAATAAATATAATAAAACTACTTAATAAAATGCTTTTATTTTTATTGGTATTGGACAAGATATTAGAAATTAATTGAAAAAGATATTGGGCACATAGTGGGTATATTCCTGCTCAGGAACTGCATAAGTTTCAAAATTTCTTTAACTTTTTTAATAATTTATTACCTTAAATTTGTTTTAACTGAATTTTCACACACATACCTACATGAATTTTGCTCCCTGTATGACGTACACAGTCAATTTCGGTAAGAAATATTAAATATTTCCAAATGTACATTCATGATAGAAGTACAGTAAAAGTTGATATGCCATTACAAACTATATTTTGATCGGTTGAATTGTATTAGATGAATTCAATGGAATATTGTTTTTTATGATAATTATTTACAGATTTTCTCTGAATGAAATATATTACCAAGTGTATTATATAGTTCATCAAATCAAATAGTAGGAATAAAAACCATACTTAGATATATCACAATGTATAGGACTCTTTGATTGCAAGTGTCCATCCTATTTAGGATTTAATTATTAATATCTAGGCGTACACACAAATTACACGGTTATCCAATTCCGTCCGCTCTGTCGTTTTCATTATGTATTTGCATAATATGGTTTCGACCCTATCAAACCAAATAATGTAAAGTTTATATCCGAAAACGAAAAGGGCTCAACAAAAACATTTAATGAAAGGGTTGTGATTATAAAGTTGATGATGAAATACAGAAACCTTTTCCATAAAACAGAATAGTATGTCAGAATGAAGTAGTTCACAAAAACGTTTATTTTAAGCTTTAAGCTTTTAAGCTTGGCTAACAAAAATACTTAATTATCTTGCTTGTTGTCAAATAAATTTACCATGTGTATATTCTAGAGAATATTAAGATTATGTTCAGTGTAAAATGATATTAGTACGTGTCCTTTTATTGATTTTATTTTAACACCATTATACTACTACAAATATAATTAAATTATTTTCTACAGGGAAAACATTATTAGATATTTTGCAACAGTACTAAATTTAATTTTTTTAAATCTATTATATGAATATTGACATAATAGTATTGTGGATATGTTAAGAAAATTTCATTTTAACTAATAAAATGTTTGTTTTCTCTAGTGTCAACATGGCAACCAAGGTATTTTTTTTATTTTGTTTTTTTTGTACGGGATACCCCGAAGGGAATTATGCTGTATTTGGAACTTCGAGTAACAAATGGTTTACTAATTAGGTCCCGCAGAGTTAAAAACTGCAAAAAAGTTAAGCGTAAATAAAATATTTAGAGCTCAGGGCCGAAAAGTTAAGAATTGTAGTATTGTGATAACGAAAGGGTGAAGCCCTTGAGGCCGGGATAACCCCAAAAACTGAAACAAAAAGTGAGTTTTTACATTGGCAATATAAGTTGTAGTAGATATAGACGCAAATAATTTACCAATAACCTAGCATCTCGCTAAAAAATTTTATAAAACACAACCTAAGACTTAAAATAGATGGAAATCGGAAAAAGACAATTTAAATAGACTTTTCATATCCAATCCGTAATAGATGGATAGAATAACGTTAGCGCAAACAGAAAACTGGCAAGCCAGCCGAAAACACAGTCGTCCGGAAATGAAACGGACCGGAGTAGTATCAGCCTCGGCAGGCAAGTAGTCAGAAGGAAAACTAAGCGCAAAACGCTACAACCCAACCCGGCGAAAATGTTCCAAGAAAGCGCCTCTGACATGAGCCATAATAATAACGTCGAAGTGGCCCCGATCAAAGAAAATGACGCCTTCAAACTGAAATCCAAGAGGCAAAAATTAGTACAGGAGGAAGTAAACCTCACCTTATTATTATTATTATTATTAGCCTCACCTATACCCATCCGGGGACAACAAGTCCAAGGAAACAACGAAGCCGCAAACAGTACAGTACAAAAATAGGTACGAAGGGCCGCTACCTATATCCGTTGACATGGATGTAACACCCCCACCTCCCAAAAGTAACCAATAAGAAAACAACGAGAAAAGACCACCCCTATTGTTATCCAGGGATAGTTGGAAAATCATAGAGGCGTAAATGAATACCTTCCGAGGAACTAAAAAAAAAACAAATATTTCTAGAAACATACGACGAATAACATCTCCATACAAGTTAGCACGAAGGAAGATTGGTGGATAAACAAGTATCTCAACCAAGGAAAAATAAAATTCCATACTTACACTTCGAAAGACGAGAAGACACACGCCTTCGTATTAAGAGGCGTCCACTACGAGGTCGTGGCACCACTAATTATCGGGCTACCCCAAGTGCCTTAAGTGCGCAGCTAGTCACCTGATAGAGATATGCAACAAAATCTGGGGCTCTTCATCGAAGTGAGCTAATTGCGGGGGCTGAACACGAATAAGAACCTCGTAGTGGGGAAAATAAAAAATTGCCAGTCGGAGAGCTTAATTTGAGACCCCCGAGGGTATTCGTGCGCTTAATTTTGAGTTAGGGAAGTATTTCAGAGAGTTAAATGTTTTTTGTCTCACGGCCAATGCTTCTCCCTGTATGAGACGTCAATGCACTTAACTTTTGCTTAAAAGCTTAAAAATTCACTTTGTAATACATAATAGGGTACTTTTTGATTCACCCTGTTTATCGTTGATTAGAAAAACGCACTTGGTTTAAAAACAGAACTAAAATTTTAATTAAATCACTTCACAAAATGTTTAAAAATAACTAAAAATATATTCTGAATAAGGTAACTTTTCAACAGCGAAGTTGCGTCGAAATGTAAAAAAATTAACTCGATTTGTTTTAAAAAGTTTCAAACAGTCACTTGTTTGGCGAAGGAGCCGGTTAAAATAATAATTAAAATACTGAAAATATTTAAATATGCACTAGGGTAGAGATTATGGATGTTTTTACTTGAACCACCAAGGAAGACACGAGTGCTATTAAAGAACGCGGCACTGACTTGACTTGTCTTGCTTTCAGTTTGCCCGAGCTTATATACTGTCGTGAAATTTCGTTATTCATTCCCCATCAAGTCAGGCGGAAAGGTTTTTTTGTAATCTGGATATATCCCCAGACTACGCGCGGGCTTGGTCTAAAATCGGTTGCTCGCCCCAGCCATTCAGTACACACACGTAACTGCGTAATTAGCGAATTTGTTTGAAATCCTATTTGAAAATTATACCATTAAATAGAGCAAAAAAATTGAAGAAATTTGATTTTTTTGGTGACCCCTATATCTATTTTATTAAGGAAGTTATTTAATGATTTGTAGGAACTTGGAAATTTAAGTTTGAATAAGCACCTGTACTAATTAATCTCAGTCCAGAACATATTCACGGTAGTGGACGTAGATCTTAGCATGGTCTTAGTATAAGAAGTGCTGTGGGATGTAGATCTCTTATACTTTACTTGGCGCGCTGAATGTGAGGAAGCAGAAATAGATATTGATATGCGATTGTGGGTTGACGTGCAGAAAGATAAATAACCGTTTGCTATTTACTACGCAATTACAGGTAGACTTGAGACCGCGGAGATGAATGCATGTAAAATTTTTATTTAAACGAATTAAAATTTGATATTTGAGGTATGTGAAGAGTATGACGAGTGAAATAGAGATTCATAAACGCCGAGGAAAAATTCTTTGTTATGCATCTTATCTTGGAAGCAATCCCAGAACATGCATTCTAAATAAAAATTAAAATCTTTTCCTAGAACGAAAATGGTATAGGTAGCAAAATTTCTTTTCTCATCAATTATATACTGAAACATAAAATTGACATTACGATTCTAAATGAGACAAAACTTACCAGGCACGACAAACTGCAGGTCCGAGGGTATAAGTACTCCGGAATGATAGGGCAGACAATAACAGGCGGGGTAGCCATGCTCGTAAAGACCGATATCATGCACACGTACCAATCTATACGGAACACATTCGTAGAGAATATGTGTGTGACGCTGCAGGTCGGTATGAACATCATTGCCGCCTATAACAGGCCAGCGAACGGCTTCACAGCGGATTGTCTGGAGATTTTGAGAAACGCAGGCCCGCATTGTCTGCTCATAGGCGACCTTAACGCTAGGTATTCCAACTGGAACTGCCATCGTAGCAACGCAAACGACAACATGCTGCGCTGTTTGACTATGTATTATAGTCATAATGTTATTTTGCAGTACCCGGACGATTCCATGCATTTTCCGGACAACGGTACAACACCTACTAACTACTTTTGGCATAGTGGTCAATAACGGCGGTGAACTTCACGGCCCAGTGGCCCTGGAGGAACTCACGTCTGACCACAATCCAATTCTCATGGAATGGATGATGTGTCAAGAGAAGACATTACATGAAAATTACATCCTATACATGCGCCGACTGGCATATATAAGGCACATATCAACACAAACTTGACACTGAATCAACTCACACGATCAACTCACCCGCTGAACTGGAAAATGCAGTGGAGGAGTTTACAAAAGTACTGCAGGATGCCAAGCAGACTGTTGCCACTGCTGTAACAATTAACCCGAACAAAGACCGACTTGTCGCAACGGTCATAAGAGATATACGAGAAAAGAATAGACTGAGATGGCTTTGGCAGGGAACTCATGATACCAGCGCTAAGACCGAGATGACCAGACTGCAAAAGCAGATCAGAACCTCCATCAACACTGTAAAGAACCAGAAATGGAAGGATAGACTGGCAGCGCTAAATCCTCTGTAGAAGCTGACGCGGGGAGCTATACACGCGCGAACGGACTAACGGCGATAACTCGAAGAAAGTAAATTTTTATGTGGTTTCAATATTTAAGCGTCATTAGGCGGTTAAATATATACATTGAGTGATTTTGACGTTTGCCGATTAAAGTGCACTACTGGTAATTCGATGCAGCATTCTGGACTCTATAGGATTTTCATCGCCTCCTTTCATCTTCTTTGATATACGCCGGTAAAGGTTCCACAAAAATAAAATATTTATCTAAAATTTTGTGGTTGGTTATACAATCGTTTTAGGTAGACTTTTCATTTACCTATTGCAGAGTGCAGCATGTCACGACTTCGGGAAAATTTCACTATAGTTTTTTCGATCATGGTCCCTAGACCCCAAAAATGTCCCCGTTCAAAAGTTTATATACATATATATGCTACATAACGAAATTTGTAAACACTCTAGAGGGCGCATTTCGCAATGGATCACAACAAATTTTGGCAGGTATATCCTTTGGGTCCATATCTCGGTTAATTTCGAAGATGGGTCAAATCACCATCTTTGTTTCAAAATGGCGACGGTTCAAAATTTAAAAAAAAATTCTCAAAATTTTACTTCGAATAAAATATGTACATGTTCGTTCGATAGTGCTCATCTAGCCCTGCAACTTTTGTCTAAAACATTTTTTACTAAAACGCATGGGAAAAATAAAAAAATCAAAGTCTTCAAAAATCCTCAAAATTTTATTTCGAATCAAATATGTACAAGCGATACATCGTTGGATAGTGCTCACGTAGCCCTACAACTCTTGTCTAAAATATTTTTTGCTAAAACGCATAGGAAAAATTAAAAAAATGGCGGCGGTTTAAAGTCTTAAAAAAATTTAAAAATTTTTATTTCGAATCAAATATGTACATGCGATACATCGTTGGATAGTACTCATCTAGACCTACAATTTTTGTCTAAAACATTGTTTGAGAAAATTTAAAAAATATATAATAGACCTAATGCAGTGTAAAACAATATAAGATGAAATCCAGCTTTACGAGTGGCCCCTGCCATCGGGTTTTTTTTATTTTAGAATATGTCCATGGATAAAACAATTTGAACTATAAATTATGTCTGTATATTTTCCATAAATAAAAAACCGGTTCCCATTTAGGAATGGGTTCGTCTAGCTAGCACTGGATTCAAAAATAATTATAAATATATATTTCTGTTATAAACTGCATTTCAAATCTGTGTGCCAATTTTGATCAAAATCGTAAAGATATTAAAATCAAAGAATTATTGCGGTTTTGATGGTATTACGGTTACAATAATAAAAAAATATATTGATTTATTGTCATTAAGCACAGGCTCGATAAATTTAAATTAGCAGTTACTAGTGAAAATACTAGTGACGCCATATCCTCATTAATAAAAAAAATATCTGAGACGCTGGAGGAAAAGAAAGTTACTCTAAGCATTTTTTGTGATCTGTCAAATACCGTTGACTGCGTGGGCCATACTGTTTTACTTGAAAAACTTAATTGCTACTCTATAGGAGGGATACCATTGCAGTGGTTTGAGTCTTACTTGACCGAAATTGAACATCTAAACAATGATTTTATTTATAAAGTGAATTCTGCAGAAAATATAGTAAAAAGCGGTGTTCCGCAAGGTTCCATATTAGGCCCAATTATCTCTCTCATTGGTTTAGTGCAAATAAATTGTTGTTGAATGTAGAAAAAACTTTCAACATGACATTTCAAACTTCGATAGGAAGGAACACAGACATAAGGATTACAAATGGTATCGTCATCTCTACAAATTTAAAGCTATTTACGCTATATTCAAAATAAAAAGCGAATTAGGTTACCAATGTGCACTTAATGTTTACTATGCATATTTCCATAGCTTATTACATTATGGTCTGGAATTTTGGGGTGGAAGTAACTTATCACAGAAAATTTTAGTCAAAGTCACAAAAGGGCTATTCGTATTCTTATGGGACTAAAACCACAATACTCGGTATACTAACCATTGTAAACCAGTACATCTATAAATTGGCAATTATGACATTTCAAAAACCCACACAACTTAAAACTCACTTCCATGGATATGACACCAGAAATAAATCTCTTTACGTTACGCCAGATTTCACTTTCAATATTACGAGAAGAGGGCCTTTGTATGCCAGTGTAAGGATTTTTAATAACCTACTATCTACGATAAAATATTGATAACCTAGTAACTTTTAAGAGACAACTAAAAATTATTTTGAAACAAAATGTATACTATAATTTGCAAGAATTTTTCTCATAGCACTGCTGGAACTAGTTTATATTTTACAACTAAGCCACTTTCTAAACGCCTTAGTTGAGGCTTAACATGCACATATTATGTAATTATTTTAAATATTTTAAAATTACTGGTTATGTATATGACGGAATTTTGTGTATGTATGTATGTATATGGAAATAAAAATAGTCTAATCTAATCTCTATGTTAAATTTCAATCAAAATCGATGAAGCCCTTTTAGAGAAAAAATATTTTTTAAACCACACCCCTTGCAACATTCCTCCATAAATTTTCTAGAAGCAAATAGTCGTTTCATCTAATACTGACACTAAGGAACTATCCATGTGCCTAATTAAATCACCATCGTTACAACCGTTTTAGAGGAATAAATCATTTAATTATTTCAGATGTTCCTCCCACAGTCTTCGTTCTTGCGCTTTTCTGGACTGACTAGTTATGTCATCTCATCCTATTACTAAGGCAGTATTCAGGTATTAAATTTTAAAAAATAATAAAAAATTATTTTAAATTTTTTATCGATTTCTAGGGGTGAACTTCCGCCATATTTGAGCTAGGTTCGATTTTGCGATTTCAGCTTGAGATGTAAGCGTTCTGAATATGCATACAACATTTGAGCAAAATCAATTCAGTAGTTTAGGCACTCGGTGTGACCACATACAGCATACAGACATTTTTAAAAGTGACTTTTTTGACTTTAGGGGACCTGAAAATTTGTCAAAAACCCCAAATAGATTTTTGCACGACCAATGGGTAAAGAACATGTTCCCCTGCATTTTTCACCTTGTCGAATATGTCAGCAGTAGACTAATGAATTAGTTAGCAATTTAGTGCAAGGCTGTGAGCCAATCGCTCTCATGTCTTATACAGAAAAAAAATGAAAGCTTGTTTTTTATGAATCCTTTTATTTAAATGTATTCTTGTATTTTCATTGAAAATAAAGTAGAATATCGATTATGATGAAATTGACTGTAGATAATATCAAGTCCATTCATCAGAAACTAAAAGTAGCAAGTGATTTTCTATCACACAGCATTTTCAGTTTTCTTAAGTCATCGAGTCGTTTAATTCCCTACCACAGACAGTTTGAGCAAAATTGAGACATACATAAATATACAACAGATGAAGTATATATCTCATAATATGTACCATTTGATGAGCACAGCGAGAAAATGAATTCAAACAAAATGTACAACCATTGTTATTATTTCAAATTGAGTTGCATCCTATGAAATAATATAATTTAAAGCAAAGTGCAGTTTACTGTGGAATTTTATGAAATTGTGTTTGTTTTTCAGACTAAAAAATAATTATATGTAAATTTATGCATATTGTTCACAGCTTTTGTTTAGAACAAACAGAATAATACCCACTAATAAGTAAAGTCTATAATACATACTGTATTATGCTACACAAACATGGCTTTTCAGTTTATCTGTTCTACAAAATTTATCAAATATAATGCCATAGATAAAACATAGCCGGAGAGCAAATATGGATCCCGCTATAAATTAGTAATGATTATCTGAGCGTTTTCTGTACCAACATTTAAAATATTTATTGGCAATTAGATTAGGTTATTTCTAAAACAATGGTCACCATTGACATTGACTTTCTAGCTATCGAACTATAACAAGAGGTTGATAAAAAAATTTCCAACTATAAAGATTATTTCATCCTTGGATTAAGTCTATGTGCTAATACTGATAATATAAGTAAAATGTCTTAGTGAAGCCTATAAGAAGAATGTTACGATAATAGAATCATATCTCACAATCAGATTTAGAAAAGTACAAGATTAAGCTTTTTATTTAGTACTGCTTACAGCATATTCAGGTTTCAAATTCATACGACGTAAACAGACATATCTGAGTTTATAGCCGATCGACCAATAGTAATGCGGTATTCAGGACACCACGCCTTGGCACGCGTTGATATTTGTTTACTTCGTATAAATCTGATATGCGTGGTGGTATCTTGCCTAGTACATTAAGTTAAGGAACAGTAATAACAGTGCAATACTAGCATAATTAAGTAGTTTATAATTGATAGATTTACGTATGTCCCTGCTTAGTAACTTTTTACACAGCCCGGGTTTTTGTGTGTTAAGGTTAGTGACTAATAAAATTTCAAATAATTACTATGTAAATATTTAGAACGGTAACTTTGATTTATTGTTTTATATTATATTGTTATGTGCACGCCCACGCCCTCTTACAAAGAGAGATTCAATCTCTAGTAGCAGAGTAAAAGGGGTACTGCCTAATTAGCTACCAGTAAAGTGGTAGTTTGTCAGTTGTTCCAGAGATGACGCTACCGAGTTTGTCTGGGGAATTCTAGACTATTATAGAATAATTAATCTGAATAGAAGAGAAAACTCTAGAATAAGGGTCACGGTGTATATAAGAAGCGGGACCAACTCATTAGCAGTTCAACTTGTTGCAATTATTGAACCTACGTTCGGGGTGTTTACTAAAGGGCATAAACACGAACAATATTCTTAAGAATAATCTTAATTAACTCCCGTTTTCTTAAACATATGTGATTTATCTGTACTTTTTATTCGCTTAGGTAATTTATAAATCGCATGGCTTTGATCTCAAATGAGGACAACATATCTGTTCGACAGATTTTGATATACCAATTTTCAATTATGAAAAGGTACCGTACGTCACTCATACATGATGGGTGCAATAATCGACCCCACCAATGACAATCATTTAATCACGGTCGGATTTTTTATTTTAGTCAAGATTTTTGTCACTTTGACTGATCTGAGCAGACGGGTATTTTTTACACGAATTATTAGTGGAGTCAAATTAGGAATTGGTACGAAATGTGAATTGATTGCCTGGCCATTGCAATTTTGTTTTCTAATTTTAACGTGTTCGGAGAGTTAAGTTGAGTTTACTGTTCAGTTTTGCAGTTTCGGCGGGGTCGGCAAATATTTATTTAAATAATTAATGTTCTTGAAGCCCGTTCTCCATCAGTTTTAAAAAATATATCTGGAGATCTATAAGTGTTAAGTACAGAACAAATTGGAAAAATTAAGAAAAAATGTGTATGATAAACTAGAATTCAGTTAGATTATTATTAATATTTTCAAAAAATAAAATAATGCAAAATTAGGTATTTTTAAATAAATTATTATTATTTTTTTAAGTAAAATGAACAATGTCAATGAAACTCTGTATGCTTCCCAAACGGAGACCGTATATAAGAAACAAACAAAATTATATTATCAATCTAAAATGCCAAAATAAAATTTATTAATCTCCAAACCATGTAGATAATTATTTGATTAGGATATTTTTACAACTAACTGTGTAGACCTGATCTGTTCTATACAACGCACATAAACTAAACTAGGGCCAATAATTCGAGTCAGTAAAGGAATGCTAGGTGGCCCAGGTATAGGCGGAGCGGCACATGCTTTTAGTATGCTTATGGTAGTGCGTACGCGGCCGTCTTGCTTGTCCGCTCCATTCTTGTTGGTCACAATTACTGACTCGAATTATTGGCCCAGGTATACTACAAATCACAAAGAAGAAAAAATGCTTATACACTAAAAGAAACCCCGTGGATATACATTTATCTCTATTATTATCATACTGCCAATAACACCACAGATACGTGGTAGCTTATTGTATTTAAAGCATTTAAACTAACAGGACTTAAACTAACAAGAATTAGATTCATAGTATTACCAAGCGCTAGGTACCTAGGCGTCTTAACGAGTTCCCTCCTTCGACAGATTACAATAGCCTGGGTTTTCACTTTCTCCACTGAATGTTTCCAAAATCGCTTAGTCTTTATAACATCGGTCTCGGTAGCTCTATCAAAATAGATCTGCAACTCCTCCAACATGGGCCATGCCACCCAATTTCCGACTTTGTGATTTTCCTTTCTAAAAATAGTCTGGTTTTCAGTCTCTTTATACAGCGACGTAAGAAAAAGCCTCTTAAATTCTAAGTCTAAATCTAATTCTTATTAGCAAGTGTTCTTCGACAATTTCACATTCCATACTATAGAATATGTATCAAAAGATGAAATACAAAAGCTGAAAAATATTATTTTCTATGTACTTGGAACAAAGGTGATTCAGTAAAAAAGAAGAGCATCTTGTTTACTTTCACATCCCCAATCTTTTAAAAATGAAGTAAGGATTTCATAAATTTTTCATAATAAAATATAGCGAAATTATAGAAAATTGTGTTGTTTTATTATCACTACTCACACCCCTATTAATATTAAACATTAAAAAACTAGTATGTCTCGATTCCACCTGAAGTTAACTATAAAAATGTATAAAATATAGTATTTTATAATATACTGTTTAAAAAACCATCACACGAAATTGAAAGTAGTTTTTGTTAAATTCATTATAATAGATCAGTAATTAATTTATAAATATTCTATTTATAATATGAATGATTAATTACATTTTTTAAGTTTTCTAAATGTAATATGTTGTAAAATTAAAAATGTTGGAAAAAACGTTTGCTTTAAAACAAACTTATGAAACATACTAAGAATTCTTACATTGCAAAGACTGTAACACATAATTTTTTCATAAATTTTCCAAATAAGTTAACCAAAAAAAAATAATTTTGGGTAATTTGTACACATTTTTTATAATTAATTACGTTACATTGTATTTTAAAGTTTAAAAGTGATATATACCATTTTCTTACTTTACTTCAAGAAGAATTCGTCTCTGAAATATATATTTGGTTTTGGTATTTTATTGCAGCCCATCTAAAATGTACCGCATTGTGATTATTTATCAACTTTTGCTATTTTCAATGATATTTTGCAAACGCCGTACGGTATCTAATGACCATTAAGCGTCGTGTAAATCGTATGAATAACGTAATCTAGTGTCTAAAATCTCAACAATGGAAATGTACGGCATGAGCACATTTGTAATTTTTATAGTTAAGGAAAGGAAAAACGAGTAAAATTGAAAATCTATCCATTGTATTAAAAAATAGAGGATTTTTTAATTTGCATAATTTTTCAAAAATTTCACTTGTTTTGCAATTTTCTAATTTTATTATTGTTCTTTATTTGTTGTACAGCTACTAAATAAAATAAAAATTCTAACCTATATTAATCCAAAAACTAAATAGCCGTAAATAAACTTAGCCCAGAAAACCCAGAGTTTTCCCTTTCTCGGGGGTGATTTTTTTAATTTACATTGATAATACCCATTCTTTTTAGACGGGTCCGTTTTTTAAAGATTTTAAATGTCGTATAATATTTTGGAATTGATACTCTACATGATCAAATCAACCACCGTTAATAGAGGTCTAGGAAGGGGGTTGATCTCGCGTTTGCCACCCCATGGTCCAACTGATTTGTACGGCATAGCAAAAAGTACAGTAAAAGAGTCACAGATATAAATACTGTCCAAATAAATGTAAGCCGAACAGGATCATTTGAAAAAATGCAACCCCCGTGGGTTACAATTTTCACTTTTCCGCGGCTTTCCCATGTCACTCCTAAAATGTACGGCATAGGGCACAAAGTGATCTATTTCAGTAGAACTACAAAAATTGTAGTAATTTTACAATCGGGAATTAACTCCTGTCAAATAGTCACTTTAGATTAATCGAGATGAAGCGTATTTCAAATGAACTTAAAATCGTGATTTAATTGATTAGGAATAAGTATAAATTAGCTCCAAATTTTAAAACTTGCCTAAAATTGTTTGTTTCAATTTTATCTGTCATTAGGCAATTAAATTGGAATATAAAACATATTTCCTTTATTTTCGGAATGTTTTTATTTTTAATTATTTTTCATTTATGTTGTATCTATTTTCTATACATTGGTTATTTCTGAATACGCTACAGTTAGAATTACATTTTTTCAATTGTTTGCATGTATTTTATTTTTTCTTCAAAATAATATGTTGCTCTTTGAATTCTCTAATGTTATGATTTTACTGGGTTGAATTACTAGCTGCAAGTTAACGGTTTTTGTCACCAACACAACGGAATAATAAGTTGTGTATACGATGCGAAATGACTACAATAGGCGGTGCGCAAAAATGCATCCATGTTGCATTACATGCCACATTGGATGTTGCAGATGTAAGAGTTAATTAACTCGAAGATTAAACATTGAAAAAGTGGGCGTTAAAATGCTACACTTTGCTAACTCCTATATCTCTCGGTTTTAACGGCAAGATTTCACAAAGATATTTAGCAACGTTTATGGTTTTTAGCTGTTTCAGTACCCATTCTGAAATGCAAGAACTACTTTCTTCTTCTTTCATAGAAAATTGTTCAGTTTCTATAATCGATATGGAAAATTTGTAAGGCAGGCTGTTTTTTAAGAATTATTTTAAACGTCAAAGACAACCAAGAAATTTTTTATTTTTGGTTCCGGAAATTTCCGCGCGTCTTCCCACGCACGTTTTTCTGACAATATGGCTGAATTCTGTTTTTCCATGACCATTTTTGAAATATCTCGACTTCTATTGGGCGGATTGATCTAAACCAACGACAAATTGTTTATATCAAAATTGTCTAACACCATGAAGATTGCAAGTTTAAATTCGTAATTTATAACCTTACAATCAGTTTAAAATGCACATAACCTAAATTATTTGATTTTTATCTATAACTCTTCAGGAAATGAACCAATTTTATTGAAATTTTGGGAAATAACGTAGTTTGTGGTTATGAAAACGTGTACCAAATTTTAAGATAATTTTGAGTGATTTAATTTTTTTTTTAAATAAATATGATTTATAGTACAACTCAACAATTATTTTTGATTTTTAGTACCTGTAGAACGAAAATATAAATGTTACCTGCCCGATGAACTCTTCCATGATGATCATCAATAGGTAATGATTACTCAGTACTTTGTAAATGATATGGATATAATCTCTGGGAACAGAAAATTTGTCATATTCCCGTAGAGAAATATTCAAAATACTATAAATAACATATTAAACCAGTAGATCCTACCACAAGCATAACTTCTTATCTTGGAAGATTCTCTTGCACCAAATGCCTCATATTGGGTACACTAGAAATATTGGGATTTCTCTGACGGTATTATATTCGTCGTGTGATGTTTGCGTTGCCTTCGCATTTACTGTAGACAAAATGCATATCTGCATATTCCTCAATTGTGAAATTAACATTATGAGCCATTTTTAAACCAACATCATGTATTTAATGTTGTTTTTATTACAATTAATTACATTTATGGCGTACGTGACAGCATCTTACTTTCTTGCTTTTTGTAAAATTTGAAAATGTAGTCCTTTCTAAACATCCATTTTTATATTTTAATTATTTGCTAGAATACACATGATTTTACATTTTTAAGACATCAAATTTTCTTAAATAACGAAGCATTGCAGGAAAATGGCAAAGTAAAACTGGATTTGAAGTGGAACTTTTTACATAAGTAATTTTATGGTTGAATCCAAATTTTTTTTAAACCTATTTTGGCCATTTTTTGCATTTATTTAAAAAAACTCGACTAACAACAAAAAAAAATTATCGGCCATTTTGAAGAAAATTTTGACTAACAAACTTTCTTTTTAATTAAAATAAAGGTATTAAAATTTTCTTTCTGATCTGATAAAAAAAATTGCAAAATTTTTTTCAAAATGGCCGATAAAATTCATTTTCATTTTGTTAATAAGGTTTTAAACAATTGCAAAAATGGCCAAAATAGGTTTAATTTTTTTTTATGACATCAGAAAGCTGGCATCGAGACCAAACTTTTGAAAAGAAAATGATCCGTTTTGGACTTAATGGCATAAAATGGCGGCCAATTCAAGTTATAAATAACAAATTCAACTGCACACATTGGGTTTAATATTCTAGCACCAGATTTTCAGGGTGTTTTTATTAGAGCAAAAGACAGATTTTTCGAAAGTTTGAAGCTGGCCAGCGGCTCTGGGCAGCTAAACTAAGAAAAAACGATTTTTGGCCAGTTTTTTTTACTTTTGTAAGTCATGGTTGCGCTCCTATGACCCACACTAAAGTAGATTTGTAGACAATTTAATTACAAAGATTTTGTTTTTTTTTTTGTTCCAATCGAACCTATATATCTCGAGTTATTCACACTTTTAGGTTGAAGAACGCGGTTCAAAAAATTAAATTGTTAATAACAATTGGAGCACAAGGTCTTTGAAGTACAAAAATTTTTTGGGTACTCCTCAGCACCTACCCAACAGGATCCAACCATAAAATTGCTTATGGAAAAAGTTCCCTTATATTGAATTTTTGTGATATTTTTACTGCGCTAATGGTAATTTTAATTTATTCATTGGGAGTTTATTCTACCCTTCTCAAAACGAGTTCAATCGAAAAAACTATTATGAAGGCTTTCCAGGTTTCATTTCTTTGCCTTTTATTGTCTTTGAGATATTAAAATAAAAATGGTTATGGATTCACCTCACTTATCTCCGTTTTGTGAGAAGGCTTGTTACATAAATATTATATGGAATTTTAATTTTTGCCAAGAAGAATATGGATGAAGTTTGTGAACCTTAACCGAAAACATCCTGTGGATTATTATCAATCTTAGAAATCTAACAAGAAGTTTTCTTGTATTGCGTTTCCATAACGAATGTTTCTATTCTAAGAAAAGTATTTAAAGCCTGTTTTGAATTATGCAGTTTTTAATTATGTATCATTACTATGTACTAACATTTTACTCAACACAGAACAGTTACATTTTCGTTAAAATCGACGTTTTTTTGTCCTCTTGCCATAGGCAAAAAGTGAAATACCATGTCTTTGAAATGTAGATAATGGAGCTGTTCAACAAAGTGTATTTCTATGTTGTATATTATTTTAAAACAGCTCATTTAAAGAATATCGTAGAAGTTTCGTCTTCGGTTCAGTTTATTGTCGAGACATTCTCTAAATCAGGATAATAATTTCTAGGGAACCTGATCTGCCCGGAAGTGACTTTTATGTTTGTTAGTAAAACCACCCTGGAGCAACAAACAAAGTGAAAAGTTTGTTGTGGAAGAGGATAACAGCTAAAGTATGAGTTGTAGCTGTAGTCTTTAAAGATAAACCAATGTTTTTTGTGCAGCAGTTTCTCGAGTTTTGTAATAGATTGCACATTGTCGTTCAAGGTGTTTGTTTTTGTCAAACTTTTACAATATTTATTACGCAAGAAGTGGGTCAGCAAACTGTAATAACTACATACAGGTGACTATGTTAAATACGAAAACTTTCAGATATTGTTTGAGAACTTACAAATTACTTGCTTACACATTTATATACCAGATAAGATGGTGTTTTAACTCAGTGCAGTGGAAAATACTGCATTTTTCAAATAAACTGTTGCTCAGTTGTGAATATTGGAAAACCATTGAACATATTCAGTGATGTATTTTAAAATCATGTTTGTTTTTTTTTCTACAGAGTGATTGGTCGGAACCTTTGATAAATTCGGAGATAATGAGAAATGTTTCTCATTTTGGACCTTCTTCAAGTAACACCCCAATGTACTCATCATGATAAATTTTATCGGTCTATATTTTTGATTTTTCAAACATAATTTGTGTCAAGGATTTGTATAATTTTTTAAAATCTATACTATTTACAGAATGTTCTATTACAGGAGGAAGCCGATATTGTTATAGTTTTATGTGTTTACACACTTTAGTAAATACCCCAAACGTGGATTCAATAATTGCATCATCAATAACACTAACCACTGATTAACAATTAACTAATTTGAAATAATTAGTCTTTATAATTACAACACTAGTTACTGCTATAAACCACTATAACTGACTATTGTCACTGTAATTTTTACTAGTCTGGTTACTTTGTGCTTTCTCTTGATCTGATCATTTTGCTTTCTTCACTAGATCTACACCAATGTGTTCGTTTCGCTTCGTTTCTACTCCGTGATTCTTATTCCAGATCCTTCTATATTATTCTAGTCCGTGAGAAGCAGAATAATTATCACAAGTGTGGGGAAGGAGTCAGCTACGGTGGCTGCAGTCGGGAGTTGTCCACAAGGTGGAGTCCTATCGCATTTGCTGTGGTCAATGATGGTCGATAATCTCCTTTATAAATTGAGATTCGGGCTTCAACGTCAAGGGTTATGCAGATGACCTGGTGGTGACAGTTAGAGGTAGACATGAGGTTATGATTTCAAACCTCATGTAAATTGCCTTAAGCATGATATCCACTTGGTGATCGTCAGCGGGGCTCAATGTCAATTCGAACAAAACAGGTATTGCTCCATTCATCAAAAGGAGAAAACTTAACCTTAAAACTCCTATGATGAACGGAACGATCCTAAGCATTTCCAGTGAAGTCAAATATTTAGGATCAAAAACTTATCTGGAACCTACATCCAGAAAGGACACTTACTAAAGCAACGGCGGCTATTTGGACTAAGACTTGGGGTCTAAAACCGGAAAAAATACATTGGTTTTACCTATCGATTGTCAGACCTATGGTGACCTACGCATCCCTGGTGACCTGGTGACTGTCCGTTTGACGTACTGTCAGATGAGCAAGATGGAGGCACTGCGATTGGAACAAGGGTCACTCATATGGTATAAGGGGTAGAAGTGGGCGTAGCAGGGCCCAAATATAGGCTATCGAAAGCCCTCGGTAACACCCCAACCATCTTCCAAGCATGCTATAGATCTGTGTGTCCAGAAATACCTAAATAAGGGCATTCGAAGGGCAAAGACCTATATACTATCAGATAGCCAGGCAGCATTAGAAGCTCTAAAGTCCTACACCTTTCAATCTAAAATTGCCTGGGAATGTAAACAATCCCCGAAGCAACTGGCCAACAACAACAAGGTTACCTTGATGTGGATGTCAGGGCATGAGGGAGTACAAGGTAATGAAGTTGCTGATAGCCTTGCGAAAAAAGCAGCTGAAGCTCAAATCATTGGACCTGAACCGTTTTGTAGCCTAGCCAAGGGTCACATAATGGAGGAGATCCAAAAATGGGAAAAGGAATAAAAACAGTCCTACTGGAGAAATACTCCAGACCAAAGACAAGTGAAAAAGTTTATAACTTATTCGACAAAGAATTCCACAAGGCTTCTCGAACTTGAAAGATCCGAATTAAGGCTGATAACAGACCTTCTAACTAGCCACTGCCGCTTGAGGTATCATCTCAAGAACATGGGCAAGGCAGTAGACGACAAATGCAGATACTGTGATACTGCGACTGAAACTGCGGAACATATTCTTTGTGAATGCAAGTTATTAATCCGCACTACGCTAAAGTTCCTAGAGCATATGGAATTAACGTCTGAAGATATAGGGAAACTAGCCCCTAGGAAAATTATAAGTTTTGTAAAAAGTCTTGGAATCCTGTTCAATAACCAGTTGTAGGGTTATTCACAAAAGATCTTTTAGGTCGAAGTGAAGTAAAGCTAATCAATCTAGTTCATGATTCTAGATAGGTTCCGAATTATCTAGCTATTATATGGTAGGAAGTACCAAGTCTGCTAGAAGACCATCTCTGGGACGACTGACGAACTACTATTCCATTGCCAGCTTCTCTCTCTAAGAGGGAGTACCTACAGAGACCTCTTTATGTAACGGAGTTTATACATAACAATAGTTTAGGTCACGATTTTAATACGGCTATTAACTACTACATTTTTAATCTGAATATTAAAGAATAAAATTACAACTGACAGTAACATTAAAAAAAAACTTTGTTACATCAAGTTTTGCATATTATAGGAATAGAATAGAATAACTAATTAATCCAAGGGATCAAAACATTGATATAGGATTAGTCAACAAAATTACAAAGTAAATAATAAAAGGAGCAAAAGCAGAAAATATATAAGTATACATCTATATATATATGTTATATAGTGGATTGTTTAAATGACTTTCTAAAAACTTTATTTATTACACTTGAGTCAACGTTGACTCGTTTTAATAAGATACAATAATAATTTTGAAGTAGTTTAATCTGAAGTGAGTATAAGACTGATTACAAAAAGGTTGTTGGTAATATTTATAATGTTTTGAGAACAAAGGAAACAGTGTTGCTGATTCAGCACAATCAGGATTACTTAGAATTGAAATACAATGCTCATGCAGCGTGAGCGGTTATTGAGGAGAGCTGTTACGCAGTATGTAATACGATATGTTTGAGAAGGTTAAGCCTGTCTCGATAATATTATATATCATAGTATATTTCTAATATAACAGCTTCCCCCTTATAAAAAAAGTTGGTGTTTTATGCGGCAACTTTTGAAATGAATATAAAATGTATATAAAAGGTAATGGTACAATTTGGAAAATATAAGAGATACAAAAAATGTTAAATCGTAAGGTTTAAAATACAGAATATAACCTTAGTGTCTAAAATATGAAATGCAAGCACAATAAGCTTGATTCATAAAATAAAATAACATAAAAATGTTAGAGTTAAAATATAGCTTTAGCAGGAAAGCGTAAAATACAAACATACTAAATTTGAATTGTAAAATGGGATAAAATATTCCCAGGGTTAAAATATAGCTTTACTATAAAAGCATAAAATATAAGTATGATAAGTTTAAATGAAAATGACGTAAAAATGTTAATAAAATTGAAATTAACAAAGGATAGAAAAATAGTGAAATATAATGATTAAACAAATGAAATAAAATTCACTGAAGAGTCTAGCACTAAAAGTCAGTAGAAAGGCACAAAACAGTTTGTCTTTAGGTAAGTTCTATGTCTTCGGCTTCGTTGTCTTCTCTTCTTAAGGTAGGTCGTCTTCGTGAAGGAAATAGGTTAGCAAATGTCCTGTAGGGTTTGCTAGGCCTCGGTGGAGATGGGGGTGATGCAGAAACATCGATGGCTAGTCTTCGTCTTTTTGTTCTGCACTTACAAAATAGGTACAGAAATAACAGTCCAAATATTAGCACAATGATAAAATAGGTGAACCAGGATATGTGTTTTGTTTAAAGGGTTCGTTGATCAAATCATCTAAATCTCTGGAGTATCGGTCCAACTTGTGTTTGGCAACTTCGAGGTCTTCCGTATTGAGATTGTTTAATTTAAGTGGTTTAAGATTTGGAGCTCGGATTTTGTCTGGAATATGTTTACAACATTCAAATGGAATTTGGATGGGATGAGTGTCGTCTTTTACATCGGTTACTTCATTGGTACTGGCTTGAATTTTTGTGATGCCTATGAAGGCGTAACAATTTGGTTGTAATTTTACTATTGAGTTTTTGTAGATGACTTCAGTTTTTGAATTTCTTTCTGGTTTTTTGTTTCATTTAAATTTTGATTTTCAATCGGGCTTCAGATTGTAGTTAATATATTATCGGTAACTTGATACAATGGTACGGTTTTGAAATTAGTGATTAATTGTCTGTTTTTAATGTCTATTAAGCAATCGTAATGGTCCAAAAAGTCGGCACCTAAAAGTCCGTCAAATTCTATATCTAGATTATGAATGTAAACTTTGTATGGATCATTCGGATTGAAACGTATGAGAGCAGATTCAGTGATATTAATTTTTTCATCTGTTATACCTTGTATAATTACATTTTCGTGGGATCGACGTTTATAGTTTTCTGCCGTTTCGGGTTTGAATATAGAGATACCTGCGCCTGTGTCTATCAAGATTTTGAAACGTTTAGTGATGTCTTCTATGTAAAATAAATTTTTGGAGTTTATGATATTTAGTTTGTAGCGGGGTGTTTTTACATGAATTGGTTTTCCGGGAAGTTCAGGTTTGGGTCGAAACTGTCCTGGAGGTTTATCGCTTGGACTTGATGAGAAATTTGGCTCGTCCGTTTGTTGTGTTGGAGTACTCGTCGAATACTCCGGGCCTATGCAAAAATCCGGAGGATTAGCAGTATAATCCTCGTGCTGTTGAGATTGAGAATTAGCAGTATAATTCTCGTACTGTTGGAGTTGAGAATTAGCAGTATAATTCTCACATTGTTGGGTTCCAAAATCGTAATCATAATCATTTCCGTTAGAGTAATTGGGAGAATAATTGGTAGAATAATTTACAGGATAATTTTCATATTGGTTTGGGCTATCAGTGTAGTTATCATAAGATTCTTGATTTAGGTGATGTATCTTTTGTTGATTGAATCGATTAAAATTCGGGTTCGGTTGTATGGCAGAAGGTCTCTGCTGGTGGAAGTTGGGATTTGGCCTGATAGCTGAGGGCCTGTTCTGTTGAGAATAATTGTGTTGCTGATTAGAGAAATTTTGAAAGTTTTGTGGTCTATGGTTAGATGCACTCTGGAAATGTGGCCTTGGAGGCTGTGCTTGATTAGAATAAGCATTTGGTGTGAAATTGGGAGATGGGGACTGATAAATTTGCCTTGTGCGGCATTCGTTAAAATGGTGTCCGTTTCTTTTGCAGAAGGTGCAAAATTGTGGGGAGTTTGGACGTCTTTGTGGGTTTTGAATGGGATTTTTATTTGGGGCTTTAATGGAAAATTTTTGTGATTCGAAATATGACAACTGTAGTTCTCGTTTGATCCTGTTTATGGCATCTAGCATGTTGCTAGGATTACCAGCCCTAATGATTTGGCCTAATTTGGGTTCTAACCCGGTCAATAGAGTGGTCAATGTCATGTTTTCAATCAAATTTGATTGAGCCGTTTTTTCTTCAAGGGTTAGTGTTTGTTTTTGTATAGCGGCGTGCATTTTTGCGTTGTGTGTCTGCAACCTAGATACAAATACCAATGCAGTTTCGTTAGATGATTGGCGAATCCTCTGTAGATCCTGAATTAGTGCTGTCAGGTCACGAGAATCACCAAAATGAGCTTCAAGTAAGCTTTTGATTTCTGCCCATGTAGCAGGGTTTCGGGAATTTATTAATTCTGCGGCTTTTCCGCGTAATTTATTTTTTATGTGACGCGTTAATAAGACGCGCTGATCTTCAACAGCGATCCCCTGAGCGGTGATACAGGCTGAAATAAATGTTTGCAAGAATATGGGGTTGCCGTCAAATTCGGGCACTATGGAATATATTTCGCTTAACCAATAAGGTTCAATATTTATGGTTTCGTTTGCAGCGATTGAATTGTTGGCATTTGTAGTGATTGAGTTGTTTACATTGGAATTTGTAGCGGTAGCCATTTTATTTATAATATTTAGATAATTAAATAACTTAAAACGCCTTTTTCCAATTTAAGTTAGTACGCTACTGGTGTTTAATAAGAAATTTTCATATGAAATGTGCAAGAATTTATTCTGTAATATTTAAAATTAGAATAGCTAGATTAATTCGAAAAACGCGTTTGGTTTAAAAAGCGTTTTGAGTTTGGAAATAGTATATCTCTGATAATTTTATATTTTACTGTAAAGGATATGCACTTTAAATATTGTATTGTAGAACATAAGCTTTGTCTTACGGCCTTAACTTTAACCTTTTATGTGGTATGCAATATTATATTACGATAAAAATGCTAAGATAACAATGGTACGTGATTACAGTTAATTAGATAAATTCGCACTTAAAGAGTATATGACATTACCATAAAATAATGTTACGATAGGAACAGTGTATGATTACGGTTATTTATATAGGTCACACAAATTATAATCAAGATATTTTGTTTCAAGTTTAAATAAAATTACTATTTTAGATATTAGAACTGTATGTAGCAATGCAATGTATTTCGATAAAATATAATGTAAAATTATGTCGTTGAAAATCAATAATTACGAGATGATTCAAAAATGACTTACCCTAAATTTTTCATTCCTCGTGGTCCAGTTGAATGCGACTTCGTGAGCTTAGCTTCACCAAAGGTCTCTCTCTGCCAAGGGCGTCACTGGGTGTTCCTTCCACACGGTTGCCTTTGATGCCGAAGACACCAACGATGGGACGGGATGAAATTCTTACTTGCTAATTGCTGAATCGTGTTGATTTGAAATGTTGCTTTGTTGCTTGTATTTCTTGATAATTATTATTGTTTCGCTTCTGTGCGTTTGAGAATAATGTAGGTTCTTCTGAACAAAGGATTGGGATCCACCACTACAGCTAAGAAGTTCTCCTTGTTCCAGAAGCTCTTTTCGTCCGGTTAGGCACCTTTTTCCGATGGACTCCTTGTTCCCTCGGATATGTTTGCTACTGGTTAGGCTCCCGAACTGTGCGTGTCTTTCAGATCCGCCACGACTGCGCCAATGTTATATAGTGGATTGTTTAAATGACTTTTTAAAAACTTTATTTATTACACTTGAGTCAACGTTGACTCGTTTTAATAAGATACAATAATAATTTTGAAGTAGTTTAATCTGAAGTGAGTATAAGACTGATTACAAAAAGGTTGTTGGTAATATTTATAATGTTTTGAGAACAAAGGAAACAGTGTTGCTGATTCAGCACAATCAGGATTACTTAGAATTGAAATACAATGCTCATGCAGCGTGAGCGGTTATTGAGAAGAGCTGTTACGCAGTATGTAATACGATATGTTAAGCCTGTCTCGATAATATTATATATCATAGTATATTTCTAATATAACATATATATATATATATATATATATATATATATATATATATATATATATATTCATATTACACGAAAAGAAAACGAAATATGTATAAAGAGTTACAATTATTTACAGAAAAATTTAAATTAAACATTAAACATAGGGTACACATTCAGATGTCAAACATTCTTCCACTGAATAGGAATAGGACGGATTGGACTTACATAATGCTAAACAGTGCATGTTGAACTGAAGATTAGAACCGCAATGAGAAGTATATTCATGGTAAGTATATTGATAAACAAACTTGGATATATTAGTTTTTACGAAGATCAACACATCCAAGATATACAAATATGAAAGTGTCAAAGTTTTAATTTGAATATAAGTACTTTTACATGATTCTCTGTAAGTCAGACCAAACAGAAATCAAATTACTCTCTTTTGTCAGATAAAAACTCGGTCAGATATTACTGAATTTCCCAAGAAAATAACACCATATCTAATTCTTGCCTCAAAGTTTGAATAGTAGAAAGTTTTTACGACGATTTGGCATAATCCCACTACGAAACATAAACTAGCTCATTTCTTGCAAATAAAATCTACATGTTTTTTCCAATTTAATGACATATCAATATGGATTCCTAGTAGCTTGAAATCAACCACTTGTTGAATAGATTTACCTTTAACCTTTATAAGAGGACTAGATATATAATTGGATCCAATTGGATGAAATTGAAATGAGAATGTTTTGTCTGGATTCATAGTCAGCCCCGAGTCTCTAAAATAAATATTAATTTTCTCAAGGTCTTCTTCTAGTTTTGATGCCGCGTTCTCTATAGTTGCATCGCTTACAATTAATGTCATATCATCTGCAAAGGCACAGAAAAAGATGGGTATAGATTGTTCCACATCATTTATATATAGTAGGAAGAGTAACACTCCAATATCGATATTTAGTGTATTTGAATTTACGCCAAAATATTCGACAAATTAAAATCTCTTTGACAGATAGGATTTTAATAGTTTATTACTCTTGTAACGTCTCATTTTTGAAATTTTTAGTGACTCGCAATACATTAATGTATTTATGTTGTATGTAGTCTAGTATGGAAATTTATTTTGGAAGTAGGCCTGAAATAAAAGTTTGTTGTGATGGAACAAATAATTTTGTGGGGAAAAGCAGTAAAGGAGATTGTATATTAAATTTGGAAGTCGGATTTATTCCATTACCGCTCCCATTCAATCTTGTGTGTGTGTTGTGGTGTTGAATCTTCACCTTTTAAAGGGATTTTAGATCTCCTCAAAATTGTAAGTGCCTGACGTTTTTTATAATGACGTTTTAAATTTCAAATATAACTTCAGAAAGCTACCTTTTTGGAAGATTGGTTATTTACTTGCATAGAAGAACAGCCCTCAAGAAGAGGTGAGTAACTGTTGTTCAAGTTACACATATCATAATCTGGTTTGTTTTAAGGGTCTTCCGGCCAGGTCTTTCATACAGGCAGTCCTCTGCACGAGTCTTGAATTAGGTACCGGATTTGGCTGATTGCCTCGATAGCAAAAAAAACAGATAAGTGCGCGCAATTGATACCTTTTATTAAAGACGCTAACTTACTTTTAATTCCTATTTTAATAATTTAGATCTAAAAAATAAATTAGTGGTGGATTGCAGTGTCGAGCGTAACAAAGTGCATGCTAACTCTAGCCGATGGGGAGTTATTTATATTAGAGGCGCCACTGGTTTCCCTTTGTTGGTCCAAACCAGAAGACCACGAGATGTGAAGAAGCCTGCCACCAAAAACAAATAAGACCAACAGACCCGGTTTAAATTTGAAACAATGTATTGTCATCAAAATTTTACATAAAAAAAGGACCGAACGTAACGTTAAGCCGAGATTACAATTATTTGTTTTATAACTAAGATACTTTAAGTTAGGCTTTTTCTTTTATAAATTTCGAGGTTTTCTAACAATTAGCATTCAATTCAATTTTGTAGATACAAATTTAGTTGTTTTTTTTTTTGTTTCGAGGCAATTAACCAAATCCGGTACCTATTCAAGTTCCTACCAAGGACTCATGTAGAGGGTTGCTGGTATGAAAGACCTGACCGAAAGACGTGAATAAAAGGCCTGGGTGAAAAACCTAGCCGGAAGACCCTTAAAACAAACCAGATTATGATACGTGTAACTTGAACAACAATTACTCACCTCTTCTTGAGGGCTGTTCTTCTATGAAACTAAATATCCGCCCTTCCAAAATGATAGCTTTCTGAAATGATTTATTTGAAATTTAAAATGTCATGAAAAACGTCAAGCACATTTTGAGGAGATCCAAAAACAATTTAAAAGGTTGAATGAGAGGTAGGTAATGGAATAAATCCTATTTCCAAACGAAACATACAATCTACTTTACTGCTTTTTCTCCACAAAATTATTTGTTCCTTCAGTTACTCAGAAAAATATCTTTATACTAAATTTCCATATTAGACTACATACAACAGAAATACACTAATGTATTGCAAGTCCCTAAAAATTTAAAAAATGAGACGTTACACTCTGACCACGTGAACCATAGCACTGAGTCTTTTTGAAAAAGTGTCATGGTTGACGCAGCCAAATAAATACACCACAGGTAATGACGACCCCCTTTATCCCGGAAGGCTCTAGAAGAGCCTTGTGTGGGAGGGGGCTACACATTTAGAGACAAGGGACACACACCCAATATCCGTGTATAGTGAAAAAAATCCCTCTCACAGTATTTTCCACTGCCACGACCGGGGATCGAACCCGGAACTTTTGGATGAGAGGCAAGTGCGCTCACCTCTCGACCATCAGTCAAATGCTTCCGATAAGTCGGTAAAAGGTTTAATTCTTTATCTATTATCAAAACACTCGCGGCCTTAACACTCAATTGTTTAACTGGGTTTTGCTGGTAGTTGTTGACCCAATCGTGGTTACTGAAACCTGAATCAATACATCCGTCTATGATAACGAACTTTTTAATAATAATTACAATATTTTTCAGGAAGATCGTGATTTCAGCTCAACAAATAATATTGGAAATAAATAATTTACAAATTCATTATTAGTTTTGTCCTACTAAAATTTATATCCTCAAACAAATTGGAGAAAACATCCGTAATTATCTCTCTAAACTACAATATCCAGAATAAACTCGCTCGATTCTACTTGTTTTCAATGAATGAACATAAAGGCCAGCGAAGTGTAAACCGGCATAATATACGAGAGGATATTTCAATCTATATCTGAATAAACACTTCGTATAAAAAACTAAAAAGGAAAGAAAAAGCGCCAATTCCAATTTGCAATTACAAATCCAATTTGGTTTATTTTGAAAGCAATATTTTTATTTCTAAAGTCATAGTGCAGTAGACATACTTTTATGTTTGTATTTTCAGTTGGTTAATCGTATTTGTGCGAGTATTTCATGCAATATCCGATTCATTTCCATTTATCCTTTTTACTACGAACGCTAACATCGGGTATCACAATAGGCTACTGAGTATGTTTATTTTATCAGAGATACTTCTTTTTAAAATACCTCTAGTTTGTATGAGCTTTGTGCTTCCCATGAAATTAAGTTAGTCAGTAGTCAATGTGTAAATTGATTGTCAACTATAACTAACACTCGTTTTGTTTATTTGTAACTACCCAAATTGTGTGTTATGTATATTGTATGGTCGGTTCATTTTTTCAGAACAAACTTACATATTATGGTTCCCAAAAAGATAATGCAAGTATTCTATTTCTCGAGTTATAAACGTTGGGATATTTTAGAAAATAAAAATATTTTAACCTCGGAGTAAGCCAAAAATAAATTATGGCTCTATTTAAATAGATGAAACTAACTGACTAGTTAGTCTGATCAATTTAGATTATCTTTGAACTCTTTTGTCATAATAAATGAATTTTCATGAAACTTCTTGCAACTGGTTTATTTCGTTGTCTCAATCAAAAGGGATGACTTTTCAATTTCGGCTATTGATCACAAATTGTAATAAATAATGGTTTTGTTGATAATTTATAATCTCGTTAAATTCAAATTGGAATTAAATGAAAAAAAAAATTAAATTTGCTAAGACAGCATAATGCCCCATTTCGGATTAAATGCCCCTTACCATACCAAACGTTACTGATTTTCCAGCAACCTCTGTAGCTAAGCTTCACCAACCATAAGCTTACCCTATCCACCTTTACTAATATTTCATTGTCTATCTTTAAATATTTTCTGTCCCCCTCTTCCTTTCTGTTCGTACATTTTTGTTTTGAAATTCTTTTCCATTAAAATGTCAAATAAATTATAACTTTTTTACATCAAAAATCTTAAAGCCCAAAGTTCAAGCCAACCCTACGCAGCCCGGTGTTCATGAGTTTAGATTAAGGGATCTGCGTCAATTGCAAAATTTTAAAAGTGATACAGTGCGCCAGTTTTTAAAAATATGTGTAGGCTTAAGTTTAACAAAAAATGTTTATTGTTTTATATTGCACGTTTTTACCTATTTTAATTTGCACCTAAACACCTTTTACAACAAGTAAAAGGTGTTTAGATTAAGTTTTAAAAATCTTTTCTTTTAACCAAGTCAGACCCGGTCCGATCGGCCACCGCTATTAGTGCGGCGCTATCTTCTGCATTTTATTTAATAAAGCTGTTTTGAATTGAATTAATTTGGTTTGAAATTTACCAAAAAAGAGGAACGAAAATTGTTTGAAAAAAATTCAGGTACGTTCACTTTTTAAATACAGACCGTTTTTGCTCATCGACTTTTTCAGCAAACACAAACCTGCCAAGTTTTTACGGAAAACTTATAAAAATTGGCAAAACTTTGAAAGGCAAAATCGGGATAAGAAGGTTTATAAAAACTGAACAAAACTGATCGAAGAGAATGAGGTTTCGTAAAAAAAATTAAGGTTATGATTTTCCATAAAAATGCCATTTCATTTTCGAAAAAATAATAATAGTAATTTTTTTGTACGAAAATTTACCAATTTTCAGGAATTGACACATCTGTATGTTACCAATAGAGTACGTCTTCAAAATCGGAAAATGCAAACAGAAATCTGATTGCAATAAGCCCCCAGCAGACAGATTAATCCTATAGAAAGGAGCACAAGTCTCAAGTTTTAGGACATTATTTTCAATCGCTTTGGAAACGCACATTATGCACCCTGAAGGGTGGCAATGAATTAAGTTCCTTTTATAGGAATTAGTGGTATTTTTGGTCTATCGTATTATTTAATTTACTACATTTTTATTTTCATAATAATTAGTCTTTTTTGAGTTGGTTTTATATTTTGTTAAGAATATTTTTCTTTCTTTATATAACGAATATAGTTCAAAGCATTGCAAAAGTCCCTGCATTGCAAAGGTGCAAATAGTACGGTATAATTAGTTTTTATATGTTATGTTAGAAAAGACAATTAATTGTACGAATAGTCAAATATACTGACTTGCTGTTGCATATATTTTATATTGATTTTAGTTGAAACCAAAAATATTATGGTGACAATGTCTTCAATTATGCAAGATAGAAATGTGAAAATTGTTCGTCAAGCTCATATGGAAGATTGGTCAACCGGATTAAAAATGCCAACACGAAAAGCGAAACGCTCAATAATAGCGCGCACAGGAATTGATTGAGGATTCGTAGAAGATGGACTTCTATCATTCGTATCGAAATTATCATGAAAGTATGAATGCGGATGTTTTCGAGAAATGGTTTGCAAACATTCTTGTAAAGATTGAATCCGGATCTGTCGTTATTATAGATAATGACTGGTGGTCGAGAGGTGAGCGCACTTGCCTCTCACCCAAAAGTTCCGGGTTCGATCCTCGGTCGTGGCAGTGGAAAATACTGTGAGAGGGATTTCTCCACTATACACGAATATTGGGTGTGTCCCTTGTTTCTTAATGTGTAGCCCCCTCCCACACAAGGCTCTTCTAGAGCCTTCCGGGATAAAGGGGGTCGTAATTACATGTGGTATTATTTATTATTATTATTTATATTAATGATAATGCCCCGCACCACAACCGATTACTAAAAAAATTACCAACCAGTGCATGACGAAAAGTGCAAATGTATCCCATTCGATCGTGCTTCAGTTACGGCCTACCTGCTAACCCTAGTGAAACAGTATTCGCCGATATATAAGAAATATATTGTGGATGATATAGCTAAAGCTGGAGGTACTGTGGTATTCTGACTACCTCCTTGCCGCTGTGAACTGAACCCCATTGAGCTTATTTGGGCTGAAATAAAGGGCAATGTTGCACGAGAAAATAGAACCTTTATATTAGAACATGTGAAAGGCCCTCTATCTAGTGGATTAGAAAGAGTTACAGCTGATTATTTTCGAAAATGCATAGAGCACGTTAAAGAAGTTGAAAATAGAAATGTGGGATACGGATATTCAAATAACGCAGTAATTGAGTCAATAATTATAAATGTATGAGCCAGTAGCGATAGTGACAGTGATGAGTGAGTGGTAAACTGTGATAGTGTTATGTAGTGATTGTGATAAGCTGAACTATTTATTCTGGAAAATTATTGTCGGTAAGTTCTCTTTTTAATTATGTCATTTTAACAAGAAAGTTTATTTATGTTGTTAGAACAGTTATTTATTTTTAACTTTGGTAAATTTTGTTTTTAATTATTTTATTTCAACAAGAAAGTTTATTTATGGTATTAAAACATTTATTTCCATATTGTCTGAAAGTTATTTGTGGCATTCTACGAATATTCTTTCCTATTATTTGGGTTTTCTACCACATGTACTATTATCCTCTTCAAAACAAATCACCGGATCTACAAAATAATAGAATTATTGGAAAAAAGAGCCTCTGCGCCCGTGACGTTTACGCCAAAGGAAAAGTCAGAGGTTATGTTTTGCAAATAATATAAATCGGAATAAACACAAAAATAATGTATTTTGCTGACGTTTCGGAAAGTAATCTCTTTCCGTTTTCAAAGCTATTTTTTGAAGAACTCTTATTTTGCTGTGTATGTCAAATACACAGCTTTAAGATTCTGTTTATGTTATTTCCATAGATACTTACTACTTACACAGAACATAGAACTGATGATATTTTTTTTTAGATAATGTTGAGTTTGTTAAGTTCTTCTTTTAACATTGGTAGCCAGGTTGTACAAATATCTACAGAACAATTCGATACGCACTTATCTTCATTTAATAAGATTATTGCTGATTCTTTAATTTTTCTTTTTTTGGTATCTGTTTCTTTTGTTAAAATTTTTGCCGAGTCCCAGTTTATTCTATGTCCGTTTTCCCAAGCATGTTCACAAATCTTTGATTTCTGAATTTCATTCTTTCTAATGTAGTTCTTGTGCTCATCCAACCTCACACTGAAAGGTCTGGATGACTCACCCACATAACATTTATCACATTCGCACGGGATATTGTAAATACAGTTTTTTGAATTCTGCTCCCTGTTTATCGGTTTTGTTTTTGTTAAAATAGATCTTAAAGTGTTCCCCGTTTGAAATATCGTCCTAATATCAAATTTGTCACCTATACGGCGTAGCTTTTCCGATAGTCCGTATACATAAGGAATTATTGCTGTATAATGACGTTCAGGTTTTTGTTGTACCTGATTGTCCCTATTTTCAACATTTATGAAAATTCTATCAACAAAGGCTTCAGGATATTGATTTTGTACTAGAACCTCTTTGATAAATTTTTTTTTTTTTTCTCGTTATTTAATATTTCATTATTAGATGAAATTATTTTGGCCCTATCGTATAAACATTTTACAACACATTACATTTTAAATAACGAGAAAAAATTTATCAAAGAGGTTCTAGTACAAAATCAATATCCTGAAGCCTTTGTTGATAGAATTTTCATAAATGTTGAAAATAGGGACAATCAGGTACAACAAAAACCTGAACGTCATTATACAGCAATAATTCCTTATGTATACGGACTATCGGAAAAGCTACGCCGTATAGGTGACAAATTTGATATTAGGACGATATTTCAAACGGGGAACACTTTAAGATCTATTTTAACAAAAACAAAACCGATAAACAGGGAGCAGAATTCAAAAAACTGTATTTACAATATCCCGTGCGAATGTGATAAATGTTATGTGGGTGAGTCATCCAGACCTTTCAGTGTGAGGTTGGATGAGCACAAGAACTACATTAGAAAGAATGAAATTCAGAAATCAAAGATTTGTGAACATGCTTGGGAAAACGGACATAGAATAAACTGGGACTCGGCAAAAATTTTAACAAAAGAAACAGATACCAAAAAAAGAAAAATTAAAGAATCAGCAATAATCTTATTAAATGAAGATAAGTGCGTATCGAATTGTTCTGTAGATATTTGTACAACCTGGCTACCAATGTTAAAAGAAGAACTTAACAAACTCAACATTATCTAAAAAAAAATATCATCAGTTCTATGTTCTGTGTAAGTAGTAAGTATCTATGGAAATAACATAAACAGAATCTTAAAGCTGTGTATTTGACATACACAGCAAAATAAGAGTTCTTCAAAAAATAGCTTTGAAAACGGAAAGAGATTACTTTCCGAAACGTCAGCAAAATACATTATTTTTGTGTTTATTCCGATTTATATTATTTGCAAAACATAACCTCTGACTTTTCCTTTGGCGTAAACGTCACGGGCGCAGAGGCTCTTTTTTCCAATAATTCTATTATTTTGTAGATCCGGTGATTTGTTTTGAAGAGGATAATAGTACATGTGGTAGAAAACCCAAATAATAGGAAAGAATATTTATTTCCATCTTTGATAAGTTTTGTTTTCAATTATGTTATTTTAACAAGGAAGTTTATTTGTGTTATTAGAACACTTATTTACTTATTTTTAACTTTGGTAAGTTTTGTTTTTAATTATGTTATTTCAACAAAAAAGTTTATTTGTGTTGTTAGAAACATTATTTATTTTTGACTTGCAAGTTTATTTTATTTTTTTAACCTGTTACTCCCTAATTAACAACCCTGTCACCATCCTTTTCTGGCAAGGGATATTCTCACACCTCCACGTTGGTCCTTGCTAGACAATAAGAACAACTGGCATGGTTAGATTAGATTAGATTAGCAAGGGAGCTGGTTGTTTAGCCTTTACCACCGCGACCTTTTCAGGTCTATTGTGATGCTCCCAGGATATCTTCCTTATAGTACCCCATCCAGCTTTGTCCTTTGTAATAGACTCCATAGCTTTGATAAAAGCCCTTTTATATAGCTGTCCGCCCTTGGTTTTTCTTCTCCGAATACTTGGAATCTCAGCCTCACCAGGCCTTCACAGTGGCACAATACGTGCACTGAGGTTTCCTCTTCCTCTTGGCAGAATCTGCATGTCGCGTCCTCTGCCAGGCCCATTAGACTCATGTGTCTATTGAGCATGGTTGAAGCTTGTATATATTTTTATAAACATCAAACATTCTACAATTTTTACGTAAAATTTTGTATTCTACTCCTAAGCAATATTATGCATCCCATTAAAAATTTTCTTAAAAGAACTCCAGTTTCTTTTTGGCTGAGTTGAGTGTAAAAACCAATTTAACTATATTTATTTTTTGTTCTATTTGGTAAAATATGAACAATATTATTATTTTACATATACCTATATATGTGGCGCCACTGGATAACTAGCTGCCCGAATATTTGACCTTCGTATATAAAAGCCCCGCCTATTTCACAGCAGTCAACAAGTTATTAGGTAAAAATGCGGCATGTTCACACATTCAACCCAATTCGTCGATTATGGCAATTACCAAAGAATGTCCTAGTCGTAGTTTTCATTTCTGGCAGGAGAAAAAAACGATAAAATTTAATATGTTTCTTTGGTAGAACGAGGTGCCGCTACAGTTTTAAATATCAGCTAAATCCTTTGACGAAAATACCGCTGATTTTTTACTCTACTATGTACTCTTTTTGGCTCGACTATTCTCAGATTGAAACCGAATATTACCGATGCATCGAAAGTAGGTAGGTATTTTTTGTTCTATAATATTGTCTTCCGCAAAGTTGGATTTCGGCAGACATTTTCAACCTGTTCCGATGTAAAAATTGGCGTAAATATGTCTTGGCATGACGCTGTCCGTAGTTCGCACTCCGAATTTTTCTAATTCAGTGATTGTATCCTAATAAATGAACAAATAAATAGTTATATAGATATAGCACCAACACACAGTCGACGGACAGTTAAACATAGTGACTGCTGGAACTTAAAAACCTTAATTTAGATAATGTACATAATTCTAAACGTGAAATCCGAATATCGGAGAAATTTCGAGGATTGATTTTTCACAGCTACAATCACAATTTTCTTCGATAAACAAAATAAGTATGTAGATTTCAGCTACAATTGTTACGAGAATGAATAGGAATGGCCTTAAAATTAAATTGAACAACATGACTGAATGTCTTAAAGGTATTCTCGCAACGGCTTGAAATTTTAATTTTCTAGCATTCCCCTAAACATAAAATTTAAACATAAATATTCAAGATAATGGTATAGAAGAGATAGCTGTCTTAAACATCAAAATAAAAAGTAATGAAAATCCACAGCAGGTAAACTTAGGTTATCTAAAGAATATGCAATTTTAAATTGAAGTAAGCTTCATAAATTCTTTATTACCTTTGTTATATGTTTTTAAATTGGTGAATATATTATGCTTCGAGAAATTTCATATTTTCGGTTAAATGGCGTACGAAAATAAAGAAATATAATCATTATATTCACCCTGTCTAAGGGTCTCATTATAATCCAAGTGTATAGCTTTATTGGCTCAATTTTATTTCTAAAGTTTATTCTTTTGCTTGTTGGTTACGTAGAGTGTATTATTAAGTTTTTATTGAATGCAACTTCATGAAGGATATGCTTATTAAAAAAGCAGGAAATCATGAGTGGGGAAGGATTAATGATCTTATGGGGTGTGAGAAAAACATGAAAAACATGTTTAACAATGAATTTCAAAACTGTCATTCCTAAAATTGCTGCATATACAATCCAATCAGGATTTACGGAAAACCACATTTACACTAAAGCTCTGTTGAAAGTCATGAGTGATATTGTACTAGAGAGTGAGAAAAGTACCTTAAGGCCAGAAAGGAAGTATATCTGGTTGCCTGATAATTCAGAAAAAATAATACAAATAAGAGTTTCGTACTTGGTAGATAACGAGCAAAGATAAAAAGAAGAATAACATGACCAGCTTGATGCTAAAAGCCAAGTACATAACGAGATGTAGCATTTTTCTAAAAATTGCAATTTTATACAGAAAAAAGTTATTGAAAGTAATCGACACGGCGTAAGTTTTATTATCAATAATATTTGATATGCAAAGAATTATTGTTAAAAAAAAACGTACTCCAGTCGTACTAGCATTTTGACAAAAAAAGTTTTTAGGTATAAGCCGAACCCAGGATGTTCAGAATGATGGTTGGATTGTAGAGTTTCTTAGGTTTTACTTTTTTTGCATGGCAAATTTTTTTATTGAATAATTAAGGTGCGAGAAAATGGTTTTTTCGAGTTTTAAAAAAACTATTGATTTCAGAAAAAAAGTATGTCTTAAAAGTTGTGCGCCTTGAAAAAACCCTACAAAATGAGATCTATTTTATCAAAATCGGTTAATATCTTTATGAGTCACTGCAAAAGAACATGTTAAAATGGTTGTTTCTTTAATTGTTAATAAACAATAGACAATCATGTTTCATATACTTCTTACCACAGGAAAAGAAGGCTCTTGTAGCATAAAAAAGGCACGCGAAATCGGAAGTGTTAGGATTACCCTCATAAATTGGAAGACACGGTGTTTATAATCTGAGTATTTATTGAAATGGAATACAAAAAATATAAAACTCAAAAGTGACAGTTTACATTAATTAATTAATTAAATTCACAAATCACACTATCCAGCATAGTCACAGTATATGATACCAAGTAGATGATATCTATACTAAACACAACTGCGTGTGTCTTGAACTGCGGGGAATTCAAACATCGCTAACAGGAAGTCATGTGATCGAATTGTTTTTGCACAATCAATTTGTTAATAACTTTTTGACTTTTTTTAACGCTTATTTCTCAGCGACATGGCGATTCTACAGCAACCCGCGGGCGCGCAAATTAAAGTTCATGATTTATACATTCAAAAAAGACCCAAATGAAGTATTGATTTTAAATTGGTGAAAACACTTATCAAAATTAGCATTATTTCTTTCGTTATAGATAAATATATCTCTTCGGCGAAGCATAGTATCGAAATGCTGATAAAAGCATCTGATAGCTGACATTTCTTCACGAATTAAAAAAGAGTCTTTACGACCAAGCTGAGATAGGTTTTTTTAAAACGCTGTGGCGTTGTTTATTAATATTAGGGAATGATTTTTGCTGGAATCTACAGAGGAATATTCAAAGAATCCTATGCAAAAGTTTTCGTCTCGATAATCTAAAAATTGTTGATGTGGCAATTGTTTAAGCTGTCGTTACTCCGACGGCCAGTGTGGGAGTGATGATGGGGGAAGTCAGCCATGTGCGGCCGAAAACGAGTCTCTGGCGCTTTAAATTCGTTTCGACGGAAAAATTTGCATTTTCTCGGCAAATATTGAACCTTGAACCTTATTTTTTTAAAATTGGGGTATCACTACAAAATATGAATAATGGAATGTATATTTTCTTTAAAAAAATATTTTTACTCTTAATAATTTAACGAAAATTCGCATTTTCGTATATTTGCTCAAATAAAACACCCAAATCCTTAAGTACGATTACTCTGGTTATGTTTTGGTCATTAATTTGATATTCAAGCTCAGTAAGGGTTAATTTGCGGCTAAAAGTTATTACTGTACACTCTCCCTGATTTTCAGATTATTGTTAGCATACCATTGAATTACTTCTCATTTTGCAGTGACATACAGTTCTCGAAGTTATCTACGATATTAAACAATTTCAGGTCATCTGCATATTAATAATCTAGGCGCTTAAATAGCTTTAACAAAATTGTTAATAAAGAGCAAGAGTAATGGGCCCAAATTATTTCCTTGGGTGACACCAATCGTTACTGCATAGGGTAATGACCTTTGTCCCATACAGTCGACATATTGCATTGCATCAGTTAAGTAAGAGTTAAAAAACCTTATTAGATTATTCGAGACACTGTAACCATGCAATTTACGAAGTAAGGTAGGGTGACCCACCTGATAAAAGCTTTTGAATTACACTAATTATATTGTGCAGTATACGATTTTGTTCTAATTTCTAAATTGTCTTGAAGTTTAATTCCTGTCATCTCTTGGTGGAAAGTATAGTAATATAGTTTTAAATGGTTTTTAAAGTACCGGTCAATCGGAAGCGACACCTGTTGGTTAACAGCGTAACTTCTACGCAACTAATTCTTAATAACCGGAAGTGACAGTTAAAATTTATATATATTTCTTTACTTCTTTTTTGTGGTCAATTAAGAGCGTACAAAAATTAACCATTTTGATTTTTATTTGTAAAATTGCTTTTTTGGCCGTAACTTTCTTCTTTGATTTTCAACTGTTTGTTTCTTAACGACATCGAATTAATCAGAAAAAATCCCCTTTGACTAACTTTTAAATAAAAAATTTCTCTTGCATGCACTAGTCAATCGCGAGTTTTGTAAGTAATTGAATTGCATCGTCCTGCCGATAACACAGAAGCCCCACCGGTTTGGGAACCAGATTTGGCATACAGGACCGTACGAACTGTAATTGCGACGCGATTTTATGTTTATATGTTCCAGTTACAACAAATTCTTGCAAAACCTCGGTGACACACAGAACATCTTGGAGTATTGTGGGTTGCGCGTATTGAGTTGGCATAAAAGATGAAATATCAGTAAATCACCGAATTTAGCTATCAGCAACACATAAGTGATGTGGTATAATTTGATATAAGTATAGTTTGAATAATAAATACGAAGGTATTTGGAAAACCAGGAAATGTACAGACTTTACTAATGTTTGTGTGTAATACTTAAATATTTATAGTTGTTAATAAAAAGGAATTAGTGAGCTATGTAGAAACTTTTCTGTACACCCTTAATAAGAAAGAGTCTGTACAATGGAAAATAAAAAAATTACTTTTGAGCATTTCCCATCTCAAAAACAATGGTTAAGTATTCTGTGATCTAAGAGTGCTATTTTAATTGTCATTTTCGAGAACTAAAGTGTAGAAAGTGTCTCTCGAGGAATAAAAGAGATCTGTACTTTACTTCTTGAAAGTGATTATTACAATAGCAATAGCGCACTGTCAGACCGTGGAGTGCAAAAAATTGAATAGTTTGTACCAATATACCACAAAGCGAAAGTGCTTTTTAATTCCTCCTGTAATTGATCCATCACACTCGGTGATAAAAAATGCACTTAGTCCCTTGATATAATGGGCTCATTTAGCACTTTTTTAAATTTCGTTATCGGAAAGATCTTAAAATTCTGAGACCCTGTGCAAAAAACTAGAATTTTTTGAGTCCCGTAAATCATATAAAAAAAATCATAAACATGGACCGCACCCGCCTTTTCGAGTCTCGGCAGTGACGTCACTCAATAGTAACCCGCCAGCCGAAGCGGCTAGTTACAGAGCGTTATTACTGTTTCACAATAATATTACAAATCGTTAACTCATATTGAAACTTATGCATGTTTGTGAAGAATTTCGGATTATCAAGTATTTTCACCGATTTATATTAACAATGTATAATAATGACAGTAAAAGGAATTATAAATATTGTATTGTTCCTGAGTGTCAAAGCACCATGGTGAAAACACCTACTAAAACATTTATTACCGTTCCTGTAGATTTAAAAATGAGAAGAAAATGGCAACAAACTATGGAATGAGAGAAAACGCTTACTACTAAATCAACATATTTTGTTTGTGAAGATCATTTCAATGTAAGTATCTATATGTTGAATTATTTATTATTAAATACAGTATTTTTGAAATTTAAACGTAAAATATATTTTAAATACTAGCAATTTTTATAAGCCCTTTTCATTTCGGTTTAAAAATATGTGAAAAATACGCTACTTCATATTTCAACACCAAAATGCTATTATACAAGGTGTAACGCAAATATATTTTAAACAAATATCAAATTTTGATTGTAGGGGAAAATCGCAAATTCCATATGGTCGTTTTATACATTGTTATTAAAACATATCCCTTAAGTTAATAATACCCCTTTTATTCAATTTTTTATCAAATTCTTTAAGGCTAGCAATGAGAAAAATCTAAAATACCATTTTATTTTTAGCTCGAAAAAGACATGGAAAACTACATGCATTATAAATTAATGGACAATGTTCATATAAAAATGAGACCTGATGTTGTGTCACATATTTTTTATTGTCAAAAAAATTCATTATCATTAATAAATTCTGGAAGATTCGAAGAGTCTGCTTTATTAAAGTTCGCTTCGCATATTTTTTAATCACCACAAACAACAATAAAAGATATATTATCCAATTTAATGCACAGAACACTGAGAAAGACTCGACGTTCTTAAGCGGAATGCATGACCGTTGATGTGTTACGCGACCGTTTCGTTTACTATTACGTGACGTCATGATGTTAGTTGCACAGTGCTTCAAATACGCCGTTTGAAATTCATATATTTCGAGAACCACTTATCGGATTCATCTGAAATGATCAATTTCGCTAATTTTAAGTAATACTTTATCCACAAGAAGTAACAACTACTAAATAAAACTCATTAAGTGAGCCCAGCAATATTTAATAGAAGTGTCATAACAGATAGTTACTGAAAATGTGTGAACAAAAATAAATTAGAACTATTTTGCACACATCAGTTTTACTAGTATCGACAATCGTACGTAATTTATAATCTTAATAGCTTCCAAGATTTAATATATTATTGAATTGTGCAGTAAGTTTGAATGAAATTGTAGTGCTCTGTATAATGCATACAACTGGTGGATCTTTTTACAATTTTTTTTATTATAAAATGTTTTAATCATAAAAAACATAGTAACTACCAACTTGTCTTCAGAGAAACAGGGAAAAAATAACAAGGATATATAAATAGCCATTAGTTCATTTGGACAGGTTTTTTCGTATTGTGGTAGAGATCAGAGTACTGTCAATCTTAATAAATAAAAAGTAATTAATCCCAAAAATTTATAATCGGCAATACTTTTAATGACAATGTAATTTCTTAACATTAATACGAGCAAATAATTATACCAAGTTTTAAACGATATTTCAAACACTAAAAATGATAAATTATGAGCCCGACCCTGTTTTGCGGCACACGAAGCAATGTCACAGCTATACTGTTGCTATGCAGTAGCAAAACACCCGACTATACTTCATGAAATTTAACATATTCGTATTCGACACAATACATTACTAGGAGCAAATATTATGCAGACTTTTCAAATTTTTCCAAGTTGTTTTATTTTATACTACATCGCATTATATTTTATTTGAATATTTAGGTCCTTTTGTAGAATATAAAACAATTTATAGTGAATTTGGGACGAATGAGTGATACATTTGCGTTGAATAATCAAGGAGGAGACCATTTTGGAATTTAGTTTTAACTAGAATTGCAATATTAAATATAATAGGTCCTTTTCTTAAATTTGCTAGTTTACATAAAAAAATCAATTCTGAATTCTGTTGGTTAGTTTTTAAGAATTGTGTAAATTAAGAATGAGGATATTAATGTACTATTTGACCTTGGTAACGCACCCTTAAATACTACCGAGAAAATCGAACCCAACGCGTTAAATGGTACACCTTGTATATACGTACCCAACTCAAAAAATGGTCAAATCTGATCAATCATTTACTTTTCACATTTAAATACTTTTTATTGAAATTTTCAGTGTATTTCCATTGTTTTCAACGACCACTCTCTGTTGAAATGATAACATAAACACAGTATTTACGATAAAACATTAATCTGCTTTCAACTTTTTTATTATTCCAGGTAACTCTATCTAGATAATTCGACAGTATCATGAATTCAAATTCAGCTATTCAAAAAAACTCATAAATTAAACTTCGGCTGGATTATTGGAGTACGTAGTATGGCATTATAAAACTTTTTATGAATTGGACTCTTGTGGGTGTATTGAGGTACTGAAAAATTTATATTATGCCTTTGTGTTCCCAGCTATCTCATATTATATTATAGGGTCAGTCTGTAAAATAACGTGTGGTTATGTGTATTTATGTCAAATCATCCTACATTCTCGAAATATTTTTGCTTCGACAACTTCTATTGGTTATAATTAATTTCTTCTTTAAAGTGCCGTGCTGGGTGGAAATGTCAATCCTACGATATAATAAACGAGTAAAGTTCAGTATTGGGTGGCCGAAAATCCATTTAATTAACATTTTATCCAAATACGTCACAATTAACTTGTACGTACTGTCATTGAGATTAAGTAACGAACTCAATATCTTTATTATTACTGGCGACCTCATTCAACATTAGGGTAGGTCTAAATTTCTCCTTTTTAATTTTTTATGTACATCGGTGTATGCACAAAAGCTATGCAATCTTAGGGGAGGATTGTGTAGTGGATATACTATCCTTCGGAGGGAATATAAAGCCGTCGGACTCTTGTTTATTATATGTTAGACTTGATATGGAGCAAATAGATAAGGAGGGCGAGCAGAGAAAACAGGAAGAAATGAGAGAGATAAAGGAAATTATAAATCAGGGAGCTGACCTTGAAGGTCTCGCCAGGATCATAGACAAAAACTGGCCGGAGGAGATATTTAAAATCACCAAGGAAGAGGAAAGCCGTACATTAAACGCTGGTCTAAAAGAAGACCTGGCAGTAATTATGGACCCTAGTATGGAGGCACAGGGCAAAAGGATGGAAAGCGTCACGCTCTCTTTCCCGGAAATCTCGGCACTAATACAGGAAGGGCTAGTCGAGGATAAGGTCGAATATATACGAAATAATATGGATACGATATCCAGTAAAGGAGGAAGAAGAGAGAAATCAAATACTTTGTTTGTCCTTCCCTATAAGACAGATGAGAGCGGCATAAATGACATCCCGGAGATGTATGACCTTTTGATAAAACTTAAGGCAGAAATACAGAACTCAAAAGCAGTAAAAATCTTAGCCATAAGGAACCAAAAAAACGACTATGTGAGGAAATGTGCTGAGGCCATATTCAGAAACACAGAATACGAGATAATAATCATGACGGCAAGCAAATCCGGCAAGCCTAAACCGGAGAGCAAACCTAGACCTAAACCCAGAACCAGATACCCTCAAACGGACAAGATCATTGTTAAATCTGAGGGAAAGACATATGCGGAGCTATTAAGATCAGTAAAAACAAATGTAGACATCGCGGAAGTAGGAGTAACCATTAAATCCCTAAAGAAGGCAGAGAAAGGTGACCTACTACTGGAAGTGGCAGGGGGAAAGGACAAAGTCAAAACATTGAAGGAAGCGATTGTAGCTAAAACAAAGGCCACAGAAGTGTTTGTAAAATCCAACGACGCAACCCTTCACATAATAGACATAGACGCGGACATAAACGAGGAAGAATTAAAGAAGGAAATAATGAAGAGTGAAGCAGGGATCTCCGAGGAACAGCTAAGTGTGATATCACTCAGGCCAAATCGGAGCGGAAACCAGACAGCAACGGTCAAAATGAGGAAAGATATAGCTGCAGATATTTTGCAGGCTTCGCCTTAGAGTTAACATCATAAGATGTTACAGATGCCTGAACTTTGGTCATAGAAAATCAGAGTGCACGGGTATAGACAAAAGTGATACGTGTATAAACTGTGGCAAAGGAGGGCATAAAGCGAAGGACTGAGGAAAAGTATCCTACTGTGTAACATGTAAGGAGGAGGGACACCGTGCAGACACAACAAGATGCCCTCACTTCAGGAAACTCATTAAAGATCAAGGGAATAGTAGTAGAAAAATAAGGGAAGAGGTGGTATTAAAAACATAAGAATAAAAGTATCACAAACTAATTTGGGGCGCTCACACGCAGCACATGACATCGCGTATCAGTAGGGAAAATATAACCAATGTGTTGATCAGAGACATGAGAAACTGAGGAAAGATATGCTGTTTTGTCAAAAAGGTATTGCAGAAGAAAAAGGTTGATGAGAGAGAAAGGGAAGGGTGAAGCAGGATGAGGAAGTAAACGATGGCCTGGTGCGCTGATGTTATGTCGCTCTGCGACAATTCCGGGATGTGTTGGTGGCTGGTGCCGATATGAAGCTCACATATCTATATCAAATTTTATTAAAATTAAATAATATTTGGGGTAGGCAAATGGTCCAGTCATACAGTGACACATAGCACAATCGATCTTGCAAAAATGAGGAACGCTTTTGTCATGGTCTATAACACAAAGTGCAATAATAAACTTTCCAATTCACAAAAAATATATGAGTGTGCCTGTAGACGAGATGTTGAGGAAGCGGAAAACATCATTGTTTTAGTGGAAAAAAGTTCTGACGCTCAAGAAGAATGCGGCACAACTTGAAACTCCTCAGACAAGAGTGATCAGAACACTGCAATGGGCAGAGCTTATACCCATATCACGTACAGTGGGTACATGCTGTACCGGGAGACCATACACGATCAATGCAATTTTGGTGGATGGATAAATGCTATTCGGAAATTGGTTCCTTATATAATTTTTACTAATGAAGCTACAACTAATACTTGTGTCAAAAATACCCATAATTCTCATTGACGGTCTGACGAAAATCTATATAAAATGCATTGTGGTGCAATTAAACTCAATTTGCGTAACGGTAATATGCCTCTGTAAATGCATGGTGTCATCAGTGATCGGGTAAAATTCACACATCAGCCTCTATCAATTTTGCCCGCGGCTCAAAAACAGCATGACTGGTAGTTACATGCATTACCACAAGGTATTTTTTTTTTTATACATTTATTTAACGTCGGCCCATTTTCCGCTACTGAGGCCTAACACCGACGCCTGTAGACGAGCTACCCCCAACCAGGAATTTTGCCGAACCTCTTCCCTTAAGAAGAGTAGGAATCTTTTACCTGCCTAACATTTAATAGACAAGGGACCGACGGCTTTACATCCCCTCCGAAAGATGGTATATCTCCTATACAACCCTCGTCTAAGGTTGTATAGCTTCCACGCATACACTGATATACAAGCCGCTGGAAGATGTGTGAGGCGAGAACGCGATTTCCGTTGGAATGGTCACCCATCCAAGTACTAACTGCGCCTGTCGTTGCTTTACATCGCATACCGAAGTATGTACATAGTAAAGACGCACCTACGCTCGCCCCCTACCACAAGGTAAAAATGATATATAGCAAGGACAATGCAGTATGGTTGAATATGTTAGTAATCCATTATTATACTTAATGTTTACGCAGGTGAACATGGCGATCAAAACGTGGGTCAATTGACGATATATACTTTGAATTAAGCTGCTGCTAAAAGTTGGAGAAAACTTGCTACTATATCATCCTGTTGACAGCTAAATCTTGTTAGTCACTCCAAAATTATTAGTAACAAATGGGTAGGGTTTAAACCTTACATCTGCAAGAGTACATGACGGCAGTGAACTGCATATTCCGTTTTAAAGCCAGGAAGTGAATTCGATAAATATTAATTTGTTGTTTTAATGGAATGAATAAGAAGAAGATCGGAGAGATTCTATATAAATGCTTTACATGAAATGGAGGATTAGTCACATCAAAAATATTCTCTCTTGTGATTTTGTGTGGTTAATTTTTTATGAATTTTAATCGTTGCTCGGCTGAAATCTTACAAAGTTATAGGCGAGAGACTTTTGGAATTTTAATGGAAAACGACTACGTTCAATATCTAACATACTCACGTACTATCTTACTTCAATTAGACATCATAAAATGAAAATACTTATGTATTTATTGAACTGGTTCACTTTACTTATTCAGTAGGCATCTTCAAAGTTCATTGAAATCTAATGCCATGAACTTGAAGGAAGTAATGTGCGAATATTTAAGAATCATCAGGTGAACAAATATTTTTATTATATACTATGTCTTGTGATTTTATTCAGGTAATTCTTCGGACATTTGATATTTTTACAGCGAACGATCATAGTCGATGCCTAGTATATCCACATAAAATTTTACTTCGATCGGACATCACATCATTAAAATACCGGTGTTTTCACGGAACTGGTTCACTTCGTCCATTCAGTAGATAACATCAGCGTCATAACTAATCCATTGCCATGAATTCGAAGAAAGCAAAATTTTATATAGATATGTGGATGTGCCTTTTATTATATCCAAACTTTTCCTATTTTTTAAATTCATTTTAATTTTTTATGTTTTGCTTTTTTTGCCTTATAGCATTTAAACATCAAATTATTTTATCCAGGGCATTTCAACAGTTCAATAAATACCTACAATTCTATTCCACTAAGCATTACCATGTAGTTTTCCAAAGGCTACATATAATCCATAACTAACGACACATTTTACATAATGAACAAAAAAAAACATAATAAACAACCAACAGCTAACTGCGTGCGAGTAAAATATATCCTCTCATCTTCTCTCATCCGACATCATGCCGGCCCACAAATCCGTCGCATATCGCTCATTTTTAGAATTCTCAGTCCCCATATAAAACAACGTAAAAGTATTTTCAATATCAAAAAACCGCTGCACAAGGAATCACTACTTCCACATCCAGATTTTGTATCCAAGTCTTATGCACATTAAATCCCAATGTAATATTTTATTCCCTTTAATAATAGAGTGAGGGTAGTAGAGGGGGGTCCTTGGTTCTCGTATACACACCAAACCCCAATTTAATTTTTTATTCCCTTAAATAATAGGGTGGGGACGGTAGAGGGGGTAACTAATGCCAAAATAAATTTTAGAGGCCCTTGGTTCAAATCCCAATTTAATTTTTTACTCCCTTTAATAATAGGGTGGGTGTGGTAGAGGGGGTAGCTAACGCCAAAAAAATTTTTTTAGACGTTTCTTTCTTGTATACACACTGAAGAGCATTTCAATTCCTTTTACCCGCTTTACTAATAAGGTGAGTGTGGAAAAGAGGGTGGTAGAGGGGGTAGCTAACGCCAAAAAATGTTTTTAGACGTTTCGTTCTTGTATACACACTAAATCTCACTTTAATTTTTTTTGCTCCCTTTCATAATAGTGTGCGGGTGGTATTGGGGGTGATAGTGGGGAGGGGGTGGCTGATGCCAAAAAAATTTCGTACATGCCCTATATTGCAATTGTATGGACTCTTATTTGCTTGTTTTGCCTATTTACCCTTATTTACCCCATTTACCCCCGAACCCTTCAACGGAATTAGATCAAAATATAATCTAGTTCCAGATCTCGTTACAATACATAAGGTACCAAATTTCAAATCAATATCATAAACGTTTCCAGAGTAAACGTGTGCACAAGAAAAAGTTACAGACAGACAGGCAGGAATTTTTTTTCGCTCAAATTTAAAATCTCGACGTTTCATGACATTTTAAGCCTATTTCAACAAAAAAATATATATATATATGGTATAGTGGTGAGAGGTAATTGAATCCTCTCATGTGGTCTAATGCTACTATACACCAGACATCATAGATGTCTCCGTGGTGCATAGCGACTTGCCATTTTGCAAGTACCGAGAGCGGCGACCTTTTTTCAGGATTTGTAAGGTGTAATTCAATGCAGGTCGGGGTATTTGCCCGCTGAGTAGTTGTTTCCTGCAAATCATGTATAATAACAATATATATATATATATATATATATATATATATATATATATATATTGCGTTACTATACTTCCACTAGACGTGGAAATAATTATCTGTTTTCTTAAACTACTTTATTAGCAGCAACTAACACATTTTCAGCTGTTTAAATACTTATTTGAAATTTTAAATGGAAATTATATTCTATATTATAAGGAGCTACACTATCCATAACTTTCTTTGAAATTTATATCTTTTCTTCGAAAGAACGCGGAAAGAACAATTCAGTAGTTTGTCAGAATTTTATTCTTTACGAAATTCATAATAACTAGTTAAACAAGTTATTCCAAATAAATGTCTGCACATGCCTGCAGTAAAGTAGGCCCTCAACCAAATTCGATAATGAGTATTCTTACTGAGGACCCTCCTCCTATAGAATAAAACTTTCGCTATATTTAATGTTTTTCAAATATATGTAATTACCTACTCAAGTAATTTTATTTATTGATAATTCGTGATTATTAAAATGCCTATGTGCAGTTTCAAGAAAACGGTAAGAAGCAAGTGTCGAAGTCGAAGTCTATAGATCCTTCTGACATTCTCTATTTTCTTTAAAAATGAAACCCCGTCTCTATAATAGCAAAAGGCTTTATGCTCATACTTTTCTTCATATGCCTGTTACCTGCTACTGAATAAACTAATGCCTTGCTTTTAGCTACTTTTTGATAAGGTCGTATGTGCGCAATGAAAGCATGAAATTGACTGGTCCATTCATTTCTTAGTTCACTTAATTATTATTATTAGCCGTTACTCGAGTCCGAGTATAAAAATGTTACAGTCGATAGATTGTGTACAATAAAAAACAAGTAAAAGGTGTAGTCTATTGTAATTCCCATTCATCTACGGTGCACACGACTATGGCTATAGAGGCCAATTCGGGAGAGCACATGTCGACCGCAGTCAGGACAAACATAGACCTGGTTAGGTCTTGGATTCGGCCTTCTTGCAGCAACATTTCCTTGATAGCTGGCCACAACCCCTCGCCATTCGGTTCTGTCCGCTGCAAGTTGTTCCCATTGCTCGTCTGCAATACCGCAGGATTTTAGATTTTCATGGAGAGCGTCTTTGAACCTCTTTCGTTGACCGCCACGCCTTCTTCTACCGCTTAGCAATTCACCATAAAGTGTGCATTTAGGAAGGCGGTTATCATGCATACGATGAACGTGACCTGCCCATCTTAGGCGTGCTCTTGAAATAAGCACCTCAATTGGAAGGCTGTTTGCTCTCCTGAGTACTTCCACGTTTGATATGTGATGGAACCAACGGATTTTCATCATACTTCTGAGGTGTCTTTGCTGAAAACGTTCTAATTCTTTCACATGACGACGGTAAATGACCCAGCTTTCACATCCATATAGCAGTGTTGGAATGACAACTGCTCTGTAGACAGCCATTTTCGTTGACAAAGCAATGTCGTGGTTGTCAAATACTCTCTCTCTAAGTCCCCAGAGTGCTCTAGATGCAGCGTTAATTCTATTGTGAATCTCGCTGTCCATGTTTGCTTTGGCATTAACAACGTTGCCTAAGTAATTGAACTGATCCACCACTTCAAGAGAATTTCCGTTAAGTGTAATGTCCATTTGGTTCACTTGATGAGGAGTTGACATAATCTTAGTCTTTCCAATGTTGATTTTAAGTCCCAAGGAATCATAGCTCTGGGCATACACATCTAAAAGTTCTTGAAGCTCTTCCGGCGTAGAGGCTAAAAGTGCACAGTCATCCGCATACTGGAGATCACAAATGAATCGTGTGCGTGTCTTTGTGAAAGCTCTAAAGCGCCCTATGTTAAAGAGACCGCCATCAAAACGGTATCTGAGACCTATTCCTCTGACTGTCAGTTTGTTGTCAACAATAATTGTTAGAGCAGTGGTAAACAAATTAAAAAGTAGCGGTGCCAGGACACATCCCTGCCTAACTCCAGTGAGGGTTTGGAAAGGTTCGGTTGCCTCATTATTATACATAACCTGGGCGTTGTTGTTTGTATGTAGACTACGACATACTTCCTCAAATTTTCTAGGGATACCTAAGCGGAACATAATTTTCCAGAGCACTTCCCTGTCCACCGAGTCAAACGCCTTGGTTAAATCAATGAAGGCCATGTGAATTTCTCCTTGATGTTCGAGTGCTTTTTCTTGAAGCTGTTTAAGTGTGAAGATTAAATCCGATGTGCCTCGGTTTGGTCTAAAGCCACTCTGTGTTTCAGGAAGTAACTTTTCCATAACAGGTGTTAGCCTATTTGCCATCGCTTTAGTGAGTATCTTCCCTCCAACAGCCAGGAGAGCTATACCCCTGTAATTTCCACAGTCTGCAGCGCTCCCTTTGTTTTTGAAGAGGTTGATTAAAAGTGTATCACGAAACTCCTGCGGAGCTTGACCACTTTCCCACACGACATCAAACAGTTTTTTGAGGTAGGGTATGAGCTCTGACGACACAGCTTTAAAGATCTCAGCTGGGAGTGAGTCGGCGCCGGGAGATTTGTTATTTTTTAGCTGCCCAATGGTGGTTAAGATCTCTTCCGTTGTTAGTGGTTTAGTGGATAAACCAGTTCACTTAAACCACTTCATAGTCTAGCAGATGATTGTTTGGTAATAATTTTAGTATAATTCGCTTCAAAACATCATCAAAAATTTCTCTTATCGATTTTTGTATATTACTGAAATTTCATATGATCTTCTATTTTTGAGGGATAATAAGCCCGCTCCAAAATTAATACAGGGACTCTCGAGGTTATCCTGAATGAACAGTCAAACAAGGACTTTATATATGTAGAGATAAATAATTACACTGAATTTGTCCGGGGAGGGTACATCTCCATGTGTCAATTAGCATATGCTGCCATTGCTTTTGTAATTCTCTACAGTTGCATCAATATTACACTGAAATTTCAAGCGTAATGGTTATATTACGGACGTTAAGGATATAAGAAGTCCCTACCATGTATTTTGCGGTGAAATCATGCCACTTGGTACGTATGTTGTTGAGATTATACACATTAGATTCCAAAGTGTAGACATGGTGAAGGGGCGTGCAGGGGCTGTAGAGTATATCCCGAATTTTCTAAATTGCGGGCGCAGCATTTCGTCCGCCTTCCTGCATTCAGAATTCAATTCTTTTGGCAGAAAATACCATAAAATACGGAAAAGTAATAAAAGGGGTCAAGTGTAGTAGATGGAGAGCTCGTGAACCTTTTATATAACGGTCATCCTGTAAGGTTAGAAATTTGTGTAGTGATGAATTAACACACGAAAATTATGACCTGGCAGACATCAGCCCTTATATTTTTGAAAATGTCAAAAAAATCTACCCTAAAATATTCATATTACGTATTTTACTTGTCAATCGAGCCGAAATACATCTCGCACAAAACGCATAAGAAAAACTGAAAGTTGATTAGAACCCTCGACCTCACGTGCGATAGGCAGATAATCTAACCACTACACCACGGAAAGCTGTTAAAAAACCGACATACCATAGGCTGTATCAATACGATCTAACTAATACGTCAACTCGCACCTTTTTGCTCTCCTGTAAGGTACTTCTGCTCATCAAAATCGCCTATCATTTTTTGTCTTCATACTTTACTATGGATAAATTAAATCATATTAAAATTATTTCAAACTGACAGCGGCAAGTTTATTTTTATTTTTTTTGATATCTTCAAAAATATAAGGGCGATGTGCAGGGCTGATGCCTGCCAGATAATGGCTTTCATGTTTAGTGTATGTTAATTCATCACTATGCAATTTTCTAGCCTTATAGGAAAACGGTTGTATAGAGGGTTCACGATCTGTTGGACTATAGTGTTCAGTGCAGTATTCAAATATTTTGGTGTTTGTACAAACTACATCAATAAAGTGATAAAAATCAACAAAAGAATACTGCAGTTAGCCTACCTTCCACGGGCAAATTGGGTCAATCGTTTTCAATTATAGACCCAAATTAATACATTTACATATTTTTACTTTTTATTTAATATTAATTGCCCACCATGCGTACACTTCGGAATCAAAAGAGTAGAGTAGTTCCAATAACTCATATGCAAGCTGGCTTGCTTTCATCATAAAGTGCGAGGTACCGTCCTTTAGCATCCGTACTATTAGGTATAGATCTCAAGATATTATTACAAAACTATAGGAACACGCTCTATTAATAATATTGTAGAACTAAACAATACGCCAATGATCAATGAAGCTATAACACTGAACCCACTGCGAATACGCTAAAACATAAAACTGCTCTGGCCAGACAATTAACATTTCAGGTCTTTCCATTAGAAGTATATTTAATTTTACCAAATGAAAATTCAATATCTAACCAAAATTATAATTTTAACATAACACAAAATACAACTGTACAACTGTTATGGTACACAATATTATGCAAGTTTAAGCCATTCAATAATATTACTATTCCTGTTATAACAATATTACTATTTACCTTATAATAACATTATTTTACAATCACAAACTGCATTTATTTTGATATCTTATAAGTGATAAATGCACAGTTTTCATCATCCATAAATAAAAGCTGAAATAGAACCAAAATGATAGAAAATATCCACATATTTTTTCTGCAAAATTGAATATATCTAGTAAAGGAAGAACATTTTAATTTAATATATAATTTAAAACATCATCTTGAACAAATCGTGACGTAGAAAATAACTGAGAGGCGGTTGATGCTGTCTGTTTCAATAAAATCTTAAACTATGTAGCACACCACAACTTTGTTGTATAACATACCTCATAATAGGTTTAGTGCAACTTGAACTTTTATTAATGAGGTTACTGATGATAATTTAATTCGAGTACACAGCGCAACAACAAAAGTTTACTTAAACTCGATTAAGGAGTTTCAATTAAATTAGTTCCATAATTCAGAACAAATATCATAAACAAGCATTAACGGCCCCAATTCACGGTGCAGCAAAATGAAAATGTAAAAAAACAGAAAACTTCATAAGTTGGGAGTACAATTCATTAAGGAAAGTAACTTTAATCTCTTCGACATATTATGTAATAACATATTCATAAAAAAACTTATTAAAAATTTTGCCAAAGGTGTCGTAGAATAAAGATAGGTCTATAACTAAGAATTGTTATACTGCCATAGCCTATTTTGAAAACTGGATTTAATTTTCCAACTACTGAAAATGTGTTTTAAATTTAAATTATAAAGTGAATTTTGAAATTAAAGTTATTTGATGTCATCAGGAGTAACCCTGAGGGTGGATTGAAAAGTTATGACTGACACTGAAGTGATTTTCGTGAATATTCACCAATAAAGTTAAAATCTTCTGGGCATTATTCAAACTGTCACTAGTTGAATTAAAGGTTACCAAAGCATTTATATTACGAGTTAGTTGTCAAACAACATAAACTGGGTATTTTAAAAAAAATATGTGAATACTACAAAGACACATACAAATCAACTACTAGGTAGAGCTGTTCCTAAGCATGTGCTTAGTGCTAGTCTAAGCACTTTTATAGTCGGGAGCTATATGCTTAAGGGCACCTTTTAGTTTTTAATATTGGTGCTTAGTGTTTCGAGCAATTCACAAAAGCGTTTAGCGCTTAGTAATCCCACAAAATGACCGCCAGCACTCCAAAAGGCTCGTAGGCATTTTATACCTCGCGAGCACTCTCAAAAACCCCTAAGAGCTTTATGGCATGCAAATATTTTAAAAGTCTCGCGAGCAAGGCATTATTGTTATGTAAAATTTATATACTAGTCAAAGGTTATGAAGACGCCGTGGTCTATTTGAACTAACACAAAATTTAGAAAAAAAAAAATTAAAAAGGAGCTATTTTGTGAAAAGAAAGGTTAATATTTTGACAAAAAAATATTATATATATCCCACCAAATGTAAATTACATTTGTACCTGAGTGACTTTTGATTGACTTTCAACTATTCTTTAATTAATATGGGTTTCGCAAAAATATTAATTTTTGCTCTAGAAATACTTTATTGATAATAGACCAATAAGTTGCAAAAGTTTAAAAAACAATGAATAACATATTCGGTATTATAAACAAACCAACAAACAAATGATAGCTTATATAACAATCTCACAATGAAGAGTAAAAAACAATATCAAAAAAATTAAAGACCCACCTAATATCAGGGATTACTGAGTTGACATAACAGTATCACAATAATTAGTACATACAAATTGTCTTTATTAATAACTTTTTAATAATACCTTCAGATATTTTATTCTAAATTTGGTGTGAGCCCAAATATATTACGATAGTTTTTTTCTTGAAAATGGATAGGATTATCAAATGTATTCATACATCATATTATATTACACTTCAAGCACAAGCATACCAATTTCATATAAAAATGACCAAAAATAAAAAAATGTAGGTATAGTATATTCAACAAACTGTAATATTCCTTTCCTACATTGTCATCATAGGTATTTTTGATGGCCATTACCCTTTCTTTATAAATAACACTTAAACTCTACAAAGTTTTTTTCGAAAATCCTTAATGTTTAGTACTCGTGAATTTAAAGCACTTCTTCGAAGTGTTTAGCAATGGCTAGCATTTTTTCTTTGAATGCTTAACATTCTCGAGCTCTATTTGTCAGTGCTCGGCATGGCTCTCCTACTGGATAGGAAGTACTATAAATTGTGTTATTTTAATAACCTATATTACTAATACTCACATTTACTACACTGACGTAAAAAAAATCCACTGCTTACCTGAAACAGAAACAAGACAGTTAATACAATTTTTTCCTTCATTCCTGTTTGGGATTAATTGAAAATAATTTTAATTTACTTAATAATTCAATAATGGAAACAGAACAGGACATGTTAGTGCGGCAATTTTACAATAATTTGAAATACAATATTTAACAGCCAGTCGCCCAAAAAGCCCATCATCATATCATAAGGTTTCCAGATGGATCTTAGACAAACAATCACTGTGAGACAATTCGGTATATCCTTGATGCCCTTTTCCCAAGGTCAGATATTTTGAAAACAAAGCTCTCGGCGACAGAATTCAGGTCACAAACAAATATTGCAGATTGGAAGAAATTGTCAGAGGCAAGGGCTGGATGGACATTCGAGCTGTTTAGATCAACAGGACCCAACGGCATCTACCTGATTCTGATATAAAAAGGCGCAGAGTTACTAGGTCACCTGTATCATCTGTTAAGGTTTTGTCTAGCTCTAGGATATATAGAAATGTTCTAGAGAGTGGTGAAGGTGATCTTCCTGCCAAAGGCAGGTCGTACCATTTTAGACCGATGTTTATTTCGTCATTTAATGTTATGATTCGTGTTTTACATGATCTACCGGCTTCATCGCTAGGCTCATTGTGTAATGTCAAAAATAAACATACAGACAGTTTGGAATTGTAACATTACTATTCTTTTTTTCCAATTTAACTAAAGAAGAAGCCTAATAAACGTCCATGGAACAAAAAACATTTAAATTAGGTAAGATTATTCTTTTAATATTAGGTAGAGAGGTTAGGTGTTAGGTAGTTATTTAGAGATATATTTTAGGTTAATAGTCCGGTTTTCGCATATTGTTAAATATTATCTTTATTTTTTTTATTAGCCGTTACTCGAGTCCGAGTATAAAAATGTTACAGTCGATAAATTGTGTACAATAAAAAACAAGTAAAAGGTGTAGTCTATTGTAATTCCCATTCATCTACGGTGCACACGACTATGGCTATAGAGGCCAGTTCGGGAGAGCACATGTCGACCGCAGTCAGGACAAACATAGACCTGGTTAGGTCTTGGATTCGGCCTTCTTGCAGCAACATTTCCTTGATAGCTGGCCACAACCCCTCGCCATTCGGTTCTATCCGCTGCAAGTTGTTCCCATTGCTCGTCTGCAATACCGCAGGATTTTAGATTTTCATGGAGAGCGTCTTTGAACCTCTTTCGTTGACCGCCACGCCTTCTTCTACCGCTTAGCAATTCACCATAAAGTGTACATTTAGGAAGGCGGTTATCATGCATACGATGAACGTGACCTGCCCATCTTAGGCGTGCTCTTGAAATAAGCACCTCAATTGGAAGGCTGTTTGCTCTCCTGAGTACTTCCACGTTTGATATGTGATGGAACCAACGGATTTTCATCATACTTCTGAGGTGTCTTTGCTGAAAACGTTCTAATTCTTTCACATGACGACGGTAAGTGACCCAGCTTTCACATCCATATAGCAGTGTTGGAATGACAACTGCTCTGTAGACAGCCATTTTCGTTGACAAAGCAAGGTCGTGGTTGTCAAATACTCTCTCTCTAAGTCCCCAGAGTGCTCTAGATGCAGCGTTAGTTCTATTGCGAATCTCGCTGTCCATGTTTGCTTTGTCATTAACAACGTTGCCTAAGTAATTGAACTGATCCACCACTTCAAGAGAATTTCCGTTAAGTGTAATGTCTATTTGGTTCACTTGATGAGGAGTTGACATAATCTTAGTTTTTCCAATGTTGATTTTAAGTCCCAAGGAATCATAGCTCTGGGCATACACATCTAAAAGTTCTTGAAGCTCTTCCGGCGTAGAGGCTAAAAGTGCATAGTCATCCGCATACTGGAGATCACAAATGAATCGTGTGCGTGTCTTCGTGAAAGCTCTAAAGCGCCCTATGTTAAAGAGACCGCCATCAAAACGGTATCTGAGACCTATTCCTCTGACTGTCAGTTTGTTGTCAACAATAATCGTTAGAGCAGTGGTAAACAAATTAAAGAGTGGGGGTGCCAGGACACATCCCTGCCTAACTCCAGTGAGGGTTTGGAAAGGTTCGGTTGCCTCATTATTATACATAACCTGGGCGTTGTTGTTTGTATGTAGACTGCGACATACTTCCACAAATTTTCTAGGGATACCTAAGCGGAACATAATTTTCCAGAGCACTTCCCTGTCCACCGAGTCAAACGCCTTGGTTAAATCAATGAAGGCCATGTGAATTTCTCCTTGATGTTCGAGTGCTTTTTCTTGAAGCTGTTTAAGTGTGAAGATTAAATCCGATGTGCCTCGGTTTGGTCTAAAGCCACTCTGTGTTTCAGGAAGTAACTTTTCCATAACAGGTGTTAGCCTATTTGCCATCGCTTTAGTGAGTATCTTCCCTCCAACAGCCAGGAGAGCTATACCCCTGTAATTTCCACAGTCCGCAGCGCTCCCTTTGTTTTTGAAGAGGTTGATTAAAAGTGTATCACGAAACTCCTGCGGAGCTTGACCACTTTCCCACACGACATCAAACAGTTTTTTGAGGTAGGGTATGAGCTCTGACGACACAGCTTTAAAGATCTCAGTTGGGAGTGAGTCGGCGCCGGGAGATTTGTTATTTTTTAGCTGCCCAATGGCGGTTAAGATCTCTTCCGTTGTTAGTGGTTTATCTAAGTCTTCGAAGGTGTCATATTGAGGGATAAGATTTATAATATCGTGATCGGCTTGACTTTGCTGGTTAAGAATGTTAGAGTAGTGTTCTTTCCATCGGGCTCTTATTTCCTGGTCTTCTTTGAGGAGATTTCCATTTAAATCTTTAATAGGGCACATATTTCTCCGACTGGGGCCGTACACTGCTTTTACTCCTTGAAAGAAATTCCTGTAGTCGTGTGAATCGGCGTGCCTTTGAATTTCTCTGGCCTTGCTTGCCCACCACTCGTTCTTTATTCTTCTGATTTCGCGTTGCGTTTCATACTTAGATTGGGTAAAAGCTTCTGCTTTTGATGAGTCGTTGGGGTGGTTGATAGCGTTTTGGAAGGCAATATGTTTGCGGTCAAGAAGTTCTTGTATAAAAGCTTCATTATCATTGAACCAGTCCTCCTGTTTTTTACTTGCTGCAGTGCCAAGAATTTCCTCACTCGCACTTTTTAAACTGTCTTTAATTTGTGTCCAGGTAGCAGCGACATCTAGAGAATTGGTTTCTTCTAGTGCACTCAAATTCTCTTGAACTTTTTGCTTTAGCTGTTCGACGGTTTGTTGGTCACGCAATTTACTAATACAGAGACGGAGTTTACGTTTTACTTGAGTTCTTCGGTGTTTGGGCCTCATAACAATTTTCATTTTAGAGACAACGGGACGATGATCGGTCCAACATTCGCTATCAATGCGCGCCTTTGTAATTTGGACGTCCTTGAGATGCTTCCTACGTACGATAACATAGTCCAGTAGATGCCAGTGACCTGATCTGGGGTGACGCCAGGTGCCTTTAAATTTATCCTTTTGTCGGAAAATGGTGTTTGTTATAACTAGATCATGTTCGGCGCATTTAGTTAGGAGTAGTTGACCGTTAGCGTTCATGTTGCCCAAACCGTTCTTGCCTATGATGCCTGGCCAGGTGTCTGCATCTCTCCCTACTCTAGCGTTAAAATCGCCAAGAATAACGAGTCGTTCCCTTTTAGGTATTCTACAGAGGGTTTCTTCCAGCTGTTGATAGAAGCTTTCCTTGGTTTCGTGACTTGCATCCAGAGTGGGAGCGTAGGCGCTTATTAGATTTACCGCGTTGCCATCTGATAGCTCATAGCGTAGCAGCATTAGACGCTCGGATAGGCCTTGTGGTACTTGTGTTAAGTTGGATACAAGTTGATTCCGAACGGCAAATCCTACTCCATGTTGTCTTCTTGAATTGGTGGGAAGACCTTTCCAATAGAAGGTGTAGTACTTTTCTGTGAGAGAGCCTTCCTCCAAAAATCGAGTTTCGCTGAGAGCTGCAACGTCAACATTGAGTCGGTGAAGTTCTCTATCTATTAGAGCAGTTCTTCTTTCAGGCCAATCGGTGCGAGTGCTGTCGTTCAAAGTACGAACATTCCAAGCGCCGTAGATGAAAGAATTAGTTTTCTTGGATTTAACTTGTCGGTGTTTTTTCGACATTCGATGAGGTGTCCCTGTGGGCACCCTCCCCCGGTGATCCGATCGGGAGGGTATTTTACCTCCGGATGATTTTGTCCCACTTGAACGCTCCATCATTTTTTTTAAAGCCTTAATCGACTGAAAACGAAGCTGCATTTGAAGTTTTAGCTGGAGCAGGTATGCAACTGACCAGCTCGGTTGCGGAAGGCGAGTGGTGTGGTCCCATGGCACAGAAGGAGACTGCGACGATGGGGTAACCAAACGATTCCAAAAGCAGCCTTTGTGTGCGGTGGGTTATTTTTACCGCACTCTTCGTGAGAAAGTGGATGTGCTCACGGCAAAAGGTAAGGGTTATTCCGCCCTTACTCGGTCGTTAGAGCCTCGTTAGTGAAAACAGGGTGCACCAAGTTCAAATTGAACTCATCGCGAAGGTGAGGTTAACAATTGAGTAGGAGAGGCTATAACTTGCGCTTCACTACCCCATTACAAAATCAATAATAACAACAAATCAATAATAACAACCAAAAACTCTTACTTTTGTATTTTAATAATTACCTTATTTTACAATACGATAGATCACGTCATTTCATGAAATACCGATGGCCTAAGTCACGGCAGATCCTGTAAACTTCTTATTACGCCAAAATACTAAAATTTTAAGGTACTTCATGAAAAGCCTAGTCACATGATGTAACATGAAGTGTTTCACACTATCTGCCGGGATTACATGAACTGCCTAGACTTTTCCTGAAAAGCCGTTTTTCACTATGTGACTACGCAACTCACGAAACTCCTGATATATATATATATATATATATATATATATATATATATATATATATATATATATATGATACACTTTTAATCAACCTCTTCAAAAACAAAGGGAGCGCTGCGGACTGTGGAAATTACAGGGGTATAGCTCGCCTGGCTGTTGGAGGGAAGATACTCACTAAAGCGATGGCAAATAGGCTAACACCTGTTATGGAAAAGTTACTTCCTGAAACACAGAGTGGCTTTAGACCAAACCGAGGCACATCGGATTTAATCTTCACACTTAAACAGCTTCAAGAAAAAGCACTCGAACATCAAGGAGAAATTCACATGGCTTTCATTGATTTAACCAAGGCGTTTGACTCGGTGGACAGGGAAGTGCTCTGGAAAATTATGTTCCGCTTAGGTATCCCTAGAAAATTTGTGGAAGTATGTCGCAGTCTACATACAAACAACAACGCCCAGGTTATGTATAATAATGAGGCAACCGAACCTTTCCAAACCCTCACTGGAGTTAGGCAGGGATGTGTCCTGGCACCCCTACTCTTTAATTTGTTTACCACTGCTCTAACAATTATTGTTGACAACAAACTGACAGTCAGAGAAATAGGTCTCAGATACCGTTTTGATGGCGGACTTTTTAACATAGGGCGCTTTAGAGCTTTCACGAAGACACGCACACGATTCATTTGTGATCTCCAGTATGCGGATGACTGTGCACTTTTAGCCTCTACGCCGGAAGAGCTTCAAGAACTTTTAGATGTGTATGCCCAGAGCTATGATTCCTTGAGACTTAAAATCAACATTGGAAAGACTAAGATTATGTCAACTCCTCATCAAGTGAACCAAATAGACATTACACTTAACGGAAATTCTCTTGAAGTGGTGGATCAGTTCAATTACTTAGGCAACGTTGTTAATGACAAAGCAAACATGGACAGCGAGATTCGCAATAGAATGAACGCTGCATCTAGAGCACTCTGGGGACTTAGAGAGAGAGTATTTGACAACCACGACCTTGCTTTGTCAACGAAAATGGCTGTCTACAGAGCAGTTGTCATTCCAACACTGCTATATGGATGTGAAAGCTGGGTCACTTACCGTCGTCATGTGAAAGAATTAGAACGTTTTCAGCAAAGACACCTCAGAAGTATGATGAAAATCCGTTGGTTCCATCACATATCAAACGTGGAAATACTAGTTGATCTATCGCATTTTACAAAAAAGTCAGTCGTCAGCGAAAAGTGTTACCGATGAGTTCAGTACACAAGATGACAGATCGTTTATGTAGAGGAGAGATAGAATTGGGCCTAGAACTGATCCCTGAGGTACCCCACTTTCTATTCTACCCCATTCCCAATGCAAATACTCTGATGGTTCAGAGGGTTTCTTTAAAATTATTCGCTGTTCTCTGCCTACTAAGTAACTCTGAAACCATTCTAGTGCTACACCACGGATGCCATAGAATTCTATTTTGAGCAGAATTATGGAAAGCCTTACATTTATTATATTAGACCTATTTAAGAATTCCAATAATCTTCATCTGTTCATAATTTTCTCAAGAATTTTTGACACTATAATTAATAGCAAAATTGGAAATATTCCAACAGATTCACAAAAATACGTCACTTCGCCCTCTTGTATCTCCGAAACTAAATATTTACGAATAATTTTGGCACCATTTTTTTTATATGGCGTTACGAGCGGCAACGCTCCAACGTCGAAAATCAAGAGATTGATTATTACGTCAGTATTAACAACTACACTAAATATTGGACTACTAGAATGGCTGCGATAATAATAAATACTTCCTCTTATACTATATAGTGAAAAATGAAAGCCTCTTAAAATAAAATAAAAATAACAAAAATATGCAATAAGCTGATAGATGATAACCTGTGCCATATTTAATTTTATTTCATCTGTATTTCAGAACGACCAAAAACTACAAAATACAATCTATGTTTAAAAGTAACTGAATATATTTTGAATGAAGAAAAATAATTACACAAGGACAACGACCTAAAATTTTATTACAGCTTGACTACTACACTAAAGCAGAAAATTATAACTGTGGGGCATAAAGACAATGTAATGTGGTTAGTCTAAAAATATCTCATAATGACTGCACTAACAACAAGCCTAAAGTACTCGGTGAACTAGTCATAGATCACCAAGTTATAGCTGTCGTGTTCCTGGAAGCGCCCATTTAATTGACACTTAGAAACAACCGGTTGCAACAATATAGCCTCATTAACCTGGTTACGATGCTTCTCCCGAGACTGTGCCATCCTCCACGTTACACTTACACTTTAATATCTCATACTTACAGGAATGCTCTTGTGCTGAACAGTCGCTATGGAACTTGACCAAACAAATGTAAAACGCAATAACGACAAAAGGCGGTAAGCTGTTTAGCAGTTACTTCTAGTCTTCGGAAATATTTCCGCAATATTATTTTAAAGCTTCAATTTTATGAAATTTGCAAAACTAAGTATAATAATGTCTAGCATTTATTAAATATCTTTCAATTACTAAACTCGAAAAGGTAAAGAAACTATTAACGAATGAAAAGATTCTTTGGTTCATAGTCGAGTAATGCTATCCTGTAAACCGTCGCCAATATCACAAACTGAATAATGTCATTTTTATTAATTTTGCAGGAGAGGTTTTACTTTTCTAATACAGTATAAATATGTCCTCTTCCATGTATTAATAATGATACAGAAAAACTCACAGCCCCTGTACCTTCACAAGTGTAGCTGATATAGTTGCTAGTATTTTAATTGGAAATTTAACAAAAATTTTAGAAACTTTATGGAGTCACCTGATTTTTTTTATTAGCCGTTACTCGAGTCCGAGTATAAAAATGTTACAGTCGATAAATTGTGTACAATAAAAAACAAGTAAAAGGTGTAGTCTATTGTAATTCCCATTCATCTACGGTGCACACGACTATGGCTATAGAAGCCAATTCGGGAGAGCACATGTCGACCGCAGTCAGGACAAACATAGACCTGGTTAGGTCTTGGATTCGGCCTTCTTGCAGCAACATTTCCTTGATAGCTGGCCACAACCCCTCGCCATTCGGTTCTGTCCGCTGCAAGTTGTTCCCATTGCTCGTCTGCAATACCGCAGGATTTTAGATTTTCATGGAGAGCGTCTTTGAACCTCTTTCGTTGACCGCCACGCCTTCTTCTACCGCTTAGCAATTCACCATAAAGTGTACATTTAGGAAGGCGGTTATCATGCATACGATGAACGTGACCTGCCCATCTTAGGCGTGCTCTTGAAATAAGCACCTCAATTGGAAGGCTTTTTGCTCTCCTGAGTACTTCCACGTTTGATATGTGATGGAACCAACGGATTTTCATCATACTTCTGAGGTGTCTTTGCTGAAAACGTTCTAATTCTTTCACATGACGACGGTAAGTGACCCAGCTTTCACATCCATATAGCAGTGTTGGAATGACAACTGCTCTGTAGACAGCCATTTTTGTTGACAAAGCAAGGTCGTGGTTGTCAAATACTCTCTCTCTAAGTCCCCAGAGTGCTCTAGATGCAGCGTTAATTCTATTGCGAATCTCGCTGTCCATGTTTGCTTTGTCATTAACAACGTTGCCTAAGTAATTGAACTGATCCACCATTTCAAGGGAATTTCCGTTAAGTGTAATGTCTATTTGGTTCACTTGACGAGGAGTTGACATAATCTTAGTCTTTCCAATGTTGATTTTAAGTCCCAAGGAATCATAGCTCTGGGCATACACATCTAAAAGTTCTTGAAGCTCTTCCGGCGTAGAGGCTAAAAGTGCACAGTCATCCGCATACTGGAGATCACAAATGAATCGTGTGCGTGTCTTCGTGAAAGCTCTAAAGCGCCCTATGTTAAAAAGTCCGCCATCAAAACGGTATCTGAGACCTCTTCCTCTGACTGTCAGTTTGTTGTCAACAATAATTGTTAGAGCAGTGGTAAACAAATTGAAGAGTAGGGGTGCCAGGACACATCCCTGCCTAACACCAGTGAGGGTTTGGAAAGGTGCGGTTGCCTCATTATTATACATAACCTGGGCGTTGTTGTTTGTATGTAGACTGCGACATACTTCCACAAATTTTCTAGGGATACCTAAGCGGAACATAATTTTCCAGAGCACTTCCCTGTCCACCGAGTCAAACGCCTTGGTTAAATCAATGAAGGCCATGTGAATTTCTCCTTGATGTTCGAGTGCTTTTTCTTGAAGCTGTTTAAGTGTGAAGATTAAATCCGATGTGCCTCGGTTTGGTCTAAAGCCACTCTGTGTTTCAGGAAGTAACTTTTCCATAACAGGTGTTATCCTATTTGCTATCGCTTTAGTGAGTATCTTTCCTCCAACAGCCAGGAGAGCTATACCCCTGTAATTTCCACAGTCCGCAGCGCTCCCTTTGTTTTTGAAGAAGTTGATTAAAAGTGTATCACGAAACTCCTGCGGAGCTTGACCACTTTCCCACACGACATCTGATAAGTATAATGTGAGATAAAAAACTTAGGATTTTTGTGAAAAAATTAGGAATATTTTTTGAGATCTTAATTCCCGGAGAAGTACTGTATGAAATTATTGAAGATCGATTACGAAATAAGTGGAAATTCTATTGAAATAAGAAAGAAATAAATAATTCAACGTGTATTAGCACAAGTGCTATTGATGTGAATGATTTGTTTCAGGCAACTTTCTAAAGGAAATTTTATTTGACAATTCTTATGTATTTCCACTTTCTGATAAAAAAACGAATAACGAAAAAAATGTTTCCTCCAAAAAGTGGGTGCAACTTCAAAAGTTATATGCATTTTTCTGACAGGCTTACACCAATTTCGGAATGAAATTTGTAATGAAATTTTTTAGAAATCAAGACCTGCACATTTGCATAATATTCAAAGGTCAATCCGCCATCTTGAAAAAATTTAAATACACCGAAAATGGTTGAAAAATACAAAATCGAATATCTTTACGATAAGAGAGAGTGATTTCACCAATATTGGTAATAATAAATCTATGAGCAAATCGAATGCATCCTATGTGGATGTTGTAGTCAAATTGAACGGTAAAAAATTGCGGACGAAATATAATTTTGAACCCTTGGCCAAGTATTAAGAAGGCAATGTGCAACAATTTTCCTTCTTTTAAATCGTAGGTGATTTAACATACTTATGGTAAAAGAAACACAATTTTTACAATTCCAAAGAATGACTTTTTTGACGCTCCATTATTTCACCCAATTTTTATCTAAACAAAATGCAATATACGCATAGTGAAAGAACTTTTCAAAATTACGGTGGAATCGTCTTCATATTGTCCGTAAGTGAATAATTCAGATAATCGAAAATTAATTTCTTCTATATTTACTTTATTAGCTACGGTATAAAGTAAAATATTTGCTTTTTATTTGCTTACTCAAAACAGTAAAATATAATTTTCATGTTATTCAAAGTTAAAAACTGTAGGGGCTTTATAAACATAAGGACTGATTTCAGTGCAGCTCCTTATACCAAACGAATATAAAGAGGGTTTTGTATAAATTTTGGACAGTGTAAAGTTTATAATTTGTACAACATTGCTTATAGAATAACTGACTGATGAGCACAATTCTATATACATCACTTCATAAAACTGTACATTTAAGAAATATGGCATAAGTCAATGGCTATGTGTTTATTAAAATGAAATCTATAAGAAATTCCACTACAGACATAAGTTAATAAACTATCAATAATTGAAAGTTTTATATGTTTCTCTAATAAAAATACTTTTTCACCTTGCCTCTTTAAAGAAGAAAGTAAATTATTTGCGTTCCTAGGGGAGTACTATCAACCTGTTTGTTGTATTTGAAAAAATTGATAGAAGTATACTCTAACCTTAACTATAAACAGTTTTTAGAACTATGTTTCGATTCCGATTCCGTAACTCTCCATAAAAAAACAAGATTTCAATATCCTGGAACCTACTGCACATATCCTTATATTTTTACGAGAATTTTGGTAATAAAACTTGTTTACTTGATCCAAATAGAAATATCGAGAAAAAACAAATTTAATGTGAAAGTTCGTGGATTGTTATGACTCTGTGTTATGAAAATCACAGAGTTAACTAAGATGCAACTCTCGGTTTTACGCGATTTATTAACTCAATATAAAAGAATTCAAATTTACAAATATGTTTATATCGGTAATTACGAACACCACCTCGTAACGTCAAGGGCACTATCTGAGTTTGCTGTTTTAGTCCATTCAAAATATGATGTCGATAGATAAATTTATTTATGGAGTATTTAAAAAAGCTTGTTTTAAATAAATTTATTGCGTAAATTAAACATTATTGTAATTTTGACAAATTCCACGTTATTCTTTATCTCCTCGATAACTAATTAATTTCGTACGAGTCATATTTTATTTTTTATATTTGTAGGTTATATTTCGAACTGCATTTATGTCTTTAGAAGATCACTTTACGTACGATGGTTCAGTTTGTCTGTTATTCTACTTCAAGACTCGTGGTTGCATAAATTTAGAAACTAACCACCTAGTATAGTTAGCGGAAACCTTTAATCGAGAAGGGAGGTGAGAGGTAAGACGATAAGAAAGTAGACTCGGACTTAACTATATTGTGTATGTCTATTTATTATCTTTATCACTGAAATCACTATAACTGTCATTTTCACATTCATAATCCTTCGATCGAATCATTTTTACAATAAATAAGTTACACACCAGCAAAAAGACAAACTATTACGTATTAATATATTATTTGTATTTACTCGTACACCTTACCTCGCCGTATATGAAAGTAAACTAAGTTCAGCGTATATATAAAAACAAGTAGGGACAAAAGTACTAATGAATTGAGTACGCAAACGCGAGTTTGGCGGGACTTTTGTTAGATGCTGTATTATCTACATTGTCATTAGCTGTAGGTATTTCTACTTTCTAACAGAGGTCGCGACTATGATTTTCTATTAGTTCTCAAATATTAGCTCTCTGTCTATTGAATGTCAACTGTCAGTGTGTCTTGTTGATGTTTTGATTACTGCGTGTGTAAAAATTAAATAATTTGCAATAGAAAGCAGCTAGCGTCAGCCATATTTGTGCCGTTATTATTTTTTTCGAGTGACATCTAGTGATGAGTGGCCGAAAGACTGACCAAACTCGACCGGCGAGCTTTTCAAGGTCAGTTAACGTGATTCTTTCAGAACAAAAGAATTTAAAACTCTGTCCATACTTGTTTTTATATGTACAGTGCTAAGGGCCGGTTTATCAATACTGGGTTAAGGTATATTATCTGGTAGATACCATCCATCTAGAGGTTAATCTGTTTATCAATATTAAAAGTGATATTCAAAGTGCTTTTTAAAATAACCTTAACTTGGAAGTAGTGGATAATTAAACAATCAAAGGGTAAATCAACAACGTAAGCGCAATTATCAAAATAACAGACAGCTGTCCAAGGTTGCCGATTGGTGAGGAATTTCCTGGCATCGGGGAATATCAAGTGATCGTGGGCAAAAATTGGGGATTAAATCCCAGTGAGGAAAACCGGGGATTTATAGAGTTCAGACATTATGATGAGTTTTTATATTTATAAAGAATTAAAAAAGAAAACACTAAATTTTGAGAAAATGCCCCGCTCCTTATCAAATTGTGTTGCGAAAAGTTCTCCCCTCCTCTCATCATATTTATTCAGTACCCGTTTCATTTTGACTTAATTTCAGTAAACATAAATTTTCAGTACGTAGACGGTGTACGATCAAGTATTTTCAACAAATTCAATCGGCAACACTGCAACTGCACAGGTTATTTTGTCAAATAGCACCAAGCACAGCCAGCCAATCACAAATATTTGCTGAATTATTAGTGCAGCCAACCTACGAATAAATTATTGAAACTAGAAAGTAGTCATGATAAACAGTATCAATTTTAACTACCACTTTATTTGCCGGATATCCTTAACAACGAGATAGTTATCCAACATTTTTAACCGTACATTGATAAACCGGCCCTGAGTCCGTCACTGACGTATCATATCCCACCTGTCATTCGCACCAGTTAGGAAACAGTACGAGCATAAGCTTCTCTCACATAAAAGACGTAAGACGTGATGTGATAGAAACAGCTACGCATTATGCACGCCACTATCATCTCTATTCCCCACTACGTATCTGATTTTATTATTTTCCGCTACTATACATACCTGATTATTTATTGAAAAGGAAGAATACCCATTATCATTATAAGCAAGAGGCAAACTTAAAATGTTATATTCCTAATAATCCGGTAAAATACGGGCTCACTATAATGCCTTTGATGATTTCAAGACTAACTATTTTTTATAACAGTTACGTATGTGGTGGAAAAGGCTCAAATGGCTACGCGTTATTGGTAGAAACTAGAAAGAAATATAATAAATCTACACAAGCTAGTCTTAGACTTTTTACATAATTGTCCAATTACATTAGAAGCTTACCCTCTTATAACTTGTGTGACACGTTTTTCTCCACTTCAACGGACGATGACGGGAAAAAGGGCCACTCTTTGACACTCGAGCTTCGGAAACATATATTCGGTATGATACGCTTTTAGCTCGGGCGGCAGTCCTAGTTTTAAGTGCTAGCACAACACTACCTACAAGCCCGTTTACTCGAGGCTGAGTAGCTCAAGTGGAGAAACGGTACTCCAGTTGGTCGGTCAGGGAAAGTAAACGTTCACACACAAATTATTAATTAAAGCTCAAAATTTGATAGATAAGGTCAGTTTATTCAATTAAGCTTACTATATACAAAGCTACTCCTTACTAACTAATTACCCCAAGCAATTTTTACAGGTTACGAAATAACAGTTAATGGAGACAAGCGGTGCAACGAAAGTAGTAGTAGATGGCTCAAATGACAGGCGAAGAGTAGGAAGCGGGAGTTGCTATGACAGGTGCTGGTAAACACTGTTTAGACGAAATAGGAATGCTACCGGAGATCGGTCGCAAAGCGGTCAAACAAAGCAAGCGGCAAAGCGGTAGCAGGGAGCAAACGGTAAAGCGATAACAAGCGGTAAAACGGATGCAGACAAAGTACGGATAAAAGGTATGTGAAACAAGACCACAGATAAAAATATACAGCGCATAATTATAGAGAAGTTACAAGCAGGGCTTGGCTAATGCGTGGAGTGGAAATGAAAGTAGATTTGAAAAATAGGGTAATTAGTAAAAACTGAAAAAGCAAAATCTGATTAAAAGTCCTGAAAGTTAAGGTATAATTAGCAAAGATCATTTATTACTTTTCGGTGCCCCATGAGCTGCCCTGGATGTTACTGATGAAAGAAGTCCACCAGAATGGAAGTTATTGAACCCTTGTTGTCGGACTGGACTGGATGATGCCCTGGCGATCAGACTTGTGGCAGTTTTCGGCGATTTTGCGCTAGCCAAACTTATCTATTAATTTACGTTACTTCTCTATGATCTTACTCTTACTGTTTGGTATTACGACAGGATACGTCTACTGCGATGGAACGACCGCAACGGAATATACTGCACAGCTTCTCAGGTCCTTTCAATATTTTCGTATAGATCAGCACAGGCGGGCGGGCAGGCACATCTAACACAAGGATCGGTAGGTAGCGCTCTGAAATATTCGCTGACTTCAATTGATTGTGTTCGTGTATAGGTAGAATCCTCGCTCGTCGCCCACTCGTTATTTGAGTACATCTGCACTAAAGCCCGCTGATTTATTAGATACACACACAATAATAATTATTACTTTTAAATCTGGTTAGCCCAAGACGGCACAATACATATTTCAATATTTATTTTAACAGTAATAGAGTAAAAAGTAACTAAAAGAAGTCTTTTTCAGAAACAAGCGAAGATGAAAGTATCCAATAATATGAAGAAAAATCTGATGTAGAAGACTAGATTCCCCAAGAGCCCCAAGCAGACCTTAAGAAGGAGGTACATAAATAAAATATAACAACAGGAAAATTTCTTGTAAAATTCCTTAAACATGTTTTCTATATCGGCAGAATTTAATTGCCAATACACTACTGAAGGAGTAATAAGTGTCCTTTCTTGCTAAAAGCTCAAAGATCCCAAGCAACTTTTGTTCTTTGATGTTCTTGACGTATCAGCAATCGATTTTAATGGCGTAGAAATTATCTTACCCGATCCCATTGCAGAAATGGGAAAGGAACGGCAGAAGCAAATATTAAAATTAGAACTTAGGTTCGATACAGTGAACGTGCGTTAATTTTTTTAAGTGTTCTTTTAATAAGCTTAGTTTTCCGACAGTTTTTGATAAATTTAGTTTGAGTTAAAGTGAATATCAATTTAACACATTTTCTTTGTTATTTATATTCTAAAATAAATATTTTATTGAAAATATTACTCGTGTATTTATTTATCAATCTGTAGAGTGTAGACCTATCACTTTGAACCTATGACTATTTCAATTAGCACCACATAAAGTACAAACTGAGACATTTATAGACCTTTCGAGAAAAAAATCCCCCACTTCTACATTCAGAACTTTACTATGTCTAATGCGTTCATGATAGCGCCAAAGAATACCTTTATTGTAAAGGTCATTTTGGTTTATTGTATATTGAGCATCTAAATAAAGAAAAAAATAAAATTATTATTTCGCCTCAGTTTCACTCTCCTTTAGATGATAAATGTACTAAGTACTTAATACCCCGTTGGCTGATGGCATTTTTCTCTCAGGATATTACACATCTTGTTAGGTTCTTTCAAGGATATTTCAATACTAACTAGATATAATTTTGTCAAGAATTTGGCTGATACACCTGAGCTAGAAAGATGTGTTGTAAATCGCGAAGTTAGAATGTGAATATTAGATAATTCAACAACATCAAGTAACTAAATTTAGATGTTTTAATGCTGACTTGACTAACTACTTACACAGTTTTAACAAACTAAATATTGAATTTTTTATTGGAGTATTTAAAAAACTTAGCGCAATACCGCTACATCCCATATATTAAAGAAGCAACCAGAGAAATGTCTGTGAGCTGTATTGAACACATATTTATCAGAGGCGCAAACAGGCATACAAATATTAAAACACTTTCATCTTTTATATTAGAAAACTATTCAACAGATCATTTCCCTGTAATAGCTAAAGTTGTTTTGAATACGGGAAGTAATAATGAAAAATTAAACAGTGTACAAAAAACAATATTATTTGATAAATTAACCAACTTACTACAAAAAGAAACATGGGATGATATATTAAATTCTGATAATATAGAGGAGGCAAATAATTTATTTTCAAACAAACTTGATAGTCTAATAAAAACATGCACTATAGAAAAATAATAAAAACTAAGCATAAGAAAATAAAGCCGTGGATCATGGCAGGTATCATAAATTCAATAAGAAAAAGAGACAGGCTAAAAATAAATTTAAATAAAAATTATACCCAGGAGAATTTGATAATATACAGGACTTTGAGAAATAATTTAATCAATATTATATGAAATGCAAAAAATTATTATTATAGGGATAAAATAATAGACTAAAATAAAAATAATAAAAAAAATTGGCAATAAATGAAATAAACAATGTAAACAAAAATAATTTAAATAACATTAACATTCTTAACGAAAATTCTGAGCTTATAACAGATGATAACAAAGAAAAATAACTTTTTCATCAACATTGGTGAAACGCTAGCAACAAACATGGAAAAAACAGATTTCAAACATAAAATAAAAAAGAATCCAAACACAACGTTTCTAATTCCTGTCTCCGACAACGAAATAATTAAGGCAATATCATCGTTAAAGAGTAATTTGTCCCCTGGTCATTATAATATTACTGGTGGTCTCATAAAACATATTCATTTATATATTTTAAAACCAATAAAACACATAATAAATTTAGCTTTTATAAATGGCGTTGTTCCAAATTCATGAAAAAAGTTAATTGTAATACCAGTTTATAAATCTGGCAACGCACAACTAGTAAATAATTACAGGCCCGTTCTTTAATTTGCAATTTTACCTAAATTTTTGAAAAAATTTTGAAAGAAAGATTAATAGCTTTTTTGGATAGAAACAAAATTATATCGCAAAAACAATTTAGTTTTAGAGACGGATTGTCAACTGAACATGCCATGTTTGAGCTTGTTAATGATATGATTTGCCTAAATAGCAATAAAAAATGCCTTGCTGTTTTTCTTGATTTATATATATATATATATATATATATATATATATATATATATATATATATAATTAGAAAAAAATGAAATGATGGGTATTCGTGGTACAGCCTTACAACTTTTCACTAGCTATATCTCCGACAGAAGACAAATTGTCAAAATCAATAAGTCCACAAGTGAGCAAAAAACAATAAAAATAGGCGTGCCGTAAGGCACGGTGCTGGGCCCGATTCTGTTCCTCATGTATATAAATGACATTAGCGAATTAGGCATATCCCTTAAAATAATTATCCTACGCAGATGATACAGTTCTACTATTTCAGAACAGCAACTGGGATGATGTGTATAGTGAGGGGTATTGGAACTCCAGACACTAAAGAAATACTTGGACTCCAACATGTTGACTCTTAATGTCGATAAAACTAAATTTGTAACATTTCAAGTGCTGGTACTCCTAATAAAAATACAATTGCTTTGCACAGCTCAAAATGTAACACTAATTAACCCTGCAACTGCACTACAGACATTGCTAAAGTGTCAAAAATAAAATATTTAGGTATTATTATTGATCAGCATTTGAAATGGAAAGATTAAATTGAGTATTTGGTTCCAAGAATTAGGAAATTATTTTTTAGATTCTATAATCTAAGAGATATTTTTAAAAAAGACACACTGACACTCGTGTATAATGCCTTAGTTGAATCAATTCTTCAATATGGTATTATCTGGGGAGGAATTTACGATACATACTTAAAAATTTTGCAAGTTTGTCATAATAAACTCTTGAAAATCACATTTAAACTTAATTTTAGACACCTCACGAATCTACTTTATAAAGATTCAAAGTATTATATATTCGAAATTTATGTCATCACATGTCTCAAAGGTGTACATTATTGTTTTCCGTCTCTAAGAAAATGTTATAATCACGAACACTTAATTTAAAATATCCTTGAAATACCTAAGCGTTGTAATGAAGCCTGCTAAAAATGTATCATATTTTATGGACCTAAACTCTATAATTTGCTCCCTTTAAATATAAGAAAACTTGGCAATAAAAGAGAATTTTGTAAAAAAAATCAAAACCTTTTTACTAACTAATCCAAATATGTTTGAAAAAATATTGAATCAGCTGCACTGGTAATCAAGGTATTGCACTATTTTCATTATCCCATTTCAACCGTCTTCCTGGAACTATTCTTTATTTTGCAGTTATTTCTCTATAAGACATATTTAATGTAAAATTAATTGTATTGACTTAAGTTTTGTAAATGATTCTCTACCGCTTGTATATTGTATTTTTCAAGTTTTGTTGACATCGACAAACACGAGTTTTTCATAAGTCAGTTGTCGATTACCAGTACTTTGCAGTGAAGCATATATTTTATGTAAATTCGCAAATAAATTATTCTTATTCTTAATTCAAGAGGAAGAAGAAGACGAGAAGCTAAGGAACATGTTAATTATGACTTTCTACAAAAAGAAACTTTAACCCCAGCTTTATGTGATAAAATATTCCGAAATAGCTTGTAACTTTCCTAACAAGGTTAATTTGATATAAATTATTGATATTCAATAAACATTTCAAATATTTCCAATTTCATTTTTTAATAATGTTAGGATTTGTATCACGTAATGCAACGCTCGTGTATCTTAAATGCCACTATTTGATATTCTGGGTAAACAACATATAAAACTGATCTCACATTAAATAAAAAAAAGTAAAAGTCCATATGCTTAATACCCAAACGATATTTTTGTAATAATGCATTGCAATTTTGAAAACACAATATTAGATTATCGCTAAGTTCACTAATGATCTCATCAAAGCTATAAGATATTCCTTTGTTAGATATCGATACGCATTGCACATTAACCAAAATTATAAATGTAAATGTAGCAATAATTCTTCTTGGAATCCAATTTAATCTTAATTAACTCCACATATTGTTTCCTTGTATAGTTAGTTACGAAACTAGTGTGATTTATAGAGAATTACAACTGACCTTTGGCATAATTTAACGCCATCGACCTCTCATATAAATAAAACTTCTAGTCAAGACTAAAACAGAAAGGATGGCTTTGGTATACTCTAACAAAAAAACTTAACGCATTGTTTGTGCACGTAAATTAAAATCTTATTTTCTATATGCTGTTGAATTTAAAACGCATTCTTTAAACATTATATAATTTCTGGATTCGTTTTTATGCTTGAAAATAATAACAGTAAAAATAATATTCGTCGGTGTACATCATGAGAAATTGTTTTACACAAGTCAAAGAATACATAACATATATAATACACAAAAAATAAAAAAGCGGGATCACTGTAATATAAATCCAGTCATCAAAAAGCAAATACAAATACAAACAACCAGATGTAAAAAAAACTTGCTAAGTTCTTTATTATTTTTATATAATTGGTGAACAATCTATACAACTCCTTCCTGAGAAAGTTATGAAAAATTAATTTGAAAAGGGGTTAAAGCTGCAGACGCAATTAAGTATGTGTAAAATAAAATCATGTAGATATAGTTTGGAGAATAAAAATAAGGAAACATTTTAATTTAAAAAGTCATCATCCGTATAACAATGTGTCAAGTATTTTTGTTCAATTTCGTTTTAAAAACATGTTAATCCTGTAATGTTTTTTTACATAATAGAGCAAATAATGCAGGCAAGTACTATATCGCCGCCTAAATAGCAAATTTTGGAATTGATTGCATATGAAAATTATTTATGATTGATGGACTGGGAATTTTTTCTAAATGAAATATATGAATTTCTTCTGAGGTTGTTTAACTATTTAACAATATTGCAGAGCTAGCGAAACCCAAGAGAGCGAAATACTGACATTTGGCCCCAAACCCGTGACAATGAGAATATAATGGTTCGACTTTCATGTCACAATCAATCAAAGTTCATTATCATCTTATTACACAGGAAATTATTACAATTCCTAGAAAATGTTTCCACTTAATGTATTAATCAATTTGCTTTATTTCCCTAACATACAGTAGTCGCTATTAAATTTTGAAACGCTGAGTACAACAGAGGCATCTGGCAAGTTGCTAGTGTTAAGTTGGACGTGCTCTGAAGTCATTTGGCATGATAAATTTAATGTCATATTTTATTAACAATTCATTATTAAAACTAAATGTAGCCATCGTATTAACAATGAATATTTTTAATATTACAATATGAATGCTGACTCAAGTAGTGATGGTTTTATGAAACGTACCCCACCAGGTGTCATTGAAGAAGTAAATAAATACATCGTTAACGGAGCAAAAATATTTTACGCAACTGGAAAATGTCTTACACACTCGTGTGTTAAGTTTTACAATCCATGCACGCTATGTAATATGCTATTACGTTGCATAAGTTCATAAGTACATCACGGCAATGACATAAACCTTAAGCTACAACAGTTGCTTCATAATTTATTACATACATTGTTTATAAGGTTTCCCCATTGTAATCGTTTATATTCGTGTCATCTGAATAACACAGAAACTTTTTGTCATTTAAGTAAAAAGTGTTATTATATCATTTGCAAAAATACTGAATAGCACAGAACACAAACAGATACTGAGCCCATATTCTCGAGTGTAAAAAACCGGAAACATTCACATCACCGAAGTGATCGTTAACGTCCAGTGAGCTCTGAATTCGGTATTCTCGAACATAGGGTATGTATTCCGTGAAGGGGACAGATGATGCCATATTGTCAGACCAAATTTTATTAATTAATTTGATTGTTGCAATGTCAACAAATTCAACTATGCATTTCTTTTATGAAACTTGTTGAATATATAAAGGTAGGCGAGTGTCCTGTTGGAGTCTTTTGTGATCGTAGCAGGGCATTCGACTGTGTCAATCATAAATAATTATTGACTAAATTATACTCTTGCGGTATACAGGGAATAGCATGCGGTTGGGTTTATTCATTTTTAAAATATCGAACTCAATATGTCAGTACTCACTCATCAAATGCCGCTGTAAATAGAACAATCTGGGTCAATATGGCAGTTCCGCAGGGCTCTATATTGGGTCCTATCTTATTTTTGTTATATGCAAGTTAGCTTGACTCCCTTACGTCAGATGCATTTTTTGCCATACATGCTCACAAGTCTTTACTTCTGTCTGATACATCAGATGGTATTTTGAAAACTAAATATAATAATATTTTATGTAACATTCGTAGTTGGTATTGCATTAACTCATTGTATCTTAATCAGCAGAAAATGCAATATATGAGGTTCCATAATTGACAAAAAAAATTGTGCAAATGCAAATATTAAAATTAAAGATGAATCTCTTTCAAGGAAAGATGCAACAAAATTTGTAGGCTTAACAGTAAATGAATGTTTGAATTGGAAGCAACGTTGTAACTATTTGATGGTAAAATTAAATTCGCCTAGCTATTTGTTTAGAAATTTAAAAACTTTTCTCAATTGATCAACTCATAGGTCGGATCATGCGCAGGTAGGTTCAAGGCTAAGATACGGATTAGGTTTCTGGGGCAATTCCACATTATCGTCGGACGCATTTATTGTTCTAAAACGCATATTAAGATGTATATTTGTCGAAGGTAAAATCAAAAAATAACGAAGAAAAGTTACATATGCCATAAAAATATTTGTAAAGAGGTAAGATTATCCATTCTTCCTGCTTGCAAAATAAAATGTAACTGTTAACAATTGTACCATTGTAAATAACTATTATCTATTAGCATCAAATAGTTATAATATTATAAAAGACAGTTTGAATATTACAACCATATGCATTTTCGTACCAATTACCATATAAATCCATTATAGCATTCAGTACGGAGTTATCTAGTATCCTAAATTCTGTAAGATCCGAAATGGGTGTACCTGTAGGAATGTAGGATATTTTGATTCAAATCAATTCATTCTGAGTATTTAAATATTTCGGGTTGGGTAACATTGCAATAACGTTTTTTCTACACTATTTAAGTAACCGTCGACAAATGCAGTAATAATAAATCCAATGAATTTAAACTCATTACTAAAGGAGTTTCACAAAGTCCTTGTTTTCTAATCCGATTTTTACGCATTCCAAGGGTACTGCCCAAACAATCTACAAATATGTGAACGACATCCAATTATATATTTTCTTCGGTTTCTATGATTAACTCAGCAACTAAAACTGCTGAAGTATCTACTGTTGACGGATTAGCTATTAACAAATCTAAAACTGAGTTGTTAGTTTTTGGTAAGGAAAGGTTAGTGATCCTAATTTTAAAATTATACTTAGAAAACTTGACCCCAATTAATGAAGCAAAATATTAGATTTATATTTCGATATTAAGATTCTCCATGCACGTTGCTAAATTGATAGAAAAATTATGTGTCAACTTAACACTACTAAATATGTATATGGAGGTACTTAATTCGGATATAAAGCTGACGATTATTATTTAATTTTATCTCATCTTACATACTGAGATTTTTTTATACGTTCATTTAACGTCGGCCTATTCCCGCTAATGGGGCCTAACACCGATGCCTGTAGACGAGCTACCCCCAACCAGGAACCTCTTCCCTTAAGAAGAGTAGGGATATTTTACTTGCCTAATATTTAATAGACAAGGGACCGACGGCTTTACATCCCCTCCGAAGGATGGTATATCCCCTATACAACCCTCGCCTAAGGATAGTATATCCCATATACAACCTTCGCCTAAGGTTGTATAGCTTCCGCACATACACTGATATACAAGCCGCTGGAAGATGTGTGAGGCGAGGACGGTCTTCGTTGGAACGGTCACCCATCCAACTACTAACCGCGCCTTACGTTGATTTATATCGCATATCGAAGTATGTACATAGTAAAGACGCACCCACACTCGCCCCCTACATACTGAGATGTTGCATATTGGCCTGCTCTGTTAGGTAGAAGCAAAACTACTCCCTCAAAAATATACAATAATTGCATAAATTTAGTTTCAACTTACCCAAGTTTAACCATATTTATTAGAGTTTTTTAGAAAGTAAATTGTTTTTCCATGAAATATTTGAATATCATATAGCCTACCTTGTTTACAACAATGATAAATATCAAACACCCAACTACTTGTATTATAAATTTTTAAAAGATCTTAATACAAGGCCTCAGTAGCGAAAATAAGCCGACGTTAAATATGTGTTTAAGAAAAAGTGTTCGTTTCCTTTACATACCTATGTATAAAAAAATTTAAAATAACCAATGCTGTCAACAAGCACACCAAGTGAACGATATCATAATCAATGTCCATTTTATATAGTATTACTTCTTTGTCTAATAAATAAAAAATATTACGGTTTTTGTGAACGCTAAACCATTATCAAATTTAGTATAAGATATACAATCACTGACTCGACCAATAGAAGCAGGCTACTCTGCCACTTCACAGACTATTTTTCCGCATGATTTATGATTAAAGTGTATATAAGTTCAAGTGAAATTCATTATAAATGTTTCTTTGATATTTATGTCGGCAATGTTGACTTTTTCATTACTTGCTCTTTTTGTAAATGCGAAGAGGAAATTTGTCTCTAGAGTTATCTCATAAAGGAAATTAAAAGCTTCTCTAGGGTTTCTCCAACTTTATTTTACATTTGTATTTAAAGAACGGTAACTCGTTTATATTTACTGAATCATAAATTCAAATGATTAAAAATAAATGTATATTCAATATATTCCCAGCTAATTATTTATTTATTATCAGTTAACGGGTTAGAAAAACCCGAATAGTTCAAATATCGTAAATATTCTGTGAAGTGAACTAAATTATATCATTTTAATATGCAAACCTTAGATAATGATAACGGTTTCATCACATAAAAATAACATTATAAATACAAAATCAAAGATTTGAATACAAAAATAAAAATAAAATAAAAAATATGTTTACAATGAAAAAATAAATTTATAAGGGGAAACTATACTTATAAATGAAAATAGCAATGAAGATTAAATCATATCTGCAAACTCTTGAGTTTGTCCAATGTAATATTAACCATGTCTATTTCGTAAGATATGTATTAATTCTTGGTTTAACCGAGTTTTAATTAATGTTGACCATGCGTTACGTTGTGGTGTTATTTTTTTATTATTTGCTAATGATTTATAAATTAACATTTTAAGAATAATATTCAAAATGTCAACTACCAGCGCTGTACATGAAAATTTCTGTTTTTAATAGTCAAGTACCTTCAATACCTTTTCGTGGATGCGTGCGTATGCCCGCTAAATATTTTTTTCAAGTTCCTTAGTCATCATTATGCCTCTTTTGGCACAGCAAGAATTATAATAAATAAAATGTTTCAAAATGATTCTAAATATTATATGAAATTACACTTAATTAAATACATAGTACGCATTAATTAGAGCTTTAACGCTAGAGTAGGGAGAGATGCAGACACCTGGCCAGGCATCATAGGCAAGAACGGTTTGGGCAACATGAACGCTAACGGTCAACTACTCCTAACTAAATGCGCCGAACATGATCTAGTTATAACAAACACCATTTTCCGACAAAAGGATAAATTTAAAGGCACCTGGCGTCACCCCAGATCAGGTCACTGGCATCTACTGGACTATGTTATTGTACGTAGGAAGCATCTCAAGGACGTCCAAATTACAAAGGCGCGCATTGATAGCGAATGTTGGACCGATCATCGTCCTGTTGTCTCTAAAATGAAAATTGTTATGAGACCCAAACACCGAAGAACTCAAATAAAACGTAGACTCCGTCTCTGTATTAGTAAATTGCGTGATCAACAAACCGTCGAACAGTTAAAGCAAAAAGTTCAAGAGAATTTGAGTGCACTAGAAGAAACCAATTCCGTAGATGTCGCTGCTAAATGGACACAAATTAAAGACAGTTTAAAAAGTGCGAGTGAGAAAATTCTTGGCACTGCAGCAAGTAAAAAACAGGAGGTCTGGTTCAATGGTAATGAAGCTTTTATACAAGAACTTCTTGACCGCAAACATACTGCCTTCCAAAACGCTATCAACCACCCCAACGACTCATCAAAAGCAGAAGCTTTTACCCAATCTAAATATGAAACGCAACGCGAAATCAGAAGAATAAAGAACGAGTGGTGGGCAGGCAAGGCCAGAGAAATTCAAAGGTACGCCGATTCACACGACTACAGGAATTTCTTTCAAGGAGTAAAAGCAGTGTACGGCCCCAGTCGGAAAAATATGTGCCCTATTAAAGATTTAAATGGAAATCTCCTCAAAGAAGACCGGGAAATAAGAGCCCGATGGAAAGAACACTACTCTAACATTCTTAACCAGCAACGTCAAGCCGATCACGATATTATAAATCTTATCCCTCAATATGACACCTTCGAAGACTTAGATAAACCACTAACAACGGAAGAGATCTTAACCGCCATTGGGCAGCTAAAAAATAACAAATCTCCCGGCGCCGACTCACTCCCAGCTGAGATCTTTAAAGCTGTGTCGTCAGAGCTCATACCCTACCTCAAAAAACTGTTTGATGTTGTGTGGGAAAGTGGTCAAGCTCCGCAGGAGTTTCGTGATACACTTTTAATCAACCTCTTCAAAAACAAAGGGAGCGCTGCGGACTGTGGAAATTACAGGGGTATAGCTCTCCTGGCTGTTGGAGGGAAGATACTCACTAAAGCGATGGCAAATAGGCTAACACCTGTTATGGAAAAGTTACTTCCTGAAACACTAAGTGGCTTTAGACCAAACCGAGGCACATCGGATTTAATCTTCACACTTAAACAGCTTCAAGAAAAAGCACTCGAACATCAAGGAGAAATTCACATGGCCTTCATTGATTTAACCAAGGCGTTTGACTCGGTGGACAGGGAAGTGCTCTGGAAAATTATGTTCCGCTTAGGTATCCCTAGAAAATTTGTGGAAGTATGTCGCAGTCTACATACAAACAACAACGCCCAGGTTATGTATAATAATGAGGCAACCGAACCTTTCCAAACCCTCACTGGAGTTAGGCAGGGATGTGTCCTGGCACCCCTACTCTTTAATTTGTTTACCACTGCTCTAACAATTATTGTTGACAACAAACTGACAGTCAGAGGAATAGGTCTCAGATACCGTTTTGATGGCGGTCTCTTTAACATAGGGCGCTTTAGAGCTTTCACGAAGACACGCACACGATTCATTTGTGATCTCCAGTATGCGGATGACTGTGCACTTTTAGCCTCTACGCCGGAAGAGCTTCAAGAACTTTTAGATGTGTATGCCCAGAGCTATGATTCCTTGAGACTTAAAATCAACATTGGAAAGACTAAGATTATGTCAACTCCTCATCAAGTGAACCAAATAGACATTACACTTAACGGAAATTCTCTCGAAGTGGTGGATCAGTTCAATTACTTAGGCAACGTTGTTAATGGCAAAGCAAACATGGACAGCGAGATTCGCAATAGAATTAACGCTGCATCTAGAGCACTCTGGGGACTTAGAGAGAGAGAGAGTATTCGACAACCACGACCTTGCTTTGTCAACGAAAATGGCTGTCTACAAAGCAGTTGTCATTCCAACACTGCTATATGGATGTGAAAGCTGGGTCACTTACGGTCGTCATGTGAAAGAATTAGAACGTTTTCAGCAAAGACACCTTAGAAGTATGATGAAAATCCGATGGTTCCATCACATATCAAATGTGGAAGTACTCAGGAGAGCAAACAGCCTTCCAATTGAGGTACTTATTTCAAGAGCACGCCTAAGATGGGCAGGTCACGTTTATCGTATGCATGATAACCGCCTTCCTAAATGTACACTTTATGGTGAATTGCTAAGCGGTAGAAGAAGGCGTGGCGGTCAACGAAAGAGGTTCAAAGACGCTCTCCATGAAAATCTAAAATCCTGCGGTATTGCAGACGAGCAATGGGAACAACTTGCAGCGGACAGAACCGAATGGCGAGGGGTTGTGGCCAGCTATCAAGGAAATGTTGCTGCAAGAAGGCCGAATCCAAGACCTAACCAGGTCTATGTTTGTCCTGACTGCGGTCGACATGTGCTCTCCCGAATTGGTCTCTATAGCCATAGTCGTGTGCACCGTAGATGAATGGGAATTACAATAGACTACACCTTTTACTTGTTTTTTATTTGACACAATTTATCGACTGTAACATTTTTATACTCGGATTCGAGTAACGGCTAATAATATAACATCTTCCTTTGTACAGAAGGAACTATTAATATATAATATATATAATATTGGTTATTCCAGAAATGATAAAATGCGGTGTACATAATTCGAAAGAAACAGTTATGATGTATGATTTTCAACTAGATAGATATTAATGACGGCATGGTAGCTCATTCGGCTAGAGCGCTTTGAGACCTCTACGCACGTTGTCACGACATTACTACTTATAGCGGACTACATCCAGGAAATCTCTTAGAAATTGTAGAGTTTTCAAACTGGGTGATAGCCCGCTAACCCGCAACACAAATTAGGATATTCAGGATAAAACATACCCTACTTTAGCAGGATTTGTCAATTTTCAGACAACCGCTCTAGCCAACTTTCACCTATTACACCTTCCTTTTGCACTATGCTTCTCCTCTGAAAACATCATACGTTTAACTCTTTTCTATTTCCTCTTATTTTCTGTTTATTTATTTTCGCTGTTTTTGTTACTTTTCAAAATTTTCTCCTCTCTACCATCACCTTTATTAGAATCAAAGCTTATTTAGACTGAAACTTAGAAAATAATGGCGTAGGCAGTTACCTCGAACGGGTTTTTTTATTGAGGATTTCCCGTTTTAGCTACCAAAATTGATTCAATATTCTAAGAGTTATAAGTTTTAATTATTTATATCCTTTTTGGACATTTTAATGATAGTGTCCTTTTTAATTCGTTACGTAGATGAAAGAAGTTGGACCAATTTATTTATATTTGTTCTTTTACCGAACCGAGCGCTACCCGTCCAACCTTTCAACTACCATGGCCTTCGCACCATAGATGTTTGGGCGACTCCGGGCCCATGGAGGCCAAATATATTGTGAATATTGAATACAGTTGTTTTGCTTGCTTGCCTTGCGTTGAGCGGCAAACGCACTTGGTCTGACTTTGCCGTGTTCTGGGTTCGATGTCCGGCAACCACACAAGCAATATCGGTATGCTTTTGTTAGCCGAATCATCTGGGTACTCATCAAGTATAACAGTTGCATTGGAACCATAAAGAAAACTGTGTCAATGCGTTTGATAATAATAAATAATTATGTCAAAATTATTTTGTACATATCACTTAGCCCACCCACATTTATGGAGACAGGTGCAAAAACGCTCCACCACTACATTACCGTTATTTGCTTGCGTTTGACGAGCTATATCTGTTGGTCTAACGGGAAAAATGCATAGAACATATCTTATGTAGAATTTTACGCTCTTCAAAATACTTTCTTGCTAGGACCAATAAGAACGGAGATATTTGCAAAAATTTATTTTAAGCGCCATTTTTTCAAGATGGCGGCGCGAGTGGTGCTTCTCCAAGGTCGCAAACTCAGAGCCATGATTAGAACGGTACATTTCCCACCAAATTTCATCTCCTTACGATCTTTTGCGTGGTAGACATTTTTTTCCCCATTGTTTGGATTAATAAATGTAAATAAAATTTTATGATGCATTAATTACACAACATGCATGTCAATAATATGTCTTTTTATTTATGGTTGACAGTACTGCAACATAAGGATTCGTTATGATAATAATATAATGACATATTAATTTTTTTTAAATGGGTCGTTAAATTTCAGTACTTTTATGGAAATTTTTAATCATCAGCTTCATTGTGATTTGCTCAGATCCTGATTTGACTTATTACTTTTTTTATATATACATTTATTTAACGTCGGCCTATTTCCGCTACTGAGGTCTAACATCGACGCCTGTAGACGAACTACCCCCAACCAGGAATTTTGCCGAACCTCTTCCCATAAGAAGAGTAGGGATTTTTAACTTGCCTAACATTTAATAGACAAGGGACCGACGGCTTTACATACCCTCCCAATGATGGTCCCCTATACAACCCTCGCCTAAGGTTGTATAGCTTCCGCGCATACACTGATATACAAGCCGCTGGAAGATATGTGAGGCGAAGACGCGGTCTTCGTTGTGAACACGAACGGGCCGTCAGTGTGGTGAAATAAAAAATCTGGAGCAGTGGGGGTTTAGAGCTGAGACCCTAGAGGGCGCTCGTGTACTTATTTTTGATGTGAGAAGCCTTTGGGTTCGATTTCTGTGGTGATAGATTGGGTACTACACCCTGTATATTGTGGTCTGGAACCGTTGTAGCACTTTGGTTCTTTAATTTTATTTTCATTTATACTTGTCTTTGAGTTCTGACAATGTCAGCGGCTACACCCTGTATATGATATTCTTGAAAAAACAACACTTGGTTTAAAACGCAACGAACAATTATTTTATTTAAGATTTTTCTGAACAGAGTTTGAAAGTAAGGGATAATTTAATTTAACAAAATTTTCTTCTTTAGTGGATGTAACTATTCGACAGCATAAATTGACTATGGAATTTAGCAAAAATGTTTATTAAAGTATTTGTCTTGATTTGTCTGAAAAAATTCACTTTGGTTAGAAACTGCGTGAGCCGTAAAGGCGAAACAAAATGGGGTCCTTAAGACGAAATAAAATGGGGCCACTTAAGGCGAAAGGTTTTTACTAAAAGATAAATAGGGGCCACTTAAGGCGAAGATAAAAATTAAAAGGCGGCCACTTAAGGCGAGGAGGTACTACAACTAAATGGGGATTTCCTAAAACTACTCTTTTTAACCAGGTTTCGGCCTGGGAAGCTAGTTCTGAACAGCTAGTCACGAAAAGTATGCTAGGACAGGGAGTAAGAAAGCTTAACTAGACGGTGGGTATCTACAACTTAAGTTAAATAGTAAGCGGACCGGAAGCACTAGCAAATTAGCTTATTACACTTAAAATCACTTTTAAATAACTTTTTCCATTAAATCGCGAATACTAAACATTGGAGTCACCGTCAAAACTGAACTTGCCTCGGGTATGCTATGTTCGAGTATTTATACGTTTGGGAAAGTTTCGTTTATCGCGCCCCATCGAGCCTCGCATCCCGTTTTAAAACGACTGGAAAGGACGGAAATCGCTCCGTGCGGGCGAGAATGAGTCATTGATTGCAACATATTGCGTAATACTGGAGACGTGAGATTTCGAAAATGAAAATTATATAGAAAAATTGGCAATGAAAAGACTAATTTTTTAAGATAAGAACGAAATCTGGATCTATTTTAGTTTAGAAGTTATTAAGCGTTTAATTAATAAAATCTGACACGACCCCGTAAAGTATTAACGGAGGTCCAATGTTTAAAAGTTGAAATGAAATGAGAATGTTCCCGATAGGTGCGCAGTGTCTTGAAATAAGATATAAAAATGTTCCTAACGGGTACGAGTCAAGTTGAACCGAGATATTGTATGCTGTCAAGCGATCAAAAATGGCGAAAATTAAAATAGCAATCGGGTTGCAAGAAATTGATGAAATTAAATTAAAACTTTAAGGCTCGAGGCACGGAACGTGGTTTGAAGTATACAGGGGGTGATCAAAAAGTAAGAAGAAATAAAATGCGAAGTGGCTGCAAGAAAGTTGTGAAATGAGTTTAAATGTTAAGTTTTAACGTAGTTAACGTATACCGGGGCGATCAAGAAGTATTAAAGTTTTAAAAATGAAATGGTTTATAGAAAATTTACGAATTGAAGTAGGACGTTGAAATTTTAGGTTTGGATAGTGATTTGGGTCAGGTTGACGAATATACGGGGTCTGTATTTTTAAGTGGCGTTTTTCGTAGTGAATCTGTTATGAATGGACTAGATTGATTGCTTGAAGTTTGATATTAGTAAATTTATGTTATTTTTGAATTATCAAGTGCTTGTGAATTTTTCCAGATTTATTTGACTTTGACTGTGGTTTTTGGATGTAAATAGTGTCTGGTTGACTTTTCTTATGTAATTTGCCATGGTGCAGGGATTGATATGATTTTTTGGTTATTTTTGAAATTTTTTTGTTTTTGGTTTATGACTTGTAGGGGACATACCCTACAACAGTTGGAACGGTCACCCATCCAACTACTAACCGCGCCTTACGTTGCTTTACATCGCATGAAGAAGTATGTACATAGTAAAGACGCACCCACGCTCGCCCCGATTTATTAATTTATTAATTATATTAATTTTTATTTCACCTGTATTTATATATTTTCAAAAATCAGTATTCGGTTTTAATAAAATAAGAGCTGCCAATATTAAACAACTTTATAGAAGACTTGAATCATCAACTTTATGCACATATACATTTTACTGTTTTTTTATTATAATTTGATCAGAGGCTTTCTATTGCCTTATATATTATATAAATAAATTAGAAATATATTGTTGAATTTAGAAAATGTTTAGTCTTTCAGTCTATAATTATTTTTTTCAGGAATAAACTAGGCGAATCAAATTCCAGGCTTTTCATGAGCAGATATTTTTCAAATTATTTTGCTCTTCAGGTTATTATAATTTACTGTTGAAAATGAAAATAAAATAAAATTTGTTTTAATCCTGCTTAAGATTGTGTTAATAATTTTTCCCATGTTAGTTTTTACTATTCTATGAATAAACTTTAAGGAATATCGTAATTTGAGTTCCATTCCTAGTAATCATCATTTTTTGGGTTTACAACATTCAAATATTGCTTGAAAGACAATTCTCCTAATATTTAAGGTACAATTTAAGTAACCGGAGATAAAAAACAGCATATCTCATTGCTACTATGTGGTTATATTCTGAACGACCCCACTTAGTTGCTATATTAGGCGTAGCAAAAAGTAACGTTGGTAATGAAATGTCACGAGTAATTTCAGTCTGATATCAACTTTAATAAAGTGCACTGTTTTACGACTTGTGGCTCCGTATCCCAGTTAACTCGTTTAAACTGATACAACATTCGTGCCGTCAATTTAATAAAGATACTTTTCTTATACGAGATTTTTTTGTTCAACGTAAACTAAGCAAAGTTACTTACAATTTATGTTTCAAAAGCTACTGATCATAGTTTTAACCTTTCAGGGTGATAGATACTTGATAGAGGTGGTACAAGATATACCAAGTAAAAAATATATCAAAATACTGATTACGAAAAATAATTAGTTATGAAGAGTTCTTACAAATATAATAGTCTAAGTGGCAACTATCACAACATTTAGCCTAACACTATTTTATTTGCAAAATTTTTTCTTTTTTGTATAATTGTTTTAAATTAATAACAATATTTGCCTAACATACAACCTAAGACAATCTAAAATGAATTGTATTTTTAGAACTCCATTCTTTTATTGTTTCTGACTCACTAAAAGGATTAGTGAGACCTAGGACTAGGTTATATTTTTTTTAACTTTAGATCGTAACAATGAATATAATGATTATAAACATTGATTTATTCTTCGATGTTTTCTATGCAGATATATAGATAAACAGAGGAACTGGTTATTTAGCTTTTACCACCGCGACCTTTTCAGGTCTCTTGTGGTGCTCCTAGAACAAATATATTCCTTATAGTACCTCATTCAGCTTTGTTCTTTGTACTAGACTCCACAGTATTGATAAAGGCCCTTTTGTATAGCTGTCCGTCTTTGGTTTTTCTTCTCCGAGAACTTGGAATCTCAGTCTCGCTAGGCCTTCACAGTGGCACAATACGTGAATTGAGGTTTCCTCTTTCTCTTGACAGAACCTGCATGTTGTGTCCTTTGCCAGGCCCGTTAGACTCATGTGTCTATTAAACCGGCAGTGACCTGGTAGAAAGTCTACTGTTACTCTGACGGCCTTCCTATTTTCTGTCTTGGGAGATTCCTCATCTATTCCAGAGATTTATTTTGCACCTATTCCTTAGTGGTTGCTTGTATGCATGGCTTTGCCGCGCCTCAAAAGGTCTCAGGTCCTATCGGGGCTTTGAGTGCGCCTTCCTCAGCCAGTTTGTCAGTTTATTGTTTTCTCTGTGTCCCTCGTGTCCTGGTACCCATGCTAAGGTCACTCTGTTCCGACTTCCTAGCTCTATAAGGGCCATCAAGCAGTCCCACAACAATCTTGCGTGAAACTGGTTGCTTTTATTGTCGCTTGACTATTAGAAAAAATGGCAATCGACTGGTTAACAGTGCCATGTCCTATTATCTCCCTTGCGCAACATCGTTGAGTATTTCCCTAGACCTATCGGGATACTGGTTTTTGACCTTGTCCAGTAAATCTCGGCTCCTACTTCTTGTTTTGTCTTGGAGCCGTCAGTGTACCAGGCTGTTTGTGCTATTATGGGAGGACCATTTTTCCAGTCTTCCATGTCTGGTATTACATTCTGAAAGTTCTTATTGAAGTTATACCTAGGGGCCATTACGTCCATGGGCATGCCTAGTAGGGGATCTGCCCTCATCTCTAAGTATAACTTCTGGTACTCCGTCCCGTGTTGCCGGCTAATTAGCGTTTGGCCTTGCATTAAGCTGTGTACCACTGACCGAGCTTCGCCTTGTATGAATATGTGTAATGGTGGCAGGTCCAAGAGAACCTCAAGTGCAGCTGCAGGAGCGATTTTTATAGCCCCGTGGCGCGCAGGCAAGCAAGCCTTTGTACGCCACCTAACAACCTTATTGCTCCCGACTGCACCGTCTTAGTCCACATACCGCTGATCCATAGGTTATTATGGGTCTCACTACCCTGCCCTCAGTTTTTTTCACACATTTGCCTACACCTTCCTAGTGCGATTGTTGCTTTGTGTGTGTCTCTTTGGATCTGGGAGTTCTATGTTAATTTTTGGTCTAAGATGGCTCCTAAATATTTTGCCCCACAGGCAAATGGAATTTCCACTCCGTAGAGCCTTAGGGGCTTTAGGCCTTCCAGTGCCCTTCTCCGTGTAAAAGTGCCGACTGTGGTTATGTGAGGATTCATAGAGAGTCCTTCTTTACAACACCATTTGTCGACAACCTTTAAGACTCTTTGCGAACGCTCCGTTATTATATTCGCGAATCGCCTCTTGACAAGTATGCTAGATCATCAGCATATCGTAAGTAATAGAAGCCTTTTGAGGACAATTTCCGGAGAAGTTCGTCAATCAGTTTTGCCCACAGTAGTGGAGATAGTACTCCTTCCTGGGGGCGGCCTCACCTAGATTGGATATTATAATCGTATTGTCTACGCTGGCTATAATCCACCAGCAGATCACTATAATAAAATCACCTAATATGATAATGTTTTCAAGCTGGGAAGTCGTGAATGATAGCAAATTATCAATATGTTATAAAAAAATATGTTAATGTCACTTAAGGACAACCTCTATTTAATACACAACAATATATTAAGACTGCCAAAATTGAGACCTATTCATAAATGCTCAATACCTCCAGGATAGCTGAATTGTTCCAGGATAATTTTACATTTTATACATTCTCGTAGATGGGATACCTACACTGCTTCCTTTATCCTGCCTATCCTTTCGAAGAAAATCATAATTTGGTATTTTAGATGAATAAGCGAATCTGAATATTTTTTAGCTAATTTTAAATTATCTTCGGATTTAATGGGTATGTTCTCTTAATTAAAAATATATTGCGCCTATGCATAATACTGTTGGTAAAGAAAGGATCATACATATAAGAAAATAATGAAACTTACTTTTAGTAATACAAAGTCCATTAAATGGAGCTTTACGTTTCGAGTACACTTAAGTAAGTTAATATAACACCTTATTTTATTCTCACAAGTGAAGGAAACACACTTATAGCCCTTTGGTGACCAATAAGCAATAAGGGAATATAGAGGGTGTATAATCGTATTCTTGCTACGATCCTACGTGGAACAATAAGGGCGCACTTCGTAATGAAATAAAAAACGCGAAAGCGAAATACTAACTAGGGCACCTTAAATATAAATTTAAAATTAACAAGAGAGCTATATATTACAGGTTTCTATTGAGTTTATTTGGGGAACAAGGTTAATTAATATACCTTGCAGACAAAAAGAAAATAGGATTTACGCCTAAGTGTGTATTTTGATATATTAAGATTATTTTTTTTAATTAAACTTCATGAAGACGGATCAGGATACACATTGCACATTCTGTTTTTTAATATTTTATTAAGGTTAGTGTGATGAATGTATGTCCATTAGATACATATAAACCAACTTGTAAGCCCTGTTTTCATTCTGAATAACTAATTAAATAATATTTTTTTAATGATATTAATAGTACCATAATGGCAGTAGTTATAGTAATAATAAAAGAGGAAATATAGGGAGAAAATATGATAATCTTCGTGGAAAACTGTCGCAACGATGAATATGGTGAATAATAGGAGAAATATTATACAGCTGCTTTCTGGATAGTGAAATCGCACGTTTGAAGCTAGCGTTGGGTTCGACAGTCAGGACACTGCATACCGGTGGCAGGGTGCTAAATGGGCGAACATCTGTCAATCGACAAGTTACAGCTCATGACAATGAATGCCATGACGAAGAAGAATTACCACCAGCAGACGTAGAAGTAAAACTCCCCACCTGGACAGCAGCGCCCAGGTCGTAGAAACAAACGGGCTACTCCCAGAAAGAACTACATAACCGGAAGAATAAAAAGTAGCAAAGAAACGAATATAGATGAACATACTTTCTCGTTATCGTGTAGAAACAATTCTTTGCCTGAATGGAGACTTGGAGACGAGCGTACAAGATCTTGCTGATAGGTGGCAGGGCCGAAATCAATACGCCAAAAGCTATAACAAGCTCCTTTTTCATGATATAAACCCTTCCATCAATCCAATAATACCGAGGTTGAAAAACAACAACAGGGATACCCAGTGATATATAAGATAAGATGCTGAATTGAAAATGGTGACAGAGGAATAATTGGATTCGTGATTAATCTCTATACATACAGCTTTATATTCTGGAGCTGCTACTACCACAGAGCCTAATGGCCTGAAACTTCAAACTCAGAAGGAAAATACTAGCACCTAGAAATCAAATAGCCGGCTTGGAAGACGCGACTCGGAAGGCAAGTACTAAAAGCTAAAATGAACATCATCAGAGAGAAGTTCGATAGCAATAACAGTACACAAGTCAAAAAATACTAGAGAAATATATTATTTGGGAATTTCCACACTGTTAAGAAAATACCTAGTTTTCATCTATATATCGCCGATTTTTCATCTGAACATGTCATACAGAATACTAAGTTTAAGTAATCATCATTAACAAATACGAGCTAATAATATTACCCAGCTTTTCCGCATTTATATGAACATTTTTACTTCTGAACATATTCAAGCCTTAGGAAAAAATTATTAGACACTTTAAAAGCAAACCATTGCAGGGTACATCAGAACAACAACCTTATCCTAGTTAATACTTGAAGAAATTAGATTATAATGTGTTAGTAGAATTCATAACATATCAGAAGATTCGTTACAGTTATCTTGAAAGTCGAAACCAAGACAACGTGGAACACTCCACACCACATATAGTAGACAATCCTCAAATCCAAAGATAAAAGCTGTCTGGAAGAGGGTTAAACATTTGAACAACGTAGACAACATCCATTACCCATCGACATTACCAATGTCTTTCCGGGGATCGAAAACAGAACAGAGCAGTATCACACCAGAGCGAATTTTCCACATAATGCGCTCTAGCCGACTGAGCTACCGTGCTGGTTAACAATTCTATTAAGTAATACGGCTAAACCTTCAGCGATGCAACCACGCAGCTGCGTGGTATCAATTAAGGCGAAAGATCTTTCTGCAATGCCTGATACAAATGTTTCTGCTACAGGTGTCCAAGACTGCGTACAATTTATATTGCAGGAAAGTGCCTGAACTACCACCATCCACATGACCCATATTCTTCCCAACCCTACTTCAGTTGATTTGCTGTAAGGAAAATACATCAAGGGTGTTGTCATGTCTGCTCGATAGCCGCGTGGGTTAAGGCGTGAGGTGGCAATCGCGATTAATCACACGGGCATCGCACCACCGGGTTCGAATCCTGGCTCCGGCACTGACACTGTCGGAGGAAATGGTTGTATGTTCGCGTTTTTTCAATGTGTAACGCCCTTCCGCACAAGCCCCAGGCTTCTGGAATTGGGGGTTGTCTAATTTCTGTCGTGTTATTATTTATTTATTATTATTTATTTATGACTGATCAGAAACTTGCACTCATTGATCAGCTTCAACTTATTTCTTGCATGTGCATGACCAATTGTGGAAAACTGTTCGAGCATTTCCATTGTAGTTGAGACAGCACACAGGTCAGACGTGCAGTAAAATGCTCCCGCTAATTCCATCCTAAAAAGTGGAAAACGGAAAAGCAAATTACGTATCAAACGGTGTAAATAAAAATAAAATAAAGTGAATAAAAATACTAATTATCAACAAAAAAGTGTAGTTCAGTGTACAATAGGGCAGCAAGAATTCTTAAATCTTGGCCAAACGACCGACGAATTTCGAAGAAATAGAAAAGGTTAGGTAATCGACCAGAGCAATAAAAAAATTAGCCGGCCGAGGGTTTTTGGGAATACCAAACATCTAGTAGACAATAAGGGACTCTACTATCTACAAGTAATATATCCGGATAATAAACCATTGCAATTTACATTAAACTAAACACAAATAATAAAAAATGTCTGGAGATGATCGGGCCACACTAAATGACCTATACAAAAAACTAAAAACCGACATACAAAGCAGTGAAAGCACAATATCAAACAAAATCGAAATCTTAGCCGCTGTACTAGAACAAGCAAATTCAAAAGTATACGAACTAGAACAAAAAAACAAACAATTAAGTGAACAAGTGGAAAACTTAACAAGGGACTCTAAGAAAAATAACATCCTAGTTTTCGGTATTGAAGAAAGCGAGGGGGAGGATATTTATAATATTGTCACTTCATTATTTACAAATACCCTCAAAATCCCCACAAAAAAGTCTGAAATCAATCATGCATACAGACTTGGGAAGGCGCACACAAACAGACCTATTATGGTAAAATTCATTAGTTTTCATAAGAAAATTGACGTCCTAAAAAACGGTTACACATTAAAAGGCAGCTCAGTCTCAATAACAAGCGACTTAACAAAAGAGGATAGAGAGATACAAAAAACTTTAAAAAACACCAGAAACAAGCCAGGGACCAAGAGCTAAATGCGAAGATACGAAACAACAAACTCACTATAAACAACGTTGTGTATAGAGTTGAGGATCTAAAAAGGCTTGAAGAAGAAGCTGAAAGCGATATCTTGACGGAAGAGGATACAATAACTGAAAATCAAACACACACGAAAACTAAAACACCAGAAACAACACAACAGATACAAAATACCAATAGCCAAACAAAACTAATAAACAAAACCCCCAACAAGGCACCTACGAAACACAGAAACGAAGTCAATTACGGACTACGAAGTGTTGTAAAGAACGCGAAAAGCACAAAAGGGGGGGGGGCGTCTACATCGGGCAAAGTCAAATATAAATAATATCTCTAGGTAATTGTAGGAATCTTTGTTTGTACCAATCCAATAGTATAAGTAGTAGTATCCAATAATATAACCGTTTTAATTTTAATCATTATTATTATTAGTTAATTTTAGTTTTTGGTTAGTCCATATCTAACATTAAGAATATAGTTTGTATTTCGTCTCTACGTGTACTTACCATTAATCTTCTAAACAAACATTGCAAATGATTACTGATCTCCTTAAGTGTATTCAAACGCAAGATGAGACGAACACATTAGTTTTTAAATGTATTTCTGAAGGTTTAGAAAATAGGGACAGCCATAACTTGAACATAATACATTTTAACATACGAAGTTTAAAAAAAAATGTTGATGAACTTTTAATCTATTTGGAGGGAACGTTAAATAATATAGATGTAATTGTATTATCTGAAACATGGAATATAGAAAGTGAAAGGCATTTTATTATACCTGATTATGATATATTCTATAACAATTCCAAATATAATCAAAATGATGGTCTTATAGTGTACATAAAAGAATCTTTACCAGCAAATGTGAATATAATAAAATTTTCTGAAACCAACTTACTAAAAATAAATTTTAACGCGAACAATATTGATATAGACATTTTAGCCTCTTACAGGCCCCCATCAACAAACACTCAATTATATATAAATGAACTGTTGAAAAACATTAATAAAAATAAAATTGAAATCTATCTGGGAGACATAAACATAAATATAGAAAATAATAGTAATAATGAAGTAAATCATTATTTAAATGTACTCGCTGAGAATGGTTATATTTCCTATATAAACAAAGCCACTAGGGCAACAGAAACTACATCAACCATAATAGACCACATTTTTGTAAACAAAAAAGATAATAATACAGATACAATATTAGTATAAAACCAATGATCTTTGAAACGAACCTCTCTGATCATTACGCAACTTGTTTAAGTTTAAAAGTCGGCGAAAATTGACAAAAAAGTCATGCTCCTAATGTAATCTGTAACAAAATAAATCTAGAAAAACTAAAAAATCGCTTAGAACGAGAAAACTGGGATGACGTTGTAAATTGCAATAATATACAAAACAGTTATGACACTTTCATTAATAAAATAAAATCCTACATAAATGAGTCCACCACAAGTATAATTTTAAAAAATAATAAAATCAATAAAATAAAACCGTGGATAACACTTGGACTAATAAATTCTATTCGCAAAAGGGATAATATGAAAAAACAATTATTAAAATTTTTTACACAGGAACTAAAAACGCAATATAATCAATATAGAAACACACTATATAATTTAATAAGGAAAACAAAAAATTATTTTTATACTAACGAAATAAAAGATGCAAATGGAAATTACAAAAAAATTTGGGAAACAATAAACAAAGCAACAAACAGTAAAATTAAAACTTCAAATAATAATAATAATATAAGCGATGCAAATGGAAAACAAATAAATAATAATATCGCTAAAGCAAATTATATAAACGAATATTTCATAAACATCGGTGATAAAATGGCAACAAAAATCGAAAAAAAATAAGAGGAGCCCGGAAACTACCTTTAACGATAAAAAAGTAGACTCAAGTTTATTTCTGCACCCTACCACAAAAAATGAAATTATATTAATTATCGCAAATCTAAAAAATAAATCTGCTGCAGGTCCAGATGGCATATCGAGCAAAGTAATAAAAAATATATACCAGTATATAATAAACCCCTTGATTCATCTAGTAAATCTAGCATTCACACCAGGTATATTACCATACCAATGAAAAGAGTCGGTAGTTACACCAATCTACAAATCAGGTGATAAAACAGATGTAAGCAACTACAGACCGATATCAGTTATAAACAATTTCACGAAAATCTTTGAACAGTTCTTGAAAAATAGATTAACTAGTTTTTTTGATAGGCATCATGCGATTACGGATAGGCAATTCGGTTTTCAAAAAACAAGAGCACAGAACATGCAGTTCTAGATATAATTTACAAAACAGTTTCTAATTTAGATGCAGTTTTTCTAGATCTAGCTAAAGCCTTTGATACCGTATCACATCGAATCCTATTAATGAGACTAGAAAATATTGGTGTACGAGGCGTTGCTTGTGATCTTCTAAAGAACTATCTCACAAACCGAACACAGAAAGTAAAAATCGATAATTCCCTGAGTGAAACACAGACCATCACCATGGACGTACCACAGGGAACAGTGTTGGGTCCAATTCTGTTCCTTGTATACGTTAACAACATAGCTAGTCTAATAAATTTCCGAGGTCATATAACATCTTACGCTGACGACACAGCTATCATTTTTGTGGATGAATAATGGGAAAATGTTTATTCTATAGCCGAAAGCAGCCTAAATATAGTCTACCAATATCTAAATGTTAACATGCTCAGCCTAAATGTGGATAAGAGTAAATTTTTAACCTTCACCCTCTCAGCGGATGACCAATTGACCAACCAGTAAAGGGATTCCTCACTGTTCATAAAAGAAATTGCCAAAATAAAAATGAATGTGGATGCCCTGAAATAAAAAAAACTAACAAAGTAAAATACCTCGGAGTAATGGTTGACCATCATCTAAGATGGAATGAACATATTGAATATAAAAAAATTAGAATACTTATACACAAATTCTACCAATTAAAAGGCATACTAAACAGAAAAAATTTATTCATTGTTTATGACTCTTTAGTTGCATCGATTATTAGCTACTGTATTGAAGCATGGGGAGGATTATTTAAAAACTCTCTAAGAAACTTGCAAGTTACACAAAAACAGTATATTAAAAATAATACTGAACAGAAACAGATTACATAATACCACCCTGCTATACGAGGAGGCAAATGTAAAAAATGCTTACGCTTATCGTTCTTTATTGTGGTATTATAAAGTACAGGATTCCGTATATATATCCCACGATTACCCAATAAGACCATTAAGAAATAAAAATCTTGTTATACCATTATATAAAAAAACACATACACAACGATTTATTCTATTATGGTCCAAAATTGTATAACATACTAACCCTTAATATTAAAAATATACAAAAGTTAAATAAATATAAAACAGAATTAAAAAACTTTATACTTGATAACCAAGATAAGATCGATATTATTTTGAATCAACAGTTTATATAAAAATATTTGCTCCAACCACTATAGTTATAGCCTTGTCTTGATAGTTAGACCAGAATAATATATGCCATCTCTACGATTTCCTTATTTTATGATTCAGTATAAACACCTACCACTACCTTCTAAATTTAAATTTAAGTTTCAGGCTGTCCCAACCAACAAAGAAAGGGAAAAAATGATGACAATATGATGATAACTATATGTAATATATTATGTCTATATAGATAATACACCTATCCTGTGTTGATACTCTGCAAAACAAGCCGCAGCATGCTTAGGCGATTATATCATTGCAGGATGGTGTCAGAATATGTAGAAAACTGTCTTTGATATTTTTTCTCTTTTTTAGTTGTAAATTTTTTACCTGTCTTTGATTAATGTATGTATACATGTATATATATGTATGTATGTATAAGACATACGAGAATGTAAATATTAAATTCTTTTGGTCTTTACCAACAAATGTAATTTAATTAAGTATATATGTACTTGGAATTATATATTAATAAAGTTAAATAAAAATTAAATTAAATTTGCGAATATTGTGTTGGAAAAACTTGCAATAACATCGCAGTTATCAACATTCTCCACGAAGATGACCGATTGAGCAGTGGCGATATGATGCAAATGGAAGAAACTTGTTTTGTCCAAGAACAAACTCACATTACCAAGCCAGGACCATAAAAAAAGATGAAGAAAAGTTAAAACGATAAAAAACAACTAACACCATGACATAATTGAATAATGTGGAATATGCTTAGCGGCAAAACCAAGTTTAAAAAAACACGACTAGAACCTCACCTCAAAGGTGATGTGGAAATAGTTTCCATGAAACTTTTAAGCATACATAGATATGGGTTAATTCAGCACCGTATGCACGGTGCAACTTTGGGAGGAAAGAAGTTTTGTTTAGATATTTAAGGACAAATACATTTTGTAAATTTTTTCATACTCTGCAGCTTTCATAGTCGATATTTTTTCATTAGCAGTCACTTCAAATGGGGAAAATAGAGGAATAATTTTCAACACCTATTTTTTGTTTTTGTTCGATAACTCGTTTTCTAAAACAGTTCATGCAAGACAAATTGAACAGAATTTCGAGAGCCATCAAACCTTTTTTAAAAGTTACTCTAGCTCAAACGGGAAGTGAAATATTTAACGACAAAATTTCAGCCCTTTTTCAAAAGTTGTTCTCCACCTTGAAGCTAAGATAACAGAATACTAAAAACTTAAATTCAGACTTATCCTGACATCTTCCCCAACCTTCACAACCTTTAAAAGAATCGTCAGTTGCAGATTCTTTGCAAGGTAACTCCCTATAGATTGGGCCAAAATATAAAATGAAACATACAATGGCGAGTAACCTAAACAGCAGATATAAAAGTAAAGTAAAACAAAATCACAAGCACGTAATAGTATTTCTCACGAATGTGAAACTTTACAGCGAACCTTGGTGTAATTTTCATACGAGTGGAAAATGGTCATTTTTACATTATGCTTTCTCTAGCAATAATAAATAACACCACAGGTAATTACGACCCCGTTTATCCCGGAAGGCTCTAGAAAAGCCTTGTGTGGGAGGGGGCTACACATTTAGAGACAAGGGACACGCACCCAACATCCATGTATAGTGGAAAAATCCCTCTCACAGCATTTTCCACTGCCACGACCGGGGATCGAACCCGGAACTTTTGGATCAGAGGCAAGTAGGCTCATCTCTCGACCACCAGTCATACAGATGCAGAAATAATTTGAAATTTGAATTTAATAATAATAATTTATATGATCTTTGTTTGGCAAATCATTTTATATTTATTTTTGTCTACTATGAAATCTGAGATTTTTCAGTGTTGAAATATAAGGTATAATGAGAAAACCAATAGTTTAAAGTATTTAAAATGTCATTACAATTATGTTCCAAGACACTTAATAAATAAAAAGAACAGGGCTAAATAAAACCCTGCGGGACACCCATAGTTAAGTTTAAATAGCCTGATTTAACACTGCATGTGCTGTCTTCGTTCTTATGTTTCGAACTTATATATTGCTTCCGATCTTCTAGGAATATAATTAATTTAGTGACAGACTCCGCATACCATAATCAAAAAATTATGATTCGTGCTGTCAAATGCCCTGCTGAGATCACAAAATGTACCAACAGGATACTCTCCTCCTGCATCATGCCACTCGCTAGAGAAACCATGTTGATTCCTTGTAATTATATTAAAACTTTCCAAGTAATTTACCAACCTATCTAGGTAGCAATATTCGAGCACTTATCAGGATCAAGAGGGTACGGTTACAGGCTTATAGTATTGTCTGAAAGTTATTTGTGACATTCTATGAATATTCTTTCCTATTATTTGGGTTTTCTACCACATGTATTATTATCCTCTTCAAAAACAAATCACCGAATCTACAAAATAATAGAACGTAAACTTAAACGTCACGGGCGCAGAGGTTTTTTTCCAATAATTCTATTATTTTGTAGATTCGGTGATTTGTTTTTGAAGAGGATAATAATACATGTGGTAGAAAACCCAAATAATAGGAAAGAATAGGCTTATAGTTTTCCAATAATTGTGCATCCTTTTTCTTACAAATAGGTACCACTTTTCCAATCTTTAAGTTATCTGAAACGTTTCCTATCCAAAGGGTAAATTAATAATGTAAGTATGTCAATGGTTTAATAATATAATAAATTACTCCTTTAATTCTAAAGCAGGGAATATCATCAGGACGACATGATTTTCTAGATTTAATTTTTTGTTTTAATAAATTTAGTAATTCTTTTCTCGTGAAAGGTTTAAGAATGAAGAATGGGTTTTTCAAACTCCGTGTTTATGAGTATCGTTTAATTTAGGTATTTGCTTAATAGTGGTATGCGCTGCCTCTAAGAAATTCGACAAAAAATGACGCTACTATTTGAGGTTGATCATATGTAGTATAGTATGGTATATATTATTTAAACAATACATAAGTCATTGACATCCCAATAAATAATACTATACATGAATTTCTATAGTATAGCAACATCCTTGTATAATTCACATCCGAATGCATCTTTGCATAATTCGAAAAAATCTCTAAATTTGACAAAGAAGTTCTTTACAAAATATATCATCTGATTTGATAATCGATAGCTTTTCTATCCAATTTTAAAATAATTTGAAATAACTACATTAGACCGAAAAACTGTTCATATTCCAAAACCACTTAACAAAGTATATTAATTCTTTCCCCAAAATATCCCACACATGTAAAATTAGAGTAATCTGAAACTAGTACTCATTTTTAAAATTCAGTGTGATTAACAAATTAAATTATTAACGGCATATCGTTAACAAAAAATATAAATGAAACAAAAAATCGCAATAGTAACTAATCTGAACTCCATCAATTATTAAATTCTCTTTTATACAGATTTAATTACACTTACTGAATGTACCACGAGAGAAAAACTAAAAATGCATTCCATCGCCGTTACTAAATTAAATGATTGCGAATGCGGAAGCCGGTAGTATTCACAACGTGATCTGAATTAACTCTGAATGTCAAAGTTAATGTGTTTCAAAAGAATTTTTCGAATGTTTTTCATTTATTTCAGCGAACATATATCTATTGGCGGATTACGATTAATGTTTTCATTTCAAACCCAAGCTATTATTATTTTAAAGCGTACATTGTTGGCCTGGTTTTAATAGCTTTGGTGTTTGGAAACATAATAACATTAACTGTGAATAAGCAGGAATATAAACGTTAAAAATATATACCACAGGGTCAAATATATGTTTTATGAATTATATAACTTTAATAAAAACTTTAAAATATTTTTTTGTTAATTTATTATTAAAATTTTATAATGTTCATTTTGCAGCCCTCAGGTTTCGAGATTTCCAATAATGCATCGGTTTACAGAATATCAACCATTTTAATTCTAATAATTGGGTGATTCCGAAGTTATTATTAAAAAGGCCAAGGTCGATTAATGTACAGAAATCTGCCCTTGAGCAAGGTAATGATATACAGAGTGTCCAGCATCAAAACGGATATGGCGAAATTGGAGATAGAGCACACTTTGCTGAGTTCAGACACCCCCACATTTAAAATTGAAATTTGTGATTTTCAAAATACTATTCTTGACCAATTATTCACACCGCTATATTTTTGGAAGGACCACACTTATTGGGACAAAATTCGGTACATATATTACACTCTCTTGGTCTAATCAAACACATAATTTATTTGGGAAAAATTCCAGGTCCGGACTCGGGTTTTTTAAATGTTGCTTTCAGTGCTCTGAACAATACCTCGTATTTCGATGCCGTGTTAAAGACGCTGTTTGTCGTTCATGTTCTACAAAGTTCAAATTGCTGAAGTTGTATAAAACTAAAGTTTCAACTAATATCATACGAAGAAATTCAAACAAAATCGTGCCAAATAATAATTGAAATAGAACAAATATACTAAAAAAGCTTTATTTGAATGTGGACCAAGGCTACGGTTACACCTGATTACTGATGGAGTACCCAAAATTATTTTTTTTCCTAGGGCATAGTGTGTCGTATGTCATGGCACTGCTAGCCCGGAATTGTGACGTAAGTGATAATGACTAAAAAGTTATATCCTAGCTCAGTATGCCAGAGCATTTCTGTACACTATACTTAGAATAATTCAAATGAAACTACTTTTTCCGATGTGGTGAGAAAATAAAACACTTGATGATTAAAAGACAACACGAAGCGGATTATATTCACAGATTGATATAATATACAAGAAACCGATGTGTATACAACAAAAATGACATGTGAAACTTAATTGTCCAAAATGGTAGGTTAGATTACCTAATGTAACTTATATGATCTATACACATGCTTATAGACCTTTTAGGTACCCATTCAGGTTTGTACAGCAATAGCAATGGTAAAAGGTAATAATACTGTAGGACATTATTTATCTGTATAGAACTGACTAGTAGGTGTAATTTCCGTATTTTATTTGCAGCTGTCGGTCGTTTTCCTCATTATTGTCAAAGAACCTACCTAAGCGTATCAAAGAACATCTTGCTTGAAGACAGCAAAAATATCCTTCGAAAGGAATTTGCGGTACTGCGCGCGACATGTAAAGATGCCCTCGGAAGATATTTTTTGAAGACTATGAAAGTTCTCGAGACATGAGTGCAAAATAAAATTTTTGGAAACTACAACAAAAATTAATTTTTCGGTACTACAACGAAAAACACCCCGCGGGGCGTAATTCTTGCAATTGCAGTGAACGACGTCCCACGGGGCGCGATTTTTGCAACTACAGCAAGAAAACATCCGACGGGATGTAATTTTTCTAACTATAACGAAGCACATTGCACGTGAAGTAAATTCCGTAACTGCAACGAAATTTTCTACGACGGAGCGTGATGCCCGCGACGTAATGCACAATTTACAAGGCGTAATTTTTGCAACTATCTGAAAACGGACTTCCAAACAAAAATCTTTTCTGCGACCTAATGTTCTGTAGCACTGCCCCTCATACAAGGTATGGACTATCAGAATGGATTAATAGTTCCCCAATAAAGTCCCTGAAGGGGGATTTCCCGCAGATGACAAAATTTTTATTTTCATTTTTTCGAACTCGTTTTTGGCGGTAAATTTATTTGTTTTACTCAACAATATCGCCTTTTATCTTGTACGTAGTGCCTTGCCTGAACGTATGAATATAATATTTTAATCTGTCGCGATTCAAACATCTTTAAACTTGATAAGAAAGTGACTGAAATTACCTATGATAATTTACCAATACGTATAAAGACAGGTCACCTAAAAGTCACAAAGTCGCAAATATAAAATTTTCAGTTGAATCTTTTCGGTGTCGATCGATTGCTTAAACGCAAACCATTGGATGGTAGTTGGAAGTTGCATTGTCCGAGTGGTCTTAATCCCCATCATGTGTGATATGGACCGACACTCTTGCTAATATTATACCTCTATATATACATAAATTGTTTACTAACAAATATTTCCAAAAGACCAATACATAAAAACCTTTACCTGAATCCTATCCTCTTTCATTTTATCTTACTGAGTTATTACTAACAACATTTTCTTTCAGGTTAATTAAGAACTGTTAGAAATTAAAGTATTAACAAGTAGTGTTAGATATAAAACAGTGCAGCGACGTTCCAGTTGATACGATTTGGTGGGCCACCGTTGAGCAAAATTAAAGTAAGTATAAGTTTTGTATTTTATGGTTGCCTAAGTTAAGCCGAACCTATCAAGTGAACGCCCTAGCAGTTAATTTCGAAAGTGTAACAAACCGTCCCTCATGTTGTCTTTAATTTCCATAGTCTACTTTGTGAATCATCATTATTCGTAGCATTTTGATAAAATGCAGTATTCATTTTAAAAGCTTATAAAACCATCACTCTGTGTAATAACGAAGATAAATATGGCATTTTCGGAAAGGGGAAACTATGGACTTTGCAACTGTGAAGAAATATACAGGGTGTTCCATTTGAAATAACAAAGTTGCCCTATCCCCGAAAATACGCTATGTCATCTCAGGTTAAACCGTAAGTAAGCAAAAAAAAACGAATACCCAGAAAAAATTTATCAAAATTGGAAGAAGACTGGCGAAAACCGCATTTTATATCTCAACTAGTTCAAAAGTTATATAGATTTAAAAAGATTTTGAAAAGGGTCAGAATATAAGTGAGCATCCGGTACCAATATCCGTCAAAGTTGAGATATGCGTTGACCATAATATGCACGACCTACTCATAACGAGTAGCCTACCTGTCATAGCGGTATTGTTCTCAACCAATGAACCCTGCCTAGATCGCTATAGGTACGTAACAAGTAAATAAATTATAGACCTCTGGATGAGAAGCATGTATTCCTGTATTTTCCTTGGTTGCTCTTCTTCACACTACTCCATTTTGTTTAGGTTTAGATTAATTAACATATTGTGACTGACTGCATGGTCTCTGGCCATAAGCCATAAAAAAATTATACTCAGAAATATAAAAAAGAAAATTGAATTCCAAATCCTTATGTTAATATATTTCTCCTGTATCAAGAAAAAATATTTTTTGGTTGACACAGTTTAAACATTTGGATTTTTAGCTTCCAAATAAAATATTTAACAAAATTGCTTAATTTACATATATTTTTCACTGTATATTTTTCGCACTAGTATAAATACTAGGAAACCACTGATGGCGTTACAATTTAGTTTTCTTTAATTTCATATGGATTAAATACAGTGATTTTCTGTACTTTTTGATTCTGTACTTATTGTTACACCTCCATTATATTTATTTTTTGATTTTTTGTTTTGTAAAAACAAATAATTGACAATAATGTGATTTTCCTGTATTTTCCGCTATTTGAAAAGCTTTTCGTCTTGTTCATCTGCAAGAAACAATGGCATGAAGGGTATTTTTTATTTACAGTTTACAAAATAATCTAAAATCTTTGTGAAAAATAGAACATAACATGATATACTTGCTTTTCTATATTTACATACACTCATGCAGTTAGGGATAAATTAGCTTTTATTCAGCTCTCAGAGATGGCGGTAGAATTAAGAGTTGGGAACGTTTTTTCTTCTTTAAGCTGCTACTCACGTTACTAAATAATCTAGTAGGTTACAACTGTTACAAATGTACTGATAGCGAGCCCTTAGATAGTACGGCTAGAGGCTCTTCACTGTAGGTGACAGTTTATCAATGGTATTTGAAGAACCCAGTAGTAAATAATTCAAGGAATTGATGCTTTCACTACTCGTATGTAATTTGACAATAAAATATTGTGGATATTCTTAAATATATTCTTAACGAGTATACTTCCAAACACGTCTTCTTTCCCAAGCCAGATAATTGACGATTTGTTGCATTGCGATTAGTCCAAGTATTTATACTGGTGTAGAGAAAAAAATTGTTGTACAAATTTATGAATTTAATGTATGAAAAAAATGTATTAAAATAATGTAACTGTAATATTCTATCTGAAAGATGGTTTTGTTACGAAGAAATATGTTAACTTTAGGACATTTTCTTATTTCGATGTCTATTACAATTGGCGTTATCCCAGAAGGAAGTATGGTATTGCAATTGAAATGTACCTTCAAGTTGTGGGCCAGATGTATTGAGACGATGAAAGGGGACATCGACAGGCTAGCCATATTTTAAGATGTAAACGAAATGAATAATGTTGTGATTGCTTGTTATTAATTGTTGTATCTCGCTTGTTATTAATGCTACAAACAGGAACAAAACATCATAGCAATCAGGAAGGATGACACAACAAATTTGCAAGTGAAGAATTTTTTTTTTGTACGGCTTGATTTTGGAGCAAATTGATGAGGAAGGAAAGAAAGTACATCGAAGATAGATACCAGCGTTTAAAGTTGAAAATCTACATAAGAGAGTGATTTTTGAAAATTATCTGATTTTATTACATCTAAACGGGCACAGATATCGTTTCTCAAATTTGGAAGAATATAAAACATAATGTCGGTTATATATCCGTTCATGTAAATCACTTGAAAATTTTATGTAATGCCTTCTTCACAGGACGATTTTTGGGTAAATTTTGATTAAGCTATTTAAGGCATGAGTTTTAAATTTTGCCAACTTTTACCATTTTGGGTGGGGCCCACGGAATACACTTTTTAGCCACTTTATGAATCGCGAGCACTTTACTGTGGATGCATTGACAGTCAATTTAAGTTCCCATGGAATTTCACAGCATTATTATTCCTTTCAGAAATAGCGATGTTTGGCCACTATTATGCTTTTGGTCTACTGTAGAGCAACTGGGTGAAATTATATTTAACAATTTTTAGTGACCTTTTCTACAAAATAATTGCCTGAATGTCACAAACTTGAATATAAAAATATTAAAAGAAATTTAAAGCACATGAGTGAACTAGAGTAAACGATGGGAATTAAGGATATCAAAAAGAACGATGAAAATATGCAGCTTATAAAAATCATAATTACTGCATAATCAGTTTACGAGAATAATCACTTAGTTACAAATTACTTCATGATTATGTGAAATAAGCCCGTACTATATTCGAAATGACGCGCAAATCGCTATGGCGCAATTTTAACATAATATTAAAAAAGTGCCAGGAATTAACGGTGCAGAACTAATGCTCTTACTTTAAAATATGTCAGCAAATTCATTCGAGTAATTGGAAGGTTAAAGCCGAAAGTAATTAACGAGTAAATTATCTTTCCTATATGCGCTTAGAGATCAATATATTGCGGGTCGTTGAGGGAATCTGGGAAACGTTATTTATCACGTAATTGCAAAATTTTCCTGTGCTTCAATTAATTTCATGTGGCATAATCATGAGAACTAATTAAGTGTATTTGTTGAAAAAGTTGAAAATTAATTGTTAGACTGTTTACTCATCAACTAATTGAGTAATATCTACAAATGCTATTGGTTTGCAGCAAACTAATGTGAGACCTCGTTAGGATTAATCTGTTGAGCAAATACATGTAAGTTTATGTGCATTAACTGATATTAATTCCTGTTCAGTGAATAGTACTACAAATGAAAATTTATTTAATTTTACCTGACGTTGAAAATTGACAGTGTTCACCTTTTGCTTGGTTTAATCACTTCTCTTATTTTATTTATGGTAAAGAAAAATCTCTGAGAAATTAAAGCTATTTTGCACATGCACATGATAAATGGAAATGTATGAAAATATCTTTAACAGCCTTTTATGTATGGATAAAATGGCTTAAAAGTAACCTATTAAAATTGTGTTGTTCCACCATAATTTTATATTTAACTCATATAATCAATTTCTGCGTAATTTAAAACGTTTTTCCAACATTGTGGAAGAAGCCTGATGTAACTGTTTGCCTAAAAAATAATCCAGAAGAACTCAATGATCTTGGAGTCATTAGAATATTACCAACTATGGTAAAACTCATTCAAAAGATAATGGAATAACAGGTAAGAGAATACCTAGAAAAATACAAACTAATACCTTCACAATACTGTTGTGGCACCACAGCCCTATTACATATAGTAGAGGATATTATAGCGGTTATTGATCAAGGTTTGTGTACAAGTTTAATTTGTTTAACTTCTTGATACCATTAACTTAAGATACTTAATATCTTACTTTACATAGGGCTTTCTGAAGAGACATCAGAATTATTTGTTGACTACCTAGAAATCGGTAAAACGATTAAAATTAAATGATAACATTTCAAATTACCTAACTTTAAGATCAGGCGTTCCTCGAAGATCAATCCTTGATCCGTTATTATTTACTCCGTATACAAGCAATTTTGTTAACCATTTAAATTATTACAAATACATGCGGATGACATAGCTCTATTATTCTTTCAAACCCTCTGATGTAGATATTGCATTCATTAGTCAATGAAGACCTTCAATATTTTATAAATCTTGTAATTAATTCTAGATTAAAACTAGAAGTAGAGAAATTATTTGAAGTGTTAATTATCAGTCAGTCTTGGAGCTTTATCTCTCTTTTAGTATTATATATAATTAATTTAATACTATTATTTTTTGTTCCATTTGAGATATATAACTTTGTTTTTCTTGTGTACTTGGTGTAAAAATCAAGAACATCAATTTTGTACGTCTTAAACAGAATGTGATTAAGTGTAAGAGTGTAAGGAAATCGAGATTTTGTAAAACTGTGTCCGCTTAACTTCACCATTTATTCTTTATATTTTGTTTTATTTTATTATAAAATCAGTACCTAATTGTTATGTATTATTATTATTAAGTCAATTCACTAGCTGTGCAATCTAGATTTCCTAAACTTAAGTAGTCTAGAAGATCTACATTTGAGTAGAGGCGACAGCCATATTAAATCTTTTTGTTTGAATTTATGTGAAAAGAATCTTTTATAGCACAAGTTGTAAAAACTGCTTGATATGCTGCTTATGCATTATTCAAAACCCGTATTTAAGTGTAAACAATCAAAATGGAAATAGAAAATTCGAACGCTTATTCCTTAAAAACTAACAAATTTTAAAGCCGGAAAGTAACGTTGCTTCCGTTTCAATTTATCGTCGGGCATTAATTAAAAGGAATTATGTTAAATTTATTGATTAACAACTTTGAGAATTAAATTTTATTAAATGTATCTCAAACAATTTCACGTTTTAATTTCATGGGAAGTTTAGTTTAATTTAATAATGTTATTATTGAACCTAGCGACAGGCCGGGTGCTCTTCCGCGTCGATGATCGGCTCCTCCAGGAGTCACGGTTGTCTAAACGACGTATCGGCATAATCTCATCTGCCATCTTCAGGTTATCACTGAAAGCTGCCTACTGCTGCTTCTCGTTGCTCGAACTGCTTAGTATATATATATATATATTGAGTAGTGGTGAGAGGTAAGTGAATCCTCTCATATGGTCAATTGCAACTATACACCATAGATGTCTCCATGAGCGTATAGCGACTTGCGATTCTGCAAGTACCTGAGAGCGGTGACCCTTCAGTCCTAGGTGGACTTAACCTACTGTTGTAATATATGATTTGCAGGAAACAACTACTCAGCGGGCAAATACCCCGACCTGCATTGAATTACACCTACAAATCATGTAAGAATGGTAGCCAATATCATTTGTCAATTCCCTGACCAGACATAGACCGGTTTCGAACTTATTAGTTCTCATCAGTATGCCATAGGTCATGGAACAGACAAATGATAGTGGCCAACCTGCTAGTTTTATACAAACTATAGTAAATTGAGTAGTGGTGAGAGGTAAGTGAATCCATATGAGAGGATTCACAGGGAACTGAAAAAGAATTCCTTATAAATCTACATCTTCAAATTGCTATAACTTATTGTTTCAATACCTTACTGTTTCTTTCTTTGTTCCATTTATGTTATATTATTCTTTTTCCTTTAATCTATAATCCTTTGGACATACTTTTTAATTAGTAGACGCTACTATTAACTAATCTTATTCAACTCAGTAATTAAATTAACATGACAGTCACACTAAAAGCATTCTATGCTTAGGTGTTTCCATGTTAATTAACTTGGTGATGACGATCTATATGTGTTACTGTACAAACTATGTAACGAATTTGAATTTAATATGTTCACGGACAAAGCGGCTCATGCCGTCTTATTAGATGAATGAAGCTGTTTCAATTGAGACTTTAGACCTTTCTCTAATGGAACCATTCCAAATTAATTTATTTCCTATCTGGAACAAAGCAACTTTTGAAGCTCATTGTTTTCTTCAACAAAAACCACACTATAGAGTGCATAAAACTAACACCTGTCACCTAGAGATAAAAAATATAATCAACAAGTACTTACTAATTGTAGTATACACATAGAGGTATTTTACAATTTGGTTTGTTTCGTTGTAGTTTAACGGTTACATAATATGGTGTGTTATACAACAGATCCTCATTTATTAGATATTTTTGAAAACTACAACAATACCAGTACCACTGTGCAACATACACCATTTAGAATAGTATAATGACTTTCTATTTGTATCCCTCATTTTCTTGTTGTTAAATTACTAATTTGCAGCTCAACTGTTACGAAATACTGCCTCAAAAAATACAGCCCCCTCACCATCTCAATTCATATCAAAACCACTCTCCCAACCTCTAGTCAGAATATTTTAGTTCACTGCCGAAAATTTTCTATAAACTATTTTTCCCTTCAAATCAGATTGTAATTCAATCTTTCATTCATACATCAAAACACACATCATTCACTTTTCCAACAAGCCATCATAGCATTCAGCAAAACTTACTACCCGAGATGCTGTTATCAAAACTTATTTCCATTTCGCATGTTCCGTATGCGTTGCCAGCAACCCGTTGCTAACTTCACCACGTTGATCAAAACTTACTTCCACTTCGTTTCAACGTACCTATTGCAACAATCTCAATATGTCATTAACGTGGATTAAATAATGACTTCTAACATTACTTTACGGGACCGGATCATTTTTCGTCATATATTCAGACAGTTATCGCTTATATTTTCAAAACCCATTTAGATCCAAACTTCAGTTATATAACAAAAAATCCTATGTTTCACTACCGTAATTGTCATATATTTTTCAAGATCGAATTCTTATTTTTCTGCATTATTGCGCAATATTTCATAATTTCGAGCCCTATAGACTGTCAGGAGTCATTTCTAGCTACATCCAGCTCTTGGCGAGCCAAGTCATCATCGAACCATATAAATAGCCGAACATGACTAGCTCATGTACCTTCCGGTGTACCTCAAGACAGTTCAATCGAGTGGCCGTGCTACTTGGCCGAAACCAAGTAAAAAAGAGTTTTAAATCAGTTCTAGTATACCTCACAATTAGTTTATGTGCTACGCGAGTTAAAAAAACCTCAAGTGTTTAAATAGTGCTTCGTCCGACGCTTAAATTAATAAAAACGAGTGGTCGTTCTAATTCCTTGGCCGAAACCAAGTAAGAAAGAGCTTTCTAAATAAATCATATTCTGCCCTCGCGCATCTAAACAAACTAAGTGAATTTTCGACATTTAATAAATCTAATTAAATTAAATAAAACAAAATCTTATCTAAACAGAAATTTCAGTTGTCGAAACGTTAAATAACAGTTCTTTTGTACAATAAAATTTAATTTAAAAATAAATAATCAACTCTGTGCATTATATTAAATAAATACTTTTAATTTCATTTAAAATAAAGTGTCCTGCCATAGACAAGAAATTAAATCAAAGTGCTAAATAAACTTTTTAAGCAATACAATGCATTCCAAGCTCTGAATCATATGCAGGGCGAAGCATTTGGCCCTAACCAACTTTTAAGTGCACGACGCGCCTCCAGGGTCTCAATCAAGCTCTCCAGCCAAAATCACTTCTTATTTTTAAATCAAAGGAGGTTCGCACGCATTCAACAGGCTCCCACTGTTCAAGAATGTTTTGGTAATTTGCGCTGTGGAGAGACATAAATAAACACCACCACAGATACTAATAACATATCATAATTTAAATGAAGCAAAACATATTTGGTGCAAATATACAAATTGGGGCGAGCGTAGGTGCGTCTTTACTATGTACATACTTCGGTATGCGATGTAAAGCAACGACAGGCGCAGTTAGTACTTGGATTGGTGACCATTCCAACGGAAACCGCGTTCTCGCCTCACACATCTTCCAGCGGCTTGTATGTCAGTGTATGCGCGGAAGCTATACAACCTTAGGCGAGGGTTGAATAGGAGATATACCATCCTTCGGAGGGGATGTAAAGCCGTCGGTCCCTTGTCTATTAAATGTTAGGCAAGTAAAAGATCCCTACTCTTCTTAAGGGAAGAGGTTCGGCAAAATTCCTGGTTGGGGGTAGCTCGTCTACAGGCGTCGGTGTTAGGCCTCAGTAGCGGAAATAGGCCGACGTTAAATAACTGTATAAAAAAAATATATATACAAATTGTACTTATATTCTTTTAGTTCTCGTGTTACAATCCAAAATTTTATATCAAACCTAAAAAAAAAAAACAGAATATACAGGGTGTTTCACTTAAAACTACACAGGTCAATATCTTCCAAACCAAAGAAAATATTTGAAATCCGCAAAAAGGGTTATGAAGTGACACTTATATGCAATTATTTATGATATAAATAATGGCGTCATTTGTTGCAGAATTTTCGATGGCAGCAACCTTAAAACTGCAATATCTGTATAGTATTTTTAATTCTGAATAATTTATATAGAATACATTTTTCCACTTAATTGCGTACTTTTCGAATTATTTCACTTCATACTTTTAAAGTTCAATTCCACTTGTTAGTTAAAGAAATCTAGGATTAGCAAGCTGTAATATTCAATAACGAACATACAAAAGTACAATCGTTTTAATAAAAAAATATCATTTAAAACGAATACATAATTTCAATTCAAAATCAACAATCCATACATTAATAAATCGACAACATAAAGGAAAAAATAACTAAACGAAAAACAGATATTTTAATGAGGTGTTTATAACTGTTGTAGTATTTATAACACAAAGAATCAGTGTTATAATTGTAACACTAACTACAATAATTGTTCAAATTTTTGTCCATTTTGGTTCACGTACATACTATATCGACGTCTCAGTTCAGTATCGCAGCTAATAAAATGTGGCGGGTAATAGCACCACAACTAGCGTAAATCCTATCAACCAACTGCGCCATATCGTTTATAGATTCTTTATAAACTTCATTTTTTAGGTAACCCCATAAGAAAAAATATAGAGGAGTCAAATCTGGTGACCGTGCTGGCCATTTAATTGGTTCATTTGTCCCTATCTAAGAATTCGGAAAAGCATTATTTAAGTAATTCGTAACAACTATTGCGTTATGAGGCGGAGCTCCATCGTGCTGAAAAAACATGTTCTGTCGAATATTCAGTGCAACGTCGTTGAGTGAGATTTAGATATCTTTGTTCAGTCAAAATACCATCGTACAAGTAAGATCCTATTATAGCGCTGTTTAATATGTCACACCACCATTTACACCAAAAATGGATTGATTTGGTTGATCGCATCCACCTTGGGTTTTGATCGGACCAGTAGAGGCAATTATGTTTATTTACAAGACCATTGTTATGAAAGCGACTTTCATCATTGTAAAATATGTTTAAGGAACGAATCATTTTCTTCGCACACTACTGAAAGTCTGGCCATAAAATCTATCCTTCGTTCATAATCAGTAAGACGTAATTGATGAACAAGGTGAATTTTGTAGGGATAATACTTGTTGTCTCTAAGAATTCTGTGGCAAGAAGAAATTGAAATTCCAACTTCCCCATGAATTCCTCGTATAGATATGTTTGAATTATCATTTACTATTTGCAAAACTTCTACAGTATTTTGATTGTTTCGTATTGGCTTTGTACGATTTCTCTTAAATTTTCTCTTTATCTTAAAGCTACCAAACATAATTAAATTGTAACGTAAATTTAAAAAGGTTTTAAATGAAGGTTGACGTCTACCTGGATAACGATCGGAGTATAATGTTTCTGCTAGGCGTAAATTTCCGCCATAAATACATATATCAAATTTTATTATTGTATTTTTTAACTTGGTATCTATCTAGATATCACAGTTTACTTTATCACAATTAATGTCATTGAATGTTACATACTACATCGACGGAAACAAAATTAATAAAAACCTGTCCTGTAATACCAACCCATCAAGTATATAATAAATAAAAATTAAAAAGTAAATGTTACAGCTATATTTATTACATATTAATAAAAATAACAGAAACAGTAGTCTGCCGGTAGGTGCAATATAAATATTATTAAATATGTATGCTATGACTTCCTACCAAATTAAAACGTGAAATCGTTTGAGATAAATTTAATAATATAATTTTCAAAGCTGTTAATCAATAAATTTAACATAAACCCTTTTAATTGAAACTCGACGAAAAATTGAGACAGAAGCAACGTTACTCTCCAGCATTAAAATTTGTTAGTTTTTAAGGAATGAGCTTTCAAATTTTCTATTTGCATTTTCATTGTTTATCCTTAAATGCGAGTTTTGAATAATGCATATGCAGCACAGCAAGGAGTTTTTACAACTTGCGCTATAGAATTTCTTTCCACATAAATTCAAACAAAAGATGTATGATACACACATAAAACAGATGACTTTTCTAATCCCTAAACAATACTATCTACCGAATATTTACTTGTGGTTTAGCTCTCTGTAATTATTGCTCTCATATAGTTTGTTAGTTATTAAAATATATAAGTGTGATGACGGAACAATTTACATTATTGCTCAAAGTGAGTTGTTCAAAATTAAATTGTTCACTCGTCTAATAAGTGATGAACACAATTATGTACACAAACAATGCAATGTCGTAATTTGATCATGTATTTATCTTAATATCATTAATTTCTAGAAACTTGATATATTCAGCATTATATTTCACGTGCGTTTCTCCAACAAACTTTGTACCATCAGGTAATGACTAAAATACGTTGTGTACGTTGGTACCAATATTTGTTCATTTTCTCGATCAATAAGTAGATATATCTTATTCGTAGTGTACCATTGTACGAATTAACATTAATTTTGATCAACAGATTGTAAAGTTAAATTGGAGTAAAGTAGTAGATGACATAATATGATCTGAAGACCATGCGCTCCTCACCTTCGATTCATCGTTGGCATAAGAAATGGGGAAGAAGGAGGAAGAAATCGACAATCTGGTTCTCTTGAAATTAACGAATCAGAAATAAAAGACCAACTACTTTGACACCCAGTTCGATCAGAGGAAGTCAAATTTCGACCAAACAGTGCGAGAAATACTTGAGAGTTAGGCTAGATCAGCAGCTGACGTTCAACACAAACATAAATGGGGCAGCACGGATAGTCTATTCCATGTTTAGGTCGGGGGTGGCAGGCTCGGCCTGTAAAACAAATAGTTAATCTACAACGTTGTTAATTAGGGTCGCCATCATGTACACGGCATTGGCGTGATATAGCATGGCGGTAACGATAATAAAAGAATTAAAAGTAATGAAACAAGCGCTTATGCACATCCTATTATTTTTAACAGATACCCCTCACCCCTATGTATATCAACACGACATTATACCAGTAACGGACTGCATTTAGGAAATTTTACAACAGTATTTACACTTCCAAACTAGGGATTACCTGCTAATCCGCAACATTACACAAATTAGAAAACATAATACCCCTTTTAGAATTAAACATAGCCTACCATACCAATCATCCAGATAGTACATCAAGCTACCCCTCAGCCACATTTAGCTGCAAAATAATGAAATTAGGTAACTGAATTTGTAAATTCTTCCAGGTCAATATTTAATTGGTATACTTTCAATACTTATCCTGTTGCTACGCTACTTGGATCTTCTGAAGGATTTCTGATGTTTGACCTCTTAATCCTAGAACTAATAATCTTATCCTCATTATTCCAGTTGTTTGCGCATGCAGCCGCCTCAAACGGTGTTTTATAGGTTGAAGGTGAAGTTTGACCAACAAAGGAAGGGTGCTATAACCGAGGACTTGATGATACTACTAGCTGGCCTTTTCCTTCGATGTCACAGAATTTTAACTTGACTTCCCTTCTTCTTCGACATTATTTACCTGTCCATTGACTTCACTTACTTCAACCTTTCCGCTGCTCATAACCTCCTTGATTTCATTTTTCATATTTTCAGTGGTTAAAAGGATAATGTGTTGTTGCACCTGCATAATTTTTCTTAATTTTTCATCGCTTGTCCTTTCTTCCTTTCTTACTTCTTCCTGGCGTGTCTTCTTCCTCTTTTTTCTCATGAAGTATTATTTCCAGGCCATTCATCATCTTTCTCAATTCTTCCTGCCGTCGTTGTTCTTTTTCTTCCTGACGTCTCTTTTCTTGTTCTTTTTTCTTCTTAGCATTTCCTTTCTTGTTCTCAAACCCATATGCTTTGACGTTCCTACTATTTATGATACATTCACAGGTATAATATTATTATATTCACAAAATTCACGAGTTTAAAGCTAAATTTGCAATACCCTCAACTGCCCAGTTCATTTTGTAAAATTATTTTTGATGTTTTCGTAGATAATATACACTAAATGCATAATTTAACCCCTTCAAAAACCAACCATGTTATCCACAGAATGCAAATTAAATAATAAATAAGAAGTAAAAGAGGTTTAAAAGTAAAAAAAATATTAATATTTTTAATATTAAAATTATTAATATCTTTAATATTTTCAGAAATTATCGTATTTCAATAATACTCAGATGCATTTACAGTTATAAACACGTAATGCATCAATATAATCATAGCCAGTGTCAGCAAACTTTGAATTTGTTTGCATTTACAAACTGCTGATGACATCAATTACCCCATAACAATGAAATGAGTGAGTAAGCACAATGTATATTCGGGCACTGAAAAGACGCCTCCATCATTCCTGATTAGAAAGTGTTTGTATTTATAGTATTTCATTTGTATACTTTTATAGCCATAATAGTATTTATTATTGTCTTTGTCTATAATAGAATGATATAGTTTGATTAAACAACTTTGCACTTCCCTTCAAAGTAGGCGTAGGCGTGAAAATATGTCGGATGGGTTATTTTGAAATTGAAATTATGTATAACTGTTGTATAACCTGAGAAATATCATTCCTCAATTTTAAACCTTACTTAATAAAATTTTTTGTTCGTTAGTATTTTTTGAAAAGTTGTAGATCTTAAGTAAATTATGGCTAAAATTTACCAAATAAATAATTAACACGTGATTTTATACGTTGATGCCAATTTTATTGAAAACTAGTAAAGCTATCAATGAGTAATTACAAGAAAATATTTATCATAAAATATAAACGTTCTGTAGCTCGAACATGTAAAAAGTTATGGATATATTTAAATGTGGTGCCACGTAATAGAATAGAAGCCATATTGAGGACGGCATCACACAATCCTCCATACTATAGTTTTTAAGACTTACTTTTATGAGACCAATCAATCAATACAACTGTATTAACAATTAAGATTTACGTCTGCCTTCCCAGAACCTACCTCGGGACCTACCGTGCAATCACCGTGTTGTTCGTGGTGGAGGATTGCAGTGTTGGGCGGAATGGAACTGGTTCAGATAAAAGACAATTAAAAAAACTAAAACTAAACACCTTCCAACGCAGATGAATAAAATTAGGTTATAATATTAAAACATAACTGAAAACAGATTTAATAAAACTCAAAAATTACACCTTTTTTAAAAGTCACGCACTGTCACTGTTTAACTTTTGATTCTGTCGCTGCCACCTTAACTTGTACATGGTGCCTTCCGCGATATGTCTGCGTATGGCTGGCCTAAAATTTTAAAAACTTTGATTTAAAATCTTACGTACCCGTACGTTATGTATAAACTAAAAAGATTTATAAACCGTTCGCAAATGTGAGATAAACAAATTCTGGCTGGCTCTTAGACTACATATTACTCGTCGTTTGTATATTCTCCCAACACCCAACGATTGGTCAATCAGGCAACAAAATATTTTTAGTAGTAACAGCTCGATAGTACGTAAGAAATATTACATTACGAGCAAGGTAAAACAGTTTTTACTGGTGATAGGAGGACATGACTGCCGAGAGGTCAGGTGGACCCTTCACCCCCTAGAGCTTCTAAAAATTGTTCCTTTGCATCTGATGTACAATATTTTATTTGTTATCCATTTGTATATATTTTTAAAAATAAAATACAACCAAGTCCTAACACTTTCAACACGTCACATTTCAGTGACAGATATGTTAAAAACCAAACATGGACATCTAGTAGATTTAAATACGAAAACGAACAGATTTTTCAATGTGTTGTTATGATGACATTTCGCACTTTTACAATAATGCAAGTAGTGCCAAATTTGTATGCAAAATAGTACATTGAGTATCAAGAACGATAAGGGACGTTTACCGGCCGACGGCAATAGCAAAGCCTCCAATTTTGCCAGAGACCGGTACAACCCTTAACATTCGTGATGCTCATACTGTTTTTTCACGATCGTATTGATTTAATTTCTAAGAACTAAACAAAAAATCAAAAGTGACGCTTAAATTTGGTGGCAAATCCAATTTGTCAAATGTGATATTTTTATTTTGTTACGAAATTAAATGACATATGTATTATATTGATTTTACTTACCATTCAGACCTCGGTAAGTAAATCTCTTACCGACGTGTTAGGCCTAGCAACCAGTAAACATATAAACATACATGGAAACTAATCTTGTAAATAAACAAAAAAGCTCGATCGTGCAAAAAATAACTTTTGCAAGTATCTACTACTTTTGCAAAACTTATCGTTATTATATTGCACTGATATGGATGTGCCAAGAGCTATTTTAGATGAAGCCGCCGAACGTGGTTTTAAGTTTATAAAATGGGGGCGAGCGTGGGTGCGTCTTGTACATATTTCGACATGCGATGTAAAGCAACGTAAGGCGCGGTTAGTATTTGGATGAGTGACCGTTTCAACTGTTATAGTATCTCCTCCATTTAAACAAAATGGCCGACGAAAAAATTATTAAAATTCGTCAAATAATTCAAGCATCCCACTCAACGTGGCAAACACCATGAAAAAGTCCTTAAGACAACCGTAACATTGAAAAATATCGTAGCGCCGATAATTCCCCAATAATCCCAGTCAAATTTCATTAAATTACATCCAAACTTTACAAAAGAATCACTTTCAATTCTCTCCCCAAACCTAGATTCAAAATATTTTATTTCACTTCTCAAAATTTTCTACGAGCCCCTTCCACTTAAATTCAATTTCAAATTCAACTTTCCGATAATATATCAAAGCACCTTTCATTTATAAAATATTTGTCCCAAAAATAAGTCTAATTTACGTATTCCGTTGCATGCTGGCAACTTGCAGATAACTTCATCGCATTGCCCTAAAAACGGATTCCACTCTGCTCGACGCAGACAATTACATATCCTCAATATGGCATAACATAGCAATAACATATGGATTAATATGGCATAATATAACATCAATATGCATTAAAGTAAGACTCGCAACGATACTTCATGGGACCAATTCAATTTACCATGTTATTCAGGCAGTTATCGTTCATAATTCAAAATCCAAATTAGATTCAGCTGACATTTTCATACCAAATTATCACATTTTTCACAGTCTATTTAAGGATATAATTTTCAACCCGAAATTCCAAAATTTCAGCAAGTATTGCACAATATTTCATCATCCGAGCCCCATATGATGGGCTGGCTCCCTTTCCGGCTTCTACAGCTCTCAGCGAGCGTCGTGCCCCATCACGGGTATAAATAATGGAGCGTGCCAACCCCCGGCAAGTTGTGTTCTACCACTAACGCCTCCATCTCAGGCAGAAATTTCAAGTGTCGATACGTTACTTGATAAAAAAATAATCGTATATAATATCTTAGTTCACATTATAATAATCAACTCTGTGTTTTTACGCTTAAATAACTATTGTTGAATTCTCGTTTTAAACTGCAGGGTTGTTATTTCGAGAAATTTATATACAGGGTGCAATCCTTGACCCTGCCAGGAAAAAAATAAAAAACAAATTTAATTACGAGATATTTATACAAGGTGCAGTATTAGACCCTACGACTTCAGAGAAGTCGCAAGAAAGAGAGAGGGCGAAGCTGTTGGCCCATTCCAGTCATTTAAGGACAAACCACCCCACTCAGAATTTTACGAAATAAAGTGCACAGCAGGCCTCCGGGGTCTCACCTTAAGCTCTCCAGCCGACAATAAATTATTTTTTCAATAGCGGAGGTCCGGCTCGTGTTCACAACGAAGGCCGCATCCTCGCTTCACACATCTTCCAGCGGCTTGTATATCAATGTATGCGCGGAAGCTATAAAACCTTAGGTGAGGGTTGTATAGGTGATATACCATCCTTCGCAGGGGATGTAAAACCGTCGGTCCCTTGTCTATTAAATGTTAGGCAAGTAAAAGATCCCTACTCTTCTTAAGGGAAGAGGTTCGGCAAAATTCCTGGTTGGGGGTAGCTCGTCTACAGGCGTCGGTGTTAGGCCTCAGTAGCGGAAATAGGCCGACGATAAATAAATGTATATAAAGAAAAAGTTTTTAAAATATAATTTTCGAATATAACAGTCAACACCACTAACTTATAAACTTGACAGCTGCCAATGTAAAATTTTTAACTTACTAGCCAGTTAAGCGTATTTTCATTGCTTGTATGCTGTCTTGATAAATATAGTTTTACCAGTCAATAACAAATAAACAAATTTAAACATATTAGATGTCTTCAAAGACCGGTCGCGGCTAGTAGGCAGTAGTCGTCAGCGGCTGGCGAATGTGCAAAATAAATTTTTACAATCATGTTTCTCTATACTGTATCATGATCACAATCGCCCTCCAGTAATTTCTGTATCATATCCATTTGAGACATACCACTGGCTCTTAATTATTAAACATCACTAAGCAGTATCATAGCATTAGAATTAGAATTAAACAATACCTACTAGAAACAGGTCAAAACTGAATGAATGTATGATGTATATTAATAATAGAATAATACGACAACCTTTCAAGGCATATCCTAAAAGATTCAAGTTAACTACTTTTTAAATTTGTGTCATTACGCCCTGTACATGTAAACACATGTGTACAGTATGTAATATCCGACGTCGCTGTTGCATGAGTGATTCCATAATTCCAGTCCAAATTAAAAATGGATTTCCCTGTCATGATTTCGGAAAACAAGTTGAAGCAAAGTCAAATTTAATGTCAATCCCTTTGAAGCCGCGGATTATAAAATCGTTAGGTTTCTATCCAAAACTTCATGTAGATAACGGGACGTGTCTGCAATTGCAGCATATTCAGGCTATCCATTACATTCGAGAAACATTAATGAGACTTTAGTCACGCTCTCGTCGGGTTTTCAGGGCGGCTCCAGTGAATTTTAAGGTAATCTCCTGTTGCATCAATCAATGTCGAATTCGGTGCTGCCACGAGGTGCCAGTAGTGGAGAAACCACCACCTTGGAGATCACTCAAAATAAATATCAAATAAAATCCTCAGAGGCAACAACATTGTACTCCAGATTCTGAGGGATTTTATATTTATGACGTTCTCATTTGTTATTTGGAATTCATTGCACTTTATTTAACCCCAAATAAGTAATATGTCTTACAAATATCTGCAGATAACAGAAATACTGCAATCACAAATTAATTTACAGCGGACTGAAATGAAAAATAATATAAATTTACATCTGGACTAAATTAGTTTAAATTTAATTATATAATTCTTGTTATGTTGGTAAAGCACTGAGTAAAACTGGGCATCTCTTTAATAAGGAATGTAATAATGTTTGTTTCTTAGGGCTGCGATGTAATGTATGTTAATAGTCTCTACGCACCACCGTGATAAATTAGGTCTCTGAATCATTCCTTATATTAGAGACAGGCTTTCTTTTTATAGATGAGGATTCATTCTTATAAAAAATAGCTGATTAATACTCTTATTTCTGTTTTATTTGCTATAAACTACCTACATATGATCTCTTCATACTTTAAAACTTTCTTCAGTCCTAAGAAAATCACTACCATTTGGCCGACATAAGGTCACCAATAAGGTCAAGTTAGATGGTTAATAAATGTGAACAACTAGTATTTTTTATATCGATTTATTGAACTTTGAGGATATTGGTATGTTTTTTATCCATTTATATGTAGATAAATGTACCATAAATTTTAGTCAGTAATCATCTGAAATATTGAAATTGTTTCTTAAACAAACAGTATAAACCAAATGCCCTTGTGAGTGTTTAACTAATGTGAATACTAAATTATTAAATTAAAAGTTCAAAATTCAAAAAAAGGAAAAATTACTCTTGCATTTGTAAGTGTTCGAAGTGCTATCGGGCACTATCAATACATTTACTCACTATTGAAAACAGTTCATATTCTCTATTTGAATTTTGCATAGGCTACACAGATTTTGTTTCATCAAACATGCGCACATTAACCGTTATCGGTACAAAAGCCTGACATGCAAATAACCGCACCATAAATACAAAGTACTTTATGAAAAAAAAAAACAATAATTCACTATTATCACGGTAACAGCTGTAAAGATACACTGCAATTTAGTTGTTTTACTAGCTGGCAATACTAGCTCATGCGCAGACGAACATGTATATGGCTCATCTTATATCAAAACTTTTTAATGATAACGTCGGTAAAGGTAACTGAGGAAAAACAAATACCACTTTATAAGAAAATAATTGGGGCGAGCGTGGGTGCGTCTTTACTATGTACATACTTCGATGTGCGATGTAAAGCAACGTTAGGCGTGGTTAGTAGTTGGATTGGTGACCGTTCCAACTGTTATAGGGTATTCCCCCTATAAGTCAAAAAACAAAATACAAAAAATGCAAAATTAGTAAAAAATTCAGATTAATCCAAGCATCATGGCAGACCATGATAAAAAAGTCAACCAGACCTAAGTAACATTGAAAAACCACATTCAAGGTCACATAAATCTGAAAAAATTCACGAACCATCCATAATTCTCAAATAACATAAATTCATCGAAAACATACTTCCCACATTCATCCCAGACATTCTGCAAAGGAACATTCAGAAAAACCTCCCCTTAAAAATACAACCACCTCACATTCATCAAATTAGTCAGAATCACCATCTAACCTCAAATTCTCAACGTCGTACTTCAATCCCCCCATTTTCTATAAATAATTTCATTTTCAAAATCTTCGACTTTTCGATCAACCCTGTATACTTCAAATCACCTTCCATGCCTCGAGTCTCAAAAGTCCAAATACCCTTTCATCGAAGTTCCACAATCTCATTGCTATTATAAATCGTTCCCCATTTTCAATCACCCCTGTATAATAGCAGACACATATTCTATATCTACGTTCAGCTCGATTCGTACCCGTATTGTACCTTGTTAATATCTTATCTTAATATCTTACGCACTAACTGGAAACCTGTTAACGGAGTTACAGTTTGTTAACAGCGGACCTTCGTGATACCTTACGGGGTCGAGCCAGATTTCTCCCACAGAACCTCAAATAACTTCAAAACCAAAATAGATCCGACTCTATTCGACATATTTCCAAATTCCAAAATTTTCAGTATTGTGCAACATGATGCAATCGATGACTCATCCTTGCCCGCACTGAGCGATTTCAAGCCTTTCCAGCTCTCCGCGAGACTCGATGGGGCGAGAAAAACGAAACATTTCTAATTTAGTATAAATACCGGTGCATCGCAAGCCGTAGCCAAGTTCAGTTTTGGCAGTGAATCTAGTGTAAAGTTCTCGCGTAGTATTCTTGGGAAGAAATAAGTTTCAAAGTTAGCTTTGTGTAATAACTGCTGACGCTATTGAACGGGTTCGGTTACTATTGTCTGAAAGTTATTTGTGTTACTATTTAACGTATGTTGTATATACTCCCGTCTAGCTAGGTTTTCTTAATCCCAGATCCAGTGCTTTCGCTGTGACAATCTGTCCGATTCTAGCTTCCCAGGCCGCAACCTGGTTAAAAAGAGTTAGTTTGTAAGTTCTCGCCTTAAGTGGCCCCCTTTTTGTATTTCTTTATTAAAACTCTTCGCCTTAAGTGGCCCCCTTTTCAATCTTCCCTCAATATACGAGGTTCAATTACAAAGTGAATTTTTTCGATTCAAATAATTTTTGTTGCATTTTTTCACACGCATTCAAATTAATCTAAGACAGAATTTCTGTTGTCGATTAGTTATAATTTCAAACGAAATTTGTAAAATTAAAATATAACCTTTCTTCAACTCTGTTCAAGACGATTAAAAGAAATAAAAGAAAATTGTAAATCCCTTTAAACTTCAGTGTTTAATTTAAATCAAATCACAACATACAGGGTGTAACCGTTTACCCGAAAATAGCTGTAAAAGTCAAATCAGTGAAATTTTAAACAAAAGTGATAAAAAGTAGTGCAAGTTACTACTAAAACCAACCCTGAGACTCAACCCATCGAAAATAAATGCACGGACGCCTCTGAGGTCTCAGCTCTAAACCCCCACCACTACCAAATTTTATTTTTAAACGAACATAGGACCCGTTCGTGTTCACAACGAAGACCACGTCCTCGCCTCATCCATCTTCCAGCGGCTTGTATATCAGTGTATGCGCGGAAGCTATACAACCTTAGGCGAGGGTTGTATAGGAGATATACCATCCTTCGGAGGGGATGTAAAGCCGTCGGTCCCTTGTCTATTAAATGTTAGGCAAATAAAAGATCCCCACTCTTCTTAAGGGAAGAGGTTCGGCAAAATTCCTGGTTGGGGGTAGCTCGTCTACAGGCGTCGGTGTTAGGCCTCAGTAGCGGAAATAGGCCGACGTTAAATAAATGTATAAAAAAAAAAGAAAATAATTAAAAAATAAACGGTTTTATTGAGAAAATGTAAATGTACTTACACTTAAACTTTTAAATCAATTATATAAGACATGCAGCACCATACAACAAATTAACAATCTACATACAACATACAAAATATATTATACAGAGAGATTTTAAAAATATGTTATTCACGCAGATGAAAATAGTAAGATAAAAGAAGAATAATGTAATAGTAATAGCTAGCAATTATTAAGAATTAACAAGAATGCTTGCTTAGCAGTTAAAGTAACGAAATATACATTTACAAACATATTTTGTATTAGAGTAAATCTCAACTATCATGTGCATAAAAAAGGAAAAAATTATACTAATAATGATAGAATTACACTTTGGCATCGCAACTTACTTTACTGAGATTGATATTATTTTTAATAGAATTGAGTACAATGTTTATTTACCAATTTGTTTGTACATACATTATGTACATTTGGTACATCTAGAATAACAATAACTATGAATTTTTTTATATGGAGTAAACGTGACATTTTTTATGTAGATGATGTACTTGACGCTCAAGCGAAGCAAGTCCAGCAGGCCACCATGAATTTCTTTTACTCTACATAGAACATGTAATTTATTCCTCAAACATCATATATGAATTAATAAATACTAATGATCTTTCTTCAAATACTTTCAGTATCGCTCGTGATTAGCAGTAAGAAACTTTTAGTACCACTCAGTGCTCGTATTAACGGTTATGCTAGGATTGCGAAGTCTCGTATACATTTTCAAAAAAAAACTTGCAAGTCCAAGAAATTGGCATAATTGCTTAATATGTCCTCCATCTTTTCTTATTGCACGTAAAATAGGGCTCACATATAGCGGGTGTGAAAGGTGTTTTACATTATTCGTTAGTAAATCATCAATCGTCACATTAACTTCCTCTCGCTCTGATCATTTGTCATTACAAACACTATGGAAATAAACCATAGGTTTCTTAGTACTACAGTCAATTATCATGCTTGTTGTGTTTGTTTTCCTAAGTTCACTAGTTTTAAAACAAAACGATAGCGATATTCCACAAGCAGCACTTTTCTCCGTCTTTTTAATACCACCACTTATGAAATCCGATATTCCCTGATTGTTTTTGGGATAATTTACGGAGTATTTAGTACTGACATGCCTACACCTTCGTAAGAGGAAATAACGGTTCCATTCCAGACCTGATCTTAGGTCAGAAAGGGGTCGCCAGGAGAATTACCGAATGTAGAGTTTTAACAGCTGAAGAGGCATTAACTGATCATCTTTATATTACTTACGGTATAGGGCAGAATCGAGTCAATCAGGTGATAAAAGGCAGGGGCTGGAAGCTGGGCAGATTAAATAAGGAAGCATTTAAAAGGAGTATGGCTGAGTCCTTCCGAGAAACCGTGAATGAGTCGGAGGAAGCCCTCACCGATGCGGTTACTATAGCCTGCAATGCCCAGGAGGGGAAGTGGGAAATTGAGGAAGGAGGTCTATTGGTGGGCGGAGGAGATTGCAGTACTCAAAAGAGAATGCATCGCGATCCGTCGGCAGGGTACAAGGCAGAATAGGAGAGCAGAATCGCCTGGAGAGAATTCATATCTTGAGGAGTATTGAAATGTCAGAAGAAACTGGGAGAGGCAATTAAAAGATCAAAGAGGGAGAGGTGGGGAGAACTATGTGAGAGTATGGATACGGATGTCTGGGAAGACGGCTATAAGATTGCTACCCGAAAAATGAGAAACCCCTTCGGCCTTGACGGCGGAAAAGGTGGCTGCAGTGGTGAACGCTCTGTTTCCAGAAAGGAATATAGTTAGGTAGAGGGCGGTGGAGGTGGCTGCGGTCCCACCGTTTATGGAGGAAGAAAACTCAAGGCAACACGTGCCAGGTTCAAAAGTGCGAAGGCGGCAGGCTTAGATGAGATCCCGCCTGAAATAGTTAAGCTGGTTACGGAAGAATATCCGGGAGGGATCTTAAGAGTAATGAACCGCGCTGAATCCCCCATATTTGCCGAGCAAATCCAGAAAGGAGACAAGCCGCCGCAGGAATCGTCATCCTACCGACCGCTATGCTTACTAAACGCGATGGGCAAACTTGATACTTGAGAGACTAGAAAAGGAGATAGCTGAGAATGGGAGATTATCCGAAAGCCAATTCGGTTTCCGGGCGGGACGATCGACGGTCGGCGCCATTAGACCATTAAAAGAGATGGCGGAGGAAGCCCTAACCGCGAAAAGCATATGCGCTGTCGTGACCCTGGACATCAGAAATGCCTTTAATACAACGGAATGGGCGACGATTGTCAGGAAGATGCAGAGTATGGGAATAGCTCCATATCACTTAAGGATTACAATGGGCTACTTCCAAGACAGAATGATCGGGTATGAGATAGAGGGAGAGATTGTCTAGAAAACATCAGGTGTGGAGTTCCCCAGGGCTCAGTGCTTGGGCCGACCTCGTGGAATATTATGTTTGATGATGTCTTCCGACCGCAATGGCAGAATAGTGTGAAGGTCATCGGTTATGCAGACGATCTGGCCATAAAAGTGACTGGAAGGTGGACAGTGCACATAACAGAGGCGCCCGTTGAGGCCATCAGAAAGATCGGGAGATGGCTAGCAAGGATGCAGCTCGAGCTATCTACTGAGGAAACTTTTGTTATCACCAGGAAAAGAAATCTTTCACCCATGAAAGTTAAGGTGGGACGAGCAGAGATACGCCCAAGTGACCATCTGAAGTACCTAAAGACTTGGCTGGACTCGAAAGCTGAATTTTCTCATTTACAAAAACGGAAGACTTATGACCAACACACACGGGCCAGAGCTAGCAAGAGCAGATTGATGTGCAGCGTCGTGCACTTTACCTTCTTGTATGCGGTTCCATTCTGGGAAAGCATGATGTAAGTGGATGACTAGGATCCAGCGTAGCGCTGCGATAAGTATGTGCAGTGCATGTAGAATTATCTCGTACGAGGCGGCGCTGGTGGTAGCGGGGATTCCCCTTCTGTATCTGATGGCCAAAGAGCGACTGGAAATCTATGAAGGAGTTGCTGTTTGAAAGGTGGCAGAGGCGATGGGAGGTTGTAGACAAGGGAAGCTGGATCAGACGCATCATAAATTACACAAATCACAAATATAAGATGTGGATGGAACGGAGGCATTAGTAAGTAGGGTATTATCTTACCCAAGCCCTGAGCGAACATGGGTGTTTCATGGAATACGTAAATGAGATCGGTAATATAGCCGAGAGTGTATATATTGTGGGGAGACTGACAGCGCGGAACACACAGTGTTCGTATGCAACAGGTGGAGGGAAGAGAGGTGACACGGTGAGGCACCGTTACTGTCCCCGTACGACATGGAGAGAGGTTTCTGGAGATAAAGGAAAACTGGAGAAAGGCGGAAGAGGCGATAACTTGCATTATCAAAAATAAAGAAGAGGATGAAAGAGAGATGGGGTTGGGCCCATGGTGGAATACATAACAGCAAACTCGAATGACTAGCTGGTTTGAAGATAAGCGAAAGCAGTTCCAAACTAGTCGGAAACACTGAAGAGTGGGAGGGGTTTTAGCCGGTTGAAGTCCGGAACTACCTGTAACGCTAGACACTAGCTGAGGTGCTTATGACGAATGTCCCCTTAAAAAAAAGTACTCGAATGCGATCGAGTAAATTGGTTATTACTAAATGTTTTGTGCTATTAATAATCAAATCAGATGGGTGATTCAAGCAAATTTCTTCGATGAACAAATCAGACATTAATTCGTCGTAATTTAATATTGTTATTTTTGTTTTCACATTCACATCTTCAATATGTATAATCGAGGAACATTTCACTTAGCCATAACTTGCGAACCATTAGAACCATGTAACTGTATAAGTTCGTTTAGCTTAGTCTTTTAGTGCTGCTAACGATTCTGAGCGGCAGGAACAGTATTTTAGTAAAAGTATTCGAAGGAACAATAACAGTACTTATTTAATTCACGTTCGACGTTTCAAGAAAAAATAGCACGTTATAGTGGAGTAAAATTTATATATGTGAATATTGTGTCGATATTTAGGCATCATTAGGTGGTCAACTATTTTTATTTATTGGTTTATCAAAATATTCTCTTGTGATACTATTTAGTTAAATGTTTCATTAATTTTCATCTTTGTTCAATTAAAATCGGACAAAGTGAAAGGTAAGGTCCTTTTACATGTTACTGCAAATGACACATTAGAGGCCAAGTACATCTATATGAAATATCACGCCGATCATCAGACTTCATAAAATTTAAATTCCTATGTTTTCGTGGAATTGATTCTCTATGCCTATTCAGCAGGCATCACTAGGTGGTCAAATATTTTTATTTATTGGTTTATCAAAAATATTCCCTCTTTTGATTTTGTTTAGTTAGTTTTCAATGAATTTTAATCTACATTCTATTGAAATCTGACAGAGTTAAGGGTACGGTATTTTGACATATCACGGTAAACGATCACATTCGATACTCAGTACACCCACGTAAATTTTTACACCGATCGGATGGCATGATATATTTCTAGTTTCAATGAAATCCAATTTAATCAGATTTAAACATTTTTTTTTAAACAATAGAGCTTCAATAACTCCAATGTTGTGCAAAATTTCTGAACGAAATTTAAAAGTTCAAGGCATATTTCGATTTTTTTCCAAAGCCTAAAATCCAAAAAAAGTGTTAGCAATTTTTTAAACTCAAATCTGACTACGCCACTGGATGTGGGATACCTTCAAATGAGTGTGACCGAAATTTGACAAAGAAATATACCTAGCATAATTTAATTTATATTATGTTATCGAAATATTCAGAATATTTGTCACGTAATTCATAATTGTTTAAATAACATTGTTTACAATGCTCCTTTAGATCACTTGAATTTTAATAATACATTAAACAGCAAGTTTAGAAAAGCAAAGTTCATATAGTTTTTAAGGTACTTACTCGTTGCGCTCGCTCGTACTCAAACACTATACTCGTTTAGTAAAACTGATTATCACCATGCATAGGAAGTTTACAAATACCAAAATTTTTAATAAACTTAAAATAAATGACAAAGTTATTGAGGAAAAGAGCGCAGTTAAGTACCTGGGGGTAACCCTGGATACGAGACTGCGCTTCGGACCTCATATAACCAGAGTAATAAACAGTACGTATGCTGCCTTAAGTCGACTATATCCATTAGTCAACAAAAGGAGCAAATTAACTAAGGATAACAAATTAACCCTGTATGAAGTTATGCTAAAACTGAGCCTTACCTATGCATGCGCGTCTTCGAACACAACAATTTCAGATGCGCAATTTAATAGATTACAAAGGACACAGAATAAAATCCTTAGATTACTTACACAAACAAACAGGTATACTCCTATAGAAACATTCCATAGAGAGTATAACATCCCTTTAATTAGGGAGTATATTATAGAAACTGCACAAAAATTCTTTAAACATAAGATACATAAATAAACCGGGTCACAGCAAGTCGATGAGATATAGTGGATGAGCGGATCTGCTCGCGTCACCATCTTTCGAAAGAGATGTAAAACTGTGGGTTCCGTGTATCTACGATGTGAGCACGTTAAAAATCCCTACCCCACGACATACTGTGGGGGTTCGGCAAAATACTCAGGTTAGGGGTCCCAGTGCATACACAGACACTGATGAGCTTATCCCCTGGCGTCGGTGATTGGTCTTGGTAGCGGAAATAGGCCGACGTTAAATAAATGATTAAAAAAAAGATACATAAATCCCCGCTTACCACACATATGGTAGACATACGGAAACATCAAAACATTGAACATACACATAAGTTCATACATGAAAATCTTCCAATTTATTCGGAGAGATAACAATAATTTTAAGACTCATAATTTGGCAAAGTCATGTAGAATTTTAATGAAATGTAACCCGAATGTAAATATGTCAATAAACCCTAAAACATTTTATTAGTTATTATTAATTATTAATTGTAAATAAAACGAAAATGCATTTATTTTTTATTTTTCCCTTAGCACATACACAATCGGTGTATTTTTATTTTTGTAAATAACTTTTTTTTAAGCAGGTTTTCCTTTTCTAAGTTTCCTGTAAATTATACAACTAATTATGTACAATAGAGAGAATTTCTTATTATTTTTATTTTCAAAAACCTTTGGTAGAAAAATTGCTTAATTTGTTAAAACTTTTGGAGAGCAATGGAATAGATTAATTTTAATTTGTTATTGTCTGGCTATTTTGGCATGTTATCAGCCCCCCGCCTCGTTTCTTTGCCATGAGCAAATTGTAACGCGTCGGGTATTACTAATGATTGTATACAGAATGATATAAATGGCATAAATACAATAATAAAAAATTGACATGTACTTATGAAGAAATAAAGATTTTTAAATTGAATTGAATTGCTTTTCTTACGAGATTTGTTTATACTATTTTTTCGCATTTTGTGTTAGTAAGCATATGGAAGCATTGCAAAGTTTGAAATTTAAAAAATTTCATAGTAGGTACTTGTGTAGGATTTCTGTAATCTAGTAACTGACACGGCTTTGTTTATCAAAAAGCGGGTAAATAGAACATCTCGTACGTTATAAGGGTTCGAATCCTTTTGTTACAGTTTCTTTTTTTTTTAATACATTTTGTTAGCAACTAAAATACATAATACGAGTATTTCTTTAGGTTAGTTCGTTAAGTTAAATATGTTAATATTATTTTATGTGGTATAATTGCTTATGATAGATAATCACCCTTGCCCTTGTAATTTATGAGTGACGTGTCACAGCACGAGATGCTCTATTTACCCGCTTCTGTTTATCATTCAAGAATGACAGAGAATCATAATAGTTTTCAGGAAGAACAAGTGGAATTGAGTAAATAACTGGTTAACTATTCAAATATAAATAATAGTACTTTCGATATATATAATAATGCTATAACAATGTTTCCAATATTTAAATAAAGAATTTTCTGTTTTTATTAACACTGACATTACTATATAGTAAAGTGACAGTTCGATGTGGTAAAGTGCCACTTTATTAAACGATTTTGAATTTAATAAAATGGCTTATTATTAGATAAAATGCGGAAAACATATAACCATCAGTTATTCAATATTGGCAATATTTGTTTTCTTTAAACATGCTCCATATTAAGGACATTTATTTTTATTAACAAGCTTTGCAAATTTTTCAGTTGCTATGGCTAGTCGGCAGAATAGACCACAAAATCTGTCTAATTTATTCACGTCAATAGTGAAGATTATTGCTCCGCAAATACACTGTCGATATGAATATGGCTGACAATTGAACTTTACTTTAAAAAATTGAAATTATAAGACTTCATGGTGAATTCAGGAGATCAGCAGCCTTTCAGATGGCCAGCCGCTGACTGTACGCGAACCTAATATTTCTCTAATTCTCCACTATTGCGCTGACACCGTCCGGTAGACCAATTTGTTGCATGTCCTTTGAGAAATATGTAAATATTGTAAACGTAGCTCCTATATACTTACACGACCCTAGTAGTATTTGGCTTTGGATGTGATCGTTATGCTATGTTATGTTATGTATTACTGTAATTCTTCCTTTACTTGCCTGTCAATAAGTTTAGTTTAAAAATTCGAACCATAGATAACATGCTAACAAAGTACAACATCTCATCTGAAAATATAAAATTAAAATATGAACATGGCGTTTAATGTAATTTTCCATCAAATCATTAAAACAAAATATAGTATGCATGTGTGATCTTCAACTACTTATTTGAAATTGTTTAAGAGGACTCCTAATTTTCTTAAGCGAACTGACATTTTCTCGTAACTACTAATTATATTACAATGATAGAACTTCCGTTACCATTAAAATGAGAGGAATTAAATGAAAGCGGTGACTTTTCATTAACGTTAATCTTATGATTTTAATAAGTAATAGGATCCCTAATCCAAGGTCCTCTTAAGTAAGAAAAGTGCTATCGTTAAACACGTTCTTTTTTAATGGAAGAAAATCTCATCAAATCCGCATGCTATCTCCAGGGACTCAGGTCTCTACTATAGGATGGAGACAAGGAATACGGTTTGTCCGATATTTGCTAAATCGATTTATTTGCCATTACTTCAAGTAGGTGAATTCCCTATTGCCATATTCATGCTTTATGTTTTTATTATTTCGAGCATTTTCCCCTCCAATTCATATTTGATCAAATAATACTATATTTACTTTAAAATATATAACAGATGTATGTATGCAGAAAATCCAAATAAAAATAAATATAATTTGCAGGAAAATAAAAATCGTAAAATTGACATCCATTAAATAAAAATTTCCAATATGACCTACTCATAACTTCTTGTAGAAGATTGTATATATTGCAGTCTGTTTAGTTCAAGTGTGTAAGGATGTTTCCTATTTATGTCACATCAGTGAATATCTGAGGTTCATCACACGATGTATTGTCAATACAGTAAAAAAAAATATCAATATTATATATATATATATATATATATATATATATATATATATATATATATAAAGAAGAAGGGTAGTCTTGACGACTGACGAGTTAAGAAAAACAAAATTAAACACCACGTAGGATATCTTGAGGTTGCAGTCAGAGATGAAAAGTTGGCGGTCACAAAACAGAAAAAAAACTCTTTTATTACTTTGTCAAGCTTTCGGAAATTATGTATTCCCTTTTTCAAGACATCTATAAATAAATTATTATTTAATAAGAGTCATATACTATAGAATGTTAAAATACTTACTAACTTTGAGGTTAAAAGTTAAGGTTACAAGTATTATAAAATAGTCGCATTTTCAACATAACGTAGACAAATTCATAAAAAAATTCCTCTACAGGTACACAATTTAAGGTTAACAACTACCATTTAATACTGATTATTTAAAATTAAGGATTAAAATCACGATTAAAATAGATATAACAAAGTGAACATGAATAATTACATGTGAGTATAGAACTAAATATTTTTATCAAACTTTGTACAAAAAATTTTGAATCAAAGGTATTCAATTAGTTGGCTTGTTCTAGGAATTAAGTTAGGAACATTGGTTCCAACATGACTGTTACCAACTATGATCAAGCGGGAGATTTGAATTTTGAAAAATACGAAAATTGTCTTTTTCTAATTTGAGGATGTATGTGTAAATCTTACTTAAATTATCGATATCAGATTTTTCATTTAAGCTATTCGTTTCATTATTAATATGAATCATTTCAATAAACGTTCTTTTTTTAAAATTACTCTCTAGAGCTAAAACCTTAACACTTTGTGGAATCACATGTTCTACCAATGCACATGATTTCACATTTCGGTTACAATCATGTTTATGTGAAATTATACGCTCATTAAGTGTCCGAGAGGTTTGACCAATATAGGATTTATTACAGTTGTTACATTCTATTCTATATATAACATTTGATTTTTCTTTATTTTTCAATGGGGTCTTCATCCGACTGAAAAGTTTTCCAACAGTTAATATGTTTTTTTAATGCGATTTTTATGTCCATGTGTTTAACTAAGTTTATCGGCTTAGGGGCAGGATCTTCAATATATGGTAATAATATGTATCAAGGTGGACTCGTATTAGTTGTGTAGTTGTTTTGCTCAGTTATATTATTATTTTCCAAGTTTAATATATTATTATCGATATTATTATTTATACTATGTGCGTTATTATTATTTAAGTTTTGAGTTTTAAGTTATGTAAATTATTATTGTTATTTGAAATGGTTCTAGTACTGAAAAATTTTTGTTTAATAGATGCAATGGGTAGGAGTTCTCCGCTCGAAGTTCTCTAAGTGACTCGTCCCTGTATTGAACATGTGAGAGGTTTATTACTCGATTTTTTAGGACTCGGATGAGATTAATTTTAATCCGTGCTGGATGGTATGAATTATAGTTTACATACCTCATTGGTTTTCTGTACCATTCAGTACAAAGGACATTTTGTTCTATCCCGATTGCTCTCATGCCAAGTAACGGTATACTATTTTTGAGCTATTAAAACATTTAACACTTCTTCTGTACTGTTCTCAGGTACAAAAAGTAGGAGGTCATCGACGTACCTTTTCACAAAAATTCCGTTCAATTTACCTTTCTGAGCTGGGACGCTAACGCTGCGGTAGTTCTCGTATCAGCTACTCACATTAATTTAGTGTTTCGCTTACTTTTACTAGATAATAATAAGAAATAATAAATAATAATAATAATAATAAGTTTATTTACGAAGGAAAATAATTTTATTATTACAGTGTAAATACTATAGATCTGTTAAACTAGCTACTTCATAGAAGTGCAGAACAAGTACTGTGATACGAAGGTTTTAATTGTTTTGATCCTTTTTTGAAATTTTAAAACAATATTTCCTATTTAATTTGTCTCCCTGACAAAAGAAGCTAGGTTTTTTATTTATATTTGTTTTTCGTCGAACCGAAGCTGGTCTGTCCAGCACTTCAATTGCCATATTTGGCTGACTCCAAATCAGGTCTCCAGGCGGATCATGTATTTAAATGTTTAATAAATTTGTGTTTTTTTTTGTGAGTGGCCTGGTTATTTATCCGATTGTCAAGACGAATATCCACTGACAAATTTTTTACTTTCCCATATACATAAGCAAATTATTTATCGTATTATTTACTATTTACATTTTTGTTTAAAATTTGTTATAAATGTAATTATTAATAGTTCTTATTATTTTATATAAATGCCTTTAAATGCATCTAAAAATATGTATTCGTTCTCTTACACTCATATTATTATTGTGTATATGTATGTTATTATTGTGGAAAAAACTGAACTCAAATTAACCTACCCACTCTCAAGGATCTCCTTCTGTGAATTTCCCTATTTGTTTACTTAGTTGAAAGTCATTTATATTACATAGGTACATATTTCTCAAGTGCTAGATATCTATTAAAACTACTAACAAGTGCATTGAAAATGTATTTGGGTAATTAAATATAATTATTATCATTATTGTGATCATGCAAAAATCGGTTTTGAGTCTCTGGTGAAATTCCACGATGTCAGGTTCTCTGTAGCCAAAAAAGTGGTTTGTTATAGACTTAATGCATATGCGACCCGCATCACATATTTGTGTTTCGCGGGCCACATATCGCCAAGCCGCGATCCGTGGGAGGCAGAGATTTGGCTTCTCTCCGCTAGGAACGGTCGTAACTTCCATCTTGTAAAAATATAGATGGTGTGGTCCTGTGTTGTACGCTGCCGTAGATTCCTAAAGCTTAATTATTTATTTAACTTAATTATTTAGTGGATTTTGAGATTATCGGCGACGATAAAATTTCCTCCATTTTGGTTGTTTCTGTTTGTTAGAGTACTTTGTTACGGAAGGAGTTTATCCGCGTTTGTGCGGGATTTAGGTGTACAGGTGAGTAACCTTATTATCGCCATCTTTTCCGACCTTATCCACGTATTTAAAAAACGTATAGGCTGGTTCACCACATTCCTTTGGAAGTATCTCGTTTGCTAGAGAGACGGACTCGACCCTGTCAATTAGCTGCACCATTCTACCAGTGTTTTATATAAATTTCATTTTAATTATATCTCAATACAATTGCTCTCATTAAGCACGTCTTACGTGCATTTCCGACTTTGCAAATTAAATGAGTATATCTTAAGTTCCACGGACTAGACTAGAAAGTTCCACGGACCAGGATGAAACATTCCACGGTATAGGGAGGCTACAAACAACCACCATCGTCTGGCCCCCCGAAGTCACCACCGTAGGGCTGCAGCTTCATCACTTGTTTTTGTCTGGGTATCGTACTAACTAGATAAATGTTATTGTTTTCTCTACCTGGAAACCACCTTCAGTGGTTCTGCGTAGCAGTGCTTGTTTTTCTTTTAACTTACGTTTGCGTATATTTAAACCAAGATTTTAATCATTTATCATTAATTGTGTTCTCTAATGTAACCTATTGCGGCCATATTTATTAGAGTCAATTCTTACACTTGAAAATCAAGTGTAGCTACATGATGGGAATTTATTTTTATTTATTTTGTAATATATTTATCAGAATGTAGTCGTTTAACTACATATCGCCAGGTTCGTATTAGAGAACCATAAATTTGTAAATACTGTAATATATTTCATGTTGAGAGAAAGTGTCATTATTTCGTCTGCGACCACTAAGAATGGAACCTTCAGTGACTTTATGTTAAATAAACTAAAGATTTCTAATAATTTATGTTAAAGTTAGGGTTAACGCCCTGAGATTTCTGAGCTAGTGCATGTTTTGTCGTCGGCACGCTACATAACTTATCCGGACTAGGTAGTGTCCATTTCCTACGCACAGCAGCCCAACGTAGTTTATGTTAGATAACCGTAGCAGGTTTTTAAAAAATCTCAGTAGGTAATAGTGAAAGTGATTAAGGGTTTACATAATTTTATTTTTTCATACACCAATCTTGAAATGCGCGTCAAAAATTATTCGAATTATTTTACTAATATCGTTTCCCCTACTAATATTACCATCCTCACCTTTCCTGGCAAGAAATGCCCGTACCTCCCCGCGATTGTTTTTGGACTAAAAATATTAGTTTTCGAGCAATATTAATTTTCGACTTTTTTTTCTAATAATCAATACTGTTATTGAATTGTTATTAGTTTCGTTTGTGCCCATTTGTTATCAGAATTATACTAAGTAATGAAGTTAGTCAATTAATACTTCTTAACAACATTGGTAACACTTTTAATATTTTTATAATTATTTAGAGACTGCATCACAGATATCATTCATGAAGTGTTTGAGAACCACTGGCATTTTGACCCAAACAATACATATTTCCGGAGTCTTTTGAGATTATATAAGTATAAAATATAATCTAAATGATATTCCAAAGCAGATGTATTATTATGACAAAATAGTTTCCGATGGGGAATGAATTGCAAATTTATTGCAATTTATAATAACCCTGTAGATTAAAATGTATGCTTAAAATGTAACTAGTTTGAAATGACAGGCCGACGATCAATTTTATTTGTATCCGTAGATTCAACTAATTTAAAATAAATATTCGTCTGATTCATAAAAACGCCTATACTAGCTAGTTGATTTATCGATTGCAACTACTTCAAAATTCCCAATAATTATCACAACTTCAATAAAGGTGCAACGTGTAAATGTGAAATGAAATCACTGTGAATAACTTGTTTGAAAAGTTTCAAATTTCTTAAAAGTAGTTCTTAACTTAGTGGCGCTTCGAACTATTCTGATTTATAAGTTTCCAGAAAGTAACGAGTATAACTTTTCCAATGATAGTCTTTCAAGTACAGGGAGGATAAGTTCGTGAATTTACGAGCGATTCTTTACCTATAAAATTTCCCATATTTATGTAGCGATAAAGACATATGCGTCATAAGAAAATAAAATCTATAAAGTGAGTGGAGAATATACGTAATATCGTGGATGACAGGAATTTATAATATCATCTTTGACATCACTTTATTTTGCTTGTACAGAACTAAGCCGTTTTATTGAAATACGCTCTAAAATAAGCCACGAGGGTTTTTTGAATGTTGAACTGATATTAAATCTGATGTCTCCTACTTGGATTAATCTATACAAAGCACAAACAAATCATAAAATTTTAATATATTTCAGCTGATACATTTCATGTATATACACACAACCTATATAATCAGGAAATTATATTTCAAATTCTGCAATAATGAAAATATAAATAAATGATTACTTACACATATTCTTGGATTTCAACTTCTGTTCGTTTAAAGGTACATATTATAGAAATTCTACAATAATATAATTGGAAATCTAAATATATTCTGATTTGCCGTTTTTTCTGCAGAATGTGTACTGTTTGCAACGATCTTGCAACGGACTTTGCGGCAGCTGCACACGTAACCATAACCTTTTTGACATTTGCAAGAAATGCAATTTAGAAGGTTAGCTGGAGCAGGTTCCTTTTTTTTATACATTTATTTAACGTCCGCCTATTTCCGCTACTGAGGCCTAACACCGACGCCTGTAGACGAGCTAACCCCAACCAGGAATTTTGCCGAACCTCTTCCCTTAAGAAGAGTAGGGATCTTTTACTTGCCTAACATTTAATAGACAAGGGACCGATGGGAAGGATGGTATATCTCCTATACAACCCTCGCCTAAGGTTGTATAGCTTCGGCGCATACACTGATATACAAGCCGCTGGAAGATGTGTGAGGCGAGAACGCGGTTTCCGTTGGAATGGTCACCCATCCAAGTACTAACTGCGCCTGTCATTGCTTTACATCGCATACCGAAGTATGTACATAGTAAAGACGCACCTACGTTCGCCCCAAGAGCAGGTTCCTTCTGCTTAGTTATATCAATTAGGCCATCTCTGGATTTATTCCACCCCCAATCCAGTGGATTTTTCTGCACACTAAGCTACTGTTGAACTTGATGGTAAGTTCTATATGAATGCTGCCGGGCGGCCTCGCTTGTTGGTGGTAGAGAAGCAAGATTGGAAGGCACGTTTTGCAGCACACTTGGCAAAAAGGTTATACCGAAGTGAGTTGAGGGTAGAATTGGTTTCGAAATTTTTCGCTTATAATTCATCAAAAAAAAATTCACTAGCCGCAGCTATGCTAGCGAGTTCAGCATCACGATTTTTGAAAATTCCAATAATATCATTGAGAGACCGACAGTTTCCGAGTGTTTTAAAAAAATTTCACTTTTCCCTGATTGTAGACAGACGATGCGGTATCGCAACCACTGAATGCGTGAAGAAACAGAATATTGTCTACTACAGTTTCATCGTATTGTAAGCTGCGTGAGGTGTATATTTTCTCGAAGGCTTTTCCCTTTCCTGGTATTCGGAATAAATGTTGCTATAATCGCGGCCGAGAGCTGTTAAGAGGACAAGCAGATCTATATCATCTCCTACAATATAAACAGAGAGATATAAACAGAGAGGAGATTTCCAACACTGTAGTGACAATAAGGATGTCTGCATCTTCTGTGGCCTGCTTTACCTGAAAATGAGCCTCTTTTTTGTCTTAATCTCATTGGGTAAAAAACGCTCTTGAGATGAAGGCATCTTCATGGTTTCATCAAAAATTATTTCGAGGGACTTGTGGACCTGTGAACGCCGTAATCGCTGGGCGGTTTTGGTGCTACTAACCATCTCTGCAGCCGCATATTCATAAAAAGCTATGATTGTGTTTGAGCCGTAATGGTTTTCAACATACTGAAGGCATTTGCTACAGATGAACGCGAAATGGTCATTGATATGCCAACGGACTTTATGGAGGAGATATCGTCCATCGATGACATGAATATTTAATTTGGACAGTGTGCTTAATGGGATCAAAAGCAGCATACAACAAGGATTTTATTCCTTTTCGCATACCTTGTTCCGTGAATAATGGCGAAGTAAATGGTGCCAATTCGTAATGAAGGTATTCTTGCAATTGTTGTTTGTTTCTTTTGACGATACACATTCTTTGAAAAAGTAATGAGGGGAATTGATGGTTGAAAGAGGGAGAACTCTATCTTTCCTTTTCACTACACACTCGTAAGTTTTAAACACCCCTTGTTTTGACGACTACAATGTTGTCAGTCATAGTTTTCTCACAAATAATACACACATTTGCTTCCATCATTGCGATAAACGAGTTTATTCAATGTCTCACAAACACGTAATTGTACTAGTCGCTGTATGGAAGATGGCTTCCCACCAAGAATTTTTAACGGTCTTCCAACGACCGCGGGATAACATGTTTTAAAGAGTGGGGTAACAGGCGTGGCCGAGGGCTAGAGGCAAGGGGGAGTGTGATGTATTAATTGATAACTTATCACTGCTAGTGTATTTGGGTCCAAATTCATCATTTGAAAAATAAATGTACTTTAATACATCTAAAAATGCGGTCTAAGATAAAACTTTATTTTCTTCCGAGTTTGAGAAGCTATATCTCTGTAAATATTGATCGTACAAAAAATAGTAAAGGTCTAAATTGTAGGTAATTTTATAAAAAGTAATTTTGTATAGAAGTATTTTTCCAATAAAACGTACGGTAAGGAAGATATGACTAATTCTCTCATTTCATGCACCATTTCTTCAAGATGGCGTCGCGAGCGGCACGACGCCGTGTTCGCAAAATCAGGTGGTCAATAAGGACTTGAAGATTTAGGTATGTGCCAAGTTTTAAAACTTCCCGACCTTTTGCAAGATAAGTTGTATTCGCTGACTGGAGTATTTATGCAAAAACCAATTTAGCACACAATAATTATAATTATTGTAGGTCACTACTTAATCATTTTTAGATAAATCAGTCAGTATAAAAGTTATATATAATGTGTTACACTTCTCATCTTGACAATTCAGGGCAATGTCCAGGAGCCCCGCGATCTTGGGGGCCCACTATGGCGCCTTTATGGAGAGCTTTAATGACGTATTCAAATTAAAAAACAAATATTTTCTCTTTTCTCAGTGGCTCAACGCTTACGTGTTGAGTTCCGGGTTCGAATCCTGGTTAGAGTATGTATGTTTAGTGGCGTTTTCATCTGTTACCGAGCTGGTAGCAGTAGAATAGACGGGGATGTGTGAGAGGCAATATGTCTAGTCACTGTACCACTCCTGAGTTCGAATCTCAATTTCGGCAGACGACAATATTGTAGGGAATGGTCGTTGTATAATTGTTTGTGTGTATGTGTCCTGATTGAGTGGTGGAATAGCTAATGCTAAACTCCACCACGTTAATCTAGATAAGGCGATTAAATAAGTAGATAAATAAATAAATATATTCATTTAACGTTTGCCTACTTCCGCTACTGAGGCCTCTCACTGACGTCTCTAGACGAGCTACCCCACCCCCATCCAGAAATTTTGTCGAACCATGTGCCCATAACCCGTTAGAACAAGGTATACTATCTGTAGATCTTGAATAACGATAAGATACAACAGAAAAATATCTAATTATTTCAGTAGCATACAGATTTTTATTATATGACAATTTTACAAAATAATAATAATACTATATTGTTCTATATGGAGTAAAAGTGATATTTATTGTGTCAAGAATATACTTTACTGACGAGCAAAGCTGATCCGGTAGGAACAGCTCAGACACTAAAAATCACTCTACTTCTTATAAACCATGCTATTTTTACTTGCATTTCTTTAACTCACAATGTATGCACAATGTTTCTGTTCAAATCTTCCATCCTTTATTTAACACACCTCCTGATATAATCCATTGATGAAATTTTACACAGTTACTTAGATCAGATGACAATACAGTATTCCGCCATCACTTTTGCAACTATCCGCACACAGGGGGCGCGGGGGTGACAATTGAAAAAACTGCAAAACGAAGGAGCGATAAAGCGAAGCAGCGAGAAATCAAAACAAATCGTTAAGAGACGAATTTTTATTGAGCGATCTCTGGGGAGTAAACCCCCCAAAAAGTATGACTAAAAAGTAGAAAATAAAAAAATTTAAAACATTTTTTTACACTTGGTTTTCTGTAAAAAGTCGTACTAAAAAGTAAAAAATAAAAAAATACTAATGTACGACTACAATCATTATAAATTTTTCGGACTTATAGTCAAATTTTAATATTAAGTCCTTAGGTACATGTATAACAACTGTGCACCCAAATACTTTCAGATTTGACACATTTGGTTTCTTGTCATACCACATGTCGGCAGGCATTTGCTTATTTACTGCATTAGGACTGCGATTGTATAAATACCCAGCAAGGCGCGTGTATTTTATAAGGCACTATGTATACAACGATTCCACACATTTCATACAATCATGCGCACAATCATACAAAGTGCGCACGCCTTGCTTTCCTTGCATTCGTACATTGGCATTTTTTCAGGTTTTACTTTTTAGTACGACTTTTTCCAGAACAACAAATTTTTAAAATTATCTTTTTTATTATTTTTTTATTTAAACGTCGAATATGAATTAAAACTGTTATTTTTCTTCAAGTATTTTTAGTGCCGTTCATGAGCGGCCGTAAAGGACTTTTACTGCCGCACAGAATAATGAGTGGAAGTAGAAGGCTTCCATTTCCGCTGAGATGGAACGTTAGAGAAATGACAGTATATGTTCACAAACTTTTAACGTTTGGAGACATGGAGGCAGTTTTATTTGACTATATCTACACTGTATTAAAATGCTACCTATTGTAAATCCGTATTTCCTTATCATCCTTACTTTTGTGTTAAGGTAAGTTACTTTACAGTAATCAATTAAGCTGAAAGTATTATTCAGACACGCAAGAAAAAGGTACTAAAATTTATTCTTCTTCAAACGTCAAAAAATCATGACATTTCTGACTTATTTCATGACATTAAAGTTTGACATTTCAGGCGGCTATGCATTATCATTAGCAAGGGTAGTAAAAGTACTTTTTCTTCCGCTCGAGTGGACTTTACTTCCGTTGCTAACGGCAAGGCTCAGCTAAATTTTGATCTTTATTTTTTTTATAGCTAATCGACGTTTGAAAAAACATTTCTTATTCGGAGTAAAAGCCACATTTGTGACTCGTCACGAAAGTATCACTTTTACTCCTAATAAAACAATATACTATCAGAAGTTTGTTAATCACTTTTCGGGTGATCTGAATAACCCTCTTCTAGATCTAGGTATATCTCTACATACATACCGAATTTAATTCACTTAGAAATTTGGTATTTATTATGAAAATCCTGTCAGGAAAGGAAGCTTATAATAACCGTCATCCTTATAATCTAACGAGTAAGATTACCCAAACCAGCATTCCTTTAATATCGCCTAAGCCTTGTTCAAATTCTGGACATAATATAATCTACGTATCTACGTGAATCCCATCCGAAATTTCTCGTTCAACGGCCACAAATACTACAGAAAGTGTTAATTGATCTATCCACTTAATTAGTAACGAGATTATATCCGAGAGGATATTTTGAACATCGCAGTAATCTTATTGAGACATTATTCACGACACAGCTTGCACACGGGACTTAAAAGCTCTCCATATTTTTTGGTTATCGGCTTGCCTCGATTGGAATTTTATATTTATGAGGAAATTTTTAAATGGTGGATGGAAGCGATTAAAATCTGTATTATTTACTTTCGTATCGTGCATTCGTAAATAATGTGGCCTATTTACATATTAAAAGCTTTACCCAGGAAATCTCTAATATATCACACCCGCGTAAAAAGCATTACTTATTGAGTTTCAAAATGAATTTCCATTTCCGTATTTAGGAGGTTGTTTGTGTGTGAAAAATGTAATTTCAGATTAATTTTACTTTCAAGCCAATATGTTATGTTATGAATCCAGACTTTACGGGTTCAAGCCCGCGAAATGCGGTTGCAATTCATTTGTTCTTTTCTTTTTTTACTCATTGGCGTAGATTTCCTTAGCACTATATAGTCTTGTGTCTGGGGCCCCTTTTTTAACATGATTACTAAATTTCAGACCTCGTTATTTTCACATGTTTATTACATATGCACATCGCCTTTGTAAGACAAGCGCTCCATTCTGTTTTTTACACTAACAGGCTGATTTTTACACTACCGTTTAATTAATATTTTTGAAATCGAATGATCAAATTTTTCTACAAATTTTCTGGCAGGTTTTCCAGTCGTACGCCATGAAAGTGTCAGTTTCACGATCAACATGTTTAGAGGCTGCGTAGAACTTTTTATACTTATACCGTGAATTTTCGCAGAAAAAAATATGGAAGACTCGTCAAAACGAAGCCACTCACGAAAATTCAGCCTGTTAGTAATCACTTTAAAAAAGTGGCATCGGACCCCAGACCAATACGCAACATAACGTAAATATGAGAGCATAATGGACTATTAGAGTTAAACATAAATTAACACAACAGGTGATACCTATTTTCTGGCAGCACTATTAGTTATAGAGTACGAGTAGTTATACTTGCTTTTTGAAAATACCTCAGTACTTCTACTTTTGAGTTAAACCAAATCCTTTGAACCATGCATAGAACTAGTCAAAGTGAATTATTGTCGAACAGAGACAGCTGGAAAATTATGCCGAATCTCCCTACCCCCTCCAAAAAGGCTACTTAAATATGCCTATATAGGTACCTATTTTTCCCAAAAATGGTAAGAGATAGAAAAATGGTCTGAAAGCCACTCGATATAGCATGAAATTTTATATAAGACTCTTATTTTACATTTTACTATATTCTGTTATGTAAAACTCCACAGCAAAACTAATGAGGCTAAACTTTCCAACAACACATGTTGGAATATAACTCGAAACCGGCAATAAATCAAAATTCTACAAATATAAAAGATATTAAATCATTATTTTTTCTATTGATTGATAAAGTCTAATAAACTTTAACTTGATGTGTGTATGAACCGACATTACGCATACGACTTCATTTCTCTTGCATATAGAGTCAAAGAAATATCCCAAATACGTTGTTCACGTATGTCTACCAAACTTGTCTCTCACCTAAAGAAAGACGGAAATATGAAATATACAGTGCATAGAAAAAGACAAATAATATATCCTTCCATAAGTTCAGCGATTCACAAACCCTAAGATTTGTCAACCGTTATTATTTCTTATTTATTTGGGGGTTAAAAGTTGTCACATATTGGAATTAAATCCGTATTTGTATGAAATATTTAATCCGGCAAACGGATATTGTCAAGCCACCAAACGTATTACAATTTTCTAGTAAATATTACACGTTTTATAGTAGGATTGTTGTCCTCGTGTAGCTCAGTGTTTAAAGATACACACATCTCGCGGAAGGCTTCTCTTTTAGGTTGAGGTGCCTGCGTCAATAACAAAATTTCAAAAATCGTTTAGTATGTGAGTTTTATACAATGTATAGACATAAGTTTTATTAAATCTGTTTCATTGTTTTATCCATCTGTGATGAAAATTGTTTAGGTCTAGTTGATTTAATTGTCTTCTAGTCGAATCAGCCCCATTCTGCCCGACCCTGCAATCCGCTACTGCGAACAAACGCAGTGGTTGCAAGATCGGTCTCGGGGTGGTTTCCATTTTTTAAATTTTATGTCGAGAATGAAAAATTGTTGTTGTCTTTTGTTAATCTGTGCCGCGAGTTTTGAGTAAAACTTCCTATTCTTTCTTCCTTTCCCTAAAAATTTTTCTTTTATTATTCTGCACGAGTTAATCTCTAAATAAATAAAATTGACTTTCGGACATTTAGTGGCCTCGTTGTTTATCAAATTGTCAGACGGATATCCACGGCCTTTATTTTTTACTTTCGAATATACGTAATGTATAAGGAAGGTATTATACAGTATTTGAGGTCCCCTGAAACCAAAGAGTGGCTTTTAAAAAGTGTCAGTAATAGTGTAAGTGATTAAGGGTTTATATAATTTTATTTTTTAATAAATCAACTTTGAAAAGCACGTCGAATGAAGTGTTCGAATGTATAGTGTTTGGTGTTTGTGAAAACGTTTTATTGCTAGTGTATTTATATTTTAATACGCCAATAGCGAAACTCGCATCGATTAGATAAATTGTTCAAATGTTAGTGTTTATGAAAACTAAGACTATTACAGAGAGACTGTGCTGTTATCTTTGCTCACACACTTATGATATTGTTTAAATAATCTATTAAATTTTGCTGTTTTCCTGATATTTGTAAAAACTTCAAAGTCTGTCCGGTGTACAAAAAGGGAAATAAATACGAAATGATCAACTTCTGCTCAATAACTATAATCTGTAATTTTGGCAAAGCCTTTGTAATCTTATTATATAACTATATTTACCCTCAGTTAAAAATATCATTTCCAGTCAGCAACACGGATTTATGAAAAGTAACTCTACAACTACGAATTTCGTATGTGCTACACAATTCATACCTGAGTCCATTGACATGAAGATACAAACGGACGTAACATACTTTGACTTCACGAAAGCTTTTTATGGACTTAATCATAATATGTTGATTGCGAAACTTTCCAACTTTGATATTTCGAACCAGTTCATAACCTTCTTTAGATCTTATCTAACTAATGGACTTCAATATGTCGCGTATAATGGATTTAAGTCCTATGATTAAGCGCCATCCTCAGGTGCTCCCCAAGGTTCTGCTCTTGGGACGCTGCTCTTCAATATATTTATAAATGCCATAGGCAATACTTTAGATGTGCCCTTTTTAATATATGCAGATGACATAAAACTTCTACACAGAATCTCTGGTTTAAACGACTGCATTACAATGCAAAATAATATCTCTAATCTGAATTCCTGGTGTGTTAAAAACAATCTATCGTTAAACACGCAAAAGTGCAATGTAATGTCATTTTCAGCTAGAGGTTCTGAGTATACCTACGAGTACATCCTGAATGAAGAAAAATTAACGCAACCGTCCCCGTTTAAGGACAAAAAACTAATTTTTGTCGATCATATCGTCTTTATGTGACGTAAACAAACCTTTAGGTTTTATCATACATAATGGCCGTGACTTTTCTAATACTTCAACCTTAAAATTATTATACTTTACATTTCTGAGATCCAAGCTAGAGTATAGGTCTATTGTTTGGCCCTGCTACAACACCCGTGTTATAAAATTAGAAAACACGCAGCGACACTTTCTTAAATATCTCTGTTTGAAATATCTAATTACATATCCGCCTATTGGTTTTCCTCAGTCAAACCTGCTTGACATGTTTTCTGTGTGCAGCTTAAATGATAGATGTAATAACTTCACTATCAACTTTTTGAAGAAAGTCATTCAGCAGCAGCGAGATACTTGACAAACTAAACTTTCATATTCCTAGGGTTAATTTACGTCATAATCAAACCTTTTACTTGCCTAGAGTTCGGACTAATGTCCTAAAATTCTCACTTATATAGTCCAATAAAGGTGTTCTCGACTTATAGGAGCCGCAAAAAAAATCCAAACAAGATGATTCTTTCAGGGTTGCTTGGGGACTGCCTTTCGAGTATCCAACCAAAAGATCACACTGGAACTCCTGGTACGATTTGCGCTATAGGGGCGGTTTCTGTAGAGGATCAACTTCTGAACAACTTTTCCTTAGAAATTTTTTTTGTGTCTCTAATATTTAACGAGTTTCTGCGCATTATGTGACAAAAATTTCGCACGCTGCAAGCGTGGTCTTGTAAACATGTTTTTACAAAGAATTGGCAACACTGGGAGTCGGGCGGGTGTTAGGCTGTGATGTGTTAGCTGACAGTCTGCATCAGTTCTTGTTTAGTTTTCATTCATTTTAGTTTCATTCATTTTAATTGTGTTGGCTCTGTGGACCAAGGTACTTATTAACGCTCTCTTCTGTTGTGGATGGTGGTGAGATGTCGCATGTAGGCAACGATCGGTGCGTTTCCTTTCTGTAGACGCCGTGGGCCAGCTTGCCATTGTGTGACATTTTCACTAATACATCTAAGAAAGGTAAAGCTCCATCTTGCTCGGTCTCCATTGTAAATTTGATACCCGGATGCTATTTATTCTAATGGTCGAAGAAAACAGATAAACCTATTCGTGGAAGCTTTTGAAGAGGGAGCTATACGCTGCAGTGAAAATAAACCAAACTGATGGCTACGCTACGTAGACTATACATTCATCATATGGCCACATGGAGAAATATCTTTGTGTTTTCTTCGACCGTTTGAATAAACAGCATCCAAATATCAAATGTACAATGGAGACCGAGCAAGATGGGGCTTTACTTTTCTTAGATGTATTAGTGAAAACGTCACACAATGGCAAGCTGGCCCACGGGGTCTACAGAAAGAAAACGCACACCGATCGTTACCTACATCCGACATCTCACCACCATCCACAATAGAAGAGAACGTTAATTAGAACCTTGGTCCACAGAGCCAACACAATATGCGACGACGATAACAAACCCGAGGAACTTACAGAATGTCCAACAAGCTTTAGAGAAGAACGGATACAGTCAAAGCAATATACAACGAATAGTAAATAACCAGAGGAGAACAGCAGAAGAAGAACAGCAACAACCAACAACGTATGCATGCCTACCCAACGTCGCGGGAGTCACAGATAGGGTGAAGAAGATTTTATTCAAAAAGAAAGTAGGTGTACGGATTCGAACAGTGAAGAAAATACAGTAGATGCTTTCCTCAATCAAAGACCCTGTCCCCAAACTGCTATCAAAAGGTGTTTACCAGATGAAGTGCACATGTGGTAAGAGCTGCATCGGACAAACAGGACGGAGTATCCAGTGCAGAATCAAAGAACACCAGAAATTCAGTCTTTAGAATCCTTCTGAAGAAGCTGACAGGATGATCAGCGAAACGTCAAGTCAAGTTCGACGACCACGGCAAGACCCGGAAGAAACTACTTCATTAGACAACGACCGTGAAAACCTGCATTCTACTATCGAGTTCGTAGATGTCAATCAGTTCAGATTTAAAAGACAAATGACTGCTTCGGATGTTTAATTAATAAGGTAAACTTTTTTATAATTCAATTTTAATTGTAGTACCAATGTATAAACTTAAAAGTACCTATATATATTTATCGTAAAGATAATGAAAACTGTGAACTTTATGAGCGTCTCGCCATCTGTTGATGATCGACCAAATCGATTTAAAAGTCCACTATAATCGGATTCATTTTCTAGTTAAGTTTCTATTTATAATCAAATTATTGATCAGATATAGAATCGATAAAGAAAGCTTTAATATTCAATAAGGAATGTTTCTGATATGATATCTGCAAATTGCAAACATAACCAAATAATGCAGTGTTGAAGTTATGTAAATAGTTAGGTAGGTTTTCAAACTGAATTGTGATGATCCAGTAACTACAACTGTATAACAGGTGTACCTGGAACAAGTTTTAGAGGTAAGAAAAATAACTACATATTGTACAGAGTAAATGAGGTAAAGAAATGAAATTTAAATAAATGTAGGCACGGTAGAGACAATTCGTGACCTGAAGTGCCGTAACAGAAGTACATAATTTAGTGTAAAAACATGACTGATCTATAGGAAAATGTGAAGAAATTTGGCAGTGATGCAAAGAAAATCCTGTTAGTTTGGAGTAGTCTCACTTACAAAAACTAAATCAAAATGCTATATAGATCGTGCTAAATATAATTAAATATCAGTTATTCTCATAAAGATGTTAAATGGACACATGCCATGTAATGCAATAAATAAAATTATGAAATTTATAATTCGTTGTTTTATATTTCGAACGTTAAAAATTTTCACAATCTCTGATTTTTCAAAAAAGCGTTCAAATTCCCTCACTAATCCCTAGTAAAAGACCAAATGTAGAAAAATGTGCGGTTGCTGACAAGCATAAATGAAGTGCTCGAATATTTGCAAACATTGTATTGGAAAAAATTTACAGTAAATTTCTAATTTAATATTCTCTGCACTTTTGATAAGAGTCCAATGAGGCGAAGCATGCGTCGACTTTTAATAAAACTTTTTGAAACACTAAAAACCACACTTATTTTATATATTCAGGATATAAAAATATTTATCATAAAATACTACATAAGGAAGGGTTCACTATGACTCAACTCGTGTCATGTGCAGATGGTTTTAATACAAAGCATATCAAATTGATTGAATATGTCATGAGACGAAAAAACTATAACCATTATCATTGAGAAAGATATTAGAAAAGTAAAACAGACATCTGTCATTTCCAGGCGAACTTGTAACAAAGCAGAAACAAATGACAAGAAAATGTTACCCTTTAAGCGAATAGAACATGCCTTGAAAAGTATAAGCAGAAACCCACCTAGTTCTAAAAGGTTTGTATTACAAAGGAATCAATTTATACCAGGAGACCGCGTTGGAGTTAGATCGATTTAAGGCGCTTTAAACAGTAATATTTTATTATAATTTGGAGAAGGAAACGTAAGAATTTATGAATACTTTACATGCTATTAAAATAAAATATGGCCCTGGGTCAAATAGGTCTTAAGTGATAGTGAGCTGCTATCCAGGGTTCTAAAATACGGGTTAGGTATAAGGGAAGTCAAATTAAATGGAAGTTTTTTAAAAGTATTCAAGCGATCTCTATCTAAAGTGTCTGTTTATAAAACTAAATTTAGTATGATGCAGTTTAGAATGAATGTACTAAAGATGGATATATTTCTCTAAAATGGATTTACGGGAAGTCAGCCACATAAATTATAATTAGATTTTTATGCCACTGATTATTCATTCTACAAATCGAGAGAACTAACCAAAATACTTGTATTGTGTAAGAGAAAGCACAGAATAATTAGTACGTGGAAATGCTAATGATATTGAAAAATATTATAATACCCACAATATACAACGTCATTACGACACACATGTATTTTAAAGTGATATTTGAAAATTTAAATAAACAAAAAAAATAATTTATACAAGGTGTCCCGTAAATAATGGATAATCCTGAAAATGATAATAGGTTAGACCAAAACCTATCAGAATATCACAACTTGACCTTATTGAAAACCCTACGGTTTTCGAGATACTTTTAGAAATTTTGACAATTTCTACTCTAGGATAATAATTTGCATGCCACTGGCACAAAGTAAGAATTTTTTTATTCTGTTTTTTTGGTGACTATTCTAGAACGGCAGTGCTATCTAACGTGTATACGAGTTTTTGAATAATGCCGACAGCATATTAAAAAAAAAAGTTTTTCCTAAATATCGGTTCCACCATAATTCTGTCTGCACATTTTATGGTGTAAAAAAAGTGCCAAGGGCTACTTGTCACTTATCCTAGAAACTTGCCCACTTATTATTAAATTTGAAAATTGTATAAAAATTCTGAGTTGCCTGTTTCAAAAAAAAGATACAGACAGCTGTTTGAATGGTGGATGAGGTAATTTTATCAGTTTTTTTTTTATACATTTATTTAACGTCGGCCTATTTCCGCTACTGAGGCCTAACACCGACGCCTGTAGACGAGCTACCCCCAACCAGGAATTTTGCCGAACCTCTTCCCTTAAGAAGAGTGGGGATCTTTTACTTGCCTAACATTTAATAGACAAGGGACCGACGGCTTTACATCCCCTCCGAAGGATGGTATATCTCCTATACAACCCTCGCCTAAGGTTGTATAGCTTCCGCGCATACACTGATATACAAGCCGCTGGAAGATGTGTGAGGCGAGGACGCGGTTTCCGTTGGAATGGTCACCCATCCAAGTACTAACTGCGCCTGTCGTTGCTTTACATCGCATACCGAAGTATGTACATAGTAAGGACGCACCTACGCTCGCCCCCTAATTTTATCAGTTGAAATTTTTAACAAGTAAGCCTCATTTTTAATTGTATTGCTTGGTCCAAGCATTCGTCGATATTCTCGTATGTGACACATGTCATTTTGTATGTCTGGCGTTAGTAGCTACCTGTCATTCTTCTCGAATTATTTAAATTTTTTGAGATCCGGCTGTAATGTTTACATAAACTTTGTGCTCTAGACTTGGACTCTATTTATTGATGCCGCTGAGACGAGACATTTCTCGGTCTCGTCTCGTCGACAAGTCGAGACGAGGTCAAATTTTTTCTCGTCTCGATAGATCGAGACGAGACGAGACTTTTAAAGTCGAGATCTCGCCGAGATGAGACGAGATCGAGAAGTTCTCGACTTTTTTCTATTATAACATTGTTCTACATTTGACCATCGAATGAATAATAAACTTGAATCAAATTAAGAATATAAATATTTACATAAATAATCCTACACATATAAAAAAAAATCATTTTTTATTTCTTAAAAAAGCTACCATTACAAACATTAAAGTAAACAAAACAACAAAAAGATCCCTACCTATATTCAACTCAAGATTTATTTCATAAAATTTATCCGATGCCTTTTTCTATTTGGGCATATTGTAAATATTTTAAGAAAAAAAATTGTAATAATAAACTTAATACATCTACCAGCTACTACCTAATTATTATTATTATTTGGATTTACATGTTTTTTACATATTGATACGAATTATATCTTTTATCGGCGAAGACACCCACGAATTTAGAACGGTGTTATTTAACTTTATTAACAGATATTAGCAGATATGAACGCTACGTCTTGGAAATGAATATAATTTAGGCAAGTATAATGTTGCCCATTTCCCTATTTTTTAGAAATAGTTGTTTGGAATTTTTACAATTAATCTTATATGTTTACTATAGAAACTAGAGATATATTTTCAATATAATACGAATTTGATTAATTTAAATTATTAAATCTTATATATTCTTAGAGTATAGGATAGAGATGCAAAAGAAGTCTTAAAATATAGAGAAAATTAAAATTCACAGTATTTCAAATAGATTTATTTTAGTTAGGTACATTTAAAAATTAAACAAAAGTCAAATATTCATATAAATTGAAGCGTAACTTTATAAATCAAATAAATAGAGATTTCACTTGTGAAAAAAGGGAAAAAATGGGAAATTTCACATTTGTCGAGACTAGACGAGATCTCGACCTCGAGGCGAGATTTTGGGTAGACGAGAATATGTCGAGACGAGATGACAGAACGGTATCATCCCGACAATGAGACGAGAAAATCAATTTCTCGACTAGACGAGTTCCGCGGCATCACTAACTTTATTTGGTTACCGATTCAGGCTTTGTTTTTTGTCCATAATGACGACTTGGCATTTCTTTGGACATATTGGAACTTGTTGAGAACCACAATACCCAGTATCCAGTACGCACAGCGTGAATATGCTAATATGCATTCAATTTACGGAAAATGTCGAGGTAGCGCCAGTGCATCCGCTGTGCGTTATCGAGAGAGGAGAAATGTACCAGTTTTTGACAAGTTGCTAATATTCAAATTTTCTTTTACTGCCAGACAACTTTTAACATTGAAAATCGACTCTATAAAGTTGAGGATTTCATGGATTTGGCTTTTTCGGACAAATAAGCGAGGAAGATAGGCGAAATAAAGAATCAGGAAGCAAGTAAGAGTGTAAAATACAATGTAGACAAGTGCAAAGGTGAAGAAATACGAAAGAGATACAAGGATAAAATAAAGGAACAGCTAGAGGTCATGAACAAAAACGAGGAGGAATCTATAGGAACTCAGTGAGACAAAATAAGAGATACAATCAAAATAGCGGCAGAAAAAATATTAGGGATACATAAGGAAGACCAGAAAAACGAATGGTATGTTAATGAAAGCATAGAAGCGGTAAACAAACGAAATGTCGCGAGATCACAAATGCTCCAAAGACGGGAGGACGGTAGATTAAGCAGAGAATCAAAAACCATCTGTAACAGTAAGAAAAGACAACAAATCAATAATAAAAAACAAGATATGCAGAAAGAATTTGACAGGGACTAAGTGAGAGGCTTCTACAAAAACGGATAGTAATTACCAACCTAGAGAAAAAAATGTGTCGTGGTAAGCATGGAAAGATTCTTCTAAACCCGGAAGAAGTAGTACACAGACGGGAAACGTATTTTGAAGGACTACTAAACTATAACAAAAATGGGGAAGATCACCAGAGAACATACTGCTAAATGCAGCACAACCCATAGTCGAAGCACCAAACCTGGAAAAATAAAAAAATAGTGTATATGAAAAAAATAATAAGTCACCGGGAATAGACAACATCCCGTCGAACTTACTTCAACAAGGAGGAGTCGAGCTCCTGCAAATAATTCACAAAATGATAGTAAACATCCGGAACACCGAAATAATGGCAAAGGAATGGGAAACTGCTATAATATGTCCAGTATAAAAAAAAGGAGAGATAATAAGATGCGAGAATAGAGGCAGATCATTATTATGCACAGCATACAAGATTTTTACAGACACCTTAAAACAATGGATAACTCCGTATGTTGAAGTGCATATCGGAGAATATCGAAGTGGATTTCGAAGTGGCAGATCCACAATCGACCAGCTATTTACTGTCCGTCAAATACTGGAAAAAACTTGGGATTATACCAAATATTTTTTAAAATTATTTTAACCCCTTATTTATATTAACGCCCTGGCGGAGTTTAGCAATAGCTACTCCACCACTCCCAATTATACAACGACCATTCCCTACAACATTGCCATCTGCCGCGGCTGCGACTCGAATTCAGGAATGGTAGAACGACTAGCCGTGTTATCTCGCACACAACCTCGTCTAGTCTACTGCTATCAACTCGGTAACACATGACAAATACCACTAAACATCCATACCCTAGCCAGGATTCGAACCCGGGACTCCATTGTTGCAAGCTTAACATATAAACTTGGAGCTAATTTTAATTGATTTCAAGCAAGCATATGACGACATACAGAGAAATTCCTTATATCAGGCGATGGAAGAGATTGGGATAGCAATAAAATTAATAAACCTGGTAAAAACGACAACGAGCGACACTAAAGCGAAAGTCAAAATTCAGCAGAAGCTATCGGAAAACTTTGATATAAACCAAGGGCTCCGGCAAGGGGATGGAGTAGCCCCAATATTGTTCAATATTGCCCTGACAAAGTTATAAGAGAAATGGCAATATATGAGAATGAAACCATCATTAATAAGGCATACGCAATTACTTGAATTGCGTAAGCGGACGGCATTAACACAATTGGAATAACGAAAAGGGCAGATGAGACATTGGAAGAAAATGGAAAGAAGACAGAACTTGACATAAATACAACAAAAACAAAGGCGATGGAAATAAAGACCAGGAGAAGGATCGGACAAAATTGGTCGATTGAAGATGATAGCATAGAAGTAGTTAATGATTACCTACCTCGGAATAATAACTAACAGTAATAATATTTCTCAAGAAATACGGCACAGGCTAATAAAAGGAAACAAAGCAATGTATGCACTGAACAACATATTCAAATCTGAAGCAGTGAATAATGATGTCAAAACACTAATAAATCCGGTGGTGACATACGGCTGCGAAACGTTCATAAACAGAGTCGAAGAAATGTTAGCCATGTTCGAAACAAAAATACTGAGGAAAATTCACGGACCTGCGAATGAAGATAGTCTATGGCGTATTAGATACAATTACAAAATAAACCAGTTATATAGAAACGTAAACATAGTGGACTATGTTAAAATTCAACGACTGAGATGGGCACGCCATGTAGAGAGAATGGACGAAAAGCGCGTACCAACGAAAATCTTAAAAATTCGTATTTCAAGCAATAGAAAACGAGGACGACGGAGGATCCGTTGGCAAGACAACGTTCACAAGGACGCCCAGGCATTACTGAGGGTGAGGCATTGGCAAGTGGCCGCTATAGACAGAGCGGTGTGGGGGCGAAAGTTAAAGGAGGTCAATATGGGTGTCATACCACAGGAAGAAGAAGAAGAAAAAGGAGAAGAATATCATCACTTACTATCTTAACTTTTTTTTTGTTGGAGCCATTTGCAAAATAGATGGTACTCAGTTCCATATCTCTCACAAGACTTCCCGGGCAGTAATTCAGTACTTACCTTTGCACCTGCAAGTGATGTCTCTTCTTTTGGAGAAATCATTTAAAAAATATTTTAAATAAAAATTCTAAGAACTGCGGCAATACAAGCGTTGTTTAAAGTTGTTAAGGAAACTAAACAATCATTGTTTGCGGTCATTAAAGAACTTTGATTATCATATTTTTTAGGACTGGCAAGAAGGCAGCTAATATCTTTAGTCAGGGTAAAATGTTTCCTGTGCGGACGCATGGGGAAATCCCAATTGCCAACGTTAAATAAATATATAAAAATGTACAAGAAGAACAAAGTCCTAAACTTTTATGATAAATACATTGCTTATCCACTAAATGATGGAAATACATATTTGTTAATACAAAAATATCGTCAACAGAAGCTAAAAATAATTTTTATATTTAAGGGTCGTTCTTTCTAAGGACTGACAGGTAAAAACTTTTTAACGTAATACTGTACAGTTTTCAGAAGTTGTAATAATTTTCTGAATTTAACTAACGAATCATTAAAGCCAAATATATTTCAATTACCTACTCGTGCTACTAATTAATAAAATATGAAATAACAATTTGGGTAAAACTTTCTGTAATATAATTATAACAACATACTTTAACTGAAACGATTATTCTGCGTAATAAAGACAACATCAATAATTAAATTCGATTTGTACAAAGGACAGTATTCGCTAAGTTGAAGTAAGACATCTCTAGAAAGTTTCATGGCAGCTAAAATATACGTGTCAAGTTCCTACATTCTATAATAATCGCAGGAGAATGTACCTTGACAGCACAAAATTCCTTACTTGATAAGGTTACGCTATATGTAAGAGAAAAAACTCTGGGGTTACTAAGGGTGAATATAAGTGAAATAATGAATTATGAATACCACTCGGCTTTCTGACGGATTACACGGTACTCTACTGACTTCACGCCGCTTCCATTTATATGTAAGAAAACTATTGTTTCATCTATTTTACTATGCATGCTTGTTGGCAAATTGAAAACTTTCTCATTTTAACTTTGCAAAACTCTCTTACGGAAACAAATTTATGTAGTTTGGAAGTAACGAAAGGTAACAGTAAAGTACTTCAACATATTCGGTGTTGTTCCGTAGGTTTCTAATATCTTTCATATAAGGCAGCTTAGAGAGAAAATGATAACTCTTATAAAATAAGGAAGGCATATAGAAATGGTAGAAAATACATAATTACCAACATATGTAGCTTTTTTATAGTGATTTATTAAACACATTAGGTGACAATCATAACTTTAAAACCTAAAAAAAAAATGTCCGCCGGCAAAAATGTACAATCATAGCCAGACGTTATAACATTTATAATAATAGTGTCATATTTATAACGTAACGTGAATATTATAAATTAATTGATCAAAAATATTCTCCCTTATGATTTCGTATTGTTAACCTTTTAATAAATTTTAATCTTTGTTCGGTTGGATTCGAACAATGTTAAAGAAAAGGCCCCTTTGTCATATTATGACAAATGATCACACTGATTAAACATGGCTAAATTGAAATACAGACGTCTTCATGAAACTGATTCATTTCACCTATTCAGTAGGCATCATCAAGTTTACATTTTAAGTTTCATTGAAATCCAATGCCACGAACTCTGAGGAAATGAAATTTACAAAAAGCCTGGAAACGGTCAAATATCTCGAGAAATTCACATTGGATCCCGAAAAGAAAAAAACACGCCCGTAATAATTTTAAAAGCACTATCCAATGATACCAAAAGCGACACGCCACCCCCATACTTTGGGGTGGCGCGGGGGGATAAAATCTTAAATGGGCACCTCTATTTATTATTGCAGAATCGGATTCAACGGCAAAAATTACGTCAAGTTTGTTTGGAACGTTTTTTTCAATTCGTGTCAAATGGCGCTGTAATCTCATAAATATTTTTTTTCGTAATTTCTAAGAAATTCTACAGAAGAATTAACAATAATGAGAGTACGAGTTCATTTACTTAAATACAGTCATTCAATGGTGTTAAACTTAAAAGCCCCCAAGAAAGCCACCAAACGAGCACCCCGTTAGTGAGAGGCAAGGGGACTCGCCTAAAATAAGCACGGCAATGGAAACAGAAAATTACTACGTCCACGACGTTGTTGCCGGGGTACGCTAAATGTAGTTTATTGTGAAAAATTAACATGCCTCACTGCATTTTGCGAAATATGCGTGTATTTATTTTTACAGTTACAACGCCATCTGTCAAGAATCGAAAATAATGTTTTGAATGAAATTGAATTGTTTGTTCTTCACCAGACTTTACATCTGCAATAAAAAATATGGGGTTCCCTTTAATCTTTCAAGGTTACTCACCACTTCTCCCCTCATGGTGGTGGAGGGGGGTATTAAATTTAACACCAATGAATGGCTATTTTTAAGTAAATGAACTCGTACTTTATTGTTTTTCATTCTTCCGTAGAATATCTTAGAGATTACGAAAAAATTTATTTTTGCGATTACAGCGCTATCTGTCACGAATTGAAAAAGCGTTTCAAATAAACTTGATGCAATTTTTGCTGTAGAATCCGATTCTGCAATAAAAAATAGGGGTACCCATTTAATATTTTAAAGTTGCCCCCGCCTCACCCTAAAAGGTGGGGGTGGGGGGTCGCGTTTAGTATCATTAGTTAATGCTTTTAAAATTATTAATGACGTGTTTTTCTTTTTTGGATTCAATATGTATTTCTCGAGATATTTCACCGTTTCCAGCCTTTTAGAACACCCCGCATATGTGGATGTTGGATGTTTTTATTATCTGTATTTTTTTATATAACATAGAAGTAATTTAAAATGTGTCTTATTTAAATACTTATTGTGAATGACTGGCCACACGCTAGTGAGGGATACAGAACTCAAGCATGAGTTCAAAACTACCCTTATTATATCCCCAATTCCCCAAGTTTCTCTCAACATACTTTCTTGCGCGTAACTGTAAATTATTTATAACATTTATAGTTAATCAGATGTGGATTATTTTTTATTTCAGTGCATGCGTGTTCTATGCGTTATCTTAATTCCTCTCTGGTTGCAACATCAGTAGTATTGACTTTCGCTTTAAATCACTCCATAAAAAGCAATCCACCGAAGTCAGGTCTGGGGTCCTTGCAGATCATGTAGCTGAACCATTACGACCGATCCACCTATTAGGATAATAGCCATTTAAATTTTGTGACACCTCTAGTAAATAGTCAGGACCTGCACCTCGTGTTAGTAATGAAATCCTCTAATATTTATAGCTTGTAATAGTTCTGGTGATATATTTCCCAAAAAAATTAAATACATTTCGCCAGTCCATGTATCCTCGAATAAATAGGGTTCAATTAAATTATTATCTAATAGTTCACATGAAACATTTACAGAAAATTTGCGTTGTGATGTTTTTGGGGTATGCTGTTAAGAATATGCTGTTAGAGGAAAACCTCTACTCATAAGTGCAAATTTCTATTATTAGACGTACTATCTCTGGTAAACTGAGACTTGTCAGTAGATTAGACTCTTGAAATTGTTCTTTTATGATTTAACACCAAACGACAAAACGCTCTTGGAGAAATTTCAACTCCTTCCTCAGGTCTTTGAACGATTTATCAGTGGAAAGGATGTAAATGGTCGTTTTTCCAAGTTTTTCAAACTCTTACATGAGGAATTTCTAAAGCTACACTTACTCTTCGCGTACTAATTGAAGAATTTTACTGCACTATCTCTAGAATTTCAATTTCTTCATTAAATCTTGCCGAATGTTCGACGTTCACGTCGCAAAGGAATTGAAGGAAATTTCCCGTGTTGTTTTGCGTACTTATGAACAGAAGAAAATGTTGATTTATTGGGAATTCGTCAACTGGGAAACCGTCGACGTTATTCTCTAACGGCGTCTCTCGAGTTCCCATTGTAAAAACCAACAATGTAACTAATGTCAACATATTCTTCATTAGAATAAGACATTTTAGCTTTAAAAAGTAGTTTCAGTGGTGTATCAAACAATAACTAAAGTTTTTGACAGGTACTTTCAAGTATATTAGAACATTTTTTAATATTATTTTTGTTCGTCAGATCTTAGGTGTGCTATTTTAATTTTGTGTAATTGTATTTAATCAAATTATTTTAGCTAATTGAACTAAATATTTAGGAGTATTATTTTCTCTCTATTTTTCACTTCCATATAATTGTTACTCTTTCACATTTGTTCTAATAAATAAAAATTTAAAGTGTTCACATTTTTACATTTTTAATATATTTTTTTTTACATTTGTTGACATTTATACATTTTTACATTTTTTTGTCGTTGTGGCTTTTCCCTCACAAAATTAAAGTCGCCCATGTAGTTACTGTTGTTTGTTTTTGTGACCGAAAATCACCTAAATATTTTTTAAATTGATTTATTGTGAAACTCGGCGTTTAATTCTCGAGGCGTTAAAAGTGCCAGAAAAACTACTTGGTTTAGGTAAATTAGTAGAATATTTTTAAAATCGGCATTGTATATTGTAAAAATCCATATAAAGGGTAATGTTTTTAGGTAACAGTCAAAGTAAAAAAAAAAAATTGACCCCGGCCCTGATTTTCTTTTTATTTTCGGTACTGAATTATGTAGACCTCTAATAGTGAAACATATAAATTTGGTTCAATTCGCTACAGTCAATAAAAAAATACGGCCGATCTATATTTTGGCAAAAAATAGAAAACACGCTATATATCAGAAACGAGTGGACTTAGGGATATATTAATGGTCATTCTGAAATCATCTTAGGGTTCTGCACGTCTCACTAGCGTATGGCTAGCCAATCACCAAACACCCTATATAATCATAATTTAACTAAATGTGGGTGTATTTAATATCTATAATTATAACAACATAGAACATAGAACAAAAAACTAAAATTTAAATGTATTTCATTATATATTTAAATGTAATATATAATAGCGAATTTAATTGAGCGACAAATAAGCGTGTTAGGTCGATATTAATTATGTAAAGGTAATTGCCATATTGAATTAATCGATTTAATTAGCATTAATTAAATAAGAAAGGATATTGTGATAGTGTTTACAGTAGTGCAGCCTGTGCTGGATTACCGTGGTAGCCACCCTTGAGCTGCAGTTCTAGTATAGCGTACACACACAGCAATTTTGCATGATATCACTGTCCGGTCCACGACCACCTTCAAGGTTAAGAAGCATCGTACAATGCCAACAATACGTCGTAGGCCAGGACTGGGTGGTGGTGGTCCAGCTCCCTCAATTATTCACTACTGGGTTGTAAGTTACTGCCAAATGATATCATGAAGAAAATGGAAGGTGTTGAAGTAGTTAACAAAACTGATCATTTCTTTGAATAGTTCTTATTGTGCCTTAGATGCATCTAAAATACATTTCCTTTCTATAATGATTCATAAATACAAATATGAGAAAATATATTAAAATTTATTTTCATTTTTTAAAATATTGTCCACTTGCTCGATCGATTAACAAAAATATACAGTGAGGTTCATAATTAGCGGATAAATTCATTATCTTCGTAATTAACAGTTTATGAGTAAAATCCTAAAACACGTCAATTTTTTATTCTAAACTTATATTATTTGAGCATAATTTTATCCCCCCGTTCAATCCCCTTGGAGTAACAGCTACCCCTTTAAAATTTTTAAATGGATAGAGGGTGCGTGTGATAGCTTATTTGAAATCGACGTTATTTGGACTGTTGAAGTAGATTTTCAATTTTTAGTAACCCCATAAAAAATAGTCAATCGGGATCAAATCGGAAAAACGAGCAGGCCATTCAATTTCACCGCGTCTACCGATCTACCTATTGTGAAAAACTTAATTGAGATAGGCTCTTACTTCCAATGCAAATTGTGGTGTGGCTCCGTCCTGCTGATACCAAATATTTCTAACAATTGCATTAAGATTGTCATCATCTGGGAAAAGCATTCTTAACTCTGGAACTAAGAAATATTGCAAGAAATCCAAGTAACGTGCGCCAGTTAATGTGCTATCAAAGAAATATGGTCCGATAAATTGAGAATTTATAATTTCAAACCAAACTTTCACCTAAGGATACTAAGTATTGGCCTCCATCATCTAATGTGGATTTTCTATACTCCAGTATCTACACTTCTGTTTGTTGACCGTTCCATTTAAGACGAATGTTGCTTTATCAGAAAAAAGAATGTTTTTTATAAATAGCGGATCATCTTGGCATCTATTTGCCATGATTTCGCAATATTCCAACCGGCGATCAGGGTCATCGTGGCTAAGATCTTGAACCAAATGAATTTTATATGGGTGGTATTTTTCATTTTTCAGAAGACGCAATATGAACGTTTTACTAACATAAGTAACTTGTCTCGTAGATTTATTTATGTGGATTATCCTGAATAGCTCACAATATATACAATTCCTTTCCATCATCTAAAATGCGTTTCCTACCTGATTTAAGAATATCTGTGGCATTTCCGAATTCACGAAATTTGTTTTCTACTCTACTAACAGTAGACTGAGAAATGCGATGGTCAAGGTACTTAGTATTGAAACTTAGTATTGAAGATTTCGCATACCTGCTTCTGCGTTCTGGTTTTATCACCACATTCTAATAATATCATAGTTTAAATTCTTTGGGTAACCGAAAGACTAGTTGTTAAAATAATGATCAACTGAAACTCTTTTTACTTATTTCTTTTTGTTGAATATTTTTCCACCTGCATATCAGAAAAAACGATACATTAAAATTAAATGTTATAACAAAATTAATTAGAAACGTCAGATTTGACAGATTTTTGGTATATAAAATAGTTTAGGATACATTTGAGTGAATACATTTCAAACTTTTCACATTAAAATTCTTGATAAAAAGTATACAAAATTAAAAAAAGATTATATTGCTGGATAGAGAATTAAAAACCCTTTCAAATGAGCTATCACTCGCAGCCTCGTTCCATTTAAAAATTTTAAAGTCGCAGCTGTCACTCCAAGGAAGTTGAAGGGGACGTATGAATTATGCTAAAAAAATATCGGAGTTCGAGCAAAATATCTAGAGATTAGTAAGTACCAAAGATAGTAATATATCAGTCTTATAACAACGGGAACACAACGGTCATGCTTTTCCGGCCTTTGTATTTTTCAATGTATGATGTTTTCAGATAAAAATTGATTGACCCACCGTTTTAAGGGGTGTAAATGGGCAGTTGTAGAAATTTCATAGCTCGAACCACCTTTAGCCACCTCGACTATTGAATTTTTCGACAGTTAAGTTTCTTACACTTTATTACAGGGCCCCTTTGTTACCTATTTGTTCCCCGTTTGGTTATTTTGGTAAATAAATGAAGCAACGTATGTGTACGAGTAGCTAATTTTAGCCGGAGCAAAGAGTCATGGGTTCTGAAAACTTTCAAGAGAAGTGAAACTTACCCTTTTGTGTGTGTGACATCATAAGATAAATTTTGTTTTATTTGGAGAAAAGAGACAATGAAATATTGATGTTAAGTGGGCACCAACTATAATGAAAAGTGAGTATAGATTTGTCTCTTTTTCCTTTAAACCAGTCTCCTATAGGTAAGACTAAAATTTATTGGTAAGGAAAACCAAAAAAATTGTACAAAGAAGGTGGAATTTAATACAAAAAAAAATAACATGATATAATACCAATGTTCTATGGTTGAAAAATGGACATGCGTTGAACGTACTAATAAAGCAGTCCAGATTCCTATTATCTCGGCAGCAAATCTAGATGCTTTTGGTAATATATTCAACTATCAGGTATTAATTACTAAAGAGAACTAAAAGCTTGAGATTCTTAGCATAAAAAATAGGATCAAACCTAATGATTTGATTAAAATAATATATTTATTATTATTACAAAGGTATATGTAACTAAATAATTGCGATATGCTTACTTGAAACATTCAATGTGGCAATATACTTGCTAAGTTCAAATGCGCTCAATAATGCTCTCAATAAATGAAATGAGCTTTCAATATGTTTCCAAAAGTGCTTTCAAAAAATATAAATTTTACAATCTATACAATTCTTTCTGATTAGAATTAAATTGCCAAAAAAAAATAGAAAAAAATTATTACCGAGCTGTCACATGTAGAATTTTAGTTACATAAAATTAAAGAAATTGAATTTAATTTATTTAAAAAGTGGAAGTAATTAACAAAGCAATTGAAAATGAATGAAATTAAAATAGTTAATAAATAAAATTTATCTGTTTGATGTTCAAATACAAAGAAATGTGGACTATTAATGTGATATTAATTACTCGAGGATCTCACAATCAAAAGTTCGCACGTGTTAATCATTTTAGATTTGGAAGGCAAATGGCCACTTCCGAGGATTAATTAATAAGGTAATCTTTTTTATATTACAATTTAAATTGCGATAGTTAAAAGTACCTACATGTATTATTAAAAATATAAATAAAAATTACTAGTGTCGCCACCTGTTGATGAGCGACTTAAGTGCACAATCGGATTCCATTTCCAGTTAGATTTCTATTCACAATCCAATTACTGACAGGTATAGAATCGATTAGAGAAATCCTTAATTATCATTTAGAGATTCTTCAAACAATAAATTGCAAATATAACAACAACAAATATAACATAACCTAAAGCCCAAATAAAGCAAATTACGGAAGCGCTGAGGGGCCAAGATAAACTATTTTTTTAAGTCGCCTGTTAGACGCGTTTAATTCGACTTACAGGTGCGCAACTCTTAGGCGCGTTTATCTCGACTATTAGGCGTGTTCATTGTTCTGCGGTTTAATACATTTATTTAACGACGGCCTATTTCCACTACTAACCGACACCTGTAGCCGAGTTACCCCCAAACCAGAAATTGTGCCAAACTTTTCTCTTTCGAAGACTATAGGGTTCTTTTACTTGCATAACATTTAGTAGATAAAGGACCAACAGCTTTACATCCCCTCCGAAAAATGGTATATTCGCTACGAAATCCTCGCCTAAGATTTTATAACTTCTGCGCATACATTTATATATAAAGGGTGGAGCGATTACACTGTATATCCTTGAAACGGGGAAACCATCCAAGTACCCATCAAAGTAACACGTCCGTGTTTACTGCGCAGGCGCTAGACATATTATGGTGAAGATAGATTCAAGTATAGAGTGATGCTTAATAGTCGATATTAAATTCGTCTAACAGTAACGCATCTGTTAGTCGAATTAAACATGTCTAACAGTCGAGATAAACGTGCCTAAGAGTCGCGCGTCTGTTAGTCGTTATTAAACTCGCCTAACAGTAATGATTCTGTTAGTCAACTTAAACGCGTCTAACAAGCGACTTAAAAAAAGAAGTTTATCTTGACCCCTCAGCGCTTCCGCAGCAAATTGCCTTCGAAATGTATTGTGATGATCCAGTAAATACATTGTATTATATAAGGTACACAATAGGTGTGCCTGTAAGAGGGTTTAGAAGTAAGAAAAATAACTACATGTGACAAGATAGATAAATGCAATTTAAATGAATGTGAATATTTTGCAGGCTTGGTAGACAATAGGTGATATGAAGTAATAATAGAGGTACATAATTCAGTGTTAAAAAATTATATAAAAAAATATTTTAAAAAAATCTACAAAGTAAAAAATAAACTTTGAAGTAAATCAAATCCATTATTTTGTTACATTATATAATTATTTTATGATATTGCGAGCTTGTAGCGAGATTTTCCTGTATAAAGGAGATTGCTCGCGACAAGCTTTTATATCATAAAAAAAATATATAATGTAACAAAATGATGGGTTTGATTTATTTCAAAGTTTATTTTCTACTTTTTAAAGCATTTAAATAAAAGCTTTTTTATATAATTTTATTTTATACTTTTTAGTCTTTTGATATCCCCAGTTATTGATTTTTAGACGAATCGCATCATAAACGGTAAAGTCGTCCGCCATCTTTAACTAAAGTTTTGACTAGAGATTCGTAATCCGGGACCCCGAAATCCCGCAAATATCGATTTTGACCGATTTGGATCTAAGTGACAAAAGTGGTCAGCCATATTGGCGCCGCCATTTTGAATTTCTGAATTTTGACTAAAAATTCATAATCCGCGACCTTGAAAACCCCCAGATATCGGATCTTAAATGGTAAAGTCGTCCGCCATCTTCAAGTCGCCATCCTGATTTAAATTTTTGACTAGAAATTCATAATCGGCGAACCCGAAAACTCCCAGATATCGATTTTAATTGATTTGGACCATAAATGACAAAAGTCGTCCGCCATATTGTGCCGCCATTTTCAGTTTCAAAATTTTGAACAAAAATTCATAACTGGCGGTCTCGAATACCCCGGATATCGATTTTGAGTCGAATCGGATCATAAATGGTAAAGTTGTCTGACATCTTGAAGCCGCCATCTTGTTTTTTTCTTATATGAAAATGTTAAAGTGTATTGTTACCGGACTAATACACGTGCAAAATTTCAAAGCTTAATTAGAACTAATCGAAATTTTGATTGCAAGATATGACCTAAACACACTACTAACTAACATTGCAAGTTTAATAAAAGCTTTTAAAAAAACATGACTGTGTTCCTAAGATACAAAAATAAGTATGTAAGACAGTGTGAAGTAATTTAGCAGCTATACAAAGAAAGAAAAATTTTGATAGTTTGAAGTAGTCTCACTTACAAAAACTAAATCAAAGTGCTACCAGATCGTGCCAAACATAAACAAATACCCGTTATTTATATTAGTTGTTAAAGGGACAATTATATTCAATATTCAAAAAATTTTGAACTCGCATACTTGTATACAATGTATGAACAAACATATTTTAGTTCTTAATTAAATGAAACGCTAAGTTTGTCTTTCCTCCCTAACAAAACTTTATCGAAATGAAATGAGACAGTCACGACTGACAAGATTTATTCATCCCTAATGAAATACTATAAGGAATGGGACAAAGTAACAGTACCTCATTTACAATGCAATTATATTGTTCCCAGACAAGGTGAATAAAATGCAAGATTTTTTTTTTATTGTCGAGTTACAATTTGCAGTTAATTCAGTATTTTAAACGATTCGGCTAAGCCCGTTTATAGTCAACTCCTTCTTCCATTATAAAACTATGCTTATTGCCCAAATGCTCATTTATATGAATTCCAAGAATTCAGTTTTATGGCAAGAGCGCTTTATAGCCCAAACTTAATTGTTTGCCGTTTTTTATTCGGAAACTTAAAATTGCTTTAATTTCCTTCGAGAAAATCGGATTTTATTTAACTTTCTTTAAGCCACATGAGAATTTCTACAGCTACAGTCGTATATTATGTTAAGTACTTTATCGCTAAGGTGAATAATAGTTTGATTTTTCTTATACAACTTACACAAGGGTCTCTTGATGGGTAACGCCACTCTTGTAAAGTCTCTTATTTTTGATTTGCCGAGAAAAACTAATTCCTTATAAAAAGTTTTTCTTGTTTTTGCGAGTCAGTTTTCAAACCTAAGAAATTACGCATGGTATTCTAAAAATTAGAAGGCGTTTAAGCAGTAAAAAAGGTATTTTTACATTTTTAACAAAAATTTTATTTGTTTTTTTTTCAATTAAAGCTTAAATATAATAATAAATAATAAATACCACAGAAATTAGACAACCCTCAATTCCAGAAGAAAGAGGCTAGTGTGGAAGAAGGTTACACACTGAAAAACGTGGACATACAACCATATCCTCCGACAATGCCAGTGCCGGAGCCGGGGCTCGAACCCGGTAGCGCGATACCCGTTAGATTAATCGCGATTGCCACTTCGCGCGTTAACCAACGCGGCTAAATAAATGTGTTCTTATTTACTTGACAGTTAAGATAAAATAATTATTGGTACTAACCTTCTTTGTTATTGCGCAATTTCTTGTCCATAAATAATTTGATATAATCAAGGGTAATATAACAAGACCTTGATAAATAGTCGGCTATTATATTGTCTCAATTTTTCGAGAGTGCGATGGTTGTCAATTTGACGAGACCATATTTGGCGTTAATAATCTGACTAAAGCCTGAGAGTTTTAGCTCGAGGAATTTAGTCATTAACTAATAACGCCAAATGTGATCGAGGCAAATTGGAGAGCACTCGAGAAAAATTGTGACAATATAATAGCCGCTAATTTATCAGGGTTGAGTTATATTTTATTAGATTATTTCTTGAACGAGTGAATAATTGGAGATGTATAAATTTGACGTTTGAAAATATTTATACGACAGCAGTATGCCTACTTGTTATAAGTTAATAAATTAATCAGCGATTATTTATTTCATGTGTCAAATCGATTTTTTTAACCAATCACAATAATTGAAATTCCTTATAAATGAGAAATATCGGTGGCTATTTTAAATTCTACATAGCAACGGGAAATATCAGTGGTTATTTTCCGTTGCCATGGCATTAGCTGAAAATAGTTGGTTTTATTTAATTTAATTTTATTATTATTTACTAAACACATATTATACAGCTGTTTCTTATGTTCATTAAAAATGTAGAAATTTATATATCTCCAATTATTCAATCATTCAAAAAATAATCTAATAAAATATAACTCAACCTTGATAAATTAGCAGCTATTATATTGTCACAATTTTTCTCGAGTGCTCTCCAATTTGCCTCAACCACATATGGCGTTAATAATCAAAGACTAAATCCCTAGAGCTAAACCTCTCGGGCTTTAGTCAGATTATTAACGCCAAATATGGTCTCGTCAAATTGACAACCATCGCACTCTCGAAAAATTGATGACAATATAATAGCCGAATATTTATCAAGGTCTTGTTATATTCCCTTGACTATTTGCAGCCAATGCCATGGCAACTGAAAATAGCCACTGATATTTCCCGTTGATATGTAGAGTTCAAAATAGCCACTGATATTCCTGGTTTCTAAGGAATTTCAAATATTGCGATTGGTTAAAAAACTCGATTTGACACATGAAAGAAATAATCACTACAATTAAAGAACATGCAACATTGCTGCACATTCGATAGTTTCCGAGTACGTTCCTCGAACACAGATCTTCTGTCCGATATAATTGACTTAAAAGACAAAAAGAAAAACAAATTTAACGGGTTTTTTATCCCCAGTTCAATACTTATTTCCGAAACATTTTATAGACTATCTGATATTGTTGCGCTATCTAAGTTTTCAATATGGTAAAAGAATACTTGTGATTCTTCTGTAAACTGTGAGCTGCACTTCAGAACTAGTAGTTAATTTTTACGCAAATTACAAATGTATTTTTAATGTGTGGCTAATTCTCATCCTGTAAAACTGAGAATATGAGTTCCATTATTTGTTATACTAGTTAACATTAATTACAGTAGCAGACATTTTAACAGTTTGTAAGTTTGCATGTGCGATTACAGTAAAATATATCATAAAATATAATTATCAATTTATATTCATATCACAGTCTAACGGAATAAAAGAAAATGGAAGGCTACACTTAAAATACAATGTCACGTACTGTTATTGTAAAATTTATATTAAACGGAAAATATAGTGCCGTATCACTTTTCTCCAACCGAATTACATCTTTATGAAACTCTATGTTTAAGTTTCTTTCTCGTCAGCTAAACATATTAAATTTTTGAATTGAACTAATAAACACACCACAGAAATTAGACAATCCCCAATGCCAGAAGCCGGAAGCTTGTGCGGAAGGGGGTTACACACTGAAAAAACGTAGACATACAACCATTTCCTTCGACAGTGCCGGAGCCAGGATTCGAACCCGGTGGCGCGATGCCCATGTGATTAATCGCGATTGCCACCTCGCACCATTACTATTACCATTAAGCTTTATTCAATTGTAATTACAATATATTTTAATACTTCCAACAATTTATTTATATCATTTTTACAATACATTTCTTGACCCGGCGCGTTACAAATTTAAAAGGAAACGAAACGTGTCCGGTGGCTGATGTTATGCCCAATATGTGATCTGTATTAAATTTATATTAGTGATCTGCCGCAGCTCTCTGTAACGAAGTGTTTTTCGTTACCCAGATATGCCCAAGTTTTACTTTATTTAATCTCTTAAATATGTTATAGAAATTGCCGTGTTATATTTAATTTTGATTATTCCGTATAAATTGTACCGCTAACAGCGAATTAGTTAGAAATAATTAATATTTGTGATTGTCAATACCGCGTAAAAATATTTCACTTGTAAAGGTACAGATGAACTCAGGTGGGGAAGCGACGAGAAGAGTTTCTACATTTCAGACACGCCAAACCACGCACGAGGCAGTGCCTTCCCAGCGACCGACCACGTTAGACGTGCAGAGCTCTCCGTCCTGTAGTACCAGAGTAAGGTAAATTTGCTAAGTCCACAAATTCATCGTGGCGTTATTTTTCTAAGTCCGAAATTATTTTAAAATATTTTACAAGTCCGTTCGACGTCACTCATATGACGTCACTCCTTCAGTACACGGGAATAATTTAATTATTCCGCATTTAGTCTTCCGGCTGCCGTCCCACGAGATACACGTGCCTGCTGTTGGCCCTGGTACTGTCCTGAAAATATTACAAGTCTACAAATCAGGTAACAATAACTTTTCTAAGTCCATAAATTTTGTATCATTATTTTTCTAAGTCCGAAAAGACATTTCAAATATTTTTACAAGTCCAGCTGACGTCACAATGATCCACCGCGCACATATTTTCCGCTGTTTCTCCCACTCCTTCATCTCTGAAGGCAGTAATTTAATTCACACCGACCAGTTAGTCTTCCCGATCGACTCAGAGCCAGCAGACGTATTCACACTAAATATTTGAAGCCGCCAGGTAACATCAATTTTTCTAAGTCCATAAAATTTGTATTTTCTAAGTCCACAAAACCTTCGTGGAATTATTCTTCAAAGTCCAAATCTGATTCTGAATTATTTTTCTAAGTCCGTCTGACGTCACCTTGATCCATCACGCATCTGTTTTCCGCTGTTTCTCCCACTCCTTCATATCTGAAGGAAGTAATTAAATTCATACCGTGTAGGCAGTCGCTCCGATCGACTCAAAGCAACTAGACGTGTTTCCTCCCAGTCTGAAACACCAGGCACAATACTTGTCATATGTTAATTCCCAGCCGCGGAATTTTTCAAAGTCCACAAATCCTTAGTGGCCTTATTTTTCTAAGTCCATAAGAGACCAGTAGCGCATCCGTCTAGCGCCTACTCCCACTCCCATGGTAAGAGGTTTCGCTGCTAGAAGAGGACCTGTGCAGCCAAGAAGTCAGTCAACCCAGGCGACTCATTGGGATCAGACGTGTCCACTCCGAGAAGCGAACCTAGGTGCCATCTGTCATATTCGAGGTGTAGGATTTTGGCAAAGTCCAGTCGACCAGCAGCGCATCCATCAGGCGTCTACTTCCACTCCTATCGTAAGTTGTTTCATTTTCAGAAAAGGATCTGAGGAGCTCTGCAGAGAAGGATTCCACTACGATCACTCCACCGAAGCAGACATGCCCAACCGTACGCACAGGGAGTAAGTAAGTCCACAAGAGGAGTAGGTAAACTGATGTACTAGCAAGTACTGAATAACTGTTTCACTGTGGTTTTTATATATTTGTGTCTTGCTTTACTCGTCTGGTGACCGTAACTATTCTGCACCCTGTTTATTCTTGCTAACCGTATATTCTGTGTGTTGCAGCCTGCTAATCTGATCACCTGAGTCATCTGGTACTATTGGGGTTTTGCGTTGCTACGCGTGCTCCTCCTGGTATTTGATAAATTATAGATTTTTCATAATAAATATTTAGCTTTGTACATATAGGTCTATCGTAATATACTGATTTTATTGAAAACTCTGATCTTTACTGTCTGTGTGTGAACGTCTAATTTCCCATATATTGACCCACTGGAATAAACTTTCTCCACTGGAGCTGCTCAGCCTCGCGTACTCGGCTTGAGGGTAGTGTGTCCTATCACTTAAACTAGGACTGGCGCCCGAGTAATTCGAAAACTTGTTTCCGAAGCTCGTGTGTCAAAGAGTGGCCGCGCCTTTTCTCCACGTCAACGTGCGAGGTGGAGAAAAACGCGTCACAAACTTGGCGCCCGAGCAGGGACCGTTAAAAATAAAAAGGGAAATTAGATTAGACTTTCACATTCGGCAGTCACCGAAAGCAACCGAAAAAGTACCAGGTGACGCATTTGACCAAGGGAGGTGTCATTTCCGACTAAACCAACCATCGGGAATCGATTGCGATCATTCCCGAGTGAATCCGATCTCTCCCGAAGAGGTTATTTACCATTTTGTCAACGACTGGAGGAAGGAGAGAATCAAAAGAAGCTTGCAGGGAGTTTACACGTGTGGAGGCTGGACTTTTAACCAAAAATTCGAGCTCCGCCGGAGCACTTCCGAAGATTCCCGAAGACACACGAAGTCACGGAAGGTGTCGTTTTGGACTAAAACGACCACAAAGAATTGATTGCCACCGGTTTCAGTGGAGTCCGACCCACCGTTCTGGGAGGAAGTGTGCTGTAGTCAAACTAGAGGTCAGAAGTGAGTGATACAGGCGCTGAAGGATAACTAGGACCAAGATACACCTTTTGCACCACTTTTGACCAACTGCCAAAATTTTGACCGGAATACTTGGCACCACTGTAACCAGAAGGTATAGTCGAAGCGACCCCTCGTTTTCGAGTAACTTGAGGGCGTAGAATTGATTGCCACTAGTTTCAGTTGGCTCCGACCAACCGTTGTGGAAAGACGTGTACGAGAGCGACCTGGGTGGTCAAATACTGCTGAGACTGTAAGAAACGAGTCCCTAGACACCATCAAGACCAGTAATTGGGTATTCACCGTTTTCTGTATGTCTGTACCCAACAAGTCAAGAGGATTCAACAAAAGAAGAGATTGTGAGTAAGCGAGTTTGATATATCAAGCCTGGGACGCAGAATTAACCACGCATAGCTACGAGGAAGTAAAACGAAGCGCCTGGCCAGGAAGAGGATAGTTGGTCTGAAGCCGTCGATCTGTGCAGTTCACTTCAAGATATCAGTTCTACCTGTCATCTGACTGCACCGTTTCAACAGGAGAGTTGGGTCTGAAGCCGTCGATCTGCGCAGTTCACTTCAAGACAGCAGTCCCCACTAAGTTCCAGTATCGGTTACACTCCGTGTACCGCATCGTTCTATATTATTGTCGTTCCTCGCCGCAGGGAACACTTCGCTAGAAGACTTCGAGCAGAGTGGTTCATTTCAAGATAGCAGTTCCAGCTTAATCTCACCATCTACTGTGTCCACCGGATAGTTGGTCTGAAGCCGTCGATCTGTGCAGTTCACTTCAAGATATCAGTTCTACCTGTCATCTGACTGCACCGTTTCAACAGGAGAGTTGAATCTGAAGCCGTCGACCTGCGCAGTTCACTTCAAGACAACAGTCCCCATCAGTTCCAGTATCGGTTACACTCCGTGTACCGCATCGTTCTATATTATTGTCGTTCCTCGCCGCAGGAAACACTTCACCAGAAGACTTCAAGCAGAGAGGGTCACTTCAAGACGACAATCCCCATCAGTTCCAGTATCGGTTACACTCCGTGTACCGCATCGTTTCCCGTACAATATTATTGTCGTTCCTCGCCGCAGGAAACACTTCGCCAGAAGACTTCAAGCAGAGAGGTTCACTTCAAGACAGCCGTCCCCACCAGTTCCAGTATCGGTTACACTCCGTGTACCGCATCGTTTCCCGTTCTATATTATTGTCGTTCCTCGCCGCAGGAAACACTTCGCCAGAAGACTTCAAGCAGAGAGGTCCACTTCAAGACAGCCGTCCCCATCAGTTCCAGTATCGGTTACACTCCGTGTACCGCATCGTTTCCCGTTCTATATTATTGTCGTTCCTCGCCGCAGGAAACACTTCGCCAGAAGACTTCAAGCAGAGAGGTCCACTTCAAGACAGCCGTCCCCATCAGTTCCAGTATCGGTTACACTCCGTGTACCGCATCGTTTCCCGTTCTATATTATTGTCGTTCCTCGCCGCAGGAAACACTTCGCCAGAAGACTTCAAGCAGAGAGGTTCACTTCAAGACAGCCGTCCCCACCAGTTCCAGTATCGGTTACACTCCGTGTACCGCATCAGTTCCAGTTCCATACCTCCATCCCGGAGAATTTGTCTGAGAACGTCGCCCTGTGCAGACCACCAGAAGAAACCAGTTTAACGTATTACCAAAAGCAGCCGTCCAAAACAAAATGGCTACCGGAGGAGATTCAGAAATACCCGAAGCAGGCCAGCAGGGAGAAACCCTTAGTTCAGAATGGGGAGAGGTACGACTAAGCTGGATCTACAAACTGAAAAAGGAGGAACTGGATATAGAGCTCCAGAAGTTTGGATTGAGCTCAACAGGAACAGTGGATGAAAAGAAACGCCGTTTAGTACGTTTCATGAAAGAAGGAAGTGCATCACCTAGAGTGAGGGTGCCGCCTGCTCTGTCTCTCGTCATCCCACCACCGACGCAAGACTTAGTACCTCCGGGAGTGAGTGAGACAGCCGTGCAGATGTCTGTAAGTGCTGTATGTGAGAAAGTCCGGAAGTGGAATTTGCATTTCAATGGAAAAACCGATGCCATGGAGTTTTTGGAAAAATTAGTGGAGTTCCAGGAACACAGCGACATTCCCAATGCATCACTGCTGCCAGCCCTGTATGAAATATTCCAAGGAAATGCTTTAGCCTGGTATCGCAACACACGAAGTCTATGGAATACCTGGGAAGACTTCGTTACAGATTTCAAACAGTTTTACCTTCCCACAAATTACCAATCCTTCCTGGAGGAACAAATTTATCAACGCCGACAACAACCAGGAGAATCTGGCCGAGATTATGTAGTAGCTTTGCAGGCTCTACTACGCCGGCAGGGAGAGGTACGACTAAGCTGGATCTACAAACTGAAAAAGGAGGAACTGGATATAGAGCTCCAGAAGTTTGGATTGAGCTCAACAGGAACAGTGGATGAAAAGAAACGCCGTTTAGTACGTTTCATGAAAGAAGGAAGTGCATCACCTAGAGTGAGGGTGCCGCCTGCTCTGTCTCTCGTCATCCCACCACCGACGCAAGACTTAGTACCTCCGGGAGTGAGTGAGACAGCCGTGCAGATGTCTGTAAGTGCTATATGCGAGAAAGTCCGGAAGTGGAATCTGCAGTTCAATGGAAAAACCGATGCCATGGAGTTTTTGGAAAAATTAGTGGAGTTCCAGGAACATAGCGACATTCCCAATGCATCACTGCTGCCAGCCCTGTATGAAATATTCCAAGGAAATGCTTTAGCCTGGTATCGCAACACACGAAGTCTATGGAATACCTGGGAAGACTTCGTTACAGATTTCAAACAGTTTTATCTGCCCACGAATTACCAATTGTTCCTGGAAGAACAAATTTATCAACGCCGACAACAATCAGGAGAATCTGGCCGAGATTATGTAGTAGCTTTGCAGACTCTACTACGCCGGCAGGGAGAGTACACGCCAGAGAAGGCATTACAACGTCTGTACACAAATCTGCGACCTGAATACCGGCAATATATCCGACGTAACGAAGTGCAAAGCACTAGAGATTTGGTATGTCAAATTAACGAATTTGAGGCTTTGCAACGAGAGTTAGATGCCGACCAGCTAACCGTGCCACGACAGCCAGTGAATCGCTACCCACAACTGAGACCACGCCCAGTACCACCATCTGCTGGTAACCAACCACCGACGCCTTCCAGAATGGATCAAACCCCCATCAACACCGTACAACCACTGCAGGAAATTCCAAGGCCAATGGAACCAACCCCATCGCCTCCAATTTGCTCAGTAGTTAACAATGAGGGTGGACCATCAACTTCCACCATTATCGACAGCACCGACCAAACCAGAATCTGCTGGCGATGTGGAAAATCTGGACATTACCGTAGACAATGTCGTTCCAGACCGAAGCTATTCTGTTCACGTTGTGGACGAGATGAAACTTTAACCAAAGACTGTTCATGCCACAGGACGGCGAAACAAGACCAAAGCTGTACCAGTATGAAGCCTGCGTTGCCTGCTGACAAGCCTGCTTCACAAGATACCATCCCTAGAGATGTTCGACATACAACTGAGAATGTATGGTAAACAATTTACTGCCTTAGTAGACACCGGATCTGTTCGTTCCTACATAGGAAACCGAGTCCAGGATTTCGTCGCCCAGAAGGGGAAAAATCCCATCACCATATCTACTACGACAGCCCAGTTAGCCAATGAGTCCCGTGTGACTGTTTCCACTGCGTATGACTTAGAGTTCAAGATAGATGGAACCCATTTTAAGGAGCGAGTCCTCTACTTGGCGAACTTGTCCTCCGACATAGTACTGGGAATGGATATCCTAAGGACAAGAGCGTTCCATGTAAACCTGCCCACCAGTACTGTCTACTTGAACAACCGTCCAGTATCATCATCACCTGTAACTGACCCACTGGTAGGAAGTGGTTTAGCCCTAACTAAATGTGATGAAGAGAGACCACAAGTTTTCTTGAATACCGAAGTACCAGTTTTCCAGGACAGCACTGGAACTACGCAACCGGCCCAACACCACACCCATCGCAAACAGCCTAAAGCAAGAAAATGGAGACGCCGACCCCAGAACCCGAAGACACAGGAAGATACCACCAAAGAAGTTGGAATCATCGAGTCGTCTACCAGTTCAAAGAGTTCTCCCGTAATCCATAAGATCCAGTCTCAACAAACTGCTAATAGGCACCGTGAACCTTTCAAGAAAGTCCCGACTTATTTACCAGTTAGTCGAGGGGATTTATGTTGGCGATGTGGTAATCCAGGGCATTCCCGTCAATCTTGTCGCCAAAAGAAGCGCCTCTTCTGTTCTCGATGTGGTTTACAAGGAGTAATGTCGAAGGATTGTAAATGTATTCCACAACACCACTCACCGTCGTACCATCGCCCGCTGTCATGGCGACAAGCATCTGTCCATAGTCTGTCATCCACTCGTTCCAATCGTTTTTCTGTTTTTCGAGGTAGTTATCACCTCCCAAGGAGTCCAGAGTAACCCCGACAAATCTCGAACGACTCCGGATACCGCCGGGTCATGATACCGAGCTACGCACTCCGCTGCAGCTCCCTACCCAAGATGTAGGCGTTGGAGTTCATTCTAACCCACTGTTTATTTTAGCTGAATTTATTTTTCTGTTGTAGACCTGGGTCGAAAAGTAAAATATCATTCCCATACTCTGTTTGTTTAAAATAGGAGTCACCGGACCAGTACAGTAAGAGGAAATCGTGGAAACCCAGCGTCGCCGTTCTGTACAAATGGGAACCTAAAAAAGAAGACATCTGTACAAATTTCTTCTGTTTTAGGGAACCAATGGTTAAAACTTGGTCTGAAAAAAAATCTGACCGTAAGGAATCTGTAAGAATTTTAGTTTTTTAATATATATACTGTTTGTACATAGAGTCACCTTGTTTTGATTTTTACTTGTAAAAAGATGTACTTATTCGCCAATAAATGTACTTAATAGAGGGGGTAAGCGTCTCTGCTCAGATAGGGACCTGAACCGTAAATTTTTCATTTCTTTCATATTATTCTAGTTAAAAAAAAACCGATGGAAGAAGCTAAGAAAAAAAAAAATCATTTCATTAATTTTTTTTTTAGGCGAAGTAAGAGGGGGATGTAACGAAGTGTTTTTCGTTACCCAGATATGCCCAAGTTTTACTTTATTTAATCTCTTAAATATGTTATAGAAATTGCCGTGTTATATTTAATTTTGATTATTCCGTATAAATTGTACCGCTAACAGCGAATTAGTTAGAAATAATTAATATTTGTGATTGTCAATACCGCGTAAAAATATTTCACTTGTAAAGGTACAGATGAACTCAGGTGGGGAAGCGACGAGAAGAGTTTCTACATTTCAGACACGCCAAACCACGCACGAGGCAGTGCCTTCCCAGCGACCGACCACGTTAGACGTGCAGAGCTCTCCGTCCTGTAGTACCAGAGTAAGGTAAATTTGCTAAGTCCACAAATTCATCGTGGCGTTATTTTTCTAAGTCCGAAATTATTTTAAAATATTTTACAAGTCCGTTCGACGTCACTCATATGACGTCACTCCTTCAGTACACGGGAATAATTTAATTATTCCGCATTTAGTCTTCCGGCTGCCGTCCCACGAGATACACGTGCCTGCTGTTGGCCCTGGTACTGTCCTGAAAATATTACAAGTCTACAAATCAGGTAACAATAACTTTTCTAAGTCCATAAATTTTGTATCATTATTTTTCTAAGTCCGAAAAGACATTTCAAATATTTTTACAAGTCCAGCTGACGTCACAATGATCCACCGCGCACATATTTTCCGCTGTTTCTCCCACTCCTTCATCTCTGAAGGCAGTAATTTAATTCACACCGACCAGTTAGTCTTCCCGATCGACTCAGAGCCAGCAGACGTATTCACACTAAATATTTGAAGCCGCCAGGTAACATCAATTTTTCTAAGTCCATAAAATTTGTATTTTCTAAGTCCACAAAACCTTCGTGGAATTATTCTTCAAAGTCCAAATCTGATTCTGAATTATTTTTCTAAGTCCGTCTGACGTCACCTTGATCCATCACGCATCTGTTTTCCGCTGTTTCTCCCACTCCTTCATATCTGAAGGAAGTAATTAAATTCATACCGTGTAGGCAGTCGCTCCGATCGACTCAAAGCAACTAGACGTGTTTCCTCCCAGTCTGAAACACCAGGCACAATACTTGTCATATGTTAATTCCCAGCCGCGGAATTTTTCAAAGTCCACAAATCCTTAGTGGCCTTATTTTTCTAAGTCCATAAGAGACCAGTAGCGCATCCGTCTAGCGCCTACTCCCACTCCCATGGTAAGAGGTTTCGCTGCTAGAAGAGGACCTGTGCAGCCAAGAAGTCAGTCAACCCAGGCGACTCATTGGGATCAGACGTGTCCACTCCGAGAAGCGAACCTAGGTGCCATCTGTCATATTCGAGGTGTAGGATTTTGGCAAAGTCCAGTCGACCAGCAGCGCATCCATCAGGCGTCTACTTCCACTCCTATCGTAAGTTGTTTCATTTTCAGAAAAGGATCTGAGGAGCTCTGCAGAGAAGGATTCCACTACGATCACTCCACCGAAGCAGACATGCCCAACCGTACGCACAGGGAGTAAGTAAGTCCACAAGAGGAGTAGGTAAACTGATGTACTAGCAAGTACTGAATAACTGTTTCACTGTGGTTTTTATATATTTGTGTCTTGCTTTACTCGTCTGGTGACCGTAACTATTCTGCACCCTGTTTATTCTTGCTAACCGTATATTCTGTGTGTTGCAGCCTGCTAATCTGATCACCTGAGTCATCTGGTACTATTGGGGTTTTGCGTTGCTACGCGTGCTCCTCCTGGTATTTGATAAATTATAGATTTTTCATAATAAATATTTAGCTTTGTACATATAGGTCTATCGTAATATACTGATTTTATTGAAAACTCTGATCTTTACTGTCTGTGTGTGAACGTCTAATTTCCCATATATTGACCCACTGGAATAAACTTTCTCCACTGGAGCTGCTCAGCCTCGCGTACTCGGCTTGAGGGTAGTGTGTCCTATCACTTAAACTAGGACTGGCGCCCGAGTAATTCGAAAACTTGTTTCCGAAGCTCGTGTGTCAAAGAGTGGCCGCGCCTTTTCTCCACGTCAACGTGCGAGGTGGAGAAAAACGCGTCACATCTCCAAAACTGTTTAAGCTGATTTTAATTATTATACCTTTTGGCTCTAAAACAAAATTTTATCTATTTTATTTGGCAATTTTTTAGCGATCTATACACAGGAAACTTAAAGAAAAAAACCTGTTTTAAAAAATAAATATGTACAATTAAAAATTCACCGATTTTATGTGTTCAAATAAAATCTTTCCGTACTATATACACAAACTATGAGCTAAAAATATCTACGTATATACATTATTTACAGTTACAAATAATATGCTGATTTAATTTTTAATCGTTGTACTCCAACATTACTAGTTATGAGTAATAAAATTATCGTCACCTCTCGTTGTATAACGGGAGGCCTTAATATATATATTAACCTTAACCCACGCGGCTATCGACCAGACAACTACCTCCGATATTAATTTGATTACTTCTCGTTTTGAAGCCAATATAACATAAAAAAATAATTAATATCACAAAAATACGATATTTCTTATACATTAATAGAATTTCAAACACTTAGAATACTTACGGTAGTTATTATATTATTTGAATGTCACTGTTATCGAGAGGGAGCTCTTGATCAAAATTTCGTGTAATAACAGCATGACTAAGTTCATGAAAAGTGATTAGTTCCAATAAAAATAAACAACTTTTTTCCTTACAGCAAATTCCCAAAATATTGCGAAAGAGGTGAAAACTCATATTCAGTCGGTCAAAAAATCGATGTTATTTAGTTAAAGTGACCCGCCAGTTCTTGATGGAATCTTGTTAAACAAGTAAAATAGATCACGAATTCATCAATATTTAGTGCGTTGCAGAATATTTATAACACTCTTATCAGTTGCTAAAAAGAAGCTCGACAGAGTTACAGCGGCACGGATAAAACTTTCACCAAATGATTCCTTGGATTCTCAAACCTCCATTAAAAATAATAACTGACGTTTCTTCTTCTTTATATCAGTCCATTACTCCTCTCTTAGCCCGTTCTCTTCCTGCTTTTCATGTGTTTACTGGTTATGATCAAAATCCGGCTTTCTATCACAAAGGGAAAGTCAAAACTTTCAATGTGTTGGAAAAATAAAAAAATATCAAAAAGGTTTTACAGCTTTCGCAGCTTTAGGCGAAAGCTCAGATAGCGAAATATATTATCGTGCATTGAATATGTTTGTACTCTTGATAGAAAAAGCAAATTAAAGGACGTCAATCTTGCCAGGTTGAAGATCTTTACACGTACTTACGACACAAAAAATGTAACATACCGGCTTCGCGTTGATATAAAAAGTTATGACGCATGTAATGTATCCTCGGGTAAGGCCGAGCTTTAGCAACATTTGCTGCGAATAGCATACATCGCGAGATTCTGGAGTGAAGCTCATCTTCAGAATCCCAATGATCTCGAACCAACACATTTCGGCTGTATTGAGGAAGGTGGTATATTAACATTTAAATGGTTCGAAGGTGACCAACCCCCTCTCAGCACAGATGTTATAATCACTGAAACAGACTCTGAACGTTCACGACATAAAAATCGCATGGCTGAACTTTAAATATTACCAATTGCCATACTAATTGATTTGGATTTTTGGTATTTATTTTAGAGAGGGATATGGAGGAATACGAGGAGATAGATGAAATCGAGGTATGAGGCGATATCGATAGTGACGACGATTAGAATGAAGATACTGATGGCGATGATTTTCAAACTTGAATACATACATTTAGTATATAGATATAGTTAAGTATACCGGGTGCCTACGATATTACTAGCCAGCCTATTAATTTCGTGTAAGAGATATCGATTTCAAATTTTAGGTAGTTGTATGCTTGAATACGGCGCACAGTTTGATTGTTCCAAGATCTGATTTTCATTTCCGATTTAACCGGAAACAGTATAAACTTTGTTATTTTTAACGGAATACCCGGTATATTATTCGAAATTTAGATTGTCCAAGAAAAATGGTCCAAAACATGTACATACCCTATGTCTATCTTTGACAGTTTTAGAGAAAATGGCGGTTGAAATTGTTATATCGATCATAAATTACTTCATTTTCATATAAAATAAATTAATGTAGAAACAAATCTGTTACGGTTATTTAAGTTTTTTTGGTGAGTAACATTTGATAAAGTCATAACAATTTCATTTCCGGCTGAACAGGAAGTACTACGAAAAGTGATTTTCAGGCCCAAATTACTTCGATATTTTTAATGGAACACCCTACCCTGTATTGAACCTTAAATTTACATTCTACTAACCTTTCTGGATATTTTTTGTTTTTGGTGTCTTCTGTCTAAACGTAATAGTTTATGAGATATTGGCGACTGAATGTTCACTTGCACTGTCATAAATGCTAAACAATAAATAATGTTTAAACAGAACTTTGATTCAAGAGGGCTGTGTAAAACAACACAGAACTATTTACCGATTTTCATTTCGATTTTGACAGTATTGCTGCATTATTTAAGAGTTTCTCTAGACCATGCATTGTTTGGGCAATTTAATATTGTGTTTTATTCTTTATTTACCATTTATTAAGTGTTTAAGTGTTATCTGGTTGTTCAAAATAGCTGTGTTTAGACGCGAGCATCAAATTGATATGTTATTAGTATATAAAGAGGTAAGAAAAAACCGAAGGGAAGCCAGAGCGCTGTATGTTCGACGTTATCCAGAACGTGACCAACCTTGTGCACAATATTTTCCATGGTTGGATGAACATTTAAAAAGGTAAAATGATAATGAACATGAGAACAGATTTATTGTAAATGAGAAGGCAGAGATAAACACACTGGCCTGTGTTGAGATTGATCCAATAAGTTCTACAAGGCAAATTGCCAGTGATATCGGGATGTCCCCCGAAAGTGTTAGAAAGATTCTACATAAGTACAAATCTTTTTAAGTACCAAATCCATCAGCATCTTTACGAGGGAGATTATCCACAAAGGTATCTTTCTAGATTTCTGTTTCGACTGAGCGTAATCGGCCAAATTTAAAATCATGCATTTTATTTTCGGACGAACCCTGATTTACCAACATGGGAATGTTTAACAGGAACAATACGTGATATTGTGTAGCTGAAAATAATCATCTATTTAGAGGAAAGGCTTTCCAAGAAATATTCGGCACCAACGTTTGGCTGGGCGCTATAGGAACCCGCATTGTAGGACCAACATTTTTTGATGGACCTACGGGGTCGATACCTACATTTTCTACAGAACGAAATTCAAAATTGTATTGAAGTTTTACTTGTTTCATTAAAAATATCGAAGAAATTTGAGCCTGAAAATCTCTTTTCGTAGTACTTCCGGTTCAACCGGAAATGACTATCAAATTTTATTCACCAATAAACTTAAATAACCGTAACAGATTTATTCCTACATTCATTTATTTTATATGAAAATGAAATAATTTATGATAGTTATAACAATTTCAACCGCCATTTTCTCCAAAATTGTCAAAGATAGATAGATATAGGGTTTGCCACATGTTTTGGACCTAAAATTTCTTGAACAATCGAAATTTCGAACAATATACAGGGCCACTAAAAATAACAAAGTTTATACTGTTTCCGGTTAAACCAGAAATGAAAATGAGATCTTGTAGCAATCAAACTGTGCACCGTATCCAACCATACAACTTCCTAAAATTTGAAATCGATATCTTTTTTATAAGAAATTTATAGGTTGTCTAGTAATATCGTAGGCACCCGGTATAGTTGTTTAAGTCCATTCGATATGTAATCAAATGGCAATTAAATATAATTCAATATGTTGTCTAATTTATATATAGATAAATATAAATAAATATAAATAACACCACAGGTAATTACGACCCCCTTTATCCCGGAAGGCTCTAGGGGGGGCTACACATTTAGAGACAAGGGACACACACCCAATATCCGTGTATAGTGGAAAAATCCCTCTCACAGTATTTTCCACTGCCACGACCGGGGATCGAACCCGGAACCTTTGGGTGAGAGGCAAGTGCGCTCACCTCTCGACCACCAGTCATACAAGTAAGCATGGGAACGCATGTCCTCTTTATCGATGAAATTTTCAAATGTATTGTCATTCCATATATGATCGTTTACTGCATATTTTATTGATTTATTTTAATGACTGTAAAAACTGAGTCCGATAAATTTATATTTATTGTATCAATAAATTTCCGAATTTCCGTTAACAACAGTTATGCCGCCTGCAATGCTGAAAATGTCAGTTATTTTTCCCACCCCCGAGCATTATCAATCATATGAAGTATAAAACAGACGTGCCGCTATAACTCGCTACTTAAAAATTTTACAATGAAAAAATTCACCGGTCTCGTATTATTTAAAATTTCCCCCCACTAGGGACGAACACGAGGTGGAAAGAATAGAAAAACGAATGAGGAAACTGACGTGCCGCGATAAAAATTACGCATTATTTATTTTAACATATTCGATAAAATAATTTACCCCTTTAACAACACCAGAGATGTCAGTGGTAATGAAACTTTTACTTCGCAAAGATATAAATTATTGAAAAATTATTGAACTCTTCATCCCGAAGAGGTCGAAAATCCTGGTCGAGGCCTCCCCTACTATTATTTATTATTAAAGGAAAAATGTGTCACTTCATAAAGTCAATAATTTTTCAATTAATTAATAAATTTGTTATATTATCGTTCAGAAAATATGTAAGTAGGAACGAATACCACCATTATCCCCACCAACTGATCTTTAGAGTTTCACTTGCGTGGTGACCATCTGTTGATCTTGAAATCCACCATACTACCAACACACTGGATGGGATCACCCATTGACTTCAGAATAGGATAGACAAAGCATCCTCTTGGTTTGTTGTGTATCATTTTTTTGTTTACATTGCATTAAAAATAAATACTGGTACTCAGCAGTCTATTGGCTAATGGCACGTGGGTATATGCGCACGCAGTCCCTCTCAACACGTTTTGTTTACAATCCAGTTGCAGCATTGGCCGCCATTAAAGTGTTTGTGATAAACCGAAGTTAAACGTTGTAATAACAGTGGTGTTGTAGTGTTTTTGAAGACAGAATTTGTTATTGTGAATAAAAAATGGGAAAATATTGTGTTGCATGTAGATGTCTCTTTAAAATTGGAGTTAATCGATCTTTTCACAGGTAGGTGAAATTATCTCATAAGCGTAACCTCGGGTTGGAACGACAAATAAGCAAAATTGTAAATATTCAGTGCAATAATATTGGCAGTATAGAAAATGGTTTTATGTTTTAAAATTGAGTAATATAGTTAAATGAAAATAAAGTTGAAGGGCAAAATGAAAAGATATTATTTAAAAGTGCAATATTATATTATTTGTAGAATTCCAAGGAATATTAAACGCCGAAAAATATGGGTCTGTCGCATTTTGAAAAATTTGGGAAATGAAAATATCCCTGAAGATAGTGTTGTGTGCTCAGATCACTTCTCACCAGATGATTTCACAACAAGTCCCAGTGGCCGAGTTGTTCTTAAAAAATTTGCAGTATCTGACTTACCAAGTTCATCTAAGGAAAAATGTACAAGTTGGGTAAGTTATCATTTAAAAAAAGTAGTACATGATGGGAATAATTATAACATGTTTTTATTTTTTGGGTTAGTAATGCAGTAAAAGGAAAGCTGTATTAATCATTTTGTTCATGTGACATATATCTATATCAATTTATAAGTGTAAATTTAAGATTGAAATAAATCATTTAATAAAAAAGCAATGTTATTCATATTACTTTGAAGTCAAACTAGAGAAGAAATTAATATATTAATTATACGAAATAATCACTCTCTTTAACATATACGCCACTGGCAATGAGTTCCAAAACATAAACAAAACTATCTCCATCCTTTTTTAATAATAGAATGTATGAGATAGTAGGGAAACACAACAACTCATGTGTTAATGTATAGGACATGCTTTGTCTATCCTATTCTGAAGTCATTGGGATCACCTATGTGACGACGACAATATAATATTAATTGCCCTGAATAACTCCGAATTTGCAGAATCTCTTATAACACTTATAATGCCCTACATAACTAACAGGATTTAATGTGTATCTCACAACTGGTTTGATTCAAAATAATTTGACGTAATCTCTTCTGTAACTTAATTTAGATATTATTTAAATACGATTTAGGTGAGTATCGTATTGTATTTTATTGTGTACGATTAAAGGCTGGTTTATCAATACAAGGTTAACACTTAACTATAGGATAAATGTCAAACGAAACAATGGGTATCTATTGTTTTATTTGACATTTATTCTTTGGTTACGAGTTAATCTTGCATTGATAAACTGGTCCTAACTAATGTTTCTTTTTTAAATTTTGTCCTGTAAATGGATTCTTCCTGTAATCTGTTAGGCTATACCTAAATATGTTTATTATTATTGTTCTTTATAATGCATGGCAAATATGAATCGTAACATCTTCACTTTAAGGTAACTTTTTTAATAAATAGGTTTAAAAGAAATTTTGTACGATATTTCCACGAGAAAGATTTCATATAAAATATTTTATCAAGTGATAAAATTAAGGCAAAAGGAGATACACTAAATAGGTACAGTCGGGTGTGTATTCTAATGAGGTCGTGAAGTTTTTGTTGCGCTTTTTAGGTGTCCAGTAAATATACACACGACTATATATGGAACATTTCAATGTCATTTTTATGGATTTCTAATGTCACCTACATGTTTTTTCGCAATAATGAGTTATTTCTGTTATTCTGAAAGCATTATTCACTTGCGAAATAAATGAATTACATGTAAATAGACCGTTTTGCATTTCTTGTATTGCTATAAAGGAAACAAAATCTAGAAACTGACGTATGATAGATTTATGTAGGTACTTTATAATTTCGCTGGATAAACAGATCACATGTTGCTACCCTAAAGTGAATTCTCCATCACACTCCCATTATCATTTCTATGTAGGGGAGCGCGAGATCAGGCTTTCGAAATTTATGCTTATTCAGTTTAATCTTGATGTGTGTATGGGGTAAAAGTTTCTCGTTAAATCTTATATGTAAAATATTTGAAATGAAACTCTCAATATTAACACAAAATTTCACGGAAATATCTTTTAGATTTTTTTATAAAATATTCCCGAGTTTGAATGACTACACTGATGAGAAAAAGTTTATTTCAATAAAAAATCGTTTTTGTATTCTCGGGCTGTCCTTTACGCAAAATTTACAGTTTCATTTTTTTTTTCATCTCACTAATATTTTTTTATATTTTGAGCTGTACTGATATTTGAAACGGCAGAGATAGATGTAAGTCTTTTTGGCAAAAACAAAGTTGTCATGTTTCTAATAATTTACTCTCTAATTAAAAACTTAATTGGCATTTTTATTCACTGAAATATCCACTAAAATATCATTAGCAATGAACGTGCAATTTACACTATTTATTTGTATCGCTGGTGCTACGGTCAATAATAATGAAAAGAAATATGCTGGTTTACGAACATCCATTCTGGTTTAATTGATAACCACGACTATTCATTCAATTTTTTCCAACATACTGGCGAAGTATTTAGTTGTTCGAGATATGCAAGAACTTGTCATTTAACTGATTAAAAGAATCACAATTTTTAAATGGACTATAGATGTTGCTCGATATATTTCAGTATAATTAAAAGTATTAAATTGGACACAGAACGTGGTGTGATTACAAAATATCCTCTTGCATTGGAAAAATTTAAATTACTAAGAAACTACATTAAAGAACAGTTTGATGTTGAATATAAAAAACAGTTTTGTTACAATGAAAATAATATTAACATCAATTACAATAAACTTAGGCAATATATCAAAAATAAGAAAACTAGTGACAATTTACCGACAGCTGTTAATTACCAAGTCAAATATTATGTGTTTAATTACTTAGCCGAATAGTAATTGAACTTTTTTTTTCATGAGCAGAAATAAGGAATCTATAATCTTTTGTTGGTTGCCTATGGTTTTAAACTCTTAATACGTCTTTTGTCTAGTAGATGTCACAACTAATCTAAAGAAATGTGGGGTTAAGTAACCGTTAAGTAAGTTTAGTCTTTATGGGACAATAAACAAGTGATGCAGTAATAGGTATGGTAAGTAGACGACTTTTACTTATCTTATATCATCCGTTCATGTCATACGTTTTATTAACAAAGTATTTGATGTAACGGTTGCTAGATGAATGTAGTTAAGTGTTTTTATAATATTTATTGTTGAAAAGTGTGCTTTTTTAAAATTCATATGGTCAACTACTATATCGCAACATCTGTTGAAGCGTCAGTAATTGTCAATTTTGGTCAACTACTAGTGTTTCAAAGATTTTAAATATTTACGTCTCTGTCTGTTTTATAGCTTTGGGTATGTGTGAAACAAACATTTTATATAAAAAAATCGTTATTTTAAAGTGGATCGAGTAGTTGACCACTGTAAAGCTGTGGTTAATGGTTTTTTTGCCATGGTACATTAATTTCACTTTATTTGAGGTTGTTTTCTTTGAAACTGCCGGTTTAGTAATATCCCTGTATTTTTCACAAAAATATCTGAAACTAAGAAAAGTTTTTTAAATATATTTGGAGATTCGTCAACGACATGCCGAATATATAAACGAAGCCCGAGCGTGTGTAACTGAGGGATCTATACGAGAGTGGCATGCTTGAGGATGTTTGAGATGATCCCACTAGGATTCTCAATTCCTATGAATCAGAATTTGCAACAAATCCAAAACAGGTCTTGTTTTGGGCCCTCGAGGAATGAAAAATTTTTATGGAGTAAATTCTGGATCAGGAAAAGAATGCATTACTTCTTTGTTTACAATTTTTGTGGATGGAAAATGTATCCATCTATGATTGTATAGCCCTATGAAAGGATTCTAACAGAAATTGTAAGAAACACTAATCCTGACTGGATAATTGGTAGCTTCTTTAACTTATCTAAAAGTTCTGGGTCATTTGCTGTTTTTTTTTTGTAATTCCAAATTTCAAAAAAAGGCGGAATGACCAGTAACGTGTGTAATACCATATTACCCTATTTACAGCACAAAGGTATAAAGCTACCTATATTATATATACTAAATGGATATAAATCTCATCTTACATATAATTTTAGTAAGCTTTGTTCTGATAATTGCATTTTACTTTATGCACTTCTACCAAACGCGACACATCGTTTGCAGTCGGCCGATGTGTCCTTATTTACCTCATTAAAAAATAAATGGAAAAAAATTGCTATCGATTGGAAGAAAGCTAAAATAACAAAAACGTTAATAGAGCAACTTTTCTACTTTTATTAGAAAATACCGTAAACCAGATTGGAGCAGATACCGTTAAAAATGGAATCAGAAACTGCGGACAGTATGTATTCATTTGATGCGCAGGCAGTAGATTTTAGAAAATGCATGCACAACGCTTTGCTGACTATAGGAGGTCAACAGGGAATAGAAAAAATTAACCCACTTAAGTTTGATGTACCACATTTTCGATTCTATTATTTCAATGAAAAGAGAGGGAGAATTTAAAAAAGCAGAAATGGGAGAATGGGTCGGCGATGAGTCAGCGAAAGACTGAAGTAAAGGAATATAACAATGAATGGAAATAAAAAAAGCAGAAACTGGGCAAGTCCTCACCCAATTGAAAAAGTTCTAATTAAAAAATAAGAGGCAAAAAGAGAAAAACGTGTAATTATTTTAAGTGACAGAAGTGTAAGAAAATCTGAAACTCCAGCACCGCTAATACAGTCACAAAAAAGAAACTTTAGTGCTGCCTTCCTGGATTATATTTATTAGCCTGAGGAGTAGCCTGAAAAGAAAGAATTCACAAGGAAAGAAAAGCCACCTTATGCAACTACGTCACTTAAGTGGTTGCAATACCATGAAGAGAAAGAAAGAGCTAAAATTGAAAAAGAGAGAGAGAAAAACAAGAAAAGGCTTTTTTCAGAAAAAATAAATGAGAGTGGCTCAAGTCTAGAAGATATATCAGAACAGTTTAGAAGTGACAGTGAAAATGAACCATTTGCCAATGTATCGAAGAAGCTGAAGGAAGACATTTCAATATACGAATTTTATTTGTTTACTCCATAGAAAATACTTATGACACGTCATGTGAGGTTGAAGTATTCCAATAGACACAAGTAATTCTTTCCAAAATAATAGAGAATGATATTAGTGTTGTAAATGATGAGCAACTTGTTCAGAAACTAGATGAACCAAGTGTTATAACAACCGGAAATCGTACTAAAAATGTCTCCAATGATGTCATTTAAATATTTTAGAAAAAAAACAAGTTGGTTCCTGTTTTTTAATAAATATATACTTAGTTTTGGGTAAAAGCTTGCTTTATTCTATTTTATTAATTGGTCAACCACTGGGTAAAATTGCGGTCAAATACTAGTTTTTGCGATTCGACTACTGGTGATTTGTAATTTTTTTTTCACGATTGTATATAATATTTGGAATTCCAAAACTGATTCTTCTTGCATGTATTTTTAGTTTTCATGGAAATTTACTAGGAACTAAGTACAAGCATTTTTGTAAACAAAAGTACTTAGTTGGTCAACTATTAGCTCACTCACTCTACATATATTTATTAATTACTTATAAGAAGTCACATCTGCAAATAGTTATAGTATTTTAGTTAATTTTTTATCAGTGTATTGATATTTGTTCTTTTCTAAATAAGTATGAATTAATTTCGTTTGTTCTTTGACGTATTTTAATATACTTTGTGTGTATATTATATTGTACTACATATTGCATGGCGGCTGCTTGAAACAAACTAACAATATTATTATTAAAATTGATTTTAAATTGGTACGGGGCCATAAAGAGAGCATCAGGTTCTGGGTGATTCTATGTTAAGCGGTACACTCGACGGCCATAATGAAATACCATAATTTTTCAAAATTTTTTTATAAATGGCGTAATAATCTCTTAAAACCTTTACTGTTAGTAAATTTTGGTATTTAAATTTACTTAGTTTTGTCACAATCTCACCTTAACCTTGAAAAATGTATCTCCCCTAGCCTGTCCCTTGACAATGTTCAATAAATCAATACCTTTAAGTCTATCGAAGTAGTTCGTGATATGGAATTTATAAACTAGTATAATTAACAATTGTAATGTAATAATTAAAATTGATAAACATTGTCTTTTTCATAAAAAGAATACAGAACAAATTCTGTCCCGCATATTTCGCGTCCCCTCCCCTGGCATTTTGTCCATCACTCTGTTGTGTCAGTGTGTGAACAGTGAACACAATCTCTCCCCTGGTGAGTTTTAATTTGTAATTATTTATCTAAATACTTAATTTTATATGTATATTTACTGTAATACGTGCGTACATTATTATGTTTCCGAGTTATTTTTTTCGTTAGATACTTTTAAGGTTATCGCTCTTTTCTAATGAAGAAGTCCTTTCCCTGCCATATCTCCCCTGTCTCGTAGAACGCCAGGGAAGAGACCAAGCATCCAGGGGAGATATGAAAACATAAGATCAGGCGATTTTTTCGAAGTTTTAACATAGTGTAATTATCTGTTAAAATAAGAAAAAATGGATTAAATTACTGACCATCCTCCAAATATGCACAAAGTGCAGCTGCTTAAATAGAAAAATACTGTTATAAAACTAATTTAAAAGAAAATTATCTTGCCGCTTGCTAACAATCGATGGCCTTTAACGTAGAATTACCCTTCTACTGAGTATTATTAACACGATACAACGCAGATATACCTAATATCACCTGAAGATGAAATGAGCATTGTTGAATTCAAGCACTAATTTTACTGATGTTAATTTTGCTTTGTTATATAGGTATATATATATATATATATATATATATCTTAATGTATCTCACGTATACCGTCTTTGAGAAGATTCTGTTTAAGTTTCAATTTTAATTCTACAGAAACGCACCCAAACATTTCAATGCGAATGCACAATTTCTTAATTAAATTTCGAACTCTCGTATTGTTATGATATTATTTACTAAGAGAAATTCTAATAATAAATAAAATTATCTAAATAGGGCGATATTTTATAGTCTGTGGGCATTTGCATACTGGTATTTAATATCATTATATAGGTTCTAAATAATCCCTTCTATTACCATCTTAAAATATTTTTATTTATCAAACACTCTGTATATTCACATAATATATAATTGGAAAATCATCTACGCCACTGAAAGACACATAAATCATAAACGAACGATACAGTATGGCTGGTAGCATGGAAGTAGGGTATTCAAACTGTCTGTCGGCTATCCCACCCTCTTGGCTTTTCTGAAGAGGGCGTGAGCCGTCTTTGATGCCCCTGTCTTAGCCCAGACCTCGTTTCTCACAACTCGGTCTGGCATCAATAATTCAACAGCAAAAGTGATACCGCTTGTTTTCTCAAACGCAATATTTCCAAATTCCCTTAATCTTATTAATTAATGGCCCTTCTTTAGGGAGTAATGTATTATTTATTTCTGTCTAATGAAATAAGCAGATTAGAGACGGGGGCAATAAGAATAATAGATGTACAAAATTATATACTTTAGTAAAAAATGGTTTGAGGAAATTTACTTCTTCCGTGAAGAAATTACATTAGTATTTTTCTGCTGGGCCTGGGATTGAAAATGATGAATTAATCAAATAAACTTTTCTTTGATGAAAAATATATATAAGTAAAGTAAGCCAACAAAAAGCTAATCTGAACACTCTCAACGTTTAATAATTGTATAATATACTTACTAAGGAACACATTTTTTTATACCAAAATATTACCAGCAAAATTCGTATAACGGTATAACTATTTGCAAATTTCTTTTCACACCGATAACTGACCTACTTTTAAAGTAGGGATCCAGTACTTCTTACCTAGGCATTAATTTTTTCGTTGTGAAATTGTCAATAGTCGGGATACGGCAGCGCCCGATTGGGGAGATATTTCGGTCCGGGCTCCTGGTCCGACCGGCCCCACTGCTACGTGTTAAACCAAACCGACCCGATATACTAACTTTTTTTATTTGTGAAATAATTACCAAACATAGCTATTCTGATAACTTTATTTAAAAGTTTAATATTTTTTTAATGTGGATCACTCCTTTTTGCCACATTATCAATAATTCTATCACTGTTTAGACTCATTAGGACGTCTTTTTCAACTGACATTTGTACTAAGGCATCCAAGTGGTCTTGTGAAAAGCAATTTTTAAGCTTATTTTGCACAAATTTTAATTTTGAAATGGATATATCACAAGACACTTGAGTGCAGGACAAAGTCAGTACATATTTGTATGTAAGAAACAAATTTTTATAAGCTACTGTATGCATTTTCTATTGCAGCAGACCTTAAAACAACAAACGATATATTTTTTACATGTTTTACAAGATAAAGACGTCCCTTCTTTCGCAGTTTCAGCACCTTCACCCTCAGTAGGTCATTCATTGAAAAATACAGTATGAGTAGTATTGATTCATCCATAATAATTTTAATCGAATCCCACTTTTCAATTAAGTCTTTGAGCTCTGTTTGTATGACTTCTTTGGTTACACTTGCATCAATATTATCATTGCCAAAGCAATTGGAAATCTCGTCAGCAACATTTTTAAATGCATGTTTGGGTAAATCTTTTATATTTTGAAGAAACTTGGATAAAATCATGCAAGATCCTTAAATAACCCTTCATGTTATTCAAATTGATCTTCTAAACTTTTTATGGCCCTGTCGTAAATGACGTTGTAAACTCTCACTTGGAATCTGCATTTTGGATCAGTAAAAGGAACATCAGCAGTAGTTTCGCCTGTCATTATTTTTTTCTTGTATTTCTAAAAGAAGAAAACTCTGTAATGAAATAGCTAGTTGTCTCATTTTCTGTATCATCTTCGACCTCTCTGTTGCTGTTTGACACACCTCTTTCATCATTATCGTCAGTGTTAATAAGTTTGTGCATGCGAATATTAGCATGATATATTCAAGTAAAGATTCAAAATCTCTTGATTCAGCCCTTAAAGTGTTTATGGTCTTTTTTCCCATTTTATATGCAAGAACAGCATTTATGTTCGTTTGTAAATAATTTGACAAAGGTGTTGTCGAACGAAACATTCTCATAAAAATTTGGGCTGTTAATAAAAATTCAAATTTCTTTAATGATTCCATTAACGAGTTTGCTTTAAAACGAATATTATTGGGAAAATTGGTGGAAGTCGCAATTTCTTCCAAGGTTAATATAATTTCTATAAGTAAAACTTTTCTGGGCTTATTATAATATCCAAACATTTTACTTAAGGCTCTGCCTTTGATGTCCAATATGTGTCCCCAATTGAAGAAAGAAACTTCTTTTTCCGTCTGCAATATTAATTATCCCATACCTTCCCGAGCGCGGTGACTAAAAATACTGTAGATTACATGTGTTTAACTGTAGAAGATATGCTGTTGAATGAAATTTTTTGATTTTAAATTTATTATTTGGGAAAATAACGCAATTTCTGTGTAAATTGGAAGTGATATTTAAAATTTTACATGCATGTTTTTACTTCTCTTTTATAGTCAGTTAAAATTATGCAAACGTCGGCCATTCTGAATAATTTGTAAAAATCGTTTTTTCTGTCATAACTTTTATTATTGTCTATTTTTAAACGGAATGGCATCGGATTCCACAGAAAAAATTAAGTTAGGCTGAATTTTCGACCAAAAATTTATTTAAGAAATTACAGAGAATATCAAGTGTAACAGATAAACTGGGACACACTGTATATTTGTTTACTGCTTGCCGCGTATTGTTGGTAAAATATAATGTTGAACTTTTATTCTCGGATTTCTATATCTATCTCTTCAGTTTACTACGTAGGTGCTATAAAAGCTTTAGCTAACCAAGCAAGTTAATAACCCTCCTTTCTTTGCAAAAATCAAAAAGCTCTATTTAAGACCAATTTTTAATTAAACTGCCCCCATTTATCGAAGCGGCAGATCTATAATCCACATTATCATTTAAAAATTATGATTACTCACCAAGTACATTTTTGAGAAAAATTCTTAATAAGAGACACACTTTCGATTCGCGTTTATTCAAACACTAAAAGAAATTGGGGTTCTGTTTGCATTTATGCCATTATATGATTTTGTCCCTTGGGACGAAATGGAGAAATCATAAAAATAGTCATTTTTTTAAAGCGCATATGTACTGATAGCATTGGTATCCTACATCTGCAATTTAAAATGTTGTATGTATCAATACGTCAGACAAATACTGAACAAAAAACTCTCACTGTGTACTTATAAAACCATAGAAATTAACTATTGTGAATTATTATGGCATTACAGTGCACCCTGTAAATATTCACAGACTATAAACCATTTGGTTGCGTAATTAAGGATAATGAATATAAGACTAATTATGGTTAAGTCCGAACACCTGATGTCGGGTATAAATCCAACATCTGAAATATTTCTTAAATGTTAGGCCCAGAAAGGTAACATCCAAAGCCCTTGAACACATGGCTGATGCGGCCAGGTAGGTTTTTGAAACGATAAGTAATTTTGTCCACATAAAATGCAATTAATAGGTACAATACCCTCTCAGAAAGTGAATAACAGCACGAAAATATTTTTTTGCTATTCTACATTTTTTTTAACCTCAGGAGCGAGACCGGCGCCGGTCCCAACCACAGTGGCCCACCTGGCTAAGCCCGGTAACCAGGCGGCCCAATCCGGGCCTGGGACACGTGTACCTATCAGTGTATGTGATTGCTTGATCTTTGTTTTATGATTTTATTTTGAACTATTTCCATGACTTTGTGCTGACGGAGATGAGGGAAACCATATGGGAGAAGCATAGAGTATTATATCAGTCTCAAATGAATATATTTATATATGTGCCACATTGTTTAACGCCGTAAAATTCAAATTCAGCAGATTTATAAATATACATACATTTATTCTACCCTGAATACATAAAGTTGGTACCTATTGATTTTGAAATATGTAAATATATTCAACTATTTACATTTAATAAACGGACGTACATAGTCGTTTAGCAAAATCCATTGCATTTAAAATTGTGTGCTATAATAGGCACAAAAATATTGTCTAAAGTTTACAAACTCGTTATTTTTATGCCGATTTAATAGAACTTTGTTTAGCCAATAATCCAATCAAACATCTGACTATAAAATAATACTGTGTATCAAATTAGCTGTTAATAATGTTTTCCTGTTAATACAGATTTTTGACATCCGTCTTCTATATATGTCTACAATTTTTCTAGTTGTATTTCAGAAAATATCATTTTAATTCCAGAAAGCATCAACTGTATTTCAGATTAGTTAATTGTATTTTAGAAATCATCAATTGTATTTCAGATTAATCAATTTAATTTCAGGACAAAATTACTTATCGTTTCAAAAACCTACCTGGCCGCATCAGCCATGTGTTATAGGGCTTCGGATGTCATCTTTCTGGGCCTAACATTTAAAAAATATTTCAGCTGTTGGATTTATATTTTGTTAAACCCGACATCAGGTTTTCGGACTTAACCATAATTATTCTTATATTTATTGTCCTTAATTGCGCAACCAAATGGTTTATAGTCTGTGAATATTTGCAGGGTGCACTGTAATGCCATAATAAATCACAATAGTGAAATTCTATGGCTTTATTAAGTGCACTAAGTGCACAGTGACAGTTTTTTTTTACAGTATTTGTCTGATACATACAACATTTTAAATTGCAGATGTAGGACACCTATGCATTCAACAAACATGTGCTTAAAAAAAATTACCATTTTTGTGACTTCTCCATTTTGTCCCAAGGGACGAAATCATATAATGGCATAAGCGTAAACAGAACCCCAATTTCTTTTAGTGTTTGAATAAACGCAAATCGAAAGTGTGTGTCTTATTGAGAATTTTTCTCAAAACTGTACTTGATGAGTATTCATAATTTTTAATTGATAATGTGGATTATAGATCTGCCGCTTAGATAAATGGGGGCGGTTTAATTACAAATTGGTTTTAAATAGAGCTTTTTGATTTTTGCAAAGAAAGGAGGGTTATTAACTTGCTTGGTTAGCTAAAGCTTTTATAGCATCTACCTAGTAAACTGAAGAGATAGATATAGAAATCAAAGAATAAAAGTTCAACATTATATTTTGCCAACAATACGCGCCAAGCAGTAAACAAATATACAGTATGTCCCAGTTTATCTGTTACATTTGATATTCTCTGTAATTTTTTAAATAATTTTTTAGTTGAAAATGCAGCCTGACTTAGTTTTTTCTGCAGAATCCGATGCCACGCCGTTTAAAAATAGACAATAATAAAAGTTATGGCAGAAAAACCGATTTTTTCAAATTATTCAGAATGGCTGACGTTTGCATAATTTTAACTGACTATAAAAGGAAGTAAAAACATGCATGTAAAATTTTAAATATCACTTCCGATTTACACAGAAATGACATTATTTTTCCAAATAATAAATTTAAAATCGAAAAATTTCATTTTTCAAAAAGTCTATTAGAAAACAATGTTTATTAAGTTCAAATAGTCAACAGCACATGTTCTACAGTCAAATACAGGTATTATACAGTATTTTTAGTCACCGCGCTTGGGAAGGTATGGGAAAAAAGTTTCTTTCTTCAATTGGGGAATCATATTGGTGGATCAAAGACAGAGCCTTAAGTAAAATGTTTGGATATTATAATAAGCCCCGAAAAGTTGTACTTATAGAAATTATATTAACCTTGGAAGAAATTGCTACTTCCACCAATTTTCCCAATAATGGCAGTATCTGAAGAAGTGTTATTTATGCGAAAGCTCTCTGTGGGTAGGAGAGTGGTAGGGGGTTGGGGGGGGTCTGTTGATGGAGGCATCAGAGCAGAACGGCTGCTATTAGGATTATGAGATGTGGCTGAAGATTATGGGGCTAGTCTGGAGATCAATGATTTCTAAGCGACTGGAAGACGATGACCGTCATCCCTTTTGTTTAGACAATTGCGACGTTTTTCATTCTCAATTGCTTCGCGAATGATTCACGGTTTCTGGAAAAATGAAGGTGCTATGGTTTTGGTGTTAGTCGAAGTCTATATTATGGCCTGTTAGGAGGCGGTGTTGGGCAAGTGATGATGTGAGATCGGATTTTCTAACTGCAAGACGATGATGTTCATATGTTCTATTGTTAATCCGTCTATTGGTTTGTCCAATATGGGTTTGGGGACAGTTTGAGCAAGGTATTTCATATACACCCTGGGAATCATTATGTATTTGGTCTTTCGGGGTTGATTAAATTGGAAACTGTATGGTGTGTTGTTAATATGGTTTTTATATTATTGGATTTCAGGACTTTTGAAATTTTGTCTGTGACACCTTTGATGTAGGGTAGGAAGGCTTTTTGCTGAGGAGGAGTTTCTGTCTGTTGAATTTGGGAAGGATTTTGTGCTTTGTCTATGGATCGCGTTATATGTCCTTTGTCGTAACCATTTTGTAGAAGTGCTTCTTCTAATGTTTGTAGTTCGGATTGTCTGTTGTGATTGTCTGTTAGTCTGAGGGATCTGGTTATAAGAGTGTTGACAACAGAATTTATTTGTGATGGACGGTGGTGTGATTTTGAATTAAGGTAACGGTTGGTGTGGGTTGGTTTTCTATACACAGAGTAGGAGAATTGATTGTTGTTTTGTTTCGTAATAAGGACGTCTAGGAAAGGAAGTGAACAATTGTTTTCGATTTCAATAGTGAACTGGATTGGAGGGTGTATATGATTAATGTGAAACAGGGAGTCGTTTAGAGAATCTCTACCATGTGGCCAGATAACGAAGATGTCATCTACGTATCTTAACCAGCAGGTCATCCGATCTGAAGCCTCATCAACAGACCCTCAACCCCCCACCACTCTCCCACCCACAGACAGCTTTCGCATAAATAACACTTCGTCAGATACTGCCAGCGAGTGCGCTCTAAAGAGTAGGCAGATTGAGGCCTTAGAGACGGATCGTGGTGAGATCTGGGGAGTAAGCAGATTGAGACCCCGGAATCGAACCAGTTCTACGAACTCCTAGCATTATTTTCTTTAACAATTTTTTCTTGACCCCCCTTTTTTATCTTGAAAACGGCTCCAAAACGGGAGCCTAAACGTCGAGACATTAACAATCTCAGACGCGGTTCAACCCGAGAACTTAGTATTTTTTATACCAACGACCGCGGAAGCTTCTCGGAACATATATATATATATTAAGACGTTTGGAAATGGGTTATATAAATTGTTTCTGTGAAGTAGTTTGAATTTAAAATGCTTGAAAATGAAGTTATTGACCCCTTTTGGGTATGCAATTTACTATTATTTAAATACTGACTGAAGTTGGGCGCCACCTGGTTGCAGGAATTAAAATGAAACACAAGACTCCGTTTCTCTGAAGTAGATTCCGTTTGACAACTAATTTTTACTTTAAAAACATAAACTCACAAGTTTCTATACAATTTCTTTTAATGATCACCAGATGGTGTTTTAAAAATACAGGTTTTACACTATATCGTGTTTGACAGTGCAGATTTTATCGATTTGTTGATCGAACATGAACATAGACAATAATAATAAAACACAGTTATTGTTTGTTATTTTTAAGAACGCTTTTTGCACAGTACCTTTTAAACTTTCGAAGAATCGTGATCTCCTGTTGGTTGAATGATGTTCTAGTTGACTGGTTGAAGTTACTGGTGAAATTCGTTGACACTTTAATTTATTGGTCGATGCACTTTTGGATTTTAACTTTTGTTTTAGACGTTACACACTTTACGGTAAGTTGAAATTTTTACATTTAACAATTATTAGTGAATTTAGGATGATATAATTTAATATTTTTCTTAAAAAGACTCAAAATGTCACTGTGAGTCGACTTTTAACCTCTTTTCGGTGACACCTGTCACGATTTGACGTTTTGCTGGCTCTACTTTGTTTTAAAATTTCTAAGGTTATGTTTTAATTGTTGCGAGAAAATTTTTTCACATGTTACTTGGGCAACCGACTAATTTCGACTCTTCGGGTAAATTTGTCATGGAAACCTAGTTTTATGACAGATTTAGCCTCCTAGATTTCTGAAATCTGAAATTGGATTTTCTTTATATGCAAAATTTTTAACTTTTGAAATAAATACTTGAAACTTTCTTAATGTATTATTCATCAGCGTTTCTTACCGTTTCTTTTACTGTATTGCTTTTCTCTCTAGGTTATGTATTTTGAAAGATTGAAATTTTGAGTCTTATTTTCCTATTACATTGATTTTAACAATAAATAAGTACCTAACACTAGTGAAAAATGAACCTTATATCCTATTACATCTATTTCTATAGTTTTTAGGGCTATATAATGGTTTTTCCTTAAAATTAACATATTTATAACATTTCAGGTCGTGACCCTGGGATAACTTGGACCTATCTATGCCCCACCATACACTTAGTGTCCCCAAATTGTGTCTTCACATACCTTAGACTGTCTATATTTGGCATAGTACACATTTTGCGTTGAAAAGTTTATATGGTTTTGACCATGTTAAAAAGTTCACGACACGAGGTGCTCTACCCACAAATTTGACTTTGGAGCCCTATTCGAACCAACAGTTCTAGTTCTGCTGCTGCTGTCATTTACACTAGGTAATTGTCCACCTAGTTTATGACGAAAAGTTTATTTTTATTCCCTATAATTAAAATTATTTACATAATTTACATTTTCCATAGTCCTGTCACATATATTTATCTGAATAATTTTCTTATTTGAGTATGTTACTCATGCATTTTGTGCTTTATTTACACATTAAGGTCCATATTTGCTTATGCAATGGTCAAATCTTGTTGACATACAAAATTATTTGGATTATTTTTTAACATACATGAAATTTTCAGATCTGCCGTTATGTCGAAACTTAACTACGGAGTTCCAGCTTCCTGTAGCTGTTTTCCAGTATCGTTTTGGACTCTAAAGCACTATGGTAGCTAACCAATGGAGAATATTCTCTTTTCAGTGTCTTTAGTTCGATTTGGGACATTTTCTGGGTTATTTTACCTTAGGTATTTATGTTTTTATCTTATAACTAGCACAAAACTTAATAACAAATTTTCTATATTTAACGAGTATTAATGAATGAAATGAAACTTAAAAGATAAATATGTGGTTTTATGTTTTTGTAAGCAATATTTGCATGATAGCGTTAGCTATTAAAGTAGAATCGAGACTTCTCGTAGTGAAAATGTTTATTTTTATTAATTTTAGACTTTATTTGTCTACTCTGTTTTTATGTGAGTATGGGTGCTCATGACAATATATATATATATATATATATATATATATATATATATATATATATATATATATATATAATAACAATTATTTTTATTCCGTGGCTGACTATTTATATGCGACCCTGGTCTTTTCTTAATTAACAACCTTTTGTATTATGACATTTATATTAGTGTGGAAGGCATTTATCTTCTGTATTTGTATCCTTTCTGTAATCTTGTAATACTATAGATGGTATTTTTGTTGTTTTAATCTATATTTGACTGTAATGTTACGTTTTTTATAAACTTTTTATATATTTTAACATTATATACGATGATTGTACTATGACCTGCTACAAGTGTACCTGACACGTATGTAACGTAGTCAAATAAAATGAATATGAGTATTAATTTTTTGCAAAGAAATTAATTTTTTCAGTAAAATTTGTAAATTTTGCTATAAATTAAGGTACAATATTTTATAAAATAAGTTCTTTAAAAATACTGTATATTAGCAAAAGCCAATACGAATTATTTTAAATTTTCTTTCTGCGGGCAATAGCAACAGAAACATTTTTCTTTAAAATACAAAACGCTCATTGTTCCGCTCATGTAGCTTTAAAGTTATATATATAAAGGGTAAAACAAATTTAAAGGTAATTTTAAGACCTTCAATTTCTGTCATATTCATTTTTACGGAAATGTTCAGTTATTAATTGAATCTCTGCAATTATATGCGTTAATTTTGCTGCGAATCGTAACTTGCAAAATAAACATAAGACTTAATTTGGGTTTCCTGTCTCTGGATAATTGCATTCGACAGCATTCCAAATGCATTTTTATTTTCAAATGCAATTACCGCTTCAGTACTTTGGTCTAAAATGTTATTTTATCAACGCAAATATTCTTATCATGAATAAAGCTTTTCGAGCGGAAGTTTTCATTCACTTTAATGTATAAAAGTATTCACTGCTGAATTCAAATAAAAAATATAGAACGGTTTGAAAGCATTCCAAACAAATAAAACACAATTAGCAATTTTACTGTGTCGCTCTCGTACCCTTAATTTTTTATTTATTAACTTAATTTTCTCTATTATCCTTTTAACCTTTTTCTTTTGTGATAAATTTTACTTTTTGTACATTTATACTTAATTCATTGGACCCAAAATAACTCGTCCTTTGTCCCTCATGCAAGAAAACAAAAAGGGAGTCATTAAATAAAAAAAAGAATTTATTTCTACGAATTTACCTCTAAATAATGCTCACATAGACATGGAATTTTTTTATTTAAAATGTTTGCGAAAATGTGTTTGCATGCGTATATATTTCGCAATAAGCTTTTGTAAGGTTTGTAATAAAATCTACAAGAAACCATTCAATATTACTTTGTTGAGCCTTTTTATACGGCAACATGAGAGAGATCCAAGTTATGAATGTGGCTTTACATTTCTGTACAATTACACTTTTAAATAGGTTTAAAATTTGTTAAATATATATTGCACTTGAGCTTTTGACGTTACTAATGAATAGCTAGATAGGGTACATTAATCTTGGTGGATTTGTATGTGTAGATTTGTAGATGTTTATAGATCCTTTTTATTATTTTAATAAAATATAAAACTGTAGTCCTTTCTTTAGAATTAATTTGTCTGTTGAGAGCAATTGCAATCAGATTTAATTTTGCGTTTTCCGGTTGAAGACGCAAGTTAAGGACATTATATCCAACATTGTGCACCTTGATTATTTCCTCTCATACGAAACAGTAAAATTTTGGGTCTTTCAAAGTATATGTATTTTAGTATACACTTATTTTTGTTTAAATTATTTTATTTGGATGAAAATAGAGGTTTAAATTAACATGAACACATTTATACTGCTCATCAATGTTTAAATATTATAAGAAAAATTCGAAATCCATATTTCTCAGGGTTTATAATTTTTTTCCTATAGAGGATGTAATGTCAATGTAACGAACATGTTGCAGTGGCAGACAGAGTGGTTATTCAAAAATGTCTGAGATGGTTTTGCATGATTCTGGGTTCTGCTCAAAACTTGTTAATGTCTTATAAACCACTTGCTAATTTCATTTGAGAATCCAGAACAACATCAATGCACTTACAGAAAACCGCTGTCCAAGGAATCACTACTTCCACATCCAAATTTTATATTCAAGTTATACACACTAAATCCCAATGTAATATTGTATTCCCTTTAATAATAGTGTGGGGGTGGTAGAGGGGGTGCTAATGTAAAAAAAATGGAAAGCCCTTGGTTCTCGGGTACACACTAAATCCCAATTTAATTTTTTATTCCGTTAAATAATAGGGTGGGGATGGCAATGGGGGTGGTAGAGGGGTAACTAATGGCAAAATAAATTTTAGAGGCCCCTGGTTCTCTTATACACATTAAATCCTAATTTAATTTTTTTACTACCTTTAATAACAGGGTGGGGGTGGCAATGGGGGTGGTAGAGGAGGTGGCTAATGCCAAAAGAATTTTAGAGTCCCTTGGTCCTCGTATACACACTAAATCCCAATTTAATTTTTAACTCTCTTTAATAATAGGGTGGAGGTGGTAGAGGAGGTAGCTAACACCAAAAAAATTTTTTTGAGACGTTTCGTTTCGTTTAAGACCTTGGCTTCTCGTACATGCCCTAAATTGCAATTTTATGGACTCTTACCTGCTTGCTTTGCCTATTTACGCTTATTTACCCCCGAACCCTTCAACGGCATTAGATCAAAATTTAATCTAGTTCTAGATCTCATCACAATAATACATAAGTGTACCAAATTTGAAGTCGATATCATAAACGGTTCCAGAGTAAACGTGCGCACAAAAAAGTTACAGACAGACAGACCGACCGACAGACAGACAGGAAATCTTTTTTCGCTCAAATTTAAAATCTCGACGTTTCATGACATTTTAAGCCTATTTCAATAAAAAAAAAAAATTTTGCGTAACTATACTTCCACTGGACGTGGAAGTAATAACCTGTTGGAATAACAGAATCATTAATTTTAAATTGTATTTCATTTTTAACATTCAAGTTTTGTTTTACTATCAAAAATTTTGTTACGCATTTACTAGTATTTAAACTCAGATTAAATTCTTTTTGTTGAAGCTAATAATAAAACAACAATGCTAATTTTTTGTAAAATATCAATGGTATACATTTTTAGAAAAATATTTAAAAAAAACAGTGGTTCCAATATTGAAGCTTGAGGAACCCTCGTCGGTATAAATACAGCCGAGAACAAATTGTTGGATACAGAAATGATTTGATGTCTGTTATATAAATAAGATTTGACAAATTTAATAGCCGGGTTCTTGAATCCGTAATAATTTAATTTTGCACAAATAAATCATGGTTAATTTTGTCAAACGCTTTTGATTAGTACAGTAGGATCATAGCAGTGACTTTGCTGCCATCACTAGCTCTGATGATGTCATCAGTAACCTGATGAGTGCCGAGACCATACTAAATTAGGGCTAAAAATCAGACTGGTAAGGACTGAATATATTATCATTTTCATTAAAATAACTGTACATTTGAGTAAGTATTTTTTTTTCTAAAATTTTCGACATTGCTGGAATCATACTAATTGGTCTTAGATCTGAGAACAGTTGTGAGTTATTATTTTTTTGGCAAAGAGGTTACTAATGCATATTTTCAGTTCTACGGAAAAAAAAATTTCTCAATACAAACATTTCCTATGTACGGACAACAATATTTTATCAGTTTAATGGAGATTTTATCTGTACTATATAATATATAAATAGCTTATGCACCTCTTTAATTGTTGCTAATTAAAATTCAAAATTATTTTCCTCATTTAGAATATTTGTATTTTAATAATTTATTGAATTACAGCTGTCATGTTCCAAGTTATGAACAGATATGAAATATAAATAGTTATTAATATGTTATTGATTGAATAAATTGTCTGGCACACCATTAAAAGTTTGGAACTATAATTTAGTTTTCAGAATCTTCCATGTGTCTTTACAATTTATATTATTTTCAAAGGCACTGAATTTATATCTGTTCTTTTTAACTCTAATTGCTCTTAAAGTATAATTTCGTTATTGTTTATACGATTTCCAGACATGCTTATCTTTTATTAATTTAAATTTAATTAAAGCGTTATCCATGTATTCCATTATCAAATGTGTCAGTTAACCAAGGTGCTTTGGATTTTGTAGCTTTAACTACTCTTATAGATACAAGTGTCTTATTTATAGCACGAAGGGAATGGAACTTTGGAAGCTAACGCTTTTGCATCCATGCTGTTAGACTATCTTCAACTTCAACTGGAAAAAAATTCTGCGATCAAGAATATTATTGTCGATTCGGATAGTTGTGGAATACCAAAATAAAAATAATTTAATGGCTAATGCTCTTCTTTGGTTCTCCAGACACAATAATGTTACTATCTTTCAGAAGTTCCTTGAGAAAGGGCATACTCAAATGGAGGTAGATTTCGCCCATTCCCTAATAGAAAGAAAACTAAAGGGAAGAGCAATTTACGTGCCCACCGACTATATTAACGTTTGTGTGGAAGCGCGCAGAGGCTATCCATTTAATGTGGAATATCTCAATTTTGATTTTTTAAAAACTTCAACTATGCTTCAATAAGACCAGGAGCAAGGAGAGGAGATCCAACTATTTCTGATCTGGTGGGGATCAAGTATGGTCAAACAATAGAATACAAATTGAGATATAGTGGAGGATGGCAAATGTTGCCCAAAAACATCAAAACCACTAACGAATTAACATCTCTTCCGAATTTGTACAAAAAATCTTTGAAAATAAAAAAGGAAAAATTTGAAGATCTGCAAGAACTGAAAAAAGTATTACCAGCATGTAGTTGGATATTTTATGATAATTTGGACCATTATTAGTGTGGTCTATAGGTTATCTCCGATTTGTTTTGTTTTATTTTTTAATAAAGAAGTTTGTAATAAATATTATTATCATCTCGAAACGTTATTATATTTCACTTAATTTCCATAAAGCACACGATTATATTGATTCAAACCACCTAAGTCCATGTACCGGATACTACAAAACCATGTATGTCCTTTATATTTCTCAAAATTAGTAGTAATTACAAAATTTTATAATAAGGTTATTTTACATGATATTAGTGTTTTATAATTCGAGAAATGGGTAAAAATTTGGAGAATTATTCATTTTAGACAGTTTTTGTCAGCTACTGAAAACTTGGCAATATAGAGTTACATGGTCTTGCGGCTCAGCTGATGACGGATAACATCAACAACAATGGACAAAATTGTGGACAAAACACTATCTAGCTGATCAATACATAACCGTAAGTAGTGCAGTCATTCAAGCTTTATACCTCAGAAATATTTTACTACGAACCGATTTACATGAAATTTTGGAATTAGGCTTATCTTACACTTAACTTCAAAAATGATATTGACCCGACCTCCGTTCTTACCCTGGGGGTGGTTGCCACCCTCTCTCGTTAGTGGAAACTTTTTTGGTCGGTGATCGATAGAAGACCCAATTCTAAGCAAAAAGTGTCCTATAAAGTTTTTTCAAAAACTCAATACTTTTCAAGTTATTGGCGATTGAAAACTCCGAATTTTCCCACGTTTTTCAACGGTTTTTTGCAAATATCTCAAAAAATATGCGTTTTAACGATAATTTTACAATAAACAAAATTGTAGAAGGTAAAAAAATGAACAAATTGGTTTTTTAAAGAGTGTTCTAAGTGCAATATTAAGCGAGATATTGAAGATAAAAGCCGTTTTTTTTTGTCTGAACTTTAATCGATGTATTCAATCCCATCTAGCGGACAACGGATACATTTTATACATATGACAATGACAAACTTTTTTATAGTGCTTAAAATAATCTTTAAAATGAGCAGTGTTAAAAGTCTTTTGCATGTAAAGTGAGTGAGTTGTAATGAAAAAAAGAGGAACATCTAATATTTTTTTTTAAAATCGATGTGTTTCATAAGTGTAATTTCCACCAAAATTAAAATTAATCGTATTCCGTCTAGATTTAACTTTAGTCTGAAGAGTTTATTGGATTACAGCCGTTCGGCTGCTTTGGAATGCATACTTTTAAAAAAAATCACAATTTTAAGAAGAAAATTTTTTTTCATTTTTTAAAATAATACCTTTTTTTCATAATATTTCAAAAATAATGAAAGATACGTAAAAAACTGTAATGATAAAAAATGTAGGTCTTTTTTTGACAAAAATTTTGTTTTGACTGTTTAAAGAGCGCGCGGTAGCGCAATCACAGTCTCTCTCGAGCCCTTTGACCCTTCACCGTTTCAAAATGAAGAGTTTTACACTACATGTCATAATAAAAAAAGTTGTAGCTCTTTCAATTACCTTTAAAACGGTTTTTTTAAAGTTGTCATAGCTTTAAAATTGAAGGAGTTATGGTCCAAAAACTAAACGTTTTTTTTTTCTATTTAGTAAAATGAAAATTTCGGAGCACAAAAATTTGGAGCAGAGTGAAAGTAAAGAATAATATGAACCCAAAACTATTGTCCTATATATATATCCATATATGGCATATATATCGGAAACATACGCACGAATACATACAAACGTTCATATATGTATATCCAATAAAATCCAATCCAATAAAAACTGCAGATCCACCTGCACCACAAGATTTACTTAAAATGATTTTTTGCAACTGCAAAAAGGTTGCGGAGCCACTTGCGGATGCCGAAGAGTCGGGCTGTTTTGCAATGTAACTTGTGGAACATGCAGAGATAACTGCCAGAATAGCCCTCCAATTGACCCAGAAGAAGATCTTGATTCTCAATGTTTTAATTTAGGGGTAGTTTTAAGGGTTGAAAAGCTAAACATATGATAGTCATTTTCGAGAACGTGGAACAACATTTAAATCATTTTGACTTCATCAAAAGAAATTTTTTTATACAATTTTTAATTGAGGGGTTGTTTTTAAGGGTGGAAAAGGGGTTAAAAATATGATAATTAAGGTAGAGAACGTAAAACAATATTTACTCTATATTTAAATCTTCTTAAGTTATACAAAAGTATTTTTTGTAATTTTCTTCAATTTAGGGGTCGTTTGCAGGGGTTATAAAGTTTTTTAGGGTTTGAAAATGGGTTAAACATGAGATAATTGTGTTAGAGAACACTTTACGATTTCACTCCTTATTATTAAATACGTTTTCTAGCGATAAAATGGCTCAATGTCAATTTTTTCATTACGGGGTCGTTTTCACCCCTTAAAAATAAAAAACGGAGGTCGGGTCAATATCACTTTTGAAGTTAAGGGTAAGATAAGCCTAATTCCGAAATTTCGTGTAAATCGGTTCGTAGTAAAATATTTCGGAGGTAAGACCCTATTTTTCGCTTCAATGACTGCACTAAAGTTAGCTGCTGGAAGTCTGTAGTGAATTCCAAATGTTAAAGTTTCATTTTTTAATTGTAGTTTAATCCATAATTTGCATTTAGTGAATTATTTGTTGAATCTATAATCTCATGTTTTAGGTTATTAGTCACATAAATCGCTGTATCTCCGCCTCTGCTTATACGACATATTTTGTGAAACAAAAATAACATTTTATTTGGCAGAAATTACAAAAACAGGAACATATGAAAACTATGTAATATGTTTTTGTCTGGTATAAGCGTCTATTTAATAATCATTTTTTTTTTTTTAATCAGCAGCTACCGGAAAAGCGATCTTATGCTTCACATTTTTTTTTTCTCAGACAAATCAAATCAAAATCGTTGAAATAGGTATTTGAATTGCTTTTCAATGGTTCAATTGCAAATGGTAAATAACTATAAAATAAACAACTTGTTGTGCCAAAACGGCACTAAATGCAAACCGATCTCAAACAAAACCTTTTCAGATCTTCTGGAGTACTAAAGAGACCCTCATGCAACGCTTCATCCAAATCCGTTCAGTCATTTCGGCACTATCGGGCTAACACAGATACATACGCACACACAAACATTTTTCAAAAACCACTTTTTTGGATTCTTGGACCCCAAAACGTAAAGATTTGATGTTATCTCAATTTTCGACTTTGAGTCAATTTTAGTAATCTCTCACAATTTTATTGTGGTGAGGTTAATAAAAATATAATGTCATATTGGTTAGAAGTCTTTTAGTTTCAATATATGTAAAAATAAAGTTATTTAGCTGTAGAGTTAAGATCATTCATTATTGTACTATAAATAAATAAACATCACAGAAATTAGACTTAAAAGTAAATAAAGTAAAAAAGGGCATAAAACAGGTATTTTAAGAGAAGATTTTATCAGGGATAATGGTATCAAAATCAACTTTTTCTCCGAGACTCCTTTGTCCTGGGTCCTAAATTCCTTAGACCTATAGTTCTGGAGCCAGTTGGAACCTTTGGCGTGACGCTAACTCTAACGTAGTTTGGACAAGCAACAAAACTCTTAAACACTACTCTCGAATACGCTATGCTACACGTCCCGTTAATTATATTAGCTTCATCTAGAAAGCTGCTTAAAATTGTGTTGGCTTGGGAACTTACCTTTAAGCTACGGTTCAACTTTGTTGGTAAAATATCCTAAATTTTATCAATAGCCGATAGAATATAACATATCCTTTAATTTATCCCAAATTTATATTAAATAAATATGACTTAACGAATTTGACCTGTTCGGCATTCGTGACGTACTAGCCAATAAAGCGGACTAATTGGAAGAGGCCTTTGTCAACCAACATTCATACTATTTTTACATTTTGCAAATTCTAAGTTTTCAAATGCAATCAATCGTCTATTATTTGTTATATACCAAATTATTATGTTATTGACATCTATTCTATGACAGCTATCAAAACACTAGATTTTCCTGTTTCACCGAGTTGAATCTTGTTATAATTGGGCGTTTCGTTTGTCCAACATCGTTCAAATTACAATCTGTACAACTAATTTCATAAATCCTTGATCTTCCGCTTAACTTAATTTATCCTTGGGATTTCCTAAAAGTTGTAGCTTGTTTTCGAACGGATGGGCAACTACCATATCTACGTATTTAAAAATCTTGTATTCTTCTCTTCGGTTTGAAAGGTCGAGGAGTTTCGGACAATTTTCCAAATCTACGTTATGTAATTATTTTATCAACTAAATGGCATAACCGAGTAAATATGGAAAAACTGCCCTTCAAGCAAAATTGCTACTTTTTTCTGTACAGTGTATATAAACACTAAAGGTAATTCTGCAAAATTTTGACTTTCTAAAACTCATAGTTTTCGAGTAAAAATACCAGTTCTCAGTTTCTTTATTTATTTCTTTGTTGACAACTGAGTTCATCAATTTCTTAGTGCTTTATATATAGTATACATCTACTTTAGATGGATTAGTAATCAAAAAATAGGTTAAACATATCTTTTTTTTGTATTTTTTTAAAAAATTTATTTTTAAAATTTTTTTGACACTTCTACATTAGGGACACCTACCAATTTGAAAATAATTTGTTATTCAGTGTTCTATTACATATATTTTTACGAAATAGTTTGAATTGGTACGACATAGCGAAAAATAAAAAAAGCAATCAAGTAAATGGCGTAAGATAATTCGCGACCATCCGAAACGCTAAGTACACTGTTTATAACGGAAGGTATCAATGAGTTAATAAAGAAGATAGTGATGATGATGATTAAGAGAAAAGAATATTGTCTTATGTGTCTATTTAATAAATACAATATTCTAATATATGTAAATGCTATTTACTTGATTACTTTTTTATTTTTCACTATGTTATACAAATTCAAACTATTTTATAATAAAAATATATGTTATAGACCGTTAAATGACAAATTATTTGTTACTGTATAAACGGGCATTAGGCAATAATGATAACCAATTAAAAAAAATAATAATTATTATTAATTGAAATTGCAACGCCGATGACTGCCCTAACCAGACTTGATTGGCTAGGGAAGAAGCTCTTGCTGGCTAGCTTCTTTTCGTGGTAATAACAAAAAAAATAGTATTTAAAGTGCCCCTTCCGGATACAGTTAATAAATTTTTTTTTGTGCGGAAGCGACACTGGCTAGCTCAGTGGGCGGTGGGGTGAGTAAGTGGTTTATCGGGTGATTAATGATAAATAACTTTCAACACCAAGTAAGAAAAATAAAATATATATACACATATACATAAATCTACTCAAATCTCACAGTGCACACTACACAATATAATAGGAAAATAAAGAAAATGCAGAACTTTTCAATTCAAAAGGAAATTATGAGCATAAAAATTTGATACCTTGAGTGATCATTCGGGTGTACAATTTTTTTTTTTTTATACACCTAGTATTGGTAATTTAAATAATTTAGGTAGGTAACTTAGGAAATTACTAACCATACATATATGTAACAATTATTGTGATGGTAAGTGTAAACTTATCTGTGTGATAAAGATGGCGGTATGCAAATGGCCGCTGTCCACGTCGAAGAGGGGAAAGATTTCTCAAACTGATGGCCGTCACGATGCTCCCTTGTAATGTCTCAACCTCTCAAAATTCTACACCAGGAAACCACAGAGCGAACACCACTCCACAATTTCAAAAGGGCACTACCAGACCCAAGCAGTCACAAGGGCAGTCGGCCTCCAAGACAGTTTCAGACAACAACAGCTGTCTACAAATGGTAGAAACAATTTGGAGTGAAGATGGTAATACGAAAGCCAAGACACAAAGCCCTAAAAGGATAATACGGTTGTATATAGGCTGACATGATCTCCATTTAAAATTACATAACCAGGACTATGAATTATTAATTGAATGATAAAAAAAATGTAACTAATTTTTATTTTAATAATAAACACATGAAAATAATGATTTTATCATACCTGGGGGTGTTAGGCTGGCTTTTAAAAGTGATTGTCCTGAGCTTTGCCTCTAGTGAATATATTAAATGAATCCCAAAAAAAAAAAATGGATAAATTGGTGGTTAACTTTCAAAATCCAAAACTCAATCGGCCACAACTTACTATCAGTGTAATTTTTCTTAATCCTTACACAGTAAGAAATTTCAACTCTTCAATTACACCAATTCCAATCTATCTCATTAGAAAGCAAAAAGGAAAGTGACGACCCCTAATAAAAAGACTACATACCTTTCTTTTTTTTTTGCTGTTCCATAAAGTTCCATGCGCGATAGAAAAATATTAGAGTAAGTTAAAATATGAGATCATGCGCCTACATCGTAGAAAGGAACTATTTTAAAAGAATTTTCACGAGGAACCTCTTCCGTCACCGGGACAGGTATTCTTCTGAAATAATTTATAAATGACACTTCGTATAATAAGGAGGATTGACTACTACAATGCAATTTAAACTAGGCAACTGTGATGTCGATGGTCCAAAAGTGTACTATTTTGGTGATCAGAACTGGTACAGCAAGCAATATTTGCGATCGCAGTAACGCGGGAATAACACGGCGATGTCAACCATGTGACCAGCTACTATACGCATCGCATCAACTTGACTATTGCTTTCTACTCTAGGTTTGTTTCGTAGCCTGAAACGTACAGAATTAACCTAATACTATCATATGCGTGTAGGCAGCCACAGTTTGTTTACGTACCTAACATTCATGGTCATGAGGACTTCAGTTACCTCAATTTAAATCACAAGGTAGGTCGAGACAAATAAAACAAATCCTGATATTTTGATTGACGAAGTAGAACTATTTGTTCAAAATAAAGATATTATTTAGTCATAAATACACAATTTATTGCCCCTTATATCGTGCCGCCAAAGTATCCTGTAACATATTCCAAAGAAATTGGTAGGTCTCCCTAATGTAGAAGCATCAAACAAATTTTTTTTTTAAATAAATTATTTTAAAAAATATAAAAAAAATATATTTCTTAGAGAATAATAACCTAATTTTTTTATTACTATTCAAGGGCAGTTTTTCCATGCTTACACGGTTATGCCCAAAAAAGATTAATCTTAGAATTTTTAAAATGAATTCAACATAACTCAGCTAACAAGCTTACAACGCGATACCAAATAGTAATAAGAACATGTTCTTCTTTACATAAAAAGGCAAATCAAGCAGTACATTCTAGAAACACCTTGAGATGTAATCCACGAAGTCGTTAACCCTAAGTTATATCTTAACATACTATTTTAAGTTCCAAATATTTTTGTGTCTTATTATGTCCACAAATTTGCTGGTTTATATATATTATTATTCATTACTCTTCGGCTCTGATTTGGGAAAGCCGGTGTGTGATTAAAAAAGAGTACTTGGTTACTAATTCAGTTTATATTTATACGTTATAACATTATTATTTGAATTTAAGCTCTTTATCTGTTATGTTTGAATATGTATCCGAGCTTTAAGCACAGTGATTTTCTGTTCTTCTATGAAGCAACTAGTTTATTTAAAAACCTGCATTAATATTCTGCGTATTTACTTTGTTACCATAGTCCTGTTTTCTTTTTCGTAAATAAAGTTATTACTATTATCACTTATACGAAATAGAAGGAAAATCACATTTTGTAACAATCTCCTATAAAGAAGTTGCATTCATCAGATATTTTCCATAGGTAATGGAAACAATTTATATTCTGGAAAAAAATTTAATATCTTTTATACGGACACCCAGATAAAAACTTCAGGTCTGGGATATTATGTGCTTCTTAGATGAAAAGGCGGAAGTTAGATATAAAGCGATATTCTGTGTCTGGAGAGGGTGTAACTGAGGGATGACATTTTATTACTGCTCAGTAAATTGTATTCGTTATAAAATATCATGAATGGTTTAAATATTTTAAACGCACAATATTAAATCTCGCGTTTCTTAAATAAGGCGTAAAATCAAGTATAAACCCACTACAGAATATTACTTGCTTCTAGACTTACTTCTAGATAAAGTATATTTGTTTGTAAGTATGGTTGAGAGTAATTTACATTTGTTTAAGGTAATAGTAGTAAAGGTTTAGTAAGACTTTTGAAGATATCGGAATTATGTGGTAAATATATGCAACAGATTTTAGATATTCTAAAGGATAGAAACAAAATAATTGTTAGTTTGGCATTATTCATGATAGCTTTTGATTTAGTTACAGCTGTCATCTGTCCCATATTTCATAGGACAGTCTCGTATTCAAAAATGCCCCATGTCTCGGAGAAGAACCATAATGTCACACATTTCATGCCATGTTTGAAGTCGTTCCAAAATAAAAATAACTTACATCATCATCAGTCGAGTGGACAATATCGTATGTTCTTTGCGAACATCTACATGTTTAAAACATAACATTTTTAGTCGCAAACTCCTCTATAAAATCCTTATTTTACTATAAGGAACGTAACCAGACTTCAACCAACAGCTACTCTCCGGTTCATGTGCCCCGCCGAGCGCTGAATTACAAGTTACAAGCCTGGCGCGTTAAGTGTAATAATTGCATGTTACTATCATAACGCTAATGCTTCGGTTGCAACAAACACCAGCCGAAAGACTGATCCTACTTAAAGGAGCTCTCGTGCCAGTTATCACACACCACTTGCAGACTGCAGTTTCGAGCTGTTGGCTCTCGTCAGTGCAAGGTAGGCATGTGACGACCAACACGAGGATCGCTTGACTATTTAGTACATTTCGGTATCTCTGGGATAGCGACATGTAAAACAGTCAGCAGGCACCATTTAGCGGTCCAATGTCTGTTGCAATCGAAAAATAAAAATTACAAGTTACAAGCCTGGCGCGTTAAGTGTAATAATTGCATATTACCATCAAAACGCTAATGCTTCGATTGCAATAAACACCAGCCGAAAGACTGATCCTACTTAAAGGAGCTCTCGTGCCACTGCTTGCCACTTGCACTGGCGAGAGCCAACAGCTCGAAACTGCAGTCTGCAAGTGATGCGTGACGACTCTAAAAGCACATTTGAACTATGCTAAGCCCAGTCAGGCTATTTATTTTTCGATTGCAACTGACACTGGACCGCTAGATGGTGCCTGCTGACTGCTTTACATGTCGCTATCCCAAAGATACCGAAATGTACGAAATAGTCAAGCGATCCTCGTGTCGGTCGTCACATGCTTACCTTGCACTGACGAGAGCCAACAGCTCGAAACTGCAGTCTGCAAGTGGTGTGTGACGACTGGCACGAGAGCTCCTTTAAGTAGGATCAGTCTTTCGGCTGGTGTTTGCTACAGTCGAAGCATTAGCGTTTTGATGGTAATATGCAATTATTGCACTTAACGCGCCAGGTTTGTAACTTGTAATTCAGCGCTCGATGGGGTACATAGCCCGGAGAGTAGCTGTTGGTTGCAGTCTGGTTACGTTCCTTATAGTAAAATAAGGATTTTATATAGGAGTTTGCGATTTAAAATATATATTATGTTTTAATATTCCGCTCTCTAAAAGCACATTTATTTGATCTACATGTTTGGATAAATTAATTATTCATTTTATTTCTGAATGCTTGGGAAATAGATAATATATCAAAGGGAATGGAACGTGTGCCCCCAACATTGTATTTCCTGTTTTACTGAATAAATCTAGTAGCCTCTTCAGGTATCTACTAGAATACGCAGGCAATAACGGGAAGGGACAGTTCCCTCCCTTGAAATTTTCCAAATGCAGTCGGTAAATTCTACATAATTTTATAAATTTCGAAAATGCAGAAGTCAAAGTAGATTGCCATATCATTAGTAGTATTATTCTAGACAATAACCTAGAATATTGATTTTTTTTATATATCTCTATACACTCTTTTTTAATAAAAAGTATGGGAGTACACTTTCCATTTATTAAGTTAGACAAATTCGTAAGTGACATGATGCTAGTTATAAAATACAAATAAAACATCACTTAAGTTTATTACATGTACCTTCATTAAAACTTAAAACAGAAACACACGATGGCTCTCAAAGGAATCTTGTTAGAAGCACTGAGGGACATTCATAAACTCTTCTGTCACGTAAATATAATTATATTAAAGATCAAATAGAATACATATTTGAGTAATTTCTAGAGCATTGCAAGTACACAAGAATTCTGTTAGTTTCTCTCCGTCATATCAGTACAGGATAGTTCTGTCATTACTATATTATTTATATAATGCCCGTTTTATTTAATTCGCTTATAAATGTTTTTATTTTCTTATATTTGCATTTAGTATCTAGCAAAATTAAGTTCGCTGATATTTTATTTATTTTTGCGTGTCTAGTTTATTACTTTCTCAGCGTATAAAAATCAGTACGGATGAATAAAATATATTTATTTTCGAAATTCTTTGATCTCTGATGTTTAAATTGTTTGATTAAGTTACAGTTAGTTGCGTAATTAGTTGTATAAGGCAAATATATATTTTTTTGTCTTGTAACATTGATTTCTATTTCTCAAGCTTAAGCTTGTATTCGACATCAATACACGGAACGGCTAGACAAAAACATTATACAGGGTAGGGCAATATTACGTCGGACCTCGATATCTCGAGTTCTACGATAGCTAGAAATTTTTAAAAAAATTGCAAGTAAACTAGATATAAAAGTCTATAACTGGAAATTATTTTCGAATATACAGGGCGAGCCAAGATGAAATTACAGGACTAAGTGCCTTTCTTTAAAATGGAATGCTACGTATATCAGTACATTTTTTGAGGGCTCTAGTCATTCCTATATTAGCATTGAATATCTCCTAACCACTTGGATGTAATGAATTTTTTTGTTGAAATAATTCAATCTGCAGATGGATATTAAAAAAATTACCACAGTCACAATTGTGTTATTAAGAAAAACTTATGTGAATATCAGTTACGAGACATCTAATTAATGTTTTTGAATCATTTTCATTTCCTAAAATTGTACAGGGTGGCCAAAAATTATTTTTCAATTAATTCAAATGGAACAAACTGTATATTTTTCGACGATGTGATGTAGAAATGAAAAACGAACATTTTTGTAAGTACTTCCCTATGGCTAATTGCAATCGTTTTCGTTTTATAAATAAGTAATAAGGATAAACTTTAAAAAAAAAAGGATCCCTCAAATAATTCATTACAAAAATTTATAATAGGTCTTCGACGTGTTGCCCATTTTGATTGACAAACGTCTTTATGCAATTTTGAAATGAGGCCACTTAGTGGGACCATTTCTTCCAATCCATTGAAATGTGTAAATAATATTTAACCGGTCCTTTACCGTAATGTTTTTGTGTACATTTTTCTTGCTGTTTTCGTCATTCGACAGGCAATAAAATCTCAGTTTGGTATAAATTGTCGTGTACAAAGGAGCATTTATCACACTTATCGGTCGTTGCAATTTGTACTGAATTTAAAATATTTGGAATTTTACAATATGAATTTTAATAAAGTGGAACTTGTAGACATAACTTTTGCTTTGGGCGAGTCAGACAGAAATTTTTTACTTGCCAATAGAATGTATCACCAACGTTATCCTGAAAGAAGGATTCCTGATGTCAGCAGCTTCCAAAACCTTTTCGACAGTTTTATGGAAACTGGAAATGTCGAATATAAAAAAGTTAAATAATAAGACGTGTTTTGAATAAAGAAAATGAGTTTTCTGTGGTGCTGGCATAGTCAAAGAGAAGTGAGCTCATTAGTAGGAATAAGTAGACGGTCTGTGGGTCGAATCTTAAAAACAAAAAAGTTGCATGCATACCACATTCAAATGCACCAGGAATTATCTGATGACGATTTTCAAAAGCTCCTACAATTTTGTAATTGGGCCAGAGGTGAAATGCAACATGATGTCAACTTCTTCAATACTGTTTTATTCAGTAATGAGGCAACGTTTCATAAAAATGGATTTGTTAATAGGCACAATTTTCATTATTATGTATCGGAAAATCCTCACTTTTTTATGCAAGTTGATAACTAACACAGATGGTCTATAAACGTTTGGGGAGGAATTATTGGAGAACATAATGGGGCCACATTTCTTTGATGGCACATTGACTGGAGCTATTTATCTTCATTTTTTGGTAAACTATCTGCCACAATTATTGGTAAGTCTCACCGAAAGAATTTTAAATAGGATGTGGTTTCAATAAGATGGTGCTCCATCACATTAATAAATGCAGTTAGAGACCATTTAAATAATATCCCACTAAATGGCCTCCTATAGATCCCCAGATCTTACAAAAATGGATTTCTTTTTATGGGGATACGTGAAGGAAATGTTTATAGAGACACACCAACAACAGTACAAAATATGAAGGAAAGAATAATAACTGCCTTTGCAACTATCACACCGACAGTTTTAGGTCAAGGTCAGGTTTCATTTCAAAAGTGCATAGAGATGTGTATTAATCAAAATGGGCAACATGTGGAAGATTTATTATAATTTCTTCTACTTACTTATTTGAAGAAACCTCTTTTTTAAGTTTCTTTTTGAATTTTGTAATTATTGCTCAATAAAACGAAATTGGTTGCAATTAGCCATAGAGAAGTACTTATAAAAAAATGTTCGTTTTTTATTTCTACATAATATCGTCGAAAAATATACAAAGTGTACCATTTGAAAAAATTGAGAAAATTCAAATTAAAATGTTCTTAATTGAAAAATAATTTTTGGCCACCCTGTATATTTTTAGGAAATGAAAATGATTCAAAAACATTAATTAGATGTCTCGTAACTGGTATTCACATTATTATTAGCCGTTACTCGAGCCCGAGTATAAAAATGTTACAGTCGATAAATTGTGTACAATAAAAAATAAGTAAAAGGTGTAGTCTATTATAATTCCCATTCATCTACGGTGCACACGACTATGGCTATAGAGGCCAATTCGGGAGAGCACATGTCGACCGCAGTCAGGACAAACATAGACCTGGTTAGGTCTCGGCCTTCTTGCAGCAACATTTCCTTGATAGCTGGCCACAACCCCTCGCCATTCGGTTCTGTCCGCTGCAAGTTGTTCCCATTGCTCGTCTGCAATACCGCAGGATTTTAGATTTTCATGGAGAGCGTCTTTGAACCTCTTTCGTTGACCGCCACGCCTTCTTCTACCGCTTAGCAATTCACCATAAAGTGTACATTTAGGAAGGCGGTTATCATGCATACGATGAACGTGACCTGCCCATCTTAGGCGTGCTCTTGAAGTAAGCACCTCAATTGGAAAGCTGTTTGCTCTCCTGAGTACTTCCACGTTTGATATGTGATGGAACCAACGGATTTTCATCATACTTCTGAGGTGTCTTTGCTGAAAACGTTCTAATTCTTTCACATGACGACGGTAGGTGACCCAGCTTTCACATCCATATAGCAGTGTTGGAATGACAACTGCTCTGTAGACAGCCATTTTCGTTGACAAAGCAAGGTCGTGGTTGTCAAATACTGTCTCTAAGTCCCCAGAGTGCTCTAGATGCAGCGGTAATTCTATTGCGAATCTCGCTGTCCATGTTTGCTTTGTCATTAACAACGTTGCCTAAGTAATTGAACTGATCCACCACTTCAAGAGAATTTCCGTTAAGTGTAATGTCTATTTGGTTCACTTGATGAGGAGTTGACATAATCTTAGTCTTTCCAATGTTGATTTTAAGTCCCAAGGAATCATAGCTCTGGGCATACACATCTAAAAGTTCTTGAAGCTCTTCCGGCGTAGAGGCTAAAAGTGCACAGTCATCCGCATACTGGAGATCACAAATGAATCGTGTGCGTGTCTTCGTGAAAGCTCTAAATCGCCCTATGTTAAAGAGACCGCCATCAAAACGGTATCTGAGACCTATTCCTCTGACTGTCAGTTTGTTGTCAACAATAATTGTTAGAGCAGTGGTAAACAAATTAAAGAGTAGGGGTGCCAGGACACATCCCTGCCTAACTCCAGTGAGGGTTTGGAAAGGTTCGGTTGCCTCATTATTATACATAACCTGGGCGTTGTTGTTCGTATGTAGACTGCGACATACTTCCACAAATTTTCTAGAGATACCTAAGCGGAACATAATTTTCCAGAGCACTTCCCTGTCCGCCGAGTCAAACGCCTAATGAAGGCCATGTGAATTTCTCCTTTATGTTCGAGTGCTTTTTCTTGAAGCTGTTTAAGTGTGAAGATTAAATCCGATGTGCCTCGGTTTGGTCTAAAGCCACTCTGTGTTTCAGGAAGTAGCTTTTCCATAACAGGTGTTAGCCTATTTGCCATCGCTTTAGTGAGTATCTTCCCTCCAACAGCCAGGAGAGCTATACCCCTGTAATTTCCACAGTCCGCAGCGCTCCCTGTGTTTTTGAAGAGGTTGATTAAAAGTGTATCCCGAAACTCCTGCGGAGCTTGACCACTTTCCCACACGACATCAAACAGTTTTTTGAGGTAGGGTATGAGCTCTGACGACACAGCTTTAAAGATCTCAGCTGGGAGTGAGTCGGCGCCGGGAGATTTGTTATTTTTTAGCTGCCCAATGGCGGTTAAGATCTCTTTCGTTGTTAGTGGTTTATCTAAGTCTTCGAAGGTGTCATATTGAGGGATAAGATTTATAATATCGTGATCGGCTTGACTTTGCTGGTTAAGAATGTTAGAGTAGTGTTCTTTCCATCGGGCTCTTATTTCCTGGTCTTCTTTGAGGAGATTTCCATTTAAATCTTTAATAGGGCACATATTTTTCCGACTGGGGCCGTACACTGCTTTTACTCCTTGAAAGAAATTCCTGTAGTCGTGTGAATCGGCGTACCTTTGAATTTCTCTGGCCTTGCTTGTCCACAACTCGTTGTTTATTCTTCTGATTTCGCGTTGCGTTTCATACTTAGATTGGGTAAAAGCTTCTGCTTTTGATGAGTCGTTGGGGTGGTTGATAGCATTTTGGAAGGCAATATGTTTGCGGTCAAGAAGTTCTTGTATAAAAGCTTCATTATCATTGAACCAGTCCTCCTGTTTTTTACTTGCTGTAGTGCCAAGAATTTCCTCACTCGCACTTTTTAAACTGTCTTTAATTTGTGTCCAGGTAGCAGCCTGGTATTCACATAAGTTTTTCTTAAATCTCATAATTGTGACTGTGGTGATTATTTAAATATCCATCTGCAGATTGCATTATTTCAACAAAAAAATTCATAACATCCAAGTGGTTGGGAGACATTCAGTGCTGATGGAATGAATAAAGTCTGGAAAGAGGCTTCAAAAATTGTACTGATATACATATGTTTCCATTTAAAAAAAGGCACTTGGTCCTGTAATTTCGTCTTAGCTCGCCCTGTATGTTCGAAAATAATTTCCAGTTATAGACTTTTTTATTTAGTTTATTTGCAATTTTTAAAAAAATTCTAGCTATTGTAGAACTCGAGATATCGAGGTCCGACGCACTATTGCCCCACCCTGTATACCATGAAGTGTAAAGCCTATAGTCAAGTAGATAAAAAAGTGTAAGAAATTTTAAACAATAATTTAGAATTCCTTGTCCTATAGTGACTGAGTCAGTAACTGCTGTCGAACAAAAACCATGTCAAAGATATCTTTGCCACCTACATCCCTCTTTTTTAATGGCCGTTGCATCGAGAAAACTATAGATAAAATGCCACCTGATCCGACGTCTTTTATATACGGGAGTTTATTACTTAGTTATAGAAAAAACGTAAGGATCGCCGATCTCTCTTCTTGTACAGTAGAGCCGAAAAGTTGACTGCATGTGATCGTGCGGTTTTAGCAGATTCAAATTCCATAATATGTTTTGGCTGTTTATTATTTATTTTCCTGGAATGTGGAATATTGCGGGGTAAGTCCTGTATAATAAAAAAAATGGCCCGTGACAACTCGGGCAAATTTTCACATTTAGGAATACATAGATCTTTATATTAAAATTTTTATTTCAAATTATTACAAATCTGTTGAACTAACATGCCCTGTTTACGCAATAAATTTTTATTTCATCAAATATTCGTTATTTTTCAACAAATATTAATAAAACATTAAACACACAATTTTAGAGACACCAACAAAGGGCACTTCCAGCTAAGGGTCGCCGATTTCAATCTTTTTTTTTTCCTTGGTGGAACTAGAGCATAAATCTCTTGCCCGGTTTGTTACAAAGGACATGTGTTTTTGAATTATTAATTTTTGGATATATAAGTTTGTACATCCGTTAAGTATTAAGAATGATGTGTCAACAAAAAAGATTAATGGCTCAGTGTATAAAGCATCCACCTCACACCGCCACAATTGGGGATCAAATGCCACAGGTTTTTATTTTTTCGAAAAATTTTCCTTTTCGTTACCAATTAATCTATTTATTTGTATAATAAAGTATTCGCGTTAATATATTTAATTATTATTCTCATTCTCATTATTTTTTGAAAATTTGACCACGTTTTAATGAAATTTTTTTTATTTTCGAGTATTTACTGCATTATGAAATATTAATAAATGATTTTAATTAAATACATTTAATAAATAGTGACATGTTTAATAAGTTTAGCTGTTAAAATTATTTATTAATAATCAAAAATATTAACACGAATATTTGATTATTCAATCAAAGAGACTTAATTATTAAAAAAATAATAGTAACAATGAGTAGGATTTGAACCCGAATTCTCTTTATGATAGTTTAATCAAATCAAATAAAAAACAAGTTTATTAATAATTCAAAGAATACAATAATACTGCCCGAGACCTGGACTGGAGCCAGCCAAACATCCATGCCGCGAAGCGTCGTGAAAATTGAGACTGGATGAAGCAGGTCCGGTTCAGCTTAAAAAGCAGGGAACACAATGTACATGTAAAGAAGGTGTATAAATAAAACTCCTTTTGCCATAGCGGCAAATTAAAAAAGTAATCTAATTTAAAATACCCAATAACAATTAAAACTTTAACTATTATAGGTAGGCGGACACTTAAATAAATATTGTTAGCTAACACGGGGAAAAACTAAATGATAGTCTAATGATCAACCTAATACGCCACCAACCATCATTGGTAAAACAACGTTCTTCATATAATAGTCCATTCTGTAATAGTATGTTAGAATGAAATTATTCCAACACAGTGTTATACAATGAGAATGAGTAGCAACATCTATGGTTTGATAGAATAAAAAGTGACAAATAGAATTTTAAAATGAGCGTATCTTAATTCTTACGCAAGTCGAGGGGACCTTACGATGTCGTTATCGAAAGGGAACGGTGGCAGGTGGTATACATCGTGAAATCCGAGGTAGAGAAAATGCAGGAGAATGCAGAAAATGCATTTTTTTACGTTTCGCAAAATTCTGGTGGAGAATTATTAAACTTAATAATAATGGCTGCATCTCGTATATCAATTGTTTTTTTATTTATTGACAGTTATAAACAAAGCTTCACGTCATTTAAAATAATTATTTAAGTATCTACTTATTTACTATACATTTTGCAAATAAATGAGAATAGAATTTTGTTGAATGAATGTTTATTTTTGTTTTCAAATAAAAAATAGGGCTGAGAAATTTAACTCCCTCAAATATGTTAAAATGAAATGTCGCATAGAACTGAAAACATGCAGTTTTAAATTGAACATATCTTAGTTCTTCCTCAAGTCGGTGGACATTACGATGTTGATATTAAAAAGAGAAGGTTGGTACCACATGCACTTTCTGAAATCTGCGGCCGAATTGGAAAATTAGACTTCGCAAGAGATTTCCATAAAGGTATTTTTCCTAATCCTAACCCTAGTTTTTAGAATAACGCGTTAGGTATTTCATAGCAGAACAAAATTATGATATAACCTAAAAACAATTTTAAAGATTAAAGGTATGTATTTAAGTACCTAAATAATTTACAGTAGTAGAGAAGGTATATATATACGTTTAGAATGGCTATTCCGCACTTGTGGACCGTCACCCTCGCCTGTCGGCTCAGTTAAAATCGTGCAGAATATGCCATATTCCAAACTTGTTATAGATTATACTATACCTGTCCCAAATAATATATTGGGAATATTTGAATACAAAGGATTAATTAATCTAACGAATGACATCTGTTTCAGATAAATCAGCCTTTTATTTTATTAGTTAGTTTTTAATTTTTTATTTTTATTTAAAAAGTGCAAATTTATTTATTTGTTTTCGCACACCTCCTCGTTGATACTTGCTGAACAATAAGAAAAATCGATAGATTGAAGTTTGCATAAATTGGAAATATCAATTGTCCAGCGTTTTGATGCCAGATATCGTAACCCAATATTAAAAAATAATTTTTTTACTGAAATTAGTGTAAGATATGGATTTAATTATTATTTTATGACACATGAATATTATTATTGTTATTTGTATATAAAATTCAATTCATATTTTAGTTATGCCAATTAAATATTATAGTCTAGCAGTCCAGTATAGTAAAATATATCAAGTATATTCGTTAATTTGTTCGGTTATATTGCAACCCTCACAACAATTCCAATGTATAATACTACAAGCTAATTTTCTATGTGGCTTCCCCCCACCCCCTGACCGTGCATCATGTTTATCTTTTTGAATACAGATTATAAATTCATAAAATCGTGAAGGCTCATTTTTATCCTTATTTATTTTATTTTAACACATTAAAATTTCTCCCAATTAATGTGCATTGATGGTAGAGAATAAAATATAACAAAATTCGCGTCACTGTTACCACAACACAATACAGTTTAGAAATGTATAAAATCGTGTACAGCTTATTTTAAACCTGATTTATTGTGAAATACATTTTATAAATACATAATGATAGCCAAAAGCAAAATACTGCAAGTTATAAATTGTTGAAATCAAGTACAGTTAATGTTTAAACATTGTTTTCATAACAATACAGCCAAAAATCTGAACCTGGATTTCACAGTTGGAATTTAACACGGAACTTGTTGGAGAAAAACTTTATTTTTCAAACGTATGTAAATAATTGATTATTTTACTTGAATTACCTTTTTCGCTGGCTGGGATACCTATTGAATTATGCAAGAAAAGCAGCAGCACAAAACACATTCCATATGTAATAGAAAAAATTTCATTTTTTCCATGTACAAACAATTCCAAAGAATTTCCTTTACATACGGAAATACATATATAGTGTAATACATGTAGGTCTAGCGAAATAATGCCTGGCGTTTTCGATATCTTCCGTCCTTTTCTGTCATTATATGAACCTTAATACCAGAAGAGGAAAAAAAAATATCGAAAGTACCAGGCATTACTGCACGGGAAAAGATAAACTAATGCAGCACTTTCAAATCGAGAGTGCGTAAGTATCAACTATCGACACCGAAGATTCGATGTGGAACACTATATCGAGGCGACAGCACTTCACTACCGACACGCAACAATAGCGAAATACGTTTTTTTTTATGGAAGACCATGCTGCCAGTCACGAAATATCTAATTGAGAGTCACATATTTTAAATTAATTTATTAAATATACTTGATTGATAATGATACCAAACAGTATGAAAAAATATCCTATACCTAATTCTAACCTAAAAGCGAAACACGTTCAAATATACAAAATCAACGGTAAATTACTATTATTTGGCGTTTTTTTTTTATTTTTCGGAACTGCAGCACTGTTTTGTTGGCAGTGTTTCGACTCGACAGTGTTTCAGTTGCAAATGTCAATTGGATTTTTTCAGCAGGGTCGCTATATCGTCGCCGGCCTGAAATCCGACACCTTCAACTCGTGCATCAGGTCTACAATGAACCCTTATCAATACACGTGTTGCAAGAAATATAAACATACGCATATAACCCATACTCATAAATGTGGTATATAAAAGTATAAAGTATATATAAATAGAATTTATTACAAATAAAAATAATGCTTTAAACCAGTCAACAAGTACAGTGAAGAAATGAGTATGTGTCTATGGAGTGAAAAGGAAGAATTGACAGCTGTCACTCTTTATCGCTGTGTCATGGGTTGCATATAGTAACCCTAATTCATTATATTTATTTGACAAACAGCTGTAGATTATAAAGAAATATATGAACGAGTTAAGCTATATAATGTGATCTACTTAGTTGGTGAAATGTATTCTAAAGAAAATATGAGCTGGAAACAAAGCTTTCGTTTATATGCCTCGAGTTATAAACCAATATACAGAGTATCACATGTATCGCTAGCTTGGCAATTTACATGTTACAAATGTGAGATGCATAAACTTTTGTTCCAATATTTTTTTTATTGTCCTCACCGCCTTATTGCACCACACCGGTGCCGCGAACGTGACAGCTGGCCTAATGGTAATGGTTTAAATTATTTTTTTGTTCTGGAGTTTGCCAATCCTGACCAGTAGAGGATACATAATCCTAGTAATGATCCGTATAGTCTCGTTGGTATATGTAAAATTTCATTTGCAAGTCCAATATAATCTTACACATCTTTTCATCGTAATTTGACATCCCTGAAGGGATTAAGTATCGAAATTTCAGAAAACACTAATGTAAAACATTCGTCGTAAACGACGATTTAAAAACCGCTATAAAATAAACAATAAATAACAAATCGACAGTATTGGGAAATTATTATTATTAGCCGTTACTCGAGTCCGAGTATAAAAATGTTACAGTCGATAAATTGTGTACAATAAAAAACAAGTAAAAGGTGTAGTCTATTGTAATTCCCATTCATCTACGGTGCACACGACTATGGCTATAGAGGCCAATTCGAGAGAGCACATGTCGACCGCAGTCAGGACAAACATAGACCTGGTTAGGTCTTGGATTCGGCCTTCTTGCAGCAACATTTCCTTGATAGCTGGCCACAACCCCTCGCCATTCGGTTCTGCCCGCTGCAAGTTGTTCCCATTGCTCGTCTGCAATACCGCAGGATTTTAGATTTTCATGGAGAGCGTCTTTGAACCTTTTTCGTTGACCGCCACGCCTTCTTCTACCGCTTAGCAATTCACCATAAAGTGTACATTTAGGAAGGCGGTTATCATGAATACGATGAACGTGACCTGCCCATCTTAGGCGTGCTCTTGAAATAAGCACCTCAATTGGAAGGCTGTTTGCTCTCCTGAGTACTTCCACGTTTAATCTGTGATGGAACCAACGGATTTTCATCATACTTCTGAGGTGTCTTTGCTGAAAACGTTCTAATTCTTTCACATGACGACGGTAAGTGACCCAGCTTTCATATCCATATAGCAGTGTTGGAATGACAACTGCTCTGTAGACAGCCATTTTCGTTGACAAAGCAAGGTCGTGGTTGTCAAATACTCTCTCTCTAAGTCCCCAGAGTGCTCTAGATGCAGCGTTAATTCCATTGCGAATCTCGCTGTCCATGTTTGCTTTGTCATTAACAACGTTGCCTAAGTAATTGAACTGATCCACCACTTCAAGAGAATTTCCGTTAAGTGTAATGTCTATTTGGTTCACTTGATGAGGAGTTGACATAATCTTAGTCTTTCCAATGTTGATTTTAAGTCCCAAGGAATCATAGCTCTGGGCATACCCATCTAAAAGTTCTTGAAGCTCTTCCGGCGTAGAGGCTAAAAGTGCACAGTCATCCGCATACTGGAGATCACAAATGAATCGTGTGCGTGTCTTCGTGAAAGCTCTAAAGCGCCCTATGTTAAAGAGACCGCCATCAAAACGGTATCTGAGACCTATTCCTCTGACTGTCAGTTTGTTGTCAACAATAATTGTTAGAGCAGTGGTAAACAAATTAAAGAGTAGGGGTGCCAGGACACATCCCTGCCTAACTCCAGTGAGGGTTTGGAAAGGTTCGGTTGCCTCATTATTATACATAACCTGGGCGTTGTTGTTTGTATGTAGACTGCGACATACTTCCACAAATTTTCTAGGGATACCTAAGCGGAACATAATTTTCCAGAGCACCGAGTCAAACGCCTTGGTTAAATCAATGAAGGCGATGTGAATTTCTCCTTGATGTTCGAGTGCTTTTTCTTGAAGCTGTTTAAGTGTGAAGATTAAATCCGATGTGCCTCGGTTTGGTCCAAAGCCACTCTGTGTTTCAGGAAGTAACTTTTCCATAACAGGTGTTAGCCTATTTGCCATCGCTTTAGTGAGTATCTTCCCTCCAACAGCCAGGAGAGCTATACCCCTGTAATTTCCACAGTCCGCAGCGCTCCCTTTGTTTCTGAAGAGGTTGATTAAAAGTGTATCACGAAACTCCTGCGGAGCTTGACCACTTTCCCACACGACATCAAACAGTTTTTTGAGGTAGGGTATGAGCTCTGACGACACAGCTTTAAAGATCTCAGCTGGGAGAGAGCCGGCGCCGGGAGATTTGTTATTTTTTAACTGCCCAATGGCGGTTAAGATCTCTTCCGTTGTTAGTGGTTTATCTAAGTCTTCGAAGGTGTCATATTGAGGGATAAGATTTATAATATCGTGATCGGCTTGACTTTGCTGGTTAAGAATGTTAGAGTAGTGTTCTTTCCATCGGGCTCTTATTTCCTGGTCTTCTTTGAGGAGATTTCCATTTAAATCTTTAATAGGGCACATATTTTTCCGACTGGGGCCATACACTGCTTTTACTCCTTGAAAGAAATTTCTGTAGTCGTGTGAATCGGCGTACCTTTGAATTTCTCTGGCCTTGCTTGCCCACCACTCGTTCTTTATTCTTCTGATTTCGCGTTGCGTTTCATACTTAGATTGGGTAAAAGCTTCTGCTTTTGATGAGTTGTTGGGGTGGTTGATAGCGTTTTGGAAGGCAGTATGTTTGCGGTCAAGAAGTTCTTGTATAAAAGCTTCATTATCATTGAACCAGTCCTCCTGTTTTTTACTTGCTGCAGTGCCAAGAATTTTCTCACTCGCACTTTTTAAACTGTCTTTAATTTGTGTCCAGGTAGCAGCGACATCTACAGAATTGGTTTCTTCTAGTGCACTCTAATTCTCTCGAACTTTTTGCTTTAGCTGTTCGACGGTTTGTTGGTCACGCAATTTACTAATACAGAGACGGAGTCTACGTTTTACTTGAGTTCTTCGGTGTTTGGGTCTCATAACAATTTTCATTTTAGAGACAACAGGACGATGATCGATCCAACATTCGCTATCAATGCGCGCTTTTGTAATTTGGACGTCCTTGAGATGCTTTCTACGTACGATAACATAGTCCAGTAGATGCCAATGACCTGATCTGGGGTGACGCCAGGTGCCTTTAAATTTATCCTTTTGTCGGAAAATGGTGTTTGTTGTAACTAGATCATGTTCGGCGCATTTAGTTAGGAGTAGTTGACCGTTAGCGTTCATGTTGCCGTTCTTGCCTATGATGCCTGGCCAGGTGTCTGCATCTCTCCCTTCTCTAGCGTTAAAATCGCCAAGAATAACGAGTCGTTCCGTTTTAGGTATTCTACAGAGGGTTTCTTCCAGCTGTTGATAGAAGCTTTCCTTGGTTTCGTGACTTGCATCCAAAGTGGGAGCGTAGGCGCTTATTAGATTTACTGCGTTGCCATCTGATAGCTCATAGCGTAGCAGCATTAGACGCTCGGATAGGCCTTGTGGTATTTGTGTTAAGTTGGATACAAGTTGATTCCGAACGGCAAATCCTACTCCATGTTGTCTTCTTGAATTGGTGGGAAGACCTTTCCAATAGAAGGTGTAGTACTTTTCTGTGTATTGGGAAATAGGTAATATCTGACACCGTATTAAAATTAACCGCCATCGATTCGTTTTTCCTCTTACATGAAACCACAAAATCATCCTGTATTCAATTTACTTTTAAAAAATGAACTATTCCACTGAATTTTTCAGGTCTAGCATCCAATTCTTTTTAGATGTATAGTCTTGGAATCTGAACAAAAAAGTATTAATAAAATTCGTATTGGGGCGGAAGAAAGTATGTCAACGAAAGTTAAAAACATAGAATGGTGTAATAAAAACCCAGTTCACTACTCTGCGGAAGACAACACTGATAACGAAGTAAAATCATCAATTTCAGAGTTTATGCCCGGTGAATCGACATAGCGATATATCTGCAACAAATAATATGCCGATAGAGATACGAGTCTATACCAATATTGGTGAAAGAGCCAAAATTATACATATATTGGAAAACGTAATGTACTCAATTATCATAGAAGCATCCTCATATAAGTAATGCCTGATAAATGAATAAACGAGAGATAATTAGGGCGATAGATACAAAAATAATTTATAACATTCGTTAAAATTTAACTTAGAAAGATTCTGCATGGCTATTACTATTAAATAAGAATATAAATTTGAATGGAGTATTATTATAGATTTTTACGGCTTTCTGTGAACTCAAACTTGCGAGAAAATGTGTATGATGTAATAATTTACTACTAATAACCATTTGTGTTGAATATATCTCTACTGCAAGCGCTAAGTAGCCATTTAGTTACCAAGCTTATGAACTTACTTAATGTAAAGTAGCAATTAATTAATGTTAAAATAAAGTTCTGCGTAAAAATTGGACATGCTGATTTGTAGTTGGCTAATTAAAGTTTAATAATTAGTTCACTTAATTAAAAACAGAAAGATGATGTTTACCATGAAATTAAATGCACTAAATATAGTAAACCTGAAGGTAATAAGGAATATTTTGTAAATATCTAATTAGTCACTGGAAAATTGAGACTCTTCGTCATACATCTTGATATGGTGGTAATAAATTTAACTTAACGTTTATGTATATTTTTGTTTCAGTAAATATTATAGGAACTGTTTTTTCTAACCTCAACTGAATCAGAATAAGTGGATTGTATCTATAGGTTTTAAAGTATTCAATGCAACCGATTTAAATTATGATTTAGCTATGTACATTTTTTTAAGGTAGGCTTTGAATCGAAAACAATAAGAAATGCTTTCAAAATTATTATCTGTCAAACCTACTTGTTGTTTGTCCGCATTTTGTGTGTTGTTCAAAAATATCTAATAAAATTACCTTTAAAATGCCAAGGCATAATTTATTTTCAAATCAAGAGACGCGTGATGTGGTTTGCGTATATACGCGAAACAATTTTAATGGACGCAGTGCTCATCGTTGAGATTTAAAAATTTATCCAAATAGGAGGCAGCCAGATTTTAAGTTATTTCATAATTTTTACATGAGACTGGGGGAAGCTGGTTCTTTTCATCTGAAACAAAATATCGTGGGACGCCCAAAAAATATTACTGTGGAACAGGAGGAGGATATCTTGGTTCGTGTTGCAGAAAACCCAGAAAGAAATACAAGGCGTATGGCTGCTGCTACTGTAGTAAGTCATCGATTTGAAGAATTTTTCATACAGAAAAACTTTATCCGTACCATTTTACGTCTGTTCAAAATCTGCTGGAGCACGATCTTCCAGCCAGGTTACAGTTTGCTCGCATGTCATTCCCAGCAAACCAGATATCCAATGTTTTTAAAAATGTTCCTTACGGACGAAGCCACCTTTACATGCAGAGGCGTATTTAACTTTAGAAACAACATGTGTAGGACAGGGAAAATCCGCCCTTAGTAACAGAACGCTTCTTTCAACATGAATTTAAAATAAATATGTGGTGTGGAATTGGTGATAATTATTTTTTTGGGCCACCTAATTTAAACGGTGCATTATACTTAAATTTTCTACAAACTCAGCTAGGCTAGTTCTTGGATTATATACTATTAAGAGAAAATATGTTATTTATGCAAGATGGAGCTTCATCGCATTTCTTATACTGGTAAGAAACTACCTAAATAAAAAAAATTCTGGTCGCTGGATAGGTCGTGGGAGCAAAATGCATTGATCTGCGCGGAGTCCCGATTTTATTCCGTTGGATTTTTGCGGATGAGGGTACATGTAATCGCTTGTGCATCAAGACTCAATAAACAATCGAAAAAAATTGTTGCAGGGAATTAGAAACCCCCTAAAAAGTATGATTAAAAAGTAGAAAATTAAAAAAATTTAAAATATTTGAAAAACTTGCTTTTCTGTAAAAAGTCGTACTAAAAGGTAAAAAATAAAAAAATACTAATGTACGAATGCACGAAAGGCAAGGCATGCGCACTTTATATAAAAGTATATGTATCATCTTTATGTACGTATGACTGAAAGCACTATGTATACAACGATTCCATCCCTTTCATACAATCATGCGTATAATCATACAAAGCGCACGTCTTGCTTTTCTTGCATTCGTACATTAATATTTTTTTATTTTTTACTTTTTAATACGATTTTTTACAGAAAAGCAAATTTTTTTTAAAACAATTTTAATTTTTTTTATTAATGATTGTTTTTTCTATTACATAAGTATTTAAATAAAAACTGTTTTTTAAATTTATACGGTAATAAATTTGGCTTCCAGAGAAAATCACGGAAATTTAGTTTCTCTTAGAAGTACGGAAGAATAAAATACATGTTTTCGAAATCTGATAAACAATTACATTTACAGAATAAATAATTTCTTCTTTTCTAATAAATCCTATATTGTATAAATACATTTATTTACAAAAATTAAAATTTTTTCTTTAATTACATATTTGCTTCGAAATTATTTAGAAAACTTCCCTCATCTTCTAATGCAATAAAGAATAGGTTAATTAGGCATTTTATTGGATTCTGTTATTAAACCCATGTCTAAATTAATGTTCAACTAATAGATACTTTGAGACTTCCCAAACAATAATTATTCCTGACATTAACAGGAAATCTGCAAGCCTTGCCAAGTAGAATGAAGCCCATGAAGCGCATCTGCCTCTGATTCTCGAGCACAGTATAATAATCGGCTACAAGCAATTGCATACAAAAACTCCTGAAACTGAAATTATTTTGCAGAAAATGGGGAAGGTTGTTCATTTTCAACAGAACTCTGAAAAGACGTAATGAAGGCAGCGTTTAATTGAAATTTTGTAATAAGCAAATAATTGTATTACGTTTCTTTATCTTTTATCTTTAGTTATACAGGGTGGGGTAATAGTGCGTTGGACCTCGATGTCTCGAGTTCTACTATAACTAGAAATTTTTTAATTGGAAATACTTACACTTTAAAATAGAGATAAATCAAAGTAAAATATACTATGAATTTGCAAGAATTTATGAATCTATGGGAAAATCAGAAAATAATATAGTTAAAAGAATGTTTCAAATAAATTAATACTTTTAATTACCCAAGTAATTACAGGACCAAGTGCTTTTTTTAATGGAATGCTATGTATATCAGTACATTTTTGGAAGCCTCTTTCTAGCCTCCATTCATTCTTATATTAGTATTGAATATCTCCCAACCACTTGGATGTAATGACTTTTTTTTTTGTTGAAATAATGCAAGCTGCAGATGGATATTAAAAAAATCATCTCAGTCACAATTATTATCGGTTTTAAGAAAAACTTATGCGAATACCAGTTACGAGACATCTAATTAATGGAGTCATTTTCATTTCCTAAAAATGTACAGGGTCGCCAAAAATTATGTTTCAATTAAGAGCATTTTAAATTGATTGTTTTCAATTTTTTCAAATGGAGCACCCTATATATTTTTCGACGATGTGATATACAAATTAAAAACGAAAATTTTTTGTAAGTACTTCCCTATGGCTAATTGCAATCATTTTCGTTTTATAAATAAATAAGTGTCAAATTCAAGAATAAACTTAAAAAAAGAAGTTCCTCAAATAATTCATTAGAAAAATTTATAATAGGTATTCGACGTGTTTTGATTGACAGACGTCTTTATGCAATTTTGAAATGAAGCCATTTCGTGGAACCATTTCTTCCAATCCATTGAAGTGAGTAAATGGTATTTAAGCGGTCCTTTACTGTAATGTTCTTTTGTACATTTTTTTGCAGCTTTCGTTATTCGACAAGCAATAACACCTCAGTTTGGTATAAATTGTCGTGTACAAAGGAGCATTTATCACATTTATCGGTCGTTACAATTTGTATTGAATATTTGGAATTTTACAATATGAATTTTAATAAAGCGGAACTTTTAAACATAACTTTTGTTTTGGGCGAGTCAGACAGAAACTGTTTACTTGCCAATAGAGTTTATCATCAACGTTATCCTGAAAGAAGGATTCCTGATGATAGCAACTTCCAAAACCTTCTCGGTAGATTTCTGGAAACTGGATATGTCGAATATAAAAAAAGTGAAAAAATAAAACGTGTTGTGAACGGAAGAAAATGAGTTTTCTGTGGTGCTGGAAACGGTTGAGAATCCCCACGTTAGTCAAAGAGAAGTGAGCTCATTAGTAGGAATAAGTAGACGGTCTGCGGGTCGAATCTTAAAAACAAATAAGTTGCATGCATAACATATTCAAATGCATCAGGAATTATCTGGTGACGATTTTAAAAAGCGCCTACTATTTTGTAATTGGGCCAGAGGTGAAATGCAACATGATGGTAACTTCTTCAATACTGTTTTATTCAGTGATGAGGTAACTTTTCATAAAAATGGATTTGTTAATAGGCACAATTTCCATTATTATGCTTCGGAAAATCCTCACTTTTTTATGCAAGTTGATAACCAACACAGATGGTATATAAACTTTTGGGGAGGAATTATTGGAGAACATGTAATAAGGCCATATATATTTGATGGTACATTGACTGGAGCTAGCTATCTTCATTTTTTGGAAAATATCTGCCACAATTATTGCTAAATCTCCCTGAAATAATTCGAAATAGGATGTGGTTTCAGCAAGATGGTGCTTCACCACATTATTTAAATGCAGTTAGAGACCACTTAAATAATACCTGGATTGGAAGATATGGACCCACTAAATGGCCTGCTAGATCCCCAGATCTTACAAAAATGGATTTCTTATTATGGGGATACGTGAAGGAAATTGTTTATAGAGACACACCAACAACAGTACAAAATATGAAGGAAAGAATAATAACTGCCTTTACATCTATCATACCTGCAGTTTTAGGAACAGTGGGAACCTCATTTCAAAACCGCATAGAGATGTGTGTCAATCAAAATGAGCAACATGTGGAACATTTATTATAATCTTTTCTACTGACTTATTTGAAGAAACCTCTTTTTTAAGCGCATTTTTGAATTTTGTAATAATTGCTCAATAAAACGAAATTGGTTGGAATTAGCCCTAGAGAAGTACTTATAAAAAATGTTCGTTTTTCATTTCTACATCACATCGTCGAAAAATATACAGGGTGTTCCATTTGAAAAAATTGAGAAAATTCAATTTAAAATGTTCTTAATTGAAAAATAATTTTTGGTCATCCTGTGCATTTTTAGGAAATGAAAATGATTCAAAAATATTAATTAGATGTCTTGTAACTGATATTCACATAAGTTTTTCTTAAAACCCATAATTGTGACTGTGATGATTTGTTTAATATCCATTTGCAGATTGCATTATTTTAACAAAAAAAAAATCATTACATCCAAGTGGTTGGGAGATATCCAATGCTAATATAGGAATGAATAGAGCCTAGAAAGAGTCTTCAAAAAATATACTGGTATACATAGCATTCCATAAAAAAAATTGCACTTGGTCCTATAATTTCGTCTTGGCTCGCCCTGTATGTTCGAAAATAATTTTCAGTTATAGACTTTTTTATCTAGTTTACTTGTAATTTTTTAAAACATTTCTAGGTATCGTAGAACTCGAGATATTGAGGGCCGACACACTATTGCCACATCCTGTATACTAGTCAACAAGTTTAAGCAAGTTATTCCTTAAAAGAAGCTAAAGTAGTATAAAGTTAATATTTCTAAAGTATGACATATTTTTCTTAACGATTAATGTCCAATTGTTCTAAATTAATAAATCTCATAACAAATTAGTATTTCCATTGCGCATTATCCATTTTTAGAAAGCTGTTTAATATCTTTCGTCGACCTTTTCACTATACATTCCGCCGAGTTAGAAACCATTTCTGTGGGATTTAAGTCCACAAAATGCGGAATGTTTCATTCAGTTCCTTAAAACGGCTAATCCATTAGCTTTTAAAGATCTTAGACCAATTATTGCTGTACTGCCAATATTATCCAAAATCGTAAAAAGAAGCAGTTAAGAGTGCACCTTAACAGTAATCAACTATTGTCGACATATCAAACAGAATTTACACAAAACTATATTTGCGTATCTGATCTCCTAAATATAACAGATGATATTATTGAGGAAGTGGATAATAGAAAGGTAATAGCCCTTGTTTTCTTAGATTTCAGTAAGGCATTTGATACCCTAGACCACCATATATTACTTGCAATATTACGGTGCACAGGTTTTACCAATCACTCTATATATTATTTAAACATTATTTATGTGATCAAGTACGTGTTGTTAATAATGGCAAATATTAACTGAAGACAACAATGACCTCTGGAGTTCCACAAAGCTCAATTCTAGATCCACTTCAATATACTATTCACAAAATACATTCTGAAACTTTTATTTCACATTGTGAATATCATTACTATGCAGGCAACACTCAGTTATACATTTCGTTTCCACCATCTAAAGTTACTGATGCTTGTCGTATAATTAATGATGATTTAATTTAGGAACCAAATTTGTACAAGTTAAATTTAATAGTAATCTTAAAAAACAGTATAAATTTATTAAAATATAATTTTTTTGAAACTGAAAGATTGTAGCATAGCTTCTAGTATATTATTGTCGATTCTTGTTTATATCTATAACTGTCAGGTATTAATTAGTAATAATTAATAAAAAAAACTAAAGGCTTGTGAGTGTCTTAGCATAAACCAACAAATAAGATCTAATCTAATGGTTTGATTAAATAATATATTTAATATTATTATAAAGATATTTGGCTAGAACGTTAGAAAATTACAAAACTTGAATAATTATCAAAAGTTGCTAAATTTGCTAAATGTAGATACTTCCAAAATGCTAATGCTTGTAATATACTAATACTTGTAAAATGCTTGCAAAAGACAGATATATATAATAATAATAATAAACACCATATAAATGATAAAACACCCAATTCCAGAAGCCAGGGGCTTGTGCGGAAGGGGGTTACACATTGAAAAAACGCTCACATACAACCATTTCCTCCAACAGTGCCAGTGCCGGAGCCAGGATTCGAACCCGGTGGTGCGATGTCCGTGTGATTAATCGCGATTGCCACCTCGCGCCCTAACCCACTCGGCTATCGACCAAACCAGATACTTGCATTATGCAAATGCTTCTCGGATTAATTTTCTAGTCAGGTTTCCTTTCTCAACCAAATTACAGGACTGGTATATAATCGATAAAGGAAATCTATAATATCCAATGTGTATGTTTATTACCTCGTAATTTGCAAACATAACGAAATAAGTACGAACTGTCCAAATAAAGTAAATTGTTTTCAAACTGTATTGTGACGATCTGGTAAATACATTACATTATATAACTGGTGTGCCTGGAAGAAGTTTTAGAGGTAAGGAAAAAATGAAAATTTAAGAATGTAAATATTTTGCAGGCTTGGTAGAACAATTGGTGATCTGAAGTTATAGCAGAAGTACATTATTTAGCACAAAAAAAATAACTAAGTTGCTAAGATACAAAAATACCTATATAAAAAATGTGGAGTAATTTAGCAGTTATACAAAGAAAATTCTGTTAGTTTGAAGTAGTCTTACTTACAAAACTAAATCCAAATGCTGTACAGATCGTGCTAAATACAAATAAATATCAATTGTTTTCTTAAAGTTATTAAATGGACACAGGCCATATAACAATAGCAATTAATGACTCGTTTACAGTCGCTAGACAGGCCAAGAATCTAAGCGTGACCTTAGTCCAACTTAAGGTACGAAAAAATTTTAAATTCTTTGTTGCAAAATTCGAACTGTAACTTAATACCTTTTTATAGTAGTAATGTAGACATGTTATCCAAATAACTTTAAATTATGTTGTATGAGACTCTAGCTTTGTCACAATTTAACCACCGCTATATTCTTTATAATTCCTGTATTGACAGTGCTGACTTCGACAAAATAAAATGCTTGTGTTCGATTTATGTGTAATATAACAGAATTCGTCCATATTTCTCATGAGTTTAAAATTTTTAAATGGTTGTCAATGAAAGGAACTGATTGCCAGCAAGGCTCCGTTATATCTGTATAATAAAATAATGTTTAGTACTGACATTCACAACATTAATATGCATAGAAAAGTTTTGAGCGATTTTTCTCTTATAATGCATTAAAGCAACGCAACGGGCTGATAACTTCACTATAGTCAATCTGCATTGACAAATTTAAGATTTACCTTTAGCCTGAGTCTGTTAAATCTTTAATATTTATTGTTCTTCTCATATTTTTCTTGTATATTTACACAATATTAATACATGGAGACATCTATGATTGGCGAAAGCTGCTTCGACAGTAATTGAGCGCTCTCCATTTTATCAATTTCATTTATTATACTAATATAACCACTAATTATTTGTAATTTTTTGTGGATAAATACATTTCTTTATTATTGTTAGGTCCATTTAGGATCCTATTCGATACTAAACATTGTCATTGAAATAGCAGAACACTAAACCCATAAAGTAATAAATTACATTACAGTACAGATACTTGTGCTGCAAAATTTCCTTTATATATGCACAAATCAGATCCAATCCGTAAAAAATGTATTTCCAAACCTAAGGCAGTTTATCGAAAGTACTCCAATGGCATTAAGCAGACAATGAGATATGTTTCCAAACAGAAGTTATCCAATAGGAGTCAATTGGACTGTAGGTTTGTTATTCTTTCTGTTCAGTTAATATGTGCAATCAAACCCAATCATCATCATGAAGAAAGTCTGTATTTAACATTTTAACTAATATTCAATTATTCTACTACTTATTACTCACCAAGAGCTCAGTTTCGTTATCCTAAAGAACAGCTGTAACTTTGCACTATTTAACTTACGACAGAAATTTTCTCGTCAAAAAATTTTATTGTACTAAAACGAAAGTAAAAGATTTCCTTTAAATTATCACGAATACTAAAAGCCTACAAAAATTATTCATTCGCCATCACTTAAGATGCTCGTTTATTTCTGAAACGCGGTTCATTTTCTAAGTGATGTTTTGTAGTCTATATTAATTCTGGTAAGTACATTTTATGATTTGCAGCTAACTTAATGTAGTGTACCACTACTGTATGTCTACTGAATGCCTTCATCATGAATTATTTTCAACACTTAGGAAGTCATTTGAACAATGAAGAGGCCATAACCAGCATTCAAGAGATTGATAATTGGTGACGTGAAACATACATCAAAGATACAGAAATTCTATAAATAAAGGAAGAGACGTAGAAGACGTATTCTAGGTGAACGTTTTTCATGTTTTCATGTTTAACAGCTTTAAAAAGTCAGCTACTTCGAATTGCATATGTTTGCAAATTGTTTTTGAGAACAGAGTATATAGCCCATAGTTCCAGATAGATTTTTAGGCTTTACAACAATGTTTGGCGGTTACAATTTGTCAAGCGTCTCTAGCTAGAACATTGAAAAATAATTAAATTCTCTATGGATGAGTCAATAATATTGGTTATGTACCTCAGACAGACATATGCTGGTTTACAGTTGTGAGGGTGCAAATTATCTTCAGTGTATTTTCTTAAAACCTAAAGTTGTATAGAATGAACTAAATAATCACCGGCTCATCCGCCATTTATTAGTAAACAACGTCTCCAACGAATACGCCGCTCTGATTAAATAAAAATGCGATTTTTATAAAACTTTCGTTAAATGAATCTTCATATTTAAGGGAAGATTTTAGATATGTCCGAGGTTGAAAAAAAAAGTTAAATGAAATAAATTATGAATTATAATATGTCTCCCTCACCGGTTACTTCACTAATACTTCATTAAGAAGTTGCAAAAAAGGGTTAAAACACAAAAGTTCTGTGAGAAGGATGAAACACGAGCACCCCTCGGTTTCGAGGGCACTGCATATGACGGTGATATTTTTAAGGTTCCTACCCCTCAGCAACTATCCCTAAACACGAAAAACCACTCCTATTTTGCTTTTTTCCGTCGTAGGCATGCAGATCCTTTTCTTGGGCAGGATTCGGGTAGGCAGTATGAAATTTAGCAATACTTCTTATCCACCCCCGGAGTTGAAACTACCCCCTCCACTAATACTAAAATATCCCCAAAAAAATCAAAATGCATGAAAATTTGTTTATCCCCGTTTTCGAGGGTACTCCACATGATGATTCATTTCTCTAACACCCTCCACGAACCACCCCTTTTCATATTTATTAATAATGGACATGTGGGTTTTTAGAGGGACTTCGAAATTTTAAAGGTAGTTGACTGGCGAGACATGCTATCAACCCCGAAGTTGAAACTGCCACCACCCCTAACATTGAAATCCACCGAAAAATTTCTCCCCGTTTTCGAGAGCGTTCAACACGATGTGAATACTATTTCATCCCCCACTGTTCATCAACCACCCCCAAATTAGATATGGTTGGTGGAGGGTGGGGGAGAAATGAATATTACCATCATGTTAAACACCCTCAAAAACGGGGATAAACAAATTTGTATGCACTTTGATTTTTTTGGGGATATTTTTGTATAGTAAGTAATAGAGGGATAGTTTCAACCCCGGGAGTGGATAAGATATTGTATGATTAAATTTCCGCCGGCTTATCCAAATCCTGTCGAAAAAACCGAACCGGATGCTTACGATGGGAAGCGCCTTCGAAAACGGGAAGGTACGCATGTTTCATCCCTCTCACAGAACTTTTGGGTTTTTTCCCACTTTTTCATGGACTATAATATTGATACTAAAATCAGTTATGGAAGATACTTGGTTACGATACATTTTTATTTTTAATTAAAAATATTACTCCACGGACTCTTCCGAACTGCATTTGATTATTAACGTAACTTTTAGATATTGAAAAATTATTGCACCATACATTTAGTTCTTGTGAGTTTTTATTAAAAATCATGATAGAAATCGTTTAGGTACTTTTATGTCTTCACCCTTTATGATTTCACAACACAACTTTATTAAAACTTATTCATAACTTAAAATTTCGGTTATTTCGAACATATGAATCTAATGTGGGTATTTTTTTTATTGTGAATGAATATTTGTCAAGAACTGTAGGGGATTAGAACATTCTTGCAGTATGTGCAGAACTCTGAACGGGCGCTTGCACCAGAGCAATAGATTTACACATTGTTAGTGCTTGAATTTCATACAAACCCAACATTTGCTTGTAAGGAGAAGCTGGTTGTTATCAGCAATATGTGTTATCATGTAGTTAGTGCATAAATTTAAGTCGGCTCTTAGTAATAGGAAATCTCTAATATGCAACCGGCAACTCGGAATATTATTGCTTGCAAGAAAGAACTGTTAGTTATCCACATTATCTGTTGATAGAAAGGGTCAATACATGTATGTATGTTGAAATAGTTCTTTTTCTGTGAGTGTAAGTATTCGGTATGTACTTCATTACATGCCCTCCCTATTGCTCATAAATTTTCTATGATGATATGATGAGTTTTCTACATAGTAATTCAATTCCAATTTCTTAATTCATCGCCCATTAAGAGGTTTTCTGAATGAACAGAGATTTGCGAAAGAAAAATCTTTTATTAATAATGTACCTAAAAGCAACGGATTCCCCACAAACCTTTGGTTTTTTGAATATCGCAGATGTGCAACGCACGGAAAAAATAGCAGCGTATATCCATTACATTGTCGTCTAAAAACAGGCCATTTGAAGTCTTTGTGTAATATAATTTGAATTAATCTTTTTTATAGTTTGTTTAAACAAGTTAAATGTGAATTAACATCTTTAGGATATATTTACTGTTAACAAAGAATTAATACATATGTCTAACAGAAGATATCTGAGCACTATTCCTTGCGGTATACCATATTCGACAGCAGCAGATCTACATCTTATTGAGATTATTTCTGCGTATTGCACAAATTCATTATTTTAAATACTGTATTACCCTAGAATTCCTCAGGTACGAAATTATGTGACAGTAACTGTTTGTCTTATTTTAATATCATTACATTACTAACATCAGTCATAAACTTAAAATAGTGTAAAAATGTATAGGGTGTGTGATTTTAAAAAATTTGACCTTGTACCTCTCCCACTTTATAGGAAGGGTCTGTGCTTTTCAAAGTATTTAAAAATAAGCAAAAATGTATGCCATATAGCTTTTATAAATAAATAATATAAATAAACACCGCAGAAATTAGCCAACCCCCAATTCCAGAAGCCAGGGCTTGTGCGAAAGGGAGTTATACATTGAAAAAACGCGGACATACAACCATTTTATCCCACATTGGTGCGATGTCCGTGTGATTAATCGCGATTGTCACCTCGTGCCTTAACCCACTCGGCTATCGACCAGTTTTATTTAAAACATTTTTTTCATATTTCCAATAATAGACGAGATACTGGACTTCCTCGCACTAATAAGCCACCCTATATGTAGTACTATATACAAATTTGTTACTTAATATTATTTCTATGGCGGTAACAAAATGATCATTTATATAGAATTTTATGATATAGGGTAACATAGCTTTTAAAGTGTCCTTTACTGTTCTAATGAAAATACGATCTATTCGGCTAATTCTTTTGTTTGTTTCATTTGTTGCTTTATTATTTATTAGATTTTAACTAAAAATCGTAAATTATGTAGAGAATTTATTTTTCCGTCACTTATGAACCTCCCTGTGTAAGTCCTTTTTCTTTCATTGAATGCATGTATTCATTTCACAAATCACAATTAATACATTTATATTAACTGAGATTTTTCAGTTAGCTGACAGTTTTACTTAATCAACGACCATTCAAGACAGTTCTCCATACTAGTATGTAAGTTCGAGAAATAGCGGACCGAAAATTAATGCTGATAAATAGTTGTAATATGGTTTCCATATAGTACTAGATTAATGTTCTTACTAGACTGCGGCTTGAAATTACTCTAAGGTAGTTCATAGAGCTTGAGTAGTATATAGTTAAGATGACATATGTAGACTACAAAATCGTGTTTATGGCCATTATTATTAATTCTAACAGCGCTGGAAATAGCAATTAAATAAAATCGTAAAGGCCCCTTTCACAATCCAGTTTACAATTATTAATTTACACAAGCATAATTTGTATTGAGGAGTAATTTTGACGGCTCAAAACATAAACTATTTAAATATTAATAGCCCATTTAGATATCGTGTTAAAACAAAACGGACGTATTTTCTGGTGTATGATAACTTTTTTAGAAAGACGCTCTGGCCCATCGACTTAATTATCAAGGGTGATACTTTTATAGAATATTTTCGATAGCACCACTTCAATGCTTAAATGGTGTTAGGACCCACTCCTAAAATTTTTAATAGAAAATGAGGTTAAGTAGCACATCGCGTTTAAGCTAGTTAGATTTTCTTTACTAATACATTTTACTTTTTAAATACGGACTAATACTTTTGGAAAACTTGCGCCTTAGAATTAAAAATTCCCTCTTACGTGTCAATTGAGAAAATATTAGAAATAGTAATCATCAGCTTCCATAGAACATTAAAGATTTTGCCCAAATTATCGCACGTATTACAGTATTTGTGGAGTGATTCAATGCCATTTATTAATTGTACGCTGGTGTAAATCTTCCAAGGGCACAACTATCATTTCAAATTAAAAGGTAAAAAAGTAATTGATGAGTCCTACGACCACTTAAGGGGTGAAGTGCCGCAATCGAAAATATCCAGTACAAGTGTCTTCCTTGATAATAAAGCAGACGAATCCGAGCCTTTTTCGAAAAGAAACAAGAAGCAAATACACCCGTTAATTTTCGGTATATTTAAATTTTGATCATATTACTTTAGTAAAACATTGCATAAATATCTGGCTCGAAGGACCAAAAAACGTATAATTGCAGTATTTATTTATGTACAAAACCCGAAAGCAACCACTTACACAGTGGGGTATATAAATCGAATGCTAGCAAGTGATAAATGTATTGATTTGTGTATTTTAACTTCTTTCCCGGGACACGTGACACGAAAATGATGTATCTACCACAATCCTACAGACTCTCTTTTCGCTGCGCACTCCAGATAATCAGCTTACAAATCTAACCATACACTACCACAAAACTATGAAAAGCAGAAATATAATCATTATATGGAAGTTATAGAAAATTACAGTTTAATTTAAGTATATATATTTTTTTAGTAAATATAAACTATCATATGTGATGCATATAATATAAACATACATGTATACGCATACAGTATAGGGATTGCTATTATGTTATACACTTATGTACATATGAAATATGGGTAGAATCACGAGCTGATGTGAAATGGATGGTGGGGCATAGGCATGCCGGATGGCCGATCCGCTGCTGTTAGTAATGTAAGTATTAGGTGTAGGTGACTAGTCGTCAAATCAGGAATTTACGAATTACCACGTGTCATCCCATAATAAGTGGGAGTGGGTCGATTTCGTATGCTACAATAAAAAAAATTATTGTATCACGCAGTGAATGGCCACCATGGTACCATTCAATTATTTGTACTTTCTCTTCTGTTAAATATGAGTGCAATAATACTAAAATTTCGTAAGGTTTTCGTAACGGACTCTAATAAATAATAAATAAATCCATAACATCGACAATTACAGCAGCGCCAGCGTACAGCGCATTTGATCGTCCCTCCCCAATCACACTCCATTAGATGACATTCTCACCCATACTGCACATGTACATAAGTGTATAGGATTTCCCTATACGCCTAATAGCGATACCCGTACTGTATACATATATTTATACTTTTGTTTACAGTAGAAATATAATCATGGTTACAGTGAATATAATTATATGATCAATTAATCCGGTACGGTATGAACGAACACTACTGTTCCTTTTTTGCAAGTCTTATCTCATACAGACAAAAACTTTCACTTTATCATTCATTGTGGTAGTTGAGCGTTGAATTCAAATTAGTAGAGATAACCATAGAAGAGTTTGTGATAAGCAAGGCAGTTATAAGATTCAAAGTTTCGTAGTAGGAATACAATATTTTTTTTTATACATTTATTTAACGTCGGCTTATTTCCGCTACTGAGGCCTAACACCAACGCCTGTAGACGAGGTACCCCCAACCAGCAATTTTGCCGAACTTGTTCCCTTAAGAAGAGTAGGGATCTTTTGCTTGCCTAACATTTAATAGACAAGGGACCGACGGATTTACATCCCCTCCGAAGGATGGCATATTCCATATACAAAACTCGCTTCCGCGCATACACTGATATACAAGCCGCTGGAAGATGTGTGAGGCGAGGACACGGTCTTCATTGGAACGGTCACCCATCCAACTACTAACCGCGCCTTACGTTGCCTTACATCGCATATCGAAGTATGTACATAGTAAAACGCTCGCCCCGAATACAATAATTATATAGATATGAAACATATACTAGTTCAATATTTATTGTATTTTCCTATAGATGGCATGGGAGTTGATGAATCGCATTTTATGTTGTACGGAGTGGTAAAATGGGCATAAACCCATGTTTGTAAATGCTAGAAGTTTGCCCTTACGCCGCCATTTTGGACAAACTGTTTCATAAAATATCCCATACTTCCGTTGATGCTATATCGATTCTCGTTGTTCTACGTCAAACATGTAGTTGCAAAACTTGCAAAACAGTGAAAAATCTATTATTTCCATTTCATCTAACTAATTAATTTCTGTGATCAAAATACATCGACTTGCACAGTGTCACAACGTTCAAAGGGACAGCACAATGGTCCAGATAAAAGACTTTTAGTGCCGCTTAGAAGAAATGTCAGAGAAATCACAGTTTAAGTTCATGAAACTTGCCATCAAGTTTTGTGAAAAAGAAGAAATTCTTGTGGTCATATCAAGAGGCGTCAAAAATCTACTGGCGGCAAATCTTAGAAGAGCGGGAGAAGAGCATCACCGTATCCTTCAAGGAGTTATCACTGGTAAGTGTGCACTCATAGTACTGTCACATATGTTAATGAGAAAATGATCTACAAGTTTACAACAACTGCGCTACCTGGACCATCGCGCGATCCCTATGAATTTTGCGTTGTGTAAACCGATGTGACAGATGAGAATTCTAGATTCTTCAGTGATCTACAAGTTTTGCAATTACATATTTAACTGGGCTGTGATGATGTAGCTTTGAAAGTAGTTCAATCTCATATGTCAGATCACAAAGGAATTTTTTAAAATATAAATAATCTGCCAAAATAAAAAATGAATAGATTTTGTGCAGAAAATAGGAAAGGGAAGTTTGTTGAATGTGTAATAAACATAAATTGGAATTGCTTTTATAATAATAATAATAATAAATCGGCTTTATTGTGCAAAACATTTGTAAAGATTTAAATGGAAAGAAATTACTTTATTATAACGAAAAAAGAAGAAAATAGAGAACTAATAGAAAAAAAGTAGAAAAAAGTAATTATACCACAAAATGGCGAAGTCTAGCTGAAAGCTACTCATACTCAACCATAATGAGGCACATTAACAATTCCTTAAATTAAATATGGGAAAACAAAGTTACAGAGAGCCTGACGAACATTAAATACAAAATATATATATAAAAAAATATAAACAACGCGCTTCAATAATAATAGCTAAAAATATTTACTCGGACAAGGACCAAAAAAAGAACAAAAATATCACTGTTGCTTGCTTAATAGATAACTTTTATATTTATATTTGAATTTATTAATATTAAAAACTTTAAAATCTTCAGGAATCATATTATAAGTTGATATAGCATTGAAAATAAAGCTTCTTCTAAATATGGCCGTCTGGTGATGAGGCATTGTAAACTTGTTTTTAAACCTTACATTTCTTGTATGCGCAGAGCATCGTGTATTAAATTTATTTTTTAGAAAAGAGGAGGAGTTGGGAGATATCAATGTTCTATGTACAAAATTACTTAAGTGATGAATTCTCCGATTATTCATATTAAGCCATTTACATTCATTAATCTTATGAGAGATATGATCAGATTTTCTTAATCCAAATATAGTGCGACAACATGAAATTTGAACTTTTTGAATGCGATTCTTGTCAGATTGGTCAAGACAAAAGCCAAATACAAAATCACAATAGTTAAAATGAGACAACACGAGTGACTCGCATAACATTTTTTTTAGATTTAAATTTAAAATGTGACGATTTGAAAATATTAGCTTCAGAGAACAATATGTCTTTTGCATCAATTTCTTTACATGACCCTTAAATCGCAGGTTAGAATCAAAGACAACTCCAAGACATTTCGATTCGTCAACAATCGGTAAAGTCGTACCATCAATTTTAATATGAAGACTGGTGCGTAGAACATTGATTTTATTCTTACTACCAAATAACATTAATTTAGATTTAGAGGAGTTTAACTTTAAATCATGCTCGACTGATAAACTCATAACTTTATTGAGCTCATGATTTATGATATCACATGCATCTGCCATATTTTCGATACGAAAATGTGAGTAAAGCACAGTGTCATCTGCATAGGCTTGTATCCGACAATTTGAAACAGAGGAAATAATATCAGACGTGTAAATGATGAACAACAGAGGACCCAAAATTGACCCTTGAGGTACACCTGATAATATATCTAAGCTTGGCGAAGAAGCATTATTAATTAAAATTGTTTGTGAGCGTCCATTTAAATAAGATGGCATCAGTTCAATAGCAGGTTGATCAAAACCATAGTATTTCATTTTAGCACATATAAGTTCGTGATTGATAGTATCAAATGCTTTAGAAAAATCTAGAAATACCAACACACTCACCAACCCCTTATCCAACGCCTCAAACATGTCATTGGTAGCAACAGCTAATGCAGTGGTAGTACTAAACCCTTTTCTAAAGCCGCATTGCGAATCGGGCAAAAATTTATTGAGTATGAAATAATCATATATTTGGTAAAATAAAACTTTCTCAAAAATTTTGGATATGGCCGGTAAAACACTGGTAACTCTTAAATCGGAAAATGTGGAGGGGTCATTATTTTTTGGTAATGGCTTGCCTACTGCAACTTTCCATAATTGTGGAAAATATTTCACCTCAATGCAACAATTTATAATATGAGTTATATATTGATCTATGAAAGGACTGCAATATTTAAACATAGTTGACGAAATGCCATCAATGCCTGTTGCATTTGTTTTAATATTATGCAAAATTTTATTAACCTCAGCAACAGAAGTAAGTGAAAAACTAAAAGATATATTTGGGTCCTTTGAGTTATTACTGTAAAAATCAATTTTATTGTCACAATTATCACTAACATTTTGAACAAAAGATGCAAAGTAATCATTAATTTCAGAAGAATTGGCTAAATTATCTGGAATATTTATGTCTTTATTCGAGCGAACATTAAGAGTTTCGAGAGCTGACCATGTATTTTTTGAGTTATTTTTCGAGCAAATAGACTGTAAAAAACCCTTCTTTTCTCTCCTTTCCATTGCCAAAGTATAATTACGAATTTTTTTATATCTAGACCAATCATTGTTAGTACGAGTTCGTTTATATTTTTGTAAAGCTCTATCTCTTTCTTTCATAATAATTTTTAAATTAGGGGTAAGCCACGGCGCATGAGGTTTATTAACCCTCACCTGTTTAACCGGTGCATGTTTATTAAAAAGATTAATCAGATATTCATTAAATAATTTTAGTTTATCATCAATGTTGTTCACAAGAATTATATTAAACCAAGGGACGGCATAGAGATCAGCTGTAAATAGATTCAAATCAAAATTTTTATAGCAACGAAAAACTACATATTTAGGTTTCATCTTGAAAAACTTAGTTTTTATATCACAAAAAAACATTCTATAGTCAGAAATGCTTTCCATAGAAATTATACCAGAATTATTAACAATCATATTACCCGATATAAATAAAGGGTCAAGTATTGTGTTAGATATACTAGTTATTCTAGTTGGCTCAGATATTAGTTGAGTAAAATTATAAGCTTGAAAACAAGTGTCAATTGGGTTCCCAACATTAAACAAATTTACGTTGAAATCACCCGTGCAGATGACATGATCCACAATAGGGCAAACAGTTTATAAAACCTCATCAAAATCATTTAAAAAATTATTTATATAAGTATTTGGCGGTCTATAAAATGTACCAATAGCTATTGTTAACGAGGGCATAATTATTTAAACAAATAAATACTCAAGTTCTGCACTTACCAAAAAGTCAAAGATTAACTCTTGATAATTATAAGAAAGTTTGATATACGCACCAACTCCACCTCCTCTAGAACCTCTATCTTTACGTAAAAAACGATATCCCGGTATTGCAATAACATCAGATACAACATCACCAGAAAGCCATGTCTCAGTAACCATTACTATATCAAATTGTTTTTCTCTTACAAGTATAGAAAATTCATTAAAACCTGTAAAAAGTGACCTTATGAGAAAAAAAATCCCAATGACTGTGCTAACTTTCTTGTCCAAATAATATCTTCTTTGTACAATCAATGTTTCGAAGAGACCAGCTTGGAAAAAAATAACTTCGTCTGTGATAGCAACTTACAGCAATTAAAAAATACATTAGATGCAGTTCACATAGTTCCTTGTTCGAGTAAAAATAAAAATGATATGCAAGTGTATAGTATACTACAAATTGATTATAATGATGAAATTAAGCAAGCTAAGTTAAGGGCAAATAATGAAAAAATTCTCATGTCCTGTAATAAACAAAAAGCTGCTTGGGAAATAATTAATAAAAAACAGAAAAAATAAAAAATATATAGAAATATCTAATCTAACAGCAAGTGATTTTCGGACTATTTCTTAGAAGTAATAAGCAATTTAATTTGTAAATTTGATAAAGTGGATGAAACTAAGTTCAGACTTTTTAAATAAAGTGCCGAAACTAATTAAATCTTTTTATCTGTTTCCAGTGTGTGACTTGGAAATTAAAAAGTTACATCTGAGTTAAAGAATAGCAAAGTTAAAGATGTGTTTAATCTCAATAGTGAAGTTCTGAAGTCAGTTAGTGATGTTTTTGCTAAGCCTATTACTCATTTAATAAACTTATGTTTTGAATGTGGAATATATCCTGATATTTTTTAAAAATCGCAAGTTACTCCTGTATATAAAAAAGGTAACTTTAATAATACTGACAGCTATAGGCCTATATCAGTTATTCCTATTATCTCTAAGTTATTTGAAATTATTCTAAAAACAGACTCCTGGAATTTTTTGAGAAGAACAAATTACTAACTGATGCCCAATTTGGGTACAGACCGAAAGGTCTACTATTGATGCGAGCTGTGAAATGTATGAACTTGTTATAGAAGCTTTTGAGGAACGCAAATTTTGCACTGCAGGCTTTTGATACTGTTAACCATGAGGTACTTGTGCAAAAATTAGAGGAAACGCGAAAATTATTAAAATCTTACCTTGGTAATTTTCTAGAATCGATTATAGGATGCCACAGGGATCTGTCCTTGGCCCGGTGTTATTAATTATTTATATAAACGATATGTCTTTTAACTTAGCTTCCGAAGTTGTTCCAATACTGGATGCTGATGATGCGACATTTCTACTTAGCAACGAACTATCGCAAAATCTACACCAAAACATCACAGGATCGAATAATTTGATAGTAGACTGGTCGGAAAGTAATTATTTCACCATAAATGAGGATAAGACTAACACTTTAGATCTTTCAACAAAAAAAATTATTACCAACAACGAACCAGTAAAATTACTTGGAGTGTACTAAGACAGTTCTTTAAATTTTCAGCCACACATTGAGCAGCTATCTAAACGACTATCGACCGGCAGATATATAATAAGGCAACTTAGTCACAAAACTACATTGAACTATTTAATTGCTTACTTTGCTATTTTTCACAGCATAATGACGTATGGAGTAATTCTATCGGGTGGATTAAGTCATTCCATAGAAATCTTTAAACTGAACACCTGAATTACTACCCCTACCATCTTGTTTTATTTGTGAATGTCTAATAAAAAAACTAAATGATGAGAACAAAGTGACTAAATAGGGGGACATACATTGCCATGACACTAAGAGTAAAACAAAATTATGACTACCCAAGTTTAGGTTGTCAAGAGAGCAGCATACCTACTTATATTTGTCCTATAGATTTTTTAGTGTGTTACCTGATGCCTTGAAAAATCCCCAGATGAGCACAAATAAATTTAAACATAAGACTAAGAATATTCTCTTACAAAACTGCTTTTACAAACACGTTGAGTATTTTGATTATTTTGACTCACTATCAAATGTTTCATCTGTCTAAGGAGATGATGCATACTCTATCTCTTCATTTAATATTAAGTACCTTCATAAATTATATGTTATATATAATATTCTTAATTGTCTCTTTTTTTATATATGTTCTTATTTTTTTAAATCTTTATTTGACATACACCTACCATGATAGATGGAAAATTGTGATTTTAATTTTCTGTACTTTTGGTATACACCCCAATGTTCGTTCGTTATATAAAATGTATATTTTTTAAATTGTTTTTCTAGTATATTAACTACCTACCTGTGTGACGAATGTAAACATAAATTTTATTGTAAAATTTTATATATTTTATATTTATATATTGTATACATGAATAACATTAATTAAACAATAGTGTAAAAATCACCCCGTTAGTAATAAAATTTCAGACCTCGTTATTTTCACATATTTACATATTTCTTACATATTTACATCGCTTTTGTAAGACAAGCGCAGCTCCTTGGTTTTTTTACACTAACGAACTGATTTTTACACTATTATTAATATGTTTGAAATCGAATGATCAAATTGTCCTACAAATTTTGTGGCAGGTTTTCCAGTCCTACGCCATGAAAGTGTCAGTTCTACGATCAACATGTTTAGCGGCTGCGTAGAAGTTATCTACCTGTATCGAGAATTTTCGCGAAGAAAAAGTTGGAAGACTCGTCAAAACGAGACCACTCACGAAAATTCAGCTTGTTAGTAATCACTTTAAAAATGGGGCGTGGGACCCCTGACCAAGATTTGTCTGTCTGCCTCAGATCTGGGAGTATGAAAATTTAATATATATATAATTTCTGAACAGTTTACGTTGTTATGAATTATTTTGTATAATAAGGTCAGTTAACCTTTTGTGCGGCTGTGACCGAGTTAGTGGAAGCTGAAATGGTTTTTAGAGAATCGATTTAGCGCGAACGGGAGCTGATGTATTTTATGAACCTTTTTTACGATATGGGGACACGGCCAAATTTACCGTTTTTATAAACATGGATTTATGCTTATTTTACCATCACATATAACATGAAATGCGATTCACCAATTCTTGATTCGAGTCTTAGATTCAAAGTGTATAGTTACTGATCTATTCAGGTTACATTGCTTTGAACACCGCGATAGTTGCATTGACTGAACAAAAATTTCAGCACAATTAAACGGGCTAAATTTCACAGTGGGGTACTAACGTACTAGAAGATGCTAAAAATGGGTTAAGAATACATAAAGAGAATCTCGCTCTCATTGTGAACGATCCAGCTTTTTGCGTCTGAAGGACTTCTATTATATTTTCCAAAGATGAATATTAAACGTTCACAAAAAGGGTTCATACTGTTTCAGACGGAGAATAATACAAAATTTATGCTTACTGTTCGTTTATGCTTAACTGCTTCACTGATGGTACCAATTAGACGTCGTAACACTATAAATCTAACACAGTAAGTACTAACACTTTCTTAAAACTAAACCTGAAAGGAAATTTTGAAAGCACAAGAAAAAGACAATATAAAGTTCAAAAAATGTATATTAAATCTCTTTTAAAAAATCATGTTTTACAAAAACCTCGAGAAAAATGTATTGACAAACTATAGTCTGGCCCGTGTACAACACATGGTGAGGAACGGAACGACTTATAATGTACCAACTACCATCCAATATGCGGTTTGTAGCTAACGATTACACAAAAAGATTCAAGAAAAGTTCAATGTTTAAAAATTTTTGGTGGGAATTTGCTTGCCTGTCTGTTTACGTATTATCAGTTCAATTATAATTTGGTTCGCTCCTCAGAGCTTAAAAATCGCAACGACTTTGAATTATATTATATAAATTCGTACGTTCAGGCAAGGCGGTCCCATGCACATATGAGTACATGGTAACTATACTTTTCTGACACCGAATCACTGAGGAACCGGTTTAGGGCAAATCCCGTTAAAACCCATCATTTTCCTGTCAAAATCGACTGCTAGAAAATGATAGGGCACCCTTGTCGCTAAAGGCTATTTTCGCTAAAAATCTCGATATACTTTGACTAGAGACTGGATTAACTTGTCCTCATTTTAACACAACGCATGAGTTGCAGTGCTGCACAACGTGGATTCGTAAAAAGGTTTTTAATTTTGAAATTTCCGAAATTAGTCGATTTTAGTTATGCTTTCTAAATTTTGGTGGTCGGGGCGACTTTACGTCACCGTGCAGCGACATTTACTACACTTTCTAAAATTACACCCCTTGATGAGTTTCTGAAATTTTTGCATAAAAAACGCTCCGTAGAGCGAAAATATGATTTAAAATATAAAAACCTCTTCCAACCGCATTTTTATGTGAAGCACGCTTTTCATGCGAAAAGTAGGATTTTGTTACAGTTTAGAAAAGTTTATCGAGGGTTTTGCCGTGTTATTTAACAGCATCACCGGCGACATATATAAGTAATTAAGTGTGAGCTGGTATATTTGCAGTTTTCTCACCTTAGAGCTAGATACAAGGAATTGTGAAAACACCATAATGGCAATTATCTACTTACTGTGGATCAGTCACTAAAGAATAACCCAAAATACTTTTGGAAATAGATAAGTAATAAGATATCTTCTTCTAGTAATTTACCAAGTGCTATATTTTATGAGAATAAAATTGATTCCAATGGTGAGGAAATTGTGAATCTCCTAGCAAATTATTTTGATACTGTATATACAAGTAATCAACCAAATGTTCTTATTGCTGCTGTTGACAGTTTCTGTAGTTTCTAGTTCTTTGTTCGGATTGATCTATTATCAATGTCTACGATAAAACCTTAAAAATACCATTGGGGCCGGATGGAATTCCCAATAGTTTGCTAATGAGCTGTATATGTTTCTTAACTACGTCATTAACTATTCTCTTTAACAAGTCTTTAGCTATAGGCATCTTTCCTGATCGTTGGAAGGAAAGTTGTATTATGCATGTCTATAAATCAGGGATAAAAATTACCGTGGCTTATGCATTCATTCATCTATTCCTAAATTATTCGACAGCCTTATAAACGATCAGCTCAGTTGCAAGTTCACACTAACCAATTTGTTGATTTACCATAAATGTTGGAGACTTTGGAAAATAGATGCCAAGTACATGCGTTGTACACTGATTTCTCCAAGGCCTTTGATAGGGTGAGTCATGGATACACTACTTGGCAAACTGTCTAACTTAGGGTTTTGTGGGAAACTCATAAAGTGGGTTGGGAGTTTTTTGAAGAGACGTAAACAGAGACTTAAGCTGAGGAACTTTTGCTCACATGAAATCGAAATTTTGTTAGGAATAACTAAAGGGTCTCATCGTGCTCATTTTTTATTCAGTTTGTTTTTGAATGATATCAGTGTAGCCATTAAGAGCTGTCAATATCTTTTATTTGCGGATGATCTCAAATCATTTAGAACTATTAAGTCTGAACGTGACTCATTTTTAATTCAAAATGATCTTAATAATTTATCTGAATGGGTGTAGTAGCAACTGTTTATATTCTAAAGTCGACAAATATTGTTACATAACTTTCTTTAAACACTCTAAGGAATTTAACACTTCTTACTTTATTCAAAATTCTGCTTTTAAATCTGTAACTTTAGTGAAAGATTTGGGAGTTACTTTTGATGCTAACTTTAATTTTGTGGATCACATCAATAACGTGTCAGTTGATTCCTAAAAATGTAGTGAGCTATCTAGCTCCTCAATTAAAAGTGTTTATTATTCGCTCGTTAGGTCATGTTTGGAGTATGCTTCTGTATTGGTCTTCGCTTTACTCTGTACACATAAAAACTCTTGAGAGGATTAAAAACAAATTTCTCAGGTTTTGCGCATTTAAAACGAATTGTCCAATAAACAACCATGACTATAATGATATTTTGTCACAACTCAACATGTCTCATCTGATTGTTCGCGGAATTGTAACTGACCTCTGTTATATTTTTAAGTTGATACATGGTACATATATGGACATATCGTGTCCTGACTTGCTGGCTCTTATTGAATTTAAAATCCCCAAGCGTTTATTGTGAAATAACAATGTTTTTTATATTAATTTTCATTCTACTAATTATTGAAAGCAATCTCCTTTTATCAGAACCTTACAAGTTACTATTTATAATTGTATTTGTTGCTAGTCGATTAGTTTGTAGTATTTTTCGTTTGTTTTATACTTAATTGGTTCTATTTTTTATCTTTGCATATTGTAATGGAGTTTTTCCCGTATGCTAAATAAATAAATAAAATTAAAATTAAATTCGAATTTTTTTGAACAGTAAAGGCAAAATTATTCTTATGAGATTAATTATAACTAAATTAAAATTAAATAAATTAAGATTAAACTCTATTGTGTTTCCTGTTTCCCATCCATACAAACATAGTGCACGTCCACACATTGCAAGAGTTTTACGAGCTTATGTAGAGGACGTTATATTGCAGTTTTAACGTAGCCAGCACAGTCCTCGGATTTAAATCCATATAGCACATGTAGAACATGATGCAGAGACGTGCTTTAAACCGCCATTTTCTATTCCTGTCCAGGCAACAATTTTATGAGTGCCTTTGGGAATAACAGCGACTGATTGATCAACAAGACAATGAAAACTTTATTAGAAGGATACCAAGCAGATGTAGAACTCTGACTAACAACAAAGGTGGTGATACCGTTTACTAATTTCCTTTGTTTATCAAATTTTATTATACAGAATAGAAAAATAAAAATATGCATTTAATTCCTTATTTCCATATGTTACATGGGAGAATAAAAGGAGTACTTGTTTAAAAAAATAGTATACTTTTCTGTAAGACACTTAGTTCTTGGCGAATCAAATATTTACCCGTTATTTTTAGTTTTGCGTTGTTGTTGACTTACGTTACAAGATGCTTCATTATTGAATTTTCTTTTTTTTAAATATTTTTTAACCACTACTTTGCTTTGCCTATCTAAGATTTATAGTCTCAATTCAAATGGCATAAAAATGTACCCCATCTAACACCTAAAATTTAAAAGGTGAAAATGGTTGAAGAACATGTAAAAAACATATTATTATGTGTAGATAAGTAAATAAGTAAATATCTAGATTATTACAAAATTGCTGATTGCGAAGTAAATTGCCAAAAGAAATAGAACAAATAGACTTTATTACCATGAGGTCACATGTAGAATTTTAGTTACATAAAATTAAATAAATTGAATCTAATTTTATTTAAATAGAGTAAGCCCATTAATAAAATAATTGACAAAAATTAATAAATAAAATTTACCTGTATGGTGTTCCAACACAGAAAGATATGTAGATATACTACACTACAGTAGTTAGGTTTCTATTTACAACTATTTGCGAAACAAACTTGACTCCAGCATTAAAAAATTGTCTCCAAAAGCATTTAATAGTAGAATAAAAAGTATGCTACTTGCCAATCAAAACCTTGCCACTTAAAGACAACAAGACCCCACCCGTGTATGCACCACTTAAGCACCTATTTGTATTATTTTGGTTTATTTTCATTGATCCCTCACCTTTAGGGTTACATCGTTGTAAAGTCTTCCTTATTTTTATTAGGTTTAGGATTTAGTTGATTTACCTTTTTTCTTGTCTTGGGGTCATTGTGAGAGCACCACCTAGGTGAAATGGTGCCTATTTACCTTTGTACTATTTTTATGGCAAATAAAGATTTATTTATTTATTTATTTGTTTGTTTGTTTGTTTGTTTGTTTGTTTGTTATTTATTTATTTATTTATATAAATTATTGAACTGGCATAGAATCGATAAAGAAATCTTTAATATTCAATAAGAAATTTTATGATATGACATTAGTAAATTGCAAACATAACAAAATACATATGAACTATTGAAATTACGTAAATTGTTAGATAGGTTTTCAATCTGTATTGTGATGACTCAGTAAATACATTATATAATAGGTGTGTCTGGAAGAAATTTTAGAGGTAAGAAAAATAACTACATGTTGTACAGAGTAAACAAAGTAGAAAATGAAAATTGAAATGAATGTAAATGTTTTTCAGATATGGTAGAGGCAACTGGCGAACAGAAATGCTCTAACAGAAGTACATAATTTACTGTAAAAAACATGACTGAATTCCTAAGATACAAAAATAAATCCATGAAAAATGTGAAGAAATTTAGCAGTGATATAAAGAAAATTCTGTTAGTTTGAAGTAAAATGAAATCTATACAGATCGGACTAAATATACATAAATATTAGTTATTTTTACAGTTGTTAAATGGACACATGCCATGTAATAATATCCTTCGGTTTAAGAAACAATTAAATAACTACTTGTAGCACTTTTTATAGACTAGAGAAATTTCGAAATTCTACACACAAGCTTTAATCTATTCTACTCTTACTTATTTACTCATTTTATTCACTACTGGATTTACGATCACGCTCGCCACATTAAAAATCAACTAAACTGCTGGCCACTCGAACTTACACATAGAGCATTTTAGGCAAAATTTAAAGTTCAATATTTTCAACAGGAATGCAAATTTTTGAACGCGGCTTGCAAATTTTAAGAGCTAGTTTTTTTCGGATTAAGCTGCATGACGTATATTTATCGTAGGACCATAAGTTTATTATATACGGGGTGATCAATGAAGTTATGCAAAAAATCAAAAAGTTTGTATGAGTGAAATTTCCGCAAAAAATTTTTTTGGTCGTTGCAATATAGTTCGTTACTAAGGTAACATCAATATCTCTAGACGGTTTTGTCAGTTTTTGGATTAAGGCCCTTAGGCCTTGTACACACTACTCAACATAAATTTTGGATACCGAAATTTTTAAAATGCTATAACTTGACATTGGATTGACGGTTCTTGATGATTTTTGCGGATTTGGAAGCCTTATTTCACGTAGATTTTCTATGGTCTAAGCATTTTATTTGAGGGTTGAAATTTACACATTATGCCGGGTCAATAATAAACAAAAACGTAGGGTACGACGCGCTCTAAGGTTTGGCATTATTTAAGTTTTTGTAAAAATAAATTCTCACCTCAAGTTGTTTTTATTTAATGTTCCTCTCACTGTTCTGTCCGAAACTCACACCCCAGTTTGTTGTCTTAAAGAGTCATTCAGTTTTACAGAGTTCTTTGTCCACCACCAAGCCCATAATTATGATCGGGTGTAATTTCTACGCGACGCGTCAATTTCAAAGTAGGCATTGGAAAAACAAATTTGTTGCTATGCAATTAAAAACTGTTTACATTATTTTAGAAATAATCTGACACATTTCAATGTTATAATTTTGTAAAGTTTAATTAATATGAGGCGTTTAACCACGGCAGAAAGGGAAAATTGCATTCGACTTCTCAACGAAGGAATATCAAAACAGCAAATTGCGCACATTTACAATGTCAGCCGAGAGACAATTTATAATTTGATCCGCCGCGTCGAAACTACTGGTGATCATATTTATGGGCATGGGGGTGGACATACAAAAAAAATAAACGAAAGAACCGAAAGAATTTTAATGAGAGAAACTATGCGGAATAGAACAAAGAAATCTAGAAAACTAAATGACTCTTTAGGACAACAAACTGGGGTGAGAGTTTCAGACAGAACAGTGAGAAGAACATTAAATAAAAACAATTTGAGGTGAGATTTTTTTTTAAAAAAACATAACATAATGCCAAACATTTTAAATTATAGAGCCCGTCGCAGAGCAAAATGTGTGCGGTTATTACAACACCATAGAGCGAATAGGCGGGCATGGGCAAATCGGCATGCGAATTGGGGTAATGCAGAGTGGAGCCATTGTTTATTTACTGACGAAACAAGATTTAATTTGTTTCACTCCGATGGCCGAATTTTAGTTTGGAGAAGGCCAAATCAGCGATATTTGGAGGAAAGTATGGACCCTCAAGAAGCATTTGGTGGCGGAGGTGTTACAGTGTGGGGAGGTATCATAAGAAATGGTAAAACCGAGCTATTCATTACCAACCAAACCATTAATGCTGCTGTTTATCAGGAGGAAATTTTGGAACCTATTGTTGTTCCTTTTGCTCGACATTACGGCCCAGAACTTCTATTGGTGGATGAGAACGCTCGACCTCACAGAGCGCGAAGGATCACAGAGTTTTTGCAGGCACAAAACATCAATAGGATGGACTGGACTGCAAAGTCTCCGGATGTTAATGTCATCGAACACGTTTGGTCTTATTTAAAACTTAAAGTAAGATCTCTTGATGTACCCCCTGAAACCTTAGAAACGCTCAGTGAGGCGATTCGTGAAGAATGGGAGAATATTCCACAAGATTTTATAAATAATCTTGTGGATACTCTACCAAATCGATGTCGGGAAATAATATTACGAGCAGGAGGACCAACAAAATATTAGCTTCTCTTTTTTTTAATTAATGTACCTAAATTTAATTAGGTAATTTTAATTTAAGTTTAAATTAAATTCATTTTTAGTTTTTTAGTTAAATTTTTTTTTAATTATTAAAAATTACCAGAATTATAATTATAAATTTTTTAAAAATTGACTTTTGTCCGTTGTTAAGCAATCTTGTACATTGTAGAATATAATGTAATAAACTTGTTCTTGTCGCTACGTTTTTGTTTATTATCGTCCCGGCATAATGTGTAAATTTCAACCCTCAAATAAAATGCTTAGACCATAGAAAATCTACGTGAAATAAGGATTCCAAATCCGCAAAAATCATCAAGAACCGTCAATCCAATGTCAAGTTATAGCATTTTAAAAATTTCGGTATCCAAATTTTATGTTGAGTAGTGTGTACAAGGCCTAAGGGCCTTAATCCAAAAACTGACAAAACCGTCTAGAGATATTGATGTTACCTTAGTAACGAACCATATTGCAACAACCAAAAAAATTTTTTGCGGAAATTTCACTCATACAAACTTTTTGATTTTTTGCATGACTTCATTGATCACCCCGTATATAATAAACTTATGGTCCTACGATAAATATACGTCATGCAGCTTAATCCGAAAAAAACTAGCTCTTAAAATTTGCAAGCCGCGTTCAAAAATTTGCATTCCTGTTGAAAATATTGAACTTTAAATTTTGCCTTAAATTCTCTATGTGTAAGTTCGAGTGGCCAGCAGTTTATATATGCTGTCTGAATGTCAGATATCACGGACGGATTATTTTGGATTTTCAACTAATAAAAAATATAAATGTCTAAGCTGTGTCGTGCCGTTTAAGAGACTCCGCATATAAGCTAATTATACTTTATCCGAGTCAAGTGTTGGTTAAGCAGGCATTCGCAGTCGACAGCACTCGATTAAAACTTTTACGCGACTCGGAGTCAAACACTATACAGAGATAATGAAATGTTAGCATTATTTGAAGCGTGTATCATGCTATAATTAAACCGAAAATGAAGCATAAATCAACATAGATTAGATTAAAGCTATACCACTTATGGATAGGTATATTAAGTAACACTGGATCAGGGATAGATTAATTCAAAGACTTTGACCGATTTACAAACGTTATATGAGATATTTCTCATTTCGAAAATACAGTTTAATTTGCCTGGTTATGGGAAATCATTGATTATAAACTAAATACTTATTACCTCGTCCGCTTTCTGGTACGTTCTAGTTAGTAACGATTTGTGATAGTTTCACACGCGATTTCCCTCTACCGTGTTGCGTTGGTTGAGGAATAAGGAACTCGAATTGCTTTTACCTTAGTGCATACCAACTTATCACATAATTTAGGTATTTACTCAGTGATTATTCATCAACTGAAAATTAAAGGAAAATAACTGTCTTATATTGAGAATGACATAAATGTTCAAATACATTGGCAATAATTTGACATAGAATATGAGTTTATTATTTCTTGTACTATTTGATCATCTGGCTATCTGGCCGATAGCCGCGTTTGTTAAGGTGCGAGGCGGCAATCGCGATTAATCACACAGGTATTGCGCCACCGGATTCGAATCCCGGTTCCGGTACTACTACTGTCGGAGGAAATGGTTGTATGTCCGCGTTTTTTCAATGTTAACATCCTTCCGCACAAGCCTGGTTTCTGGAATTGGAGGTTGTCTATTTCTGTGGTGTTTATTTATTTATTTATTTATTTATTTATTTGTTTGTATGTTTGTTTGTTTGTTTGCTTGCTTGTTATTAATTAATTAATTAATTAACTTACTTACTTAGTTATTCATTCATTCATTCATTTATTTGTTTATTTATTTATTTATTTATCAAACAGATACATCTGTTTGATTAATTCACCAACAATTACGCCTATGGGAATCATAGATAGTTATTTTCCCAATTAGAATTTTACTTTGCCTTCATAAAAGTAAGTATAACTTAATTTCATTTTAACAATTTTTTAAAAATGAGTATGACTGTCAAAAATTGTGTGATTTTATGCAGACCGGAAACTAAAAGCGTTTTCTCCGCATAATAGCACTGAAGTCTGGAGCAGAAAATGAACATACTAAGAATTGATATCTGTAATGGATTAGTATGAAAGAGGGTTTATTTCTAAAAAAGAATATCATCTTCTCTACCGATTATTTCAATTTAACTGAGTGCCTCAGTCCACTATATTGTGTCAGTAGTATTAACTTGTAACTTGAAAATGACTTACCAAAACATTTGGTGACCAGCCGAAAATCAGAGGGACTAATATTTACCTGAAACAATAAAATAGAATAAGTTATATAATAAAGAAAATAGGTCATTAGAACATGATTCACAAATATTCTTTTGATTACACGGTAAGCTGCTAGAGCGACTTATAAAAACCTATAAATATAAATAAAGTCGATTATAATTAGATCAGTAAATTTATCTAAAAATTACTCTCTATAATAAACTTAACACTTAAACAAATATATAAGACCGTATCAAGGGAAGGAATCGAGTGTAACCCCCAGTACATAAATCTGGTGATTATAAAAATTTGAACAACTGCAGACCTATCTCAGTTATCAGTAATTGCAAATATATTTGAAAAATGTCTTGAAAACAGACTGGTGGAATTTCTCGATAACATAATGCGATCACGGATCGGCAGTTTGGCTTTAAAAAAATACAAACAAGTACAGAACATGCAGTGGTTGGACTTAATTAAATAAATTGTACTAGGTTTAGATAAATCAAAAAGGCTTTCGATTTCGCATCACATCAACTATTACCAAATCGACTTCAAAACATTGGTATACGTGGTCCTGCATTATATCTCATAGAAAATTATCTCACCAATGCGTAAGAATTGATGAGATATATAGTCAATATAGTCACCCTCTCACTGTCACCATGGGTGTACCCAAGGTACAGTATTGAGTTCAATTTTGCTCTTCGTGTATATTAACAATATTACAAATTTAAAACAATTTAAAGATCATTTAGTAACTTACGCTAATGGCACTGTTATTGTGTTTGTAGAAGATTCAAGATCCATGAGAATTGGTACATAAAAATGCAGAAGAAAATGTTGCATTAATTTTCAACTGGTTAAACTTTAGTTCGTTAAGCTTAAACATACAAAAACAAATTTTTAACGTATACATTATTAGCTAATGATCAATCTTCTAAAAAAAACACTATATATACATAATAATGTATGTTCATAAAAAACAAATTGTGTGTGTTCTATTATCGAAAAAGCTAATGAAATCAAGTACTTAGGAGTTATGCTTGACCATCACCTAAGATGGAATGAGCATGTATCTTATATTACAAAGAAAATTGGACAACTTACGCATAAATTCTAAATTTTAAGGGACATAATATGTAATATGGAAAATTTTTTATGACTATTTATAAATTCCTAATTTAGTCTATAATTAGATACTGTATTATTATCTGGGGAGGACTTCATAATAACATCTTAAAAATTCTACAAACATCTCAAAATTGTATTCTAAAGATAATTTTAAGGAAAAAAACTGCATTCCTTCACACTGTTATACATAAAGGCAAAGGTGTTATATAAAAAATCTTTTTGCCTAACAGTATTTAACACACATATTTGACGAGAAGACTCCACCAACCCATCTTAGTTATATAACTAGATTTACTGAAAATATGTCTGTAGCTTTACCATTGGCCATACACAAAGATCTGTATTTTATTGTGGCATAAAATTTTACAATATCTTACCACTTCACATCTAAAAAAAATGAAAATTTAATAAATACAAAATTGAAGTGAGAAAATTTATTACTCAAAATCAAGATAGTATAAAGAATATTCTCAATTAATATTGTAACTCGATCCTCACCTGTTTAATTAATTTTAGAATATATATATATGTATATATATACATTGGCTACCAATTTTTCATGATTTGTAAGGTGTAATTCAATGCAGGTCGGGGTATTTGCCCGCTGAGTAGTTGTTTCCTGCAAATCATGTATAATAACAGTATATAGGTTAAGTCCACCAAGGGCTGAAGGTCACCGCTCTCGGTACTTGCAAAATGGCAAGTCGCTATACACCATGGAGACATCTGTGATGTCTGGTGTATAGTAGCATTAGACCACATGAGAGGATTCACTTACCTCTCACCACTACACCATTTACATTAGTCTGTATAAGACTAGCAGGTTGGCCACTGTCATTTGTCTGCTCCATGACGTATGGCATACTGAGGAGAACTAATAAGTTCGAAACCGGTCTATGTCTGGTCAGGGAGTTGACAAATGACATTGGCTACCAATTTTTCATGATTTGTAAGGTGCAATTCAATGCAGGTCGGGGTATTTGCCCGCTGAGTAGTTGTTTCCTGCAAATCATGTATAATAACAATATATATATATATATATATATATATATATATATATATATATATACATTTACTGCCTTTTATATTATGTTAAAAATCATCTCCTAATTTCTGACCTATTCAAGCAGTTAAAATTTAGTTTTTATGTACTGCAGTGTGTTATGATTTTAAAATCTCGCTGTATCTCTTGTTGTTCCTATAATTATTGTTTGTCTTCTTATCTGTAATTATTTTTTCATTCATTTTAATTAGTAAACGCAACAATTATATAATTAATCAACTCAGTAATCAAGTTAAAATGATATTCACAATACAAGCACTCTGTGCTTAGGTCTTTTTATATCAGCTTGGTGTTGATCATCTGTATACTTATTTTTTCAAAATTATAGTTTAAAAAAACTAAAAAAAAACACGCTTTAAAAACCGAACTAAAAAGTAAAAAATAATAATGTTTAAATCTTAAGATTTTGTTCAACAGCGATAGATTGTAAAAAGCGTGGGGTGCTTTTTACTATATTCTTATTTATAATTCTACTTTTATGAATAGCTAGCAATAAATTTTTTATATCAATTGATATCAAGCACCCCACGCTTTTTACAATCTATCGCTGTTGAACAAAATCTTAATATTTAAACATTATTTTTTACTTCTTAGTTAGGTTTTTAAAGAGTGTTTTTTTAGTTTTTTAAACTATAATTTTTTAAAACTTGCTAAAAATCATTTAATTAACACGCTTTTATTATTAGTTAGAATATATATTATTAACAGCGGCGCCTCCACCAGAATATCGACAATAGGTTAGTCTTTTTTTATTTTATTTTCTCCTGATGATCCTGGTGAGAGCATTAGGACAAAGTTGTCAAATTGTTGTATTGTCATCGGTCATTGATAAGAGTGCAAAGTTTCAGTTTAATCTGACGTTTTGAAGTGGGTTAGAATCACAACACAACTAACAAACTAACAAACAAACAAACAAACTAACAAACTAACAAACAAACATACGGGTGAAGCTAATAAAAGCGTGTTAAAAAGTGTATCACTAATTTGAATTTAATTTAACTGCTCTTTTGTTACATTATACTTATATATAAATTATTGTAGACTTTACTATAGGATGAACCTATGTAAGAATTTTGTATTCTTATTGACTTAATTAACTTATTAAACTTATAACTTAAACTCTCCTTCACGCTCTGAGTGTCCCTACCGATATTGCGATGATAGGAACCACTAAAAGTACACTTTTGTGGTTTTCATTATATTTTTTTAATACCTTAAAGCGTAATTTAATTATGGTTAATGCCTTTTAAGAGTAATTTTCTTAGCATATAAAAAAATTCTCCAGATCCAGAATATCCATTGATATACAGTGTGAATTTGTGAAGCGGCACCCCTACTCATTTCGGGCAGGAGAGAAGGTAAGAATTAAAAATTTTGGGAATTGAAATTATTGATAAAATATATATCAAAATCCTACTATAAAAAAATGCTCTAAAAAGTAAAAAATAAATTTTGAACTAAATCAAACTCATCATTTTGTTATATTATATAATTATTTTATGATATAAAAGCTTGTCGTGAGATTTTCCTGTGTAAAGGAGATTGCTCGCGACAAGCTTTTATATTATAAAAAAATTATATAATGTAACAAAATGATGGGTTTGATATACTTCAAAGTTTATCTTCTACTTTTTAGAGCATTTTTTAAATAAATGCTTTTTCTAAATATTTTTTAATATAATTTTATTTTTTACTTTTTAGTCTTTTGATATGCTGTAATTCCCAGATATCGATTTTGAAACGAATCGGATAATAAACGGTAAAGTCGTCCGCCATCTTGAACTAAATTTTTTACTAGAAATTCGCAATCCGCAACACCAAAAATATCGATATCGATTTTGATTGATTTGAATCTAACTAACAAAAGTCGTCAGCCATATTGGCGCCGCAATTTTGAATTTCTGAATTTTGACCCAAGAATTCATAATTGGCGATCTCGAAAACCCCTGATATCGATTTTGAGTCGAATCGGATCATAAACGATAAAGTCGTCCGCCATCTTGAAGTAGCCATCTTGAACTAAATTCTTGACTAGAAATTTGTAATCGGCGAACCCGCAAACCACCAGATATCGATTTTGATAGATTTGGACCATAAATGACAAAAGTCGTCAGCCATATTGGGGACGCCATTTTGAATTTCTAAATTTTGACCAACAATTCATAATTGGCGGTCTCGAAAACCCCAGATATCGATTTTGAGTCGAAATAGATCGTAAACGGTAAAGTCGTCTGCCATCTTAAAGCCGCCATCTTGTTTTTTATTATATGAAAATGTTAAAGTGTATTGTTACCGGACTTATACATATATGCAAAATTTCGAAGCTCTAGCTTAATTAGAACTAATCGAAATTTTGATTGCAAGATTTGACCTAAACCAACTGACAAACATTGCAAGTTTAATGAAAGCTTTTAATAACAGTCTACAAGTTATTAAACAGTTATTAAAGCGCTATAAGTAAATTTTAGAGTTTCCACAATCTTATTCCCTAGTTATTTTAAATCGTCCTACATTATTTTTTGAAGCGTTTTGTATCATATTGTAATGGTGGCGACAGCATTACTTATGCTATTTCTCATACCCGGCGTATAGACAACGTTTAAATAAAGATATGGAACGGAAATTGCAACTTCGTTTGTTCCAGCAGGCTCGTTGGTGAACAAATATACTAACTGACAAAGCATATACATTCTCTCGGATAAAAATTACTCAATTCATTTCTTGTAATTACTATATAATGAGGTGGCATGCCATCCATCCTGTTGAGAACACATAGACTGATTGACATTTTTATATTACCCTCATAAGCAAAAATGCTCTAAGTCGATTTTTTTTTAAATGAGCTAATTATAAAAATCGTTGCTTAGCTCAGCCGACTCTCTCAGAGTTCGTTGTGGGTGGTGATGTTCAGCTTGTAAGTACTTTCTTTCGCTTATTGTTATGTTTATGAAAGAAAGGACCACGCACTTTTCATATGAACAAAGTGGTTTCCGTTAAATTGTCTGAATTTTTTATATGTTATGTATTTCTCAATCCTGAACAAATGTCTCCATGGGCACGATGTTCGAAACATCAAGGGTCTCGAGACAGCGGCCGTGTTTACAGTATTTGCTCAATATATTACACTTCGATCGAGAAACAGAGGTTAAAATAAATTGGAGTTTTGACAGACGTTTTGAAGACAGTCTCCAACAGAATTTTGAATAGAGTTTTGAAAAGAGGCTCGCTTAAAATAAGTCGTGAAAATACTCTTAAATCGTGTCTTCTGTAGTTGGAGTAAAAAAGTTCGTGTTACTGGTAAATAGCGGGAAGGTGATTCCAAGCAGAAATGGCAGAATAGTGGAAAAGTTACGATTACCGTGGCAAAGAAAACAGAGAAGTTCCTGTGTTGATTTACAACGTGATTATTACCTGTACTTATTATCTTATTGGGAGCATATACACACTTACAAGAATTATACATATCATATCTATGTAATATATACATAATATTGATCAATATATCCATATATAAGTATAATATATTGTGCAAATAACAATAAGGGGTGATACTGTCAAGAACGGCCGCTATCTCGAGACCCTTGATGTTTCGGACATCGTACTCATGGAGAAATTTTTTCAGGATTCAGAAATACATAACATATAAAAAAACTCAGGCAATTTAATGGAAAGCACTTTTTCCATATGAAAAGTGCATGGTCCTTTGAATTGATTTACTTTTGATTAGTATGATGCCAAGCATTCTTGTGTGTTTTGTTGCTTACTTTGAATAAAATTTATTTTCCATAAAGTATTTGTTTTATTTTTTAAACAATTTAAAAATCAATATTTCCAAGAAATAAGATTACGGTATTGTTAAATGATATACAATATCTCTCTTTCCAGCTAATGCAAAATTATTTATAACCGTGATCTTTTTTGAAGTTGGTAACAGCATAACAATACAAAATTCCTTGTTACTAAAATTGTCACTAAATTCCCAGCATAAACGTTTCTACAGGAAAACCTGTCAGAAAATTTGTAGGACAATTTGACCATTCGATTTCGAAAATATTAGTTAAACAATAGTAAATCAGCTCGTTAGTGTAAAAAACAAGAAGCTGTGCTTGTCCTACAAAAGTGATGGGTTGGACCTGCGAGTTCTCTGCCCTCAATATATATAAAAATAACGAGGTCAGAAATTTTATTACTAACGGATTGATTGTTCTACAAATTTTCTGGCAGGTTTTCCAGTCCTACGCAATGAAAGTATCAGTTCCGCAATTAACATGCTTAGCAGCTGCGTAGAACTTTGCATACTTCTACCGAGAATATTCGTAGAGAGAAAAGTTGGAAGACTCGTCAAAACGAAGCCACTCACGAAAATTCAGCCTGTTAGTAATCACTTTAAAAAAGGGACGTCGAACCCCAGACTATTATGTTATCACGAACAAATAATATTTGTGCTTTGCACTGAACTTCCTTATACTAATTTCTGCTTTTATTATGTACAAATATTTTCTTTTGACAAAATATTTTGTATTTAAATTGGTATAAATTTACACATTGATATATTTATATACGTATAATATACTAATTATCAATAAAGTATTACTTTTGTCAACACAAAAATTATAGGACTACATACTTTTGTATAATACGATTATCATAAATTAAAATATAGATATGCTACACAGAAACGCTTAACAAAATGTAAGGCATTTTAGTAAAACAGATATTAAAATATTAACCAGCAAATGAGACTGAAACCAATTAACGACTTTAAAATATTAAAAACGTCAGTGGTAAGTATGAAAGTAACTAAAAAACTATGTAAGTAATTAGATTTTACATATTGTTTGAGAAAAAAATAAATTTTCAATAACGAAATCATATTATAAAGTACAAATATTGAATAAATGTCAAAATTTGACTTAAGGCATTTCTTATTAATAGGGCAGTATAGGAACATCTACCAAATACATTGGGAGATGATTCAACTAGAATCCTAAATTATGCACTTAAAACTCTCTCAAAAATATGTGGCCCGATAACGTAATTTTTAAAACTCCACACCAAATTAATATATCCCTTTTATGGGTTGTTCTACCATATATATCCTCTATATTCTACAAAATAACAAAATTAATTCATAACTTTGAAAAAGGAAGCAGATTTAGTTTCCGAAATGTCAGATAAATATTATATGTTTGTTATAATTCATATTAGTTGGCAAAACTAACCAGTGACATAAAAATCACAGTCGTGGAGATGATTTCTTCAATATACTGATTAATTTTGTTATTTTGTAGAATAATACACCAATATATATACAATACGTATATATGGTTATCACTTGTTATAAAATTTTTAATAACTTATTGAATTGTTTAAAAATTAAAAGAAATCTCAAAATAAAAGAACCAAACAGAACAACTGTAAATGTGGCATTTTTTGATATCCGGGAACAACTGTAAATGCATGTGCACTCATTATCACAATGCTGAAGAATACAAACAATGGTTTAATGTTAGCCGCAGTGTCAATGAATTTACCTCCTAAATTATATTTTAAAGTTCTGAAAGAATATTCATTTAGTTTAGAATAAATTTTCCAATTTGCCTCCCCCCTCCCCCGTCTCCATAGGATAAAAATGTAATGTTTAAGATAAATTTTAGATATCAACATTTTTATTATTATTTTTCGTTGTAAATAACATAAACAACTTGTTAGATTAGTTACTTGCCAGTAATATATTATGTTCATACACTGAGATATTTCTCATGTAATAAGGCCATTGTAACCTGTTTGAGAATAAATACATAAAATAAATAAATATGTAATTTCAAAATGACATTTTTTGAGCATAATTTTATACCGTTCAACCCCCCGGGAGGGGGGGAGTGAAATTTTGTAAATGTTTAAATGTATACAATCAAATGTATCTTAAACTATTTTATGTACATAGCTGTCAAATCTGAATTATGTGTCATAGCATTCAATTTAAATATATGGTTTTTTGTGATACGCAGATGGCAAAATACCCAACAAAAAGAAAGAAGTAAAAAGAGTTTCTTTTCACATATTAGAAAAAATTATAATATGTTCATTTACTACATCTGTGCAAACTTATGATTCTAGTTATTTATCGCTAATTGTCAAGTTGATCGTTATTTTAATATTGGGTCTTTTGGTTACCCAAACAATTGAAATTTTGATATTATAGCCCAGTTGCCAGGGGTTTTAAGTCGGAATTAATTGTTACCTTGCTATTTTTTTCATGAAAGGCTAGTTTTTTGCTAGTAGAAAGTGACTCAAAAACGTTTACCAAAATTGACCCCCGCAAACCCTTATAAACAATCCTCTGGCACGAAAAAATTTGCTAACATCTCGAAAAATATTGAAAAATAAAAAACGGATAACATCACGTGAACGAGCGGGAAATTTTACAAAAGAATAGTAGAAAAGTTTTTTTAAATAAATTTTTCCCTTGGCACGAGAAATTATTACAGTTCGCTCAATATTTCAAGCGCGTCGCACAGGGAAATGAAGCATTTCTCGACCGTCGCTACTTAATAAAGACAATTTGTACCCATTAAAAACGAAAAAAAAAATAGCATTTTAAAGAGGAAGAATTCAGCTTTCCAATGGTATACTTACTTTTAATTTTTATGTCTTATAAATTGCACGTGAAAGTTAACCTTTACCATTTTTTTCCACTCTATATTAAAACATAAATATTAAGTAAAGTACTATTTTAAAAAAAATCCTTGTAGATATAGCTCGTTTATACCTTAAACTTCAATCTAAGATTAATTTTTATGCTATAAAGTATCCAGGGTAAAAAAATAACTTTTAAATCATTGGTATTTTTTCCCTTTTTTAGTGTTAGGAAATTTTCACTTGAAAACTTGTCGAAAACGGTCCAAAAATGCTTGTAAGTAAAAAAAAATATTTTTTTTATATATTGTTAGTTAGTTTAACATCCAGCAATGAGTGACATCCAGGCAGGCCCTTCAGCTTCTAAAAGACCTAAGAGGACTCCCAAAGCTCTTTTTTATGTATTTTAATTTGTTTTTATAAAGTTTTAATACAGAAAGGAGCATTGATATTTGTAGATTGACAAAACCTACCCTTTATATATGTGACGCCATATGGCGACATCAGAACTGCGGAGAAAACTCTATCAACCATGCTGTGTCACCATACGGCGTTTTTGTTTTTTCTTTAGTTTTAATAGAAAATTTACATTTCGTATGTCTAATTGGATTGTTATAAAAAGTTTTGTCAATTAAAAAAAACCTATTCAGCATCTGGGGGTACTATCAGCAGTTAATATATTAAATGTTAAGTAGTAACTAAGGTGGCTTTGAAAACAATAAAATATTTAGCTTGTCAAACGTTTGTTGGTTTGACGGTGTTTTTATTGTGTTTTTAAAAATTGTTTAAAATTCTTGTTAATTGTGTTCAAAACGCAGCAAATTTATACAAGAGATGAAAAAGTGGACATGTTAATTATTTATGGGGAATGTAAAAGAAATGCAGTTGCGGCTACTGACCTTTATGCCCAACGATATCCTGATAGAAAATGTCCAGCGAAAAATTATTTTACACGCGTTGAAAACCAATTCCAAAGAGAGCCCAATAATGAACCCGAAGAAAACTTCGTTATTGACGAAGGAACGGAAATTAATGTTTTGGCTCGAATAGAAGTTGATAAGACTGTTTCTTTAAGGCAAGTTGGATTTGAATTGGACATCAGTCACCAAATAGTAAGTCGAATTTTGCACAAATACCACTATAAATCTTTTAAATACCAATTGCACCAGCATTTGTACGAAAGCGATTACGAACGTAGGATGGATTATTACAATTAGATTTTGTATAATAACGTGCAGCCAAACAATGATTTTTTGGGACTGATTTTATTTTCGGACGAGTCTAGGTTACAAATTTGGGATTATTTAATCGACAAAATACAAAATATTCAAGTGCAGTTCGATTTCAATGTTTGGCTTGGAATAATCGGTAGCAGAATTATTGGTCCAATAATATTTGAAGGACCTCTGACTGGTGCCAGATACTTGAGATTCCTGGAAAATGAGATTGAAAACATTTTAGATGAGTTACCTTCAGATTTAGGACAGGGAATGTATTTCCAACAAGATGGCGCTCCTCGCCATAATTCAAGGATAGTAATTAATTACCTTCAATATTTTTCAGGCTGAAATATATGCCATTGAACTGTGTGCACGAAGGCTGGAATCAACGCACCCTAGACACAGATCAATAAAGATTTTCTCAAATAGCTAATCAGCCCTTAAAACTCTTGTATCCTATCGGTGTAGTTCTAAAACCGTGTGGAACTGCCAAAAAGCTCTAATCCAATTTGGTAGGAACAATAAACTGACTGGGTGCCTGGCCACTCTGGGCTGGAGGGCAATGAAATTGCTGACTGCCTAGCTAGAGAGGGTGCGGCATCAAAATTTATAGGACCAGAACCAGTTCTTGGCATATCTATAAGCACTGCCAAAACAAATATCCTAGACTGGGTCGAGAGCAAGACTCCCTACCATTGGCAGGAACTACCACGATTAGCTCATTCAAAGGAATCCATTACATATCCTTTGAAATCAAGAGCTAAAAAACTGCTGGAGTTGAATACGTTATACCTAAGGACTCTAATCGGCTTATACACTGGACACTGCAGATTAAATCATCACTTACACAGACTTCGACTGGTGGAAACACCGAATGCCGTCTGTGTCTAGAGGAGGATGAAACGGCAAGGCATGTCCCGCTGCAGAAAGAACCCGATTCTCATTATTTGGCAAAGGTCAGCTTTTGCCTGAGGACCTGGACAATCTCTTACCTAAGATTATCAGCTTTATTAAAAAGCTGAACTTAGTGGGTGAAATATAAATTAGGAGTGAGCCACAATAGACCGATTGGTCGCGGTGGAGGGTCTGGTATAGACCCACTCACATTTCAACCTAACATAACCTAACTTTCAACGGAGATTCGGAGAAAACGTAATTTCGACGAATGGTCTTGCGAGGTGGCCTCCAAGGTCACCTGATTTAACTCCCCTTGATTTGTTTGTTTGGGATCATTTAAAAAATCGTGCCTGTGCAACCGCCGTACAACCCGTGAAGACCTGGAGCTACGAGTAAGACGAGCAATTAATATCATAACGGTCCAGCAATTAGCGAACGTTCTTCGAGAAACACCTATGCGAGTTCAAAAGTGCATTGACGTTAATGGACAGTATTTTGAATAACTGTTGTAATGTTTTGTGTTAATTTTTTGTATTCCAAAACCACCTATTGTGTAACGAGGTATATAGAATAAAATTGTATTTTCTTATTTTCTTTTAGCTGTAATTTTAATTGTATTTATCGCAAATTTTAATAATAGTAGTAGTAATAGTACTAATAAGTGGCATCACGGTACCGACATGGTTCCATTTGAAAAATTGAGTTTTGTCCCAAAAACAATTTTGGTGAATTTTAATTGCTCATAAATCACGTAATTTAGTGTTCTTAACGGAATTTCGATTTTTGTATCATTACACTTGCCATTTAGAATAAATCAGAACCATCATGGCACACTTAAATGGAAAATTAAAAATTATATTAAAAAAAAATTGATGTTTGAAATGTCACTTATTTGGCATCGTTGGATTCAGAAAATTATGCAGAATTCAAAAATGCAATAATATACAGAGTATCCATTTAAAAATCGAAAATTAGTGTCACTTCCGGCGAAACCGGAAATGAAAAAAAATGTCAAAAAGTGCCGCTTATTATGTATGTAGTATATCCTAAATTTCAATCAATTATCTTCAAAACTAAAGGAGAAAAGGGGGTATACCATGATCCTGTTACACCCGATATTTTATTCATTATCATTACACTGTATCACATCTTTCTATTCTTCTTTTGCTAGTACCTGATGCAGCCTTTTACAATTTATTGTTTTAATAGTATACTAGTTGTTTGTATCATATTTTTCTATTATTATTGGTAAACTCATTAAAATGGACTTAACAGATATGGATGTCCTTTAGGCCGATTTTACTGTATTTTGACTTACATCAATTAAAATATATCTGTCAGTCAATTTTTCGTGAATTTCTCATTATTGGTTATTTTAATATTTTTGTTCGCCAGCTTGTTGATGTTTCTTAATAGGCTTCAATAAATTCATAGCTATCTTGCTAATTTCTTGACTGTTCATTACTTGTTTGTTTGAATTTAGAATGTATATATTTGTGTTAAATGGCTTAGAATATGGGTAAAAAGTAAAAAGCTATACCAAATGATTGATGGGTTAGATCGGTAATCTACTGAGGGATGTGTGGAAATGTTATATCAAGATTCAAAAGATTTGGGATAAGACTAATTAAAAATGCTTTAAAAAATCAGAACGTGTAAATTGACGACCACTAGTCCTAGACAATTATTGTTGTTAATAGTTGCCTATTTTTCGTACATCAATAGAAAAACTCATTTAGTTATGACCTATGAACATTTACCGCGCCATAAAATATGTTGCATAAATATTTTACTCTCGTCATCGTTGTAATTCAATTTATTTCCGTTATTCTATGTGTTAAAAATAGTTTTTGATATTTACATATTGGATAATAAAATATACTGTTACCCTGGAAATTGATGGATTGGTTGTTGCCCCAGGAGGATTTTGTCAAACATTTGTGTCGAGAAGGTTGCATCATGTATCACTGGAGGTGAACGCGCCGGATTTAAGCGAGATGATTTAAATAGATACAGCTATACACGGTCTTCAATGCAGTAAACCACAATAGATCTGGTTGATTTTACCAGTGCAACGTTTACTGGCTAGATAATAAATAAAACATGAGTGAACTGTAAGCTTTGGAAACTTTTTATGTGCTATACATATCCAAACACATTGGGGCATGCAGACTGATATATAATATACCTTACTTTAATTCTGTCCACTGACTGCATCGTAGTATAGCGCACGATATACAGTTAAGTGTAAAACATTACCTATTTTTATTTTGAAATAAAACTGAGCTGCATTAAGTCAATTCTACTTGTGAAGTTCAAGATACATTTTTTTTAAATACATATGGAAACATATTAATAATATAAATATTTATTGGTGTATAGTACAGAAAATTGTTTTATACAAGTCAAACATACAAATATCAACCATATTACATAAAAAGTGTAAATACAGGGTGGATCACTAATAATACGCCATAGTTCAGGGGTGGATTCTTTGGGCCAAAATATGAGGATATAACCAAATATGCTTTAGTAAAATGTTGCTGTGGAAAAAGATACAGGGTGCCAAAGTTCAAATTATTTCTTCGTTTTTTGCAATAACTCAACAGCCTCTTGACTGATTTTCGCCAAATTTGCTAGAGGAACGTTTTAACTCTAAAAAAAACAATAATTTATATATAACATTACGTTAGATCATAGAAGGCGCCGCAGAACCTGTATCTCCAACCGTTTTCGAGGAAAGTGCCGTTAATCATTTCAGTAATTTTTTGAAAGACAAATTCAAATTTAATTAAACAAAGTGTATTTATTGAAAAAAGTACAAAATGTAAGGGAAAACAAAATTGTAATAACAGCGTAAACTCTTTCTCACTTTCTTATGAACTAATGGATTATTTTCATGGTATTGAGATAAATACATAAATCAAAAGATTGTTTAAACTAAGGATATAATCTTATTAGAAGACCAAAAAATAACGTAAAAGTTAACTTACTGACATATAAACTTTCCCCCATGCAAAAACCCTATTGCTGCAACTTAGAGTAAATGTTCGGTATGGTCTCCACCTACTTCTATGCCTTTTCTAATTCTATTCATAAAGGATTTTCTTACATTGAAAAATACATTTTCCTGTGAGTTTTATATTTTGTCCCACAGTTCTTCTCTTGAGTTGATAGTATTTGCATAGACTAAGGATTCATATATCCCCACACGTAATAATCCAAAGGATTATAATCAGGGCTTTTTGGTGGCAAAGCAAACGCACTTCCGCGACCGATCCATCTGCGTGGGAAAGTCTCATCAAGATAATTCCCGATTGCAATGGAGCAATGAAGGGGAGCTCCATCTTGCATGAATCACATTCTGTTCCATATGTCTAGCATGAAAGCATGTAGTATATCAGTAAGAATATTTTGAAGAAAAAACAGATAAGACTGTCCATTTAAATTTGGAGGAAGGACAAATGGTCCCAATGATTGATCGCCGATGATATCACATCAAACGTTAATCTTAAATTCTTGGTGAAAATGCTTTTCTTTAACGGCATGAGGATTTTCTACTTCTCAGTAATGGATATTTTTCCAGTTAAAAACGCCTCGGCGAGTAAAAGTTGCTTCGTCGGTAAATAAAGAGTTTTTAACAAAATATCGATCCCTGTTTCCATACCTATTTAGAACAAATTGATAAAATTGTAGCCTTTGTGGAAGATCCCTTCGAAGTAAGTTTTGAACAGGAGAAGCGTTCTTTACGTAAGACTCTTAGAACAGACTGTTTACTCACCCCTGTTGCCCCTGCTAAACGACTTGCGTTGACTTGAGGATCTTCATCCGTATAAACTAAAATTCCTAGTTCTTGATCTGGAGTAATTCGTTTCGGTCGTCCTACATCGTTTTTATAGCGAAATGAACCCGTTTCTCCCAAACGACGAAACAGATCTTTGAAAATCTTATGTTATGGTCCGGCTGTATTCTATTTGGATATTGCAATATCTCTTCGCTGCAGCACGTCTGCTAAAATTATTTTGTGCGTAAACACATATCATATCCCTCATTTCCCTATTTGAAAAATTATTATGTCTAGGCATTGTAAATAAAGAAGTTAAAGAAATTAGCTCGAGGAACATAAGAACAAAATAAAATGATTAAATGATGTAAATTACAGAACTAAAACGTAACCAAAGCACATTTTTCAATCAATACACTTTGTTTCATTAAATTTGAATTTGCCTTTAAAAAAATTATTGAAGTGTTTAACGGCACTTTTCTCGAAAACGGTTGGAGCTATCAAGTTCTACCAAGTGTACCTTTTATACATGGAAATGACGCCCTCATCAGATTTTCTGAGCAGAAGTACCACAACGTTTCGTAAAAAAAATATGAAAAAAATTCATCATCAGATACAGGTCCTGCGGCGCCCTCTATAATCTAACGTGATGTAATACATAAATTATTGATCTTGAATTAAAAAAATTCCTCTACTAAATTTGGCGAAGATCAGTCAAGAGGCTATTGAGTTATTGCAAAAAAACGAAAAAACAATTTGAACTTTGACACCCTGTATCTGTTTCCACAGCAACATTTTACTGAAGTATATTTGGTTAAATCCTCATATTCTGGCCCAAAGAATCTACCCCTGAACTATGGAATATTATTAATGGACCATCCTGTATATATAAAAACACAAAAAAGAAATATTTTGTCAAAAATGAAAAAAAAAAAATTGAATTGAATATACTCAGTCAATAAAATAGGAAATACATAAATAAAAAATATATAGGTACACTAAAAAAAATAGGTAAAATATAGGTAAAAGGTCCAAAACTGCGGGTGCAGCGAAGTCATAATAAAAACACATAAAATTAAAGGTACCAAATCGAACCGGTACTTATTTAATGAAAAAAAATCATCAATCTCATAATAATTTTTGTCCAGCAATATTTTTCTCAATTTTAATTTAAAAATATGTAAACTCGGAGAAAATTTTATCTCCTCGCTTAGTGCATTAAAAAAATTGCAACCATTGTAGTAAAAGCTTCTTTGATACGAAGCTTTTAGGCAAGATTGCCGCTGTAATAATAATTTAAACCTTGTATTGTGGTTATGGCTGACTTGATTGGCACAAAACTTATACTGATTCTTATTAACAAATGTACAGATCTTCAGAATGTAGACATCTGCTACAGTTAATATTTTCAAGTTTTAAAAAGTAGTACGACAGCTCTCACGAAAGCCTAGGCCAGCAATGATTCGCATAGCATACTTCTGCAGACTGAATACGATTTATATGTACACTGTAATCCCAGTTCATCATAACATATCTCAAATGTGAGTGCAGTTGTTAATAACATTTAAGTCATTGTCAATGATTAAAATATTTGTATCATCCGCATAACAGACATAGTGAATATTTGGCATTTTATTTAAATATGTTACTAAATTATTAGCAAAAATATTAAAAAATAGGGGCCCAAAACAGATCCCTGAGGAACTCCATGCGTTGTTAATTGACGTAAAAATGGCAACGTAAAAGTTTTCCTACTTCAACTCTTGTTTGATTAATATCGTCAATTTCATTCTAATATGAACATATTTGAATAACAGTACACAGAAAATAAAAAACACATCACTAACTACTGATTTATTAATTACTAAATTACAATACCATAATAAATCCTCATAATTACACACTAACTATAACTATCAAGTACTATAAATTCACTACTTGTTACTGTTCTTTATCTTATCTGTTCACTTGTCATCTAAAATATAACTGACTGACTCCGTGCATTGGATCCGCTTCTTATATATCCGTGGCGTTTATTCTCGATTTATCTATTTCACTCCAGACTGTTCCAGATGACTTCTTCTTTCTTCTGGTTCGGATGATTCTACCGTTTTCTAGCCCTCTGTGGTAATGGCGCCATCTCTGAACTAACTGGCAATCTACCGTTTCTACTGATTTACTGATAGCTAATTAGGCAGGCATCCTTTTACTCCGCTACTAGGGCGAACCTCTTTTAGTAAGAGGGCCTGGTTGTGCATATATCGTTTTATATGGAATAAAGGCGACATTTTTTGTACATAATAGAATTTGCAAGAATAAGTCAGCTCACAAAAAACCTTTTACTTCACATATTCAGAAGTAAACTTGAATAATGTTGGTACAAATAAATTTTATCTCACAATATTTGTTGAACCAGTATCATAAAACAAAATATTTAACATTTCACGGCAATATTTTTATTTCTTATACTTTTTCTCCTCCAATGAATGGTTTACAAGATAAAAGTGAAAAACTAGCGTTAAATGTCTGATAGGGGTGGTTTTGCCAAAAAAGAGACTTTCCGTTCCTGAATGGGGTGGGAACTTTTCAGATATATATCTCTAATCTTATCGACTGTATACATCTCAAGTATTATTTATTTATAAATTATTTCTTCTTTCAGTGTTTTTTAATCTAATTTTTTATTTTTCCATAAGTTACCAAGAGTATGCCGATTTTGACAGATCATTATAAAATTGGTATACAATCAAAAATTGATGAGAGAAACATACAAACAGTTTATGGTTAGAGAAGAGACTTCAGCGAGGAGAACATTTGGAAATTAAAAATTGATCTGATAGAAAGAAACTGGGATACATCGTCGACAGGTATTAATGTCGTATACACCAATTTTATAGGGAGTATTACGTTATCTATAAATATCATATGCCCAGAAACTAAGGCCAAAATGAACTCGTATCCATGGACTAACAAAAATGTTAGATCAGCCCAAAACGGCCTATAAGAGGTTTGTGACACCAAAATCTTTAGAAGACTATGAATATAAAGAATAAAAGGAATCAGGTGACATATAGAATACGACTGGAAAAGAAAAAATATTACTAATCTAATATTGATAAAGCCAAAGGCGACAGTAAAAAAAGGTGGATGACGATGAAAGATTTAATCAACTGCAAAAAGGGAGAACTGATACAACAAGATCAAATTGTATTTGATGGATACACAGATCAGTTAGAAGAGAATTGTAATAAGTATTATAGCGTCAGCATAAGGAAAATAGGAGCCATTATAGAGGACAAACCACTGTATCCTACATATAGTTGGGAAATCGACGAATTTGACCTTTCTATTTTAAAAAAAATCAATCTGAATAAGCTATAACTTAAAAAACAAAAGTACCATTGATGAGTGTCTTAATGTAAAACTTTTGAAACATTTATTTTGTGCTATTGGTTATCATCCATTTCTAAGGATAAAAAATGTGTCATTAAGAACAGGACGTGTGCCATCGGAATTAAAAGTCAGCGTTATTGTACCGATTGCAAAAGCTTCTGCTCCTACTAGTCCAGAGCAGTGTAGGTAGATAAATGTATTACCTGCAATAGATAAAATTCTATAAATAATAGTGTGCGAACAACTAAAAGCATAGTTTCTCAGACAGCCAAGCAGCCCTTAAAGTTCTTGTATCCTATCGCTGTAATTCTAAAACAGTGCCAAAAGGGTCCGATCCAATTGGGTAGGAACAACAAACTGATTCTGGTCTGGGTGCCTAGCCACTCTTGGCTGGAGGGCAACGAAAATGCCGCTTGCCTAGTTAGAGAGGATGTGGCATCAAAATTTATGGGACCAGAACCAGTTCTTGGTATATCTTCAAGCGCTGCCAAAATAAATATCCTAGACTGGGCCGAGATCAAGACTTTGCACGATTGGCAGGAACTACCAGGATTAGCTTATTCGAAGGAATTCATTACATATTCTTTGAAATCAAGAGCTAAAAAACTGCTAGAGTTAAATAGGTTACACTTAAGGACTCTAATCGGCCTATACACTGGGCACTGCAGATTAAAGCATCACCTACACAGACTTGGAATGCCGTCCGTATCTAGAGGAAGGTGAAATGGCAAGGCATGTCCAGCAGCAGAAAGCGGTTCTGATTATTTGGCAAAGGACAGTTTTTACCTGAGGATCTGGACAATCTCTCACCCAACAAGGTTACCAGCTTTATTAAAAAGCTGAACCTATTGGGTGAAATATAAATTAGGAGTAAGCCACAATAGACCGATTGGACGTAGTGGAGGGTCTGGTATAGACCCATTAACATTTCAACCTAACCTCAACCGATGCTATCCTGCTAGATCATTTGAGTTCAAAATTAATTTTTCATAATCTCTGTATAACACCAATGTGTTTAATAAAACTACTGTAACTTTGAGTGTTTATTGGTCGATCTTTCCTGTTGCCCTAACTTTGTTTCCATATGGTGTCTGAGTGCCTGATGGTAAAACCGCTGGATTCGTGCAAAAAACTTGTCCTTGGAGTTTTTGTCTGAAATATGCCAGGATCACATTCTGTGAAAAAACTAGAAACATTAATTCATCTTGTGAACGAGCATTAAGATTAAGGTGTTTGTCTTTATAAGACCGCTAAGTTCAACATATTCATCCATTACATGCCTTTCTACAAATTTACCATTAAGTTTAAGTTGCTTGTGATTTATTTATCCACTGAATAAACATGACTTACAAACTATGTTCAAAGTAACGTAATTTTCTGCAGTTTGATATAAATGTAACTACTAAGTATAATTAAGTATTGTATTTTACGATGGCAATATAATATAACGTCTTAACTTTTAGTTTTGTTGAGATCGGAACAGTTTGGAATAATTACTTAGGTCATGTAGGGTAGTTTAGCTACTGACAGCTCAGCAGTAAAAGCACGTCTAACATTTCATAAAATACTTGACAGAGAACACATAGAAAAACAGGAATGAGACATAACTTCAACAGTGTTTATGATCTTGGATCAAGGAAATTAATTAAAAAGTTGCATATACCCATTTTATTAGTTAATAGCTGATAATGTGATAAATTAGTAAATAACGCCTTAGTAGAGTAAACTTTACGATCAAATACTGTAGAAACTATTGTTAAAACGATTGTTTAGAAGATTGAGGATTGCTTACCCAGGATCCAACGTACTAACGGATAGCAAACCGAAGACCATTGCAGGATAGGCCATTGAAAAATACTACCGCGGCTATAACATTAGGCTGTGCACAAATGTTGTATGTACAGAGGGATAGCGTGCTAGAATGTTCAATCTGCGTGTGGCAGTTAAGAGACATGTCCTATTTACTTCCGAAATATTCTAATTTCTTTTATATTTTCCAACCGATCGATTTTTTAAAAATTTTATACAAGTGTTGCCTACATTACGGACACGGCTTTGGTCTGATTTTGCTGTGTTCTGGGTTCGATCCTCGGCACCGATAGTGGCAATATTGGTGGGTAATGGAACGTCCATTCTGTGTTTTTTCAAATGTGTTACCTTCTCCCGGACAGCATTTGGTTTTGGATTCGAAGGTTATGTTTATTGATAAAATTTATTACAAAATCAAAAACTTCGCACGCCTCTTTCAATTACTAAAAGATTATTCTTTATTTCTCATCCCTCTAAAGGGTTGTCATTCCTTGTGGCACGCTCGCCATAATTCCGTAAATACATGTTTATGCCTAAGTTATTTTATGTTAAAATTACAGCCATTTTACTGTGATGGAGTAGAGTAAAATAAATAGCACTAAGTATACATAATGTTCACTATTTCAGTGGGATTATGTTAGTAATGTCTAAACAGTAAGATATAGAATGTCGGTTAAATAACGAAAACGTTTGCATTTTATAGCTCGTTAACATGCAGTTTTAAAAATTTTCAGTAGCTTCAGGGAGAATCTGAAAATAGTGAAAACTTCTGTTATTGTTTTACCGTCTGTCTATTTTTTGTGGGCTATATTTCAGTAAAAAGACATTTGAAATCCATAGTCTGCTTTGTGAGATATATTACAAAAACCTGAAAAATAAGAAAACCATAAACGGTTATAGCTTCCTTATTTGATGGGATCCCAAAAAAGTTAAAAAATTCTGAAAACGCAGTTATCTTTGACATACGCTCTTGTGCAAAAATGAAAAGAACAAATTTTAAAATAGGCCATGACACCATTAAATCTGTTTATTTTTCTCTTTCCAACGATATAAAACATGTCAAATTTTAAATGATAGTGTCAATATTTAATATTTTACGAAAACCACAATTCATATCACTGAATTTTAAAAATCAGCTATGCCACGATTAGTGAAAAACAATGTATACAGTTATTAAATTGATTAAAATAATAGTAACTTGTAATTCAGCGCTCGGCGGGGCACATAACCCGGAGAGTAGCTGTTGGTTGCAGTCTGGTTACGTTCCTTATAATAATTTTTTTTTTTTTTTAATACTTTATTTAGCAATCAGAATTTTGTATTATTCTATAAGCTAAAGAGCTAACGATCACTAGATGTACTAGTGACTACATAACATTGATCAGGTTGATATCCAGCGATATCACCTCTATAAACTTAAATTAGTTCTACTGGCCATAGCTTTTTAAGCCTCTTGTTGATCACTGGTTCCAGGAGTTCTTCCATTAACGGGTTTGGGTGGACTTCTATAACTTCATGGTGTGTGGTGGCTTTTTCTTGGATAACTTCTTTTACTATTGGGACATGAAGATCTACATGTAGCGTATGGTTTGTTACATACCAGGGGGCATCTACAATTTGACGGAGTATCTTTGATTGGTATCTTTGAATAATTTCTATGTTCGATTTGGAAGCGCATCCCCATAGTTCTAATCCATATGTCCAGATGGGTTTGATGACAGATTTATATATTAGAATTTTATTTTCTAAAGATACTCGTGATTTTCTACCTATCAACCACTGCAGTTCTCTTGTCTTGATTTCTACTTGTTTTCTCTTTTTTGTGATATGTTGCTTCCAAGTGAGTTTGTTATCTAAGTGTAGGCCTAGGTATTTTACAGTTTGTGTTTGTGGTATCTGTACATCGTTTATTGTGACTGCAGGGCATATTTCTTTCCGAAGGGTGAACGTAACGTGAGCAGATTTGCTCTCATTAACTTTTATCTTCCACTTCTTCATCCACGGTTGAAAACTATTTAGATGGTTTTGGATGAAATCTGAGGCTATTTGAGGATCTTCGTGACAGGAGAGAATAGCAGTGTCGTCGGCAAATGCCCCTGTTTGTGGTTTGCTCCATGGGTAAGTAAGTAAGTAAGTCTCAAGAAGGCACAAATCATAATGATTGGTAAACCAGGAAAAGAACCGACAGACGTCTGCTCTTACAGACCCATAAGTTTGTTATCGGTAATCTCAAAATTGCTTGAAAGATTAGTACTCCGTAGACTAAAAGTCGACGTACCATCAGAAACTGGATACCAGATCATCAGTTTGGATTCCGCCAGAAGCATTCCACAGTGCAACAAGTTCACCGAATAACACAAACCATTAATAAAGCACTAGAAAATAAACAATACTGCAGTGGAGTCTTTCTTGATATTAGCCAGGCATTCGATAAAGTTTGGCATCCAGGATTAATTTACAAAATCAAACATACTCTTCCGTTATAATAAAATAAGGATTTTATAGAGGAGTTTGCGACTAAAAATATTATGTTTTAATGTATACAGTTATTAACAAATTTGACCGATTGTCACTATTGTATGTTCTATGTTGCGTTGCCGAGTTCTAAGTCAAGCTTTATATCAGTAATTATGGTGTACACTAGAAATAACAAATTGGATATGATGACATGATTAACATTTATTGTCAGTGCAATTATGACGTTGAGATGGCAGTCGCAGTTTACGGAGACGGATTTCCACATGCTCTGCAGCCAAATCGAACTATGTTTAGGAAGTTAGTTCAAAATCTAAAAACGCACGGTTTATTTTCAAAAAAAGTAGTAAGGCGAAGGCATATTGCAGATAATGTAAGAAAAGTGAATAGAGTATCGAACTATGTTGACCAAAATGAAGAAACCTCTTTGAAACAAATTCAGAGAAAACTTTGCATAAAAAGAGACAGTGCAAGAAAAATATTTAAAAAAAAACGCATTTCGATGCTACAAAATGAGGAAAGTTCAACATTTAAATGAGGGAGATAAGCCGAGAAGAGTAAGATTTTGTAGATTGTTGTTAAATAAGAAAAGGAATGACCCGCTAATGTAGCAAAATTCTTTGTCGGACGAATCAAATTTTTCTAATAATGGATTTTTCAATAGAAATATGAATTATAAGTGGACACGAGAAAATGGACATTGGTGCAGAGAGACTACTTTCTATGAAATATTTTCTACGAATGTTTGGGTGGGTCTTTTAGGGATTAAAATAATTGGACTTTTTTTTTATCGCAAATTAACCGTTCGTAAATACCTTAGTTTTCTGCAAAAAGAATTTCAAGATTTTCTTTATGAATTAACAGTGGCAGAAAATTAAATTATGCATATTTTCAACAAGATGGGGTGCCATCTCCCACTGCTGTAATATTTACAAATTATTTAAATCAAGTTATGCCAGATAGCCGAATAAGTACCTATGGACCCATTCTATGACCAGCTCGATCACCAGATATTAATCCCTTGGATTTTTTCGTCTGGGGTTACATTAAAGACAAGGTATTTCAAACTGCCCCTGAAAATATTGAGGATATAAAAACCAGAATTAGAAACGCATGTGGGGCAATTACTGCTGAAATGCTCCAATGTAGAGCACGTTTGTGTATTAAAATGCATGGTGCACAATATGAGCATTTATAATTAGAAAAATAAATACACACATTTTCTTTTCAGTATGGTAGTAGGTAGTACTGTTATACATTGTTTTTCGTTTTTTTAGGATGTTCATTTTGTACTTTTATTTTTATTTATGAGATATTTGTTGGCTTGTATTGAATTATAATAAATAATTACTGAATTATAATTATTATAAAGTGAATTTTTACTATTATGGCATAGCTGATTTTTACGATTCAATGAAATGAATTGTGGCTTTTGTAAAATATTAAATATTGACACTATCAGTTAAAATTTTTGTGACATGTTTTACATCGTTGGAAAGAGACAAAATGAACCGAATTAATAAATTATATATTATGAAACTATAATAAATAAACATCTATCCAATGGGTTCATGGCCTACTTTAAGATTTGTTGTATTCATTTTTGTCAATGAGCGTGTGTCAAAAGTCAACTGCGTTTTTCGAATCTTTTGATACAAATTATTATTCTTATTGTCTTTCCCGTCAACTTTCATCCCTTTAACTTTTTTCGTATCTCCTCTAATAAGGAAACTATAAACATTTGTGGTTTTCCTATTTTTCAGGTTTTTGTAATATATCTCACAAAGTAGGATATGGATTTCAAATGTCATTTTACTGAAATATAGCTCACAAAAAATGGGATAACTGTTTCTACAACTTCATTCATCTACAATAGATATTAAGCGAGATATTTAATTTGGCCCTCGTAAAATAGAAATACGGTATAATCAGCAAAAGAGAAATATTTATTTCATGCTTGTAAAATAGAATTATTTAGTTTGTATCCAGCAAATGCGCGAGTAACATAAATAAAAGTATTACAATATGTGTTTTATTGATAAAAGAGCAGTATATTACAATTGCCAGTTTTGCTAATAATAATTTTAGATAAAGTTAAATGATTTTTGATGATGAGTTTAAATAAATTTTTATTATTTTGATGCTAGGAAGAAAATTCCTCCGTATTCTAGAAAACAAAATCTTTTGCAAGTATTTTACGCGTATTTCACAATAACTTAGTTGTGCACCATCGGGGCTTTATGCAAAAACAAAAATATTATCAAGCTGACATCATCAGAAAGTGATTGGCATTCAAATATAACAGTTATAGAGGCTGTCCATTTTATCAGGGCCCTCGAGAATATCTCACTTAATATCGGTCGTGAAAAAAAATTATTTTTATGAAAATTGTGCCGATTTATATAACCTACAACATGGTTTAAAGACATTTGAAATCCATGGCTAGAGTTATGGTGGAAAATATCGAAAATGCGGAAAACGTCTAGGTCAAATATCTCCGTTATTTGAAGAGGTACGAGAAAAATTCTAAGGCGAAAATTTTTTGCAAAACAGAGTGTCTCAACGAGGTTTTATCTAATTTTTTTCAAAACCGCTGTATTTTGAGACTTACTCTTCAGGCTGTTAAAAAAATAATTTTGAAACGGGCGGGAAATGACGTCATTAAACAGAGTATTTTCCTCCCTTTTCAACGATATATCCATATTTATTCATTGGTACTACGTTAGTAATTATAAAAACATTTTTTTAAACCAATAATTTTTTTTTTAATAAGCATTATACTTGCCGTGGAAGTATGATTAAATAAAACGATAAAATAATTCAATAAGTTGTCTAAATCTTTGCTATAATAAAAAATTAACATAACTAAGAAGAATAAAGTAAATTCAGGTAACAAAAACAAAATAATAATCAAGAAAGCAACATGGAGCAATTATGAAAATAGTATTCGCAGTTATGCCAATGTCTTTACCAATTAAGTATAATATCCATTTGTTTGTATTTAATGATTTCACTATTATTTCAGTTATTTTAAAATAGTGAAAATGTAAAAATTAAATTTTGATAAAAGAATTACGAATAGTATAATATAGAATGTTCACCAATTATATACAAATCTTACCCAACCAACGAATAATGTTTGCATCTAAGGTTATGTTTGTAGAGGATGCTATTAAGAAACAGACTTTAACAGTCTACAAATTCTTATAAACAAATTGGGGACATCACAACTTGAAGGACAAAAACCCGGGGATAGAGATATATAAAACGGTATTGCTGTTGGTATCGAATAATTGCATTGTACAAGTCCATAATGAAGGAAATAGCCTACTATTCTACCAATGGGAAGAAGATAATAAGTAATTAAAGCTAAGAAATTTAATTTAACTTCTCTGCGTGTTTTTCATGTGTCTCACATGAACCATAAACAAACTTTAAATATTTCAAAGTTACGTAAGTCTATGATAATTCTCAAATAACATTTGGACGTCTAACCAACGTCGGAAATTAATGTCGATATAACGACCTTCCGAACTGAATTTGCATCAAAATGGGGAATAAAAATTTGAGTCATTTATACGTCAGTAACTTTATGGTAGTAAACATTCTTGTCCTAAATGCTACGTCGTCTGTAGAGCATCAATAACCTACAAGGAAGTCAGATTTAATATTTTTAATGAGAGTTTTATAAATACTTCTAAATACTGGCTCCCTCTTTGTAAATTGTAGACAAATTTATAATTATAGTTTCCACAGCATGAGAATAAACACAACTGAATAGCCCATGGCGCTTACTTCGTTTGCAAGATATTTATGGAAATTATAGTTTAAAAAAATAAAAAAATACGCTTTAATAACAAACCGAACCAAAAAGTAAAAGCCGCTGCCCAAGGAATCATTACTTCCACATCCAGATTTTGTAGCCAAGTCTTATACACACTAAATCCCAATGTAATGTTTTATTTCCTTTAATAATAGAGTGGGGGCGATAGAGGGGGTGGCAAATGTAAAAGAAATTAGAAGCCCTACCTACCCACTAAATCCCAATATAATTTTTTGTTCCCTTAAACAATAGCGTGGGGGTGGTAGAAGGGGTAACTAATGACAAAATAAATTTTAAAGGCCCTTGGTTCTCGTACACACATTAAATCCCAATTAATTTTTTACTCCCTTTATTAATGGGGTAGGGGTGGCAATGGGACTGATAGAGGGGGGTAGCTAACGCCAGAAAAAATTTTTGAGACGTTTCGTTCTTGTATACACACTAAATAACATTTTAATTTAGTTTAATCCCTTTCATAATAGTGTGGGGATGGTATTGGGGGTGGGAGTGAGGGTGGGGGGTAGCTGATGCCAAAAAAAATTTGAGACCTTGACTCTTCATACATGCCCTAAATTGCATTTTATGGACTCTTACCTACTTGCTTTGCCTATTTACCCTTATTTACTCCATTTACCCCCGAACCCTTCCACGGAATTAGGTAAAAATACAATCTAGTTCCAGATCTCGTAACAATACATAAGTGTACCAAACTTCAAGTCAATATCATAAACGGTTCCAGAGTAAACGTGCGCACAAAAAGGTTACAGACATACAGATGGACAGACAGACCAACAGACAGGAATTTTTTTTGCTCAAATTTAAAATCTCGACGTTTCATGACATTATAAGCCTATTTCAAAAAATAATAATAATATTTTTTTTTTGCGTTACTCTACTTCCACTGGGCGTGGAAGTAAAATAATGTTTAAATATAAAGATACTTATTTTATTGTAAAAAGCGTGGGGTGCTTGATATCAATTGTTTAAACCCCACGCTTTTTACAATAAAATAGGAACCTTAATATTTAAACATTATTTTTTACTTTTTAGTTCGGTTTGTATTAAAGCGTTTTCATATTTTTTTTAACTATAATTTTTTTTAGTCGCCCACTTGCTATTCATCCTTCGGCACGTTTCTCACCAACAATAAAATATATATTAATGACAGCGGCGCCTCCGCCAAAATATCGACAATATATTAGTCATTTTTAAATTTTATTTTATCCTGATGATCCTGGTGAGGACATTAGGACAAAGTTGTCAAATTATTATATTGTCATCTGTCCTTGATAGTTGTGCAAAGTTTCAGTTTAATCTGACGTTCTGAAGTGGGTGAGAATCACGTTCAAAGATTCCTTTACAAACAAACAAAAACATGTGAAGCTAATAAAAGTGTGTTAAAAATCTATATATTTCTAGATTGTGTAGGTCAGCAAGCCAAAATAATTTAATTTTTAAAGCATTTTCGCAAGTTCCTCTAATTCAAATTTAACAACATATTACACACTACGTACTACTATTATCCCGTTGTATAATCTCTTTATCGGAATTAATAAGCACGTTAATTATTATGCGATAGCATACTTGCTAGAAAAGATCGAATTCGAGCATTAGTGGCACGAATAACAAAACTCATATAATTAATGAAAAAAATATCGCAAATTATATAATATATTTACATATGAGAATAATCGACTGTTGAAAAAAGCCTGAAACCAGGGCAGTTGGGCATTCTCTACCTGTTCAATGCAGGCAGCGATGCAAGCGTGACTTTTGAAACGAGGAAGAAGAAGAGCCTCCTCCTTTAGTTATTTGCCATTCCAGCCAAGTATAATTATTTCCTGACGGCATATTTCTTTATTTCCTCTGAAGAATGTAAAGCTCTATAAAGACTCGCAAACCCTCCCGGGCTTTTAAGCACGACTTCTTAAGTTCACAGCATGATCATAAACTTACAGAAAGCTTCGTTTCTGTGCCAGGTCCGGTGTCATACTACCTAGTAAGCAGGTTCACAGATATGTATGCAATGAATGTAGTTGTAAATGAATGGGAAACTACAGTATAGAAGGGATCATCTAAAATGTGTCATATTTGTAATTATATTCTAAGTTTATGGTGCTTAATTTATTTCACATGCAGTATGATCTTAAAACTTAGAACAAATTCAATAAAAATAAGTAAGTTGGGACATAGGTTAAACGGATGTAGTAAAAATACGCTTTATGAGCGCACTATCAGAAATTTTAAAAGCAGATAAAAAGTAAAATATGCAGCTATTGCGATGAAAAGTATTTATAGATTACACTAGGAATGTTGTAGAAATTATGGACAATTCTTATTGTGACAAAAGTAGTCAACGCAAGTGGCTATAAAAATCAAACCATCTAAGTAGTGATAATAATAATTGTAATTTATTGACCAATAAGATACTCGGAATAATGTCACAAACAATAAGGTTACAACATAAAACTTGATATGAGAAATATAAGTACCTATATACACACATTTGTAATTTGTCGACCAAAAAGATACTCGGGGTGTATATAGCATGTCACGAACTAAAAGGTTATAACATAAAATTTAACAATATGAGATAGATTCGAACAAGTGGGTGTGTGGGTGTGTCAAACGATTTATCGAAAAAGTCTAAGAAATATTGTGATTTAAAAAGTTATATTGTGCTGGGCAAAACTCTTATTGTTCAATAGTCTCTGTGAAATATAAATTAAGGTTGGTGGTCTCATATAAACATTATATTTACATTTATACGAAAAACATAAACTATAAACAAACACACAACTAGTGACATCTTCGAAATAATATACAACCTAAACGATATTTAACAATCAGAAGCTGTAATATAAATTTAAGGTACCTACCACAATATTCTTTGCTACATAAAAGAAATCTGCAAAATCATTAAAACTATAAGAACTGTTAGAAATAAAAAGTACCTAATCTATATGACAAAAAGTAATGACTACTGAAAATAATATATCAAATACGGATATATATAAATTGCTACAGACTATAAGTTTAGATGTTAATAATAAACTGGAAAGTCTTGAACACACATTTAAACAGGAATTTAAATCTGCTTCAAGTAAAATCGAATCGTTAGAAGAAGAAAATAAAAAGCTAAAATATCAATTAACACAGATTCAACGCCAGCAAAAGAAATATAATTTAGTCATTTATGGAATAAAAGAAACGGAAACCGATTTATTCAAAGAAACACAAAAATTAGTGCAAGAGAACTTAGGCTTGACATTACTGTCTGGTGACCTTCGGAACATATTTCGGATGGGAAAAAGAGATAATAGTAATCATAAACCTCGCCCAGTTTTAATAGAATTTGTATCATATTATAAGAAGTTGGAAATTTTAAAATGTGGACTGAAACTCAAGGGAACTGGATTGTATATGTCAAATGATCTAACTTCACAGGAACTTGCTGAAAGGAATATTTTAGTAGAACATTTAAAACTAGCCAGAGAAAAGCAATATACTGCCAAAATTGTTCGAAACCAACTAATGATAAATGGCGAACTGTACAGTGTTAGAGACTTACAAAATAAACCAGTTACTGCATCTACTCTACAACTGCCAGAAATACTTAAATCTGCCAGTGCCCCCTCGACACCGAATAGATATAAGGATACTGTAGAAGACATCTTTACTGAAGTAGAAACTGAGAATCCCAACATAATAAATACTGACAACGAAACTACGGAAACGCCACAGAAAAAAGAAGAATTTGTGAACACAGATAACAAAATACTAGGGAAAAAAGCTGAGAAGAAAAGGATAAACACAGAACAAAAAGAAGAAAAAGAAAACACAGAATCTGTCGCTGAACGTATCCTTAAGAAAAAGAAGAAATAATATATATAATAAATATTTTCGTTCTATTCCTTCTTTTTCTCATAGTTATTTATTTTTATAATTATATTTCATTATATATTTCTTTCTTTTTTTTTACTTATTATGAAGAAAATTAAAATAGGTCATGTTAACATAAGGTCACTTCTGCCTAAATTTAATGAGCTTCAGGTAATGTTACCCAATTATGAGCTATTCGGTGTATCTGAAACATGGCTTTATAATGTGCCTTCTGAGTCAGTATCGGTAGAAGGATATACATTTATAAGAAAAGACAGGGAAGGGAGAGGTGGAGGCATCGGCTTTTACGTTAAAAATTCTTTGAAATATACAGTTGTAGACACGTCTAATGAAATTGAACAGATTTGTATTTTGATAAATGTAAATAACTCTAAATATTTCTTTTGTGTAGCGTACCGTCCACCACAACAAAATATAAACTTTTTTATTGACAAAATAGAAAATACTATTAGTACATGTATGGCAATATCTGATAATATATGCGTCATGGGGGATATAAACATTGATTTACTCAAAAATGACAACCCAAGCACAATTTTATATAACAACTTCTTGGACACACTAGGCTTGACTCAGATTATTAATCAACCAACTCGAATTACTCTCACATCTAGCACACTCATAGATCATATTATTGTTTCAAATAATGACCTAGTCTCAGATGTGAGGGTAGTGGATGTGGGGTTTTCAGATCACGACTTAACAGAATGCTCGATTTCACTAAAGGTAAATAAAGCTAAGCAATTTCTACACACATACAGGGATTACAGTAAATTTTATCGAATTTACTGTAATCTGAAAATTTTCTTTCGGACCTGCGGGTATCACCTATTGATAGTATTTTCTACACACAGAGTATTGACAGTAAGTTGAATATTTTAAACGATACTATATTAAACCTGCTTAATCAGCACTGTCCGCTTAAAACTGCCAGAATATCGAAACCTCCAGCACCTTGGCTTACTGAAAATATAAGATACTTAATGTCCTTGAGAGATAAAGCAAAAACTAAATATAAAAAAACGAAAGAAGTCAGAGATTGGAATTATTACAAATCAATAAAGAATTATCTTAATGTAGCTATACAGAATGAAAAAAAGGCTTATTTTCAACATAAATTAGCTATAAGCGATAGCAGACAAATCTGGAAAGAATTAAAACATCTAAATATTAAACCTCAGAAAAATAGTAATATTCCCCCTGAACTGAATAATGTAGATTTAGTTAATAATTACTACATTAACTGTATACCTACTAGCAACGTAAGTGATGAAAATATTGTACGTTTTTACCAAGACAATCAAATGAGCGCAATGGAACAACATTTTTGCTTCCGGTTGATTAACGATGACATTATAATTAAAACTTTAAACGAAATTAAATCATCGGCCGCTGGGTATGACCAAATAAATATCCACATAATCAAATTGTGCTATCCATATATAACTAAATATTTAACTCACATTATAAACAGTTGTATATTAGAACAATATTTTCCTGATAAATGGAAACAAGCCTTAATTATACCCCTTCCGAAAATAAGCGATCCTTCCGAATTCAAACATCTAAGGCCAATTAGTATATTACCGACGTTGTCAAAATTATTTGAAAAAATCTTGAACATGCAGCTAAGAGAATTCATTACCACTAATAATATCTTGCCGGATATCCAATCAGGTTTTAGGCCTGGTTATAGCTGCGCAACAGCTCTATTGCAGGTGACTGATGATATTCTGGAATCAAGTGACAGAGGTTTACTGTCAGCTTTAGTTTTGCTAGATTTCTCAAAAGCCTTTGACACCTTAAACCACAAAGTTCTTTTTGCTATCTTGCACTATATAGGCTTCGGTGTAGAAGCTATCAATTTAATAAAAAGCTATCTCACACATCGAGTACAGAGAGTCAAACTCAACGGAGTTATATCAATACCTTTGCCCGTTGCTGTTGGTGTACCACAAGGCTCAATTTTGGGCCCCTTGCTGTTCACCTTGTACACTAGTGTTTTTACTCAATATATAGAATATTGCAAAGTACACATGTATGCTGATGACCTTCAGTTACTTCATAGTTTTTCTGCTACTCAGGTTCATGAAGCAGTTCATAAAATTAATGCTGACCTTAGTACTATAGCTGACTTAACTAGCCAACATCATCTGCATATTAATCCCTCAAAATCTGTAGTTTTGCTGCTCGGTAATAAAACTAAATGTAGTATGATAGTAGATCAAATGCAAATTAAAATCGATGACTCTGTCATACCGTTAGTCAAAAGTGCCAGAAATTTAGGTCTAATTATGGATGCTACATTTAGATATCGTGATCATATATCTAAGTGTCTCCAACAAGCCTATTCAAAGCTAAAGTTGTTATATCCCCATCGGGCTTATTTAAGTAGGAAATTAAAAATTCTTTTATGTGAGACCCTTGTGTTGTCAAATTTTAATTATTGCTCTCAAGTTTTCTCTCCGTGCATTGACACTATTACTTTGCAGAAAATTCAGAAAGTACAAAACTCATGCTTGAGATACATTTTTGGAATTCGAAAGTACCAGCACATTTCTCACAAATTAAAGGACTGTAAATGGCTTAACATGACTAATAGATTCTCTCTCCATTTGGCCTGCCTATCTAATAAAGTTATCGTTACCAAACAACCCTCTTATCTCTATAAAAAAATAATATTTAGAAGGAACGCTCACAATTTAAATATAAGGAATAAAAATCTAATCACACCTCCAAAGCATAGAACCTCACTTTTTAAAAGAAGCTTCAGTTATAGTATATTCAAAAGCTACAATAACCTCCCTTCCCATTTGCAAATTGAAAAAAATAACTCCTCCTTCAAGCGGAAACTGCGCAGGATTTTGTTAGATGCACAGACATATAACTAAGTATTGACTTATAACTAAGTATTATATTATTGCCATATGATCTTATGTGGAAATAAATTTTCTCATAGCGTTTTTTCGGGCATTTAAATGTTGTTAATTTGTTTTATGTAAGTAAATATTCTGCTATTTAAATGTTGATGTTAAACTGTAATTTATAATTGTTTTATTGTAACTTATACTGTCTATTGTAGTTAAATTGATTAATTATAATTTATATCTACGGGTTAAGTGTAAGAGCAGATGGTCAGCGTAAGGCTTACCAAACTGAACTTCGCCCTTTCTTTGAATAAAGACATATTATTATTATTATTAAATACAAGTTCCTATACGCACACATATCTATATACTAACATAAATCAGTATAGGAACGTAATACAAATATAAAAGTAAGAAAAAACCAATAAAGATTCACTTTTCCTGTAGATGCAATGGTTAATGGTGAGATAAAAAGGTACAGAAGTCTCTCAAAAAATTTGCGTATGCTGTAGGAGTATCGCATGACCGACATATACAGGGTGTCCCACGACGAACTGCGACGATCTGGATATATATTAGCAAATATTTCACATGTTCTTGATATAACTTTGTTACATTCTCCATAGATTATAAACAAATTTAAATAATTCTTGTGCGTATAATTTAAGCGCCCCGGCATGATAATTAATACTTGTCAAATGGTAAGTGACAGCTACATACATTTGTTTAGCACTCAACGCCGTCATAGCCAACTAAGAGTGATTGAACTTAAAATCCATAGCAAAATCCCCATATAAAAATATAGAATTGGCAGTATCTTGAAAAATAAAAATTTTCGGAGTAGACATCCATACACAAACTTACCCTTAGTTTTAATGGTACATAAGACAAGATTATAAAAATTGGGGATTTACATTTGAAAAAATTGATTGAGTGTTTTCTGAATTTCATTTTTATTCTTATTTTTTGAACACTCTGTATTAATACTTATCAAAATATTACAAACATTCTGTTAAAATAGGTCTTTCTCAACAAATAATCCAACCCATATTAGATAATAAAGGCTTCCTTATAGGAAGAATTGATAATTCTTTTAGGGCCTGCAAATGTTATTTTTGACATAAAAATTGAAATATGTCAAAAACGGAGACACTTAGGTATAAGACGTGATACACAAAATCGGCCTAAAATTTTACGTACAATCCAAAAATGTAATAATATATAGGGTGTCACATTTAAAATAAACAAATTGACATCTACTTCCAGTATAACCGGTATAACCGGGTGCCACCATCTTGAAAATATTTTAATCGAGTTGCCCCATAGATATAGTTTACTACCAAATTTTAAAAAATTTCCAATGTCTACTTTTCGAAATATTGATCGGCACAGTTCGTCGTGGGACACCCTGTATTTGCATATATTTTTGTATTTTGTGGAATTATTTATATATCTTAACTCAGCAGGTAATCTACTGCGCAGAACAGTGAAATTATATAGGCTTATATTAAAATAATGTTTTCTGATAAACAGCAAGGGCCGTATTTTAACTGTGATATTGTCACGTCTAGCGTAAGTAGTAAGGGAATAATTACTTAAAAAAAATAAAAGCATGTATAAACAATAACATTTAATTAACGGCTCAACAAATAGACGGCATATTACAAAAGAAATACATATAAGAAATGAAATATCACACATCAACAAATACAAACCTAATAAAGGCTCTAGGAAACAGTTCACGATTCATCTCTGTGTATTAATAGCTAAGATAAATGATTACATAAACGTTTTTTAAATACGATCAATATCAGTTTATTACGCTGGTAACCTTGCCTACACAGGGTAAATGCTTATTTGTAAATATAAATATACTTGAGGAGTATCGAACCAAAATAATATATATATTTTTTTTATATACATTTATTTAACGTCGGCCTATTTCCGCTACTGAGGCCTAACACCGACGCCTGTAGACGAGCTACCACCAACCAGGAATTTTGTCGAACCTCTTCCCTTAAGAAGAGTAGGGATCTTTTACTTGCCTAACATTTAATAGACAAAGGACCGACGGCTTTACATCCCCTCCGAAGGATGGTATATCTCCTATACAACCCTCGCTTAAGGATGTATAGCTTCCGCGCATACACTGATATACAAGCCGCTGGAAGATGTGTGAGGCGAGGACGCGGTTTCCGTTGGAATGGTCACCCTTCCAAGTACTAACTGCGCCTGTCGTTGCTTTACATCGCATACCGAAGTATGTACGTAGTAAAGACGCACCTACGCTCGCCTCCTATAATAATTTTTAATAATATAGATATGAAGTTTAGCTATGACTTGCTTGCTACGACCTTTGGTGAGACTACGCGCCATTACTTGACAAATAGAAATATATCATTTTTATATTCATTTCCTAACGTAATCTAAGTTCAATTTTAAATTTGGTATAATAATGAAATCGCACTCGTAAGTATATCCGATTAAAGACAAGCCTTAGAAAATACACAGATATTCTTGATAGTGTTTGTACACAGAAGTCGTTGATGGCGTTTTTTTTTTATCTAACCATAGATGACAAACTCGCGAAAATATATGAATACGACTGCAGGAAAACTTGTGACCGCCCTGTGAGACCTGCGCATTCGCCAAAATATAGAATACTTGTTGAAACCAATGAGTTTCAGTCGGTGTTTGCTGATTACGAACACCTACTTGAATGGCAGTTTAACAGGATCCGGCACAGTTTATAGAAATTCTCATTTATTCAAATATATTTGGCCAACCGTTATCCAACGCTGTAATACTTTTTCGTAACACTGAGGTAAGGCAGTATAGTAAACATTCTAATGATATTGAAAGAACGTATTATGAAGTAGCCACGACAATAGTTTTTTCTTAAATTATCAGAAGTAGGACTTAACAAATTTAATAAAATGTCTTCTTAAAGTTGCCTAACCCCGAATAGTTTACAAGACATACATTCCGATGAACCTCTGCAATTATGGCCAATATAGGAGCTGATCTCTTAACAGTGAAATGCGCCATGGTGGTTGGCGTTCAAGCAGCGTCCTCGAGTTCTACTGTGATGACTTAATGCACAGCAAAATGAACATGCAGACAATATAATGCATGCAATTGAGCCTTCAACAAGTAAATAGTACCGAAATGACGCACTGTCAATTTCTACGTGTGTGACAGTCACAGAAAATATTTCAAAAACTGACACTCCATATACTTTAATTCAAAACTGTAGCAATTTTAACAAATTATGATTGCAAATAGAAAATCTGTATTCGAATAGTAATTAATTTTTAATACTTATTTAGTTACTTGTTATATTTTAATTTGTAATAAATATTTAATGGCAAAATCCATTACATTTTTAGTTTTGAAGAAAAAGTGTGATTGTAGAAAAGGCATAGTGTGTTATGTGTGTAAAAATACAATTTCTCACTCGATTACATACATAAAATTATTATACTCGGTTTTAGGTATATCTTTACTTGTGATTTTACGTATCAGCTTCAGATTTTCAGATTTTTATACTTATTTGCGTACATATAATATTCTATTTATATTCTGTTCATATACAGTTTTACTTCTGTATAATTTTGACATGTCTAAGCGTTATGGTGTAACATTGTGACGAATAAAATTATTGTTATTATTAATACCGCCATTGTTATATATATTGTGAAATTTCAAACAATTTAGCTAATAGAGTATATAAATACAAAAATAAGAAAAGAAAGAATCATAATAAGAGATTTTCAAGAAGTCTACAGTAACTCTAATAAAAGAAAACCCATAGAACAGAATTCGTACATATTTTAGATAAAGTATTTAACTGCTCTTTAAAATTTGTATTATAAATTTTCAATCAATTCTTTTCAAATGAAGTTTGCATAGGAGAAAAAATCCATTCTAAAAGATTTTGCGAAAATTTCCCTTCCAGGGTCGATCCAAAGACAATTCTTTGTCGTATCAAAAATAATTCTAAATACAAAGTGTTCAGGGTAGCGAGTTGCGTAGAAAAACTTTATTTTTATAGAGTAACAGGGATGACTCCAGGGATGGCCCAAAAACCAGTTTCCGTCGAATCAGGAACTGTTTTAATTAAGAGCTGTTCAGTAGGGAAAATTACATAGAAGAAATATTTATCAAGGCTTACTTGCAAATTTTTCGTCAGAACACCAGCGGCGCAATTTTTCAAGGAATCAAAAAATATTTCAATTAAAAACCTTGGGATAGAAAATTCTGCAGAAAAGGTATTATTCTTTAGCATGTAATATTACACAGAAAACTGTTTGAAAAAATGCTTCAAATAAAAATATTCAATTCGGGGAAATGAATTAAAAATTTCTTTGCAAATTTCTTGTCCAATTAAATGCTGCCAAGGAAAATTGCGTTCTGTCTAATTTTACATTCTATCACAAATTTTAGAAAATGGAATGATAATCCCAATCATAATCATAATCACTTAATTAATCTTTGTTGCTATTATAAAATTGTTAAAGTAAGCCACCTATATTGCATAAAAACAAAATAAGATATAAAGCAAATATTATTAAAATTATGAATAGATAACAAAGATTGACCAATAATTATTATTGATATCATTTAATTGCTTGCTGGTTCCGGCGCCGGCACTGTCGGAGGAAATGGTTGTATGTCCTCGTTTTTTCAATGTGTAACCCCCTTCCGCACAAGCCCTGCCTACTGGAATTGGGGATTGTCTAATTTCTGTGGTGTTATTATTATTATTTTCTTTTATGTCATTAAATTTTTGGAGTTTTAGGGCGGCTTCAAATTCCGCCAGGGTATAGACACAATTGTTTATATTCTTGCAATTTTTCTCTTAAAGAATAGATTCCTTATATTTTGCAGGTAGTGCATTATAGGAAGTCGATCCGAAGAGAGAGAGAGGTAGATTTTTATAGTAGTTGTGGTTTTTTTTTTTATACATTTATTTAACGTCGGCCTATTTCCGCTACTGAGGCCTAACACCGACGTCTGTAGACGAGCTACCCCCAACCAGGAATTTTGTCGAACCTCTTCCCTTAAGAAGAGTAGGGATCTTTTACTTGCCTAACATTTAATAGATTAGGGACCGACGGCTTCACATCCCCTCCGAAGGATGGTATATCTCCTATACAACCCTCGCCTAAGGTTGTATAGCTTCCGCGCATACACTGATATACAAGCCGCTGGAAGATGTGTGAGGCAAGGACGCGGTTTCCGTTGGAATGGTCACCCATCCAAGTACTAGTTGTGGTTAACATTTGTATATGTTATCTCTGTTTCGAGTAGGGTAATTGTGAATCATTGTTATTCAAATTACTTTTATTTGTGTGAATGTATGTTAATAATTCATATAAATAAATGCCAGTGAAAGTTAGTAAATTGGGACAGCAAGTTAAATATTGTTGTATAATTCTTTTCTGTATTGTAAAATATAGTTTTTCTGTTAAGTGATTTCTCTGACTCGTTTTTACTGGCAGCAGATATTATTATGGTGGTATCATCTGCATACATAAACAACTTGCTGCTTTATACAAAGTGGCATGTAATTTATGTACAACAAGAATAGCAGTAGCAGTGGTCTGAGTGCACTGCTTGAAATGTTCTTAGTTCCAATTCGCATTCATTTGATTTGTGTTTTCTATTTTTATTATTATTTTGTGTATATAATAAAATTATTGATATTTTCTGGTATGCCCATACGATCCCGCTTCTTTGACAAATATATACGAGGATATACATGATCGACTGCGCGGAAGCTCGAGAGAGATTAACGGAAATTCCAACAACGAATTCTCTAGTGTTCAGTTTATCATCAATATGCTGTTTTACTTCAATGGTAGCGGTTTCTGTTGAATATCCGTCTCGCAAACCAGTGCCGTTTGAAAGATGGATATTCTTGCAAACGGTATATGACCAAGAAGACACTTTGTGGCATAACTGTAATTTTTTTTCCACTTCCGGAAATGACCCCAACTTTTGATTTTTAAATGGAACACCCTCTATATCATTATATTTTTGGAATTCTTCAAAAATTCTGAGTATGGTGATGCCCCATAAGTGACATTTCGACTACATGAAAAAAATTTGACTCGAAATTTGTTGGTATATCTAGAGTGGCCATGACTAGAAAAAAATGCTTGTAATGGACCGGTGTGATTGTGAACCTTCCATTTTTAGACGTCTGAAGGATTTTTATTATATTTTCCAAAGTGGATATTAAACGTTCACAAAGAAGGGTTCAAATCGACTGTTCCAGACAGAGAATAATACAAAATCTATATTTACCGTTTCGTTTTTGCTTAGCTGCTTCAGTGATGGTACCAATTGGACGTCGTAACACTATAAATCTAACACAGTAAATACTAACACTTTCTTAAATTTAAACCGGAAAAAGAGTTTTGAAACACAAGAAGAAGACAATATAAAGTTCAAAAAATATATAATAAATCTTTTAAAAAATTATGTTTTTACAGAACGTTCAAGAAAAATGTATTGACAAATTATAGTCTGGCCCGTGTAAAACATATAATGAGGAACGGAACGACTCATAATGTACCAACTATCATCCAATGTTTAGTTTTTAGCAAACGATTACACGAAAAGGTTCAGTAAAAAGTTCAATGTTTACAATTTTTTGTGGGCTTTTGCTTGCCTATCTGTTGACGTATTTTCAGTTCAATATCAATTTTAGTCGCTCCTCTGAGCTTAAAAATACTTGAATCGCAACGACTTTGAATTATATTATAACAATTATAAATTCATACGTTCAGGCAAGACGGGGTCCGTCCCATGCACGTTCGGAGTACATGGTAATTATACTTTTCTGACACCGAATCACTGAGGAACCGGTTTAGGGCAAATACGCTTATAACCCATCATTTTCGCGTCAAACTCCACTGCTAGAAAATGATAGGGTGCCCTCGACGCTAAGGGCTATTTTCGCTAAAACTTTCGAAATACTTTGACTTGTCTTTTGATAACTTGTCCTCATATTTAATACAACGCATGAGTTGCAGTGCTGCACAACGTGGATTCGTAAAAGGGTTTTCGTTATACTTTCTAAATTTTGTGGCCGGGGCGACATTACATCCCCGTGCAGCAACATTTACTACACTTTCTAAAATTACACTCCTTGATGAGTTTCCAAGATTTTGGCATAAAAAAAGCTCTCCGTAGAGCAAAAATGTGAATTTATATATAAAAACCATTTCCAACGGCATTTATACGTGAAGCACGCTTTTCATGCGAAATGTCATGTGAAGTGTCGGATTCTGTTACAGTTTCGAAAAATTCATCGACGGTTTTGGCGTGTTCTTTAACGTGATGTCAGAAAAATCAAATCGGGCATTAAAACTTGAGAATGTGTATTTTGTAGGCCATCAAATTTTCTTCATGGAGTCGAAATGATCTTTATGGGTCATCAACGTACTCAGAATTTTTCCAAAAATATAATAATATACAGGGTGTTCCATTTAAAAATCAAAAGTTGGGGTAATTTCCGGTGAAACCGGAAGTGGGAAAAAATTACAGTTATGCCATAAAGTGTCTTCTTGGTCATATAGTACATCTACCAAGTTTCATTCCGATATTCTGAAAAATAAGGGGGTCTACCATGATCCGTTGACACCCGGTATAGCGCTCTTTTTATTATGTTTGAAGAACGACTGAGAGTTGTGATTGTTCTATTATAAATAAAAAAGTACTGCTGAGGTACATTTTGGGACCAGTTTTCTTGCCTATTATTAAACCCTGAAGTATTGACCCGTATTTAAGAACTAGATTGTATATCATAAATCTGCCAAATTTAATAAATATCTCCTTGCTTCTTTGCCTTGCACTGAAATACAATTTTGCTAAATATTTTATTTAGTTTAAATATAAAATAAAATTCATTTCAATCATATTGAGGTTACCGCTTAAAATAATTTATCAAGATCTAATTTTATTTACGTGTCAAAAATATATTTCAAAATAGAGGACGAATCTGCTTTTTAATTTCTAGCTCTGGTACATATAAAATAACGTCACAAAGAGTTACGGCTGACCAATTCTGATACATATGCATTTTTTATTTATAAATTCAATGTATAAAGAGTGAAATTTAAAAGCCATATTCATTTTTAATTTAAAATGATTTATTTCAAACGACCTTTTCACTTTATGTCGCAAAGCTTATCCAATGAAAATACGTATGCAATATTTTACGTAACTTTAGTATTTTTTTAAAATTTATGTATACAAAATAACATAATTTCATAATCATTATAGATTTGTTAAAGTAAATTGAATAGATATCAGTGAATTACATTTATTCACAGTTCAGGGAGCTAAGGGCATGGATAATTTTTCAAAGGATTATTTTTGCTCGAATATTGAATTTAAATTGGTTTCTCTAATCGATCACATAGACATGAATACGTCTAGAATTATATTTCTCGGCATCGCACAGTAGTTGAAAAATGGTAACCGAGCGAACGAAATTATTTTACTATTCCAGTTTAATTTAGTTTCCTCATATTAATAATAAAAACTAATATATAAGAATTTTAGGTACAATAACATTGGTTTGATTCGTACAAGTACTTTATTTAATAATTTTCACCATTAGCATTAGTTACAATAGGGATTTTGAGCATTTCTATAACCTCTTTTAGTAGAGCATTGCTTCTTTTTTGTATTTTTTTTGTTTGTTCGTGATATGAGAATCCAAATAAATAAAAATCATGTGTCATGTGTTCGTTTCCTACCAAATTTTCGGGTGTTACATTGTCTGTATTTTTTACATTTTTATTGCGTGATTGTTTCGGTAATTCTGGTATTTAACCAATAAGTAATATTGCTCTATTAGTCAATAAGGCTCCTTGCAACAAAATCTCATCTTACTATACTATCAAATTTAAAATAGTTCATTTCTTAGAATACTTATAAATATTTTATTCTTCGACCTTTAAAATATCTGATAAATTATATTAAAAGAAAGAATTACTTAGCAGCAGCATTTTATTTAACTACTTTTATTTAGTTGAGTAAATTTAGTCATTAACATCAATTGTAATTTTAAATTTTAATAATTACATTTACCACAATAGTCCAACACTAAATATTTGGCAATGATAAAATTGTCATTTTACTTCACATTGTTTTCATTATAAATATTTCGAATCCGTTTTTCATTATTAGTAAAAAACCTTATGTATTTTTCTTTATATTATATTCATCGTAACATGGTCTAACTATTATACATCCAACTACTTGGAAATCGTTTGTACTCAAGTTTATACGAGGTACAGCATTGACTGGAATGTTTGACTCTAGAAAATAAGCAAACGTTAGTTTTATATATTTTAAACAAGAACGTATCCTACTTACACCTGCTTAATATTGAATTATTTTTGTACTGTATTACATAACGAGATATATATCATCTAGTTTATTTGTTATGTCCAGAGCACCTGGAACATCGAAAAAATGTTACTACTATAATATAACCCCAACATCATAACACTGTAAAGTCGGGTTAATTAACGTATACAATTTTCTTATGGATGATTTCTTATAATGTTTAATGTCTATGCTTTAGTGGAGGCTAAAAATTTCCGTTGTCACGGCTGTCAAATTGCTTTCTAAGTATATTCAATTAGTTATTCTGTTCTGATCTATAACTTTGATATTATTTAGATTTGTATGTAAGTCTCCTCACAGAACTTGAAGTGCAACATCGGTCTAATAAATAAAGCTGAGACAATAAATCGGTTAACTTATATTTATTTCATTTAGTTAAAGGGTTAAGTTGGTCAGTGGTATGCTCGAGTATATTAATGGAACACTCTCAACGCTATAACTGTTGTCGAATGTTAGAGTTAGCGACATTTATATCATAAGGTCTATAGTTTATAGACAAAAATTTGAACAATACAAATCATCATTATTTGCAAGGAAATAGCAACTAGAGAGGGATGCTATCGAGTCTGATATCGCGCTAAATAATGTTAGTGAATATTCGAAAATTAAGCAATTGAATATATATTATCAAAATGTCCGTGGTCTAAAAACAAAAACTCGTTGCTCGTTATAATGCGGATCTGACATGCAACTACGACATAATAGCCGTAATTGAAACCTGGCTAGACTCTGACATTTTTTGTGCTGAGTAATTTGGTTCAAATTACACAATCTTTAGAACAGAACGTAAACTTAGTCAAATAAATGTTACGAGAGGTGGCGGTGTATTAATTGCTGCCAAAATCTATATACAGCCATTCCAATCAGTCTCGATTGTTCTATTACTAATATTGATATGGTTGGTGCGAAAATTGCTTTACGAAGCAACTATATATATATTGCGACGTTTCGGCAGAATCTCATCTGCCATCTTCAGGTTCTCACTGAAAGCTGCCTACTGCTGCTTCTGCCGAAACCTCGTTTAGACAACCGTGACTCCTGGAGGAGCCGATCATCGATGCGGGGGAGCACCCGGAAGTACAACAACACTTCATTTAACAGTTCAGTTCGAGCAACGAGAAGCAGCAGTAGGCAGCTTTCAGTGAGAACCTGAAGATGGCAGATGAGATTCTGCCGAAACGACGTTTAGACAACCGTGACTACTGGAGGAGCCGATCATCGACGCGGGAGAGCACCCGGAAGTACAACAACACTTCATATATATATTATGGTTTTGTACATACCACCAAATCTTGGCGTACAAATTTATGAAACTTTTATTACCGGTGAAGAACAAGTTATTACTGTAGGCGACTTCAATATACCTGAATGTGTTAATTCTCTTACTAATAACTAGCAATAACATCTTTATCCTAAAGAATTTTTGTGAATTCTCAAATCTTATCCAGTATAATAGAATAATAAATACAAACAACCGTATCTTAGACTTAGTCCTTAGTAATCATAAAACAGATGTAAATAATTATTCTACTGACCACTTACTACCTGAGGACGATCATCGCGCTCCTCTGGATATCTATTTACAAGTAAAATAAAAATTCTGTTAATTCTTCTCCCATGGATAATTTTAGAAAAGCTAATTTCCATAAGCTCTACGAGGACTTAACTAATATTGATTTTGCTAGTACTGATCAATGTAAAGATGTGAATGAGGCATGTGATATATTATATTCTATCCTGGACTCTGTTTTCATTGATAGCGTCCCAAAAACTTTAGCTAAAACTAATAAATACCCACCTTGGTTTAATGGTAATATCATTCGCAATATAAAGACAAAATCAAAACACTGGCGCAACTTAAAAAAAATGATAACTCATATGAATTGAATCAATTTAAAATTCTAAGAGGAAACATAAAAATTGATATTGATAACGCGCACAAAGAATATCTTATCAATATTGAGAACCAAATTAAGTCCAATCCAAATCACTTCTGGTCATATGTAAACAGCAGTAAAATATATCCAATATTATGACCTATAATGACTCCATTTTAAGCGAACCACAAGTGACAGTTGACGCATTTGCTAATTACTTCATTTTCCGCATCTACAATCTTTTCTTATAATATAAATAGCACTCATTGTAATACTAACAATTTATGCCTTCCCTATATTACCGAAAATGATGTACTCAAGGCACTTAAGAAAATTAAACTCAAATCACTACATTTCCTGACGGTATTCCGGCATTTTTACTTAAAGATTGTGCCATTTTATTTGCAAAACCGTTAGCTAGTATTTTTAATTGGTCTACTAAAACTGCTACTTTTCCAGAAGTCTGGAAAATATCTAGGATCTGTCCGGTATTAAAAAAAAATGATAGATGTGCTATTGAAAACTATAGGCCAATAGTAATATTGTGCAATTTTAGTAAATTATTTGAAAACGTAATATACGATATTCTCTTTAATCACGTCAAATCTCAAATTTGCCTCGATCAACACGGATTCATGCCAAATCGCTCTATCACCAGCAATCTGGTGTACATTACTCATTTCATAGCTGAATATTTGGATGCTGGAGGCCAAGTAGATGTCATTTATACAGATTTTTCTAAAGCCTTCGAAAGACTGAACCACGGAATTTTGCTGAACAAATTATCCGAATTTGGACTAACTGAGCACTTCCTAAACTTTTTTCAATCCTACTTGGTAAATAGACGACTGTGGATTTTGGTCTATGGATATCTCAGCGACATCAGGTGTTCCCCAAGGTTCTGTGCTTGGGCCATTGCTATTTAATATTTTTATAAATGATATCGTCATTGGCTTACACTGCAAAATATTACTTTATGCCGAAGACCTAAAATTTTTTACATCTGTCACTAGTGCAGAAGACTGTGTTGATTTGCAAAACTATCTTGTACAACTATGGTCTTGGTGTAGCGTAAACCGGTTAAATATCTCAAAGTGTAGCTTTATGACATCCACTCGTGCACAAAATCCAATAAAATTTATTTATACAATTAATGATGACGAACGGAAGAGCTGTGGTCATTTCAAAGATCCAGGAGTTATATTCGATCCAAAGTTAGCCATATCAATCAAATCACCGCTAATTCCTTCAAAAATTTAGGCTACATTATCCGTAATTTAACAATATAAACTAAATTAAATACACTGAAACTTCTCCATAATTCATTTGTGAGGTCAAGACTTGAATATGCTTCAGAGGCATTTTCTTAAATACCGCTGGTTCAAAATTTCTGGGAATTATCCAGAAAGAGGTTTTCCAGATTGTGGCTTACTACATAGATTCAACATGAGTGATCTTCGACTACGTCGGGCGTATCACTTTCTTATATTCCTTTTTAAGATTTTAAATGGCACTGTTGACTGCCCTGAAATTCTTAGTTGGATTAGATTTCATGTGTTCCAACTATGATTCTTTATATAATAATATAGATATATTTAATACTAGTATATCCAAAATGCGAAATGTTGTTCTCAATTCTGCACAACAACTGTAGCTTCTAAAATATTAGATTACAACTTTTAGGACTATACTAATCGTAGATTTATTTTGTTAATTTTTGTTATAATTTAATTGTTTACTTTTAGTTAAGTTATTTAGTTTTAGTTATTATTTAGTTTTCTTTTTATGTTTGTATAATTCCTGCTCTATAATTGGATTTCTGTCTGGGCAGTCGTAACCAAAATAAATAAAGTAAATGACATAAATGAGGTATGTAATATTACGGTAATTTAACAGTAATTTATGTAAGTGACAAATTGTCATTTTACCATTCACATCACTGATTATAGGTATAGGTATAAGGGTTGATAGGTTTAGCTGCAATATTTCTTTACAAATCAACCCTTAAACATTTGAAATCAGAGAAAAAGATTTAATATAACACGTAAAAATATAGTCTAGTCTATTGAAAATAATATGTTAATATTCATATCCTGGGACCTACGTAGGCTGTTGTGCATTTAGCTGTATTATAGAAAAGTATAGATAAAATCTTACAACATTTCTTAAGAACTTAAAACAAAGTACTTAACCGGGGCCAAATATTATGAATAAAACTTGTTATATTAATTTATTTAAATTAAAACAATCTTGTTTGAGTTTTTGTAAAAAGAAAAAATGATAACCAATTAATTGTTGAATATGAAGGTTAATTGGTTTTACATTTTACATTTACATTTTGTATAGCATACTTATTTTGAGCGCGTCGGAAAATTAAACTATTTTTATCACAAAATTGATTGATGTACTATTCCATCTTCAGTATAATTCAGTACCAGTTCTTACTATTTCTTTTATATAAAATATATTATTATGTATTCCTGCGTCTTTTAAATTTGCATTTGATAAGCGAAATCTCCATAAACAGAACGCGTAACAATCTCCACGACGTTGTCAAATTGCATCAAATTTGTTTCGAATATATTGCCGCACACGATTCGAATTTAAATTACTCAGAAAACGATGGAACACTTTGACATATTTGTCGTTGCTATTAGCGAAATATATTAGAAATCTTAATAAATAAATCCAATTATAAAAATCAAGCTTGTCAGCCGGTAGAAACATCCAATTTATTTAATACCGTGGGAAAAGGAAAAGGATGAAACACAAAACAATATTATTATTCCATTCCGAATTCTCAGTTCACGATTCTTTTCTCTTATCCGGCACTTGGCAAACATTCGAGTCCCTCTGGCCCTTCAATTCAATCCTGAATTATTCTGAATCAAGGTTTCAGAATAACAACTCTCGTAACCAGTTTGGTCATAAGGGTCGTCTGACATGTTGTCGAAAGCTAAGGCGATCAGCCGAACCAACTCTCAGGACAACTTGTGAAAATAAAGTACATTTAAATCAGGAGACGGCAGGCTAATGTGATTGCAAGAGAGTGCGCTAGGAGGGCACTCGCTGAGGAAATAAGGAAAGTGGACGTGACGCGTTCACGACAATCCGGGTAAATAGTGTTCTAAATAAGACGCACATATTTAAATTCTCTGCTGAGCATCTCAACTTGGAAGAATATTATTTTAAACAATTTTCACAACCCATAAAAACTGATGTAGACGATATGAAATTTTTTGAGCGTGCGTTAATATACCTTTATGACCACAGATTTTTTAAAAATCAAATCCCATTTCACTGATAATAGTCGAAAGGCAATGATAAATATTGTCAGAACGAGTTTTTGTAACATTAATTAAAAGAAACTTATATATATAATACAGCATGGACAGAAAAAGTATGAATTATTTTGTTCAATATTTTAGCGCTGTAACGAATCATTTTTTTCGGGGAAATATTCTTTTAAAATTGATGTAACTTTAGTACTATTTTCCTTTCTCCCGGTAGTTTATAAGATAAACAAATATTATAATATTTAGATATTACTTGTCCTATTATTTATGTTACTAAGGTTTATTTATTTAGCATAACAACATGTTATCTAGTAGACTGTTATTATTTCCTAGTTTAGCGTATTCGCGCATTTATTAGACCACATCACAGCGCCAAGAACATACAAGTGCTGTAAGTGTTTCTTGCTAAATTTTTAAAGCCAGTGACGTAATGACGTGGTGAGTCCAGTAAATCTTCAATATTTTGAATTTTTCAAATTTAATTAAGTGAAAACAGTATATCTATGATGCCATATTGTTTTTCAGAAAAAGGGACAAAGAATCTGACGGCAATAAAATGAAAATGATTAGCTGATAATCACGGAAAGAAAATTATACTTTGAATATAGTAGAAAAGGAGCAGATCTTTTCAATCGATTAAAAGCCAATAAACAAATTTGACTTTGAAGAACAAAATACTGGCAAAGTTTGTTGAGCGAAAACAAACAAATAATATCAAACTTTATAAAAAGAATCAGAGTTTAATAGAATTACTCTCGCGGCTGGGAAATAGCCCAGTTGTCAGAGACTAATTTTGATGAAAAGTTAGAATTAATTGTTACCTCGCTAATTTTTTCGTGAAAGGTTAGTTTTTGCTAGTAGAAAGTGACTCAAAAAAGTTTACCAAAATTTACCCACGCGAACCCTTATAAACAACGCTCTGAAATGGAAAAACTTATTTTTTCGCTAATATCTCGAAAAATAATGAAAAAAAAAAAAACGGATAGCACCACGTGAAAGAGCGGAAAATCTTACAGAAAAATAGTATAAAAGATTTTCTTAATAAATGTTTCCCTTACGGTTCGCTTAATATTTCAAACGCGTCGCAGAGGGAAATGAAGCATTTCTCAACCGCCGCTGCATAATAAAGACAATTTGTACCCATTAAAACGAATAAAAGGTAATAGTTTAAAGAGGAAGAATTCAGCTTTCCAATGGTATACTTAACTTTAATTTTTATAATTTTTATTTCTTATAAATTGCACGTGAAAGTTAACTTTTATCATTTTTTTCCACTCTATATTAAGACATAAATTTTAAATAAAATACTACTTAAAAAAATCCTTGTATATATATCTTGTTTACACCTTAAACTTCAATCTAAGATTAATTTTTATGCTCTAAAGTATCCAGGGTAAAAAAAAAATATATTTTTTCCATTCTTTACGGTTAGGAAAATTTCACTTGAAAACTTGTCTAAAACGGTCAAATAAGGCTTGTAAGTAAAAAAAATATTTTCTTTTACCTATACAAGCCTTTTTTGACCGTTTTAGACAAGTTTTCAAGTGAAAATTTCCTAACCCTAAAAAATGGTAAAATATATATTTTTTTTATTGGCATTAGGACATAGTTCATACAGCCAAATATACAGTTGAATTTAGAAGCGGCTAAAGAGCTAACCCTAATTCTAATGTGAATAATAATTAGATGAAAACGATAAGGAATAACAGGGACACAGTTCTCGCCTAGAGGCCTGTCAATGCCATTTAAAAAAAACATCACAGGTAAGGCGACGGATCGATTACATGAGGTTAAACAAAGAATTAACAACTCTAAACCTAAATTTTTATGCAATGTTTGTGTAGGAATGCTATTAAGCAATGTGGAATCTCTGTTTTATTTAGGCAGAGCGAAGATAATACATTAAAAGGTGTATCCATATTTATTTTTAACAGGCTGTTATACAATTTCTTTGTTGCATCTGTGTGCTTCTTACAGTTAAGGAAAATAGGATCTATGTCACTCTCAACATTAAATATCTCGCACTCATTCTTAGGAGAAATTCCAATTCTATGTAGATGTGCGGGGTAACAACAATTTTCAAATTTTATCCTATTAATGATGGTTATACATTTTCTAGGTAGGTTGAAGTCATCATGCCAGAATTTGGATGACATTTCAGAATTTATTTTAGTACCTATATCTTGTGGGATTGTTGAAAGCAAATTCATGCCACATGTTTGACCACGATTTTTTCAGTAGATGTTTACAGATATTTACAGAGTCATCGTAACTTAGTTGTCTTGTAGTTTTTAAACTTGATGAGATGCTTTGCTTAGCAATTGTGTCCACTTTTTCATTAAAATAACTATCAGCGTTCGCTTTAACCCACATGAATATAATATGGCCCCCATTTAAATGTAACAGACGTGTAATTTTTTAAATATTTGTAATAAAATGATTCGCTGGGATGTTTGGAGGATGATTTTGGTAGAGAGATTTAAGAACGGACAATGAATCTGATATTATGATATAATGACATGTCAAATTTGAGTGAACTACTGCTCAATGGCTTTGTAAATAGCGTTTGCTTCTGCTGAAAATATGGAAGTTTCATGGCTTAATTTAAATGTGGCGGAAATATTATGTTGGGGTATTATATAAGCACAACCTGTTCCTTCGGTAGTTATAGAAGCATCCGTGTATATTTGTGTATAGTGTGGCCATTGATTTACATTTTATAGAAAAATGTAATGGCTATCCAGATATTTTCGCTATAACTTGGAATAATAGTTAATACTAAAATCAAAGAACTCATATTCAGACGTAGATGGATATAGAGGTTCAATAAATTTAAATAAGACATATGTTTCAAGGTAAGCAGCGCATAGATGCGGGGAATTTTTATTGCCAATATTTTTTCTGAAAAGTCTGAGATGCTTGTTTTATGTATTTTATTCAAAAGGTTGGAGTTCTTAGCTTTGGATTTTAGGATGAATTTCTTCGAAATATAGTCTCTTCTTAGCTGTAAAGGGGGTTCCAATGTTTCCACGTGCAGTGTTTCAATGGGGCTGGATGACAAAGCGCCCAGACAAATGCGAAGGGCCTTGTTCTGTATGAGATCAACTCGTTTGAGATTGGTATTTGAGGCCGCTCCGTAGAATATTGAGCCATAATCTATAATTGAGCGAATATAGGATCTACAAAATAATAGAGCAGTTTTTTTATCAGAGCCCCACCACGTTTTGGTAGCGGTTTTAAGGAAATTCACTCCATTTTCGCATCTAGATGCAATATTATCAATAAAAGGCTTCCACGTTAGTTTTTTAACCAAATTAATACCCAAATATAACTCCGCCTGTGGTAGTGGCTAGGCGGATCGAGTAGCTCAGTGACTGCTATTGCCGGTCCCAAGCCCGGACAAAGGAGGAGGGTTGGGCTAGGGGCTAACAACCCCTTCCCGGAAAAAAATTATTGTTACGAAAGTTCTAAGAAAGGATTCCGGACTGAAACCTAGACGACGACTTGGCAAGAAAAAGGACAAAGATTTGGGATTATATACGTGGAACGTGAGATCATTGTATAGACCTGGAGCCCTGAAAGCGCTTGTGGATATTCTGGATAAATAAAAAACAGACATAATAGCACTCCAAGAAATTAGGTGGCTGGGGAAGAAAATATTTCAAAAAGAAAAATATATGGTATACTATAGCTGCCACCCAACAGAACATAAACTTGGAACCGGGTTTATAGTCAGTAATAGAGTAAAACACCTGGTAATAGATTTTCAAGCCATTAATGAAAGATTATGCAAAATTAGAGTGAAAGGGAAATTCTTCAAGCACTCAATAATTAACGTCCATGCACCCACAGAAGACAAACCAGATGAAGAAAAAGAAGAATTCTATGAAGAGATTGAAAGACTTATACAGAACTGCCCGGGAAATGATATAAAAGTGATATTAGAAGATTTTAATGCGAAGATAGGAGAAGAAAATGAATACTCACCGACCATCGGAAAATATAGCCTACACGAGGAGTCGAACAACAATGGGACTCGCCTAATTCATCTCGCTGCCTCAATGAACATGGTAATAGCCAGTACATATTTTGAGCACAAAAAATACACAAAGGGACATAGGTTAGCCCAGATAGGAATGCTGTTAATCAAATTGACCATATAGTAATTGATGCAAGACATTTCAGCGACGTCACGGACGTATGTACTAGGCGCTAAGCAAATATTGATTCGGATCATTACCTAGTTCAATCCAGAATAAGGGCAAGAATCTCTAATGCAAAAAAGGGAAATGGAAGCAAAGAAGAGAAATTTAACCTGGATGCGCTCAAAAACCCTGAGACAGCTAGAAAATTTGAGCAAGAGCTTGAAAGAAAGGTAGAAGACCAAATGGATATCAATTGTGAAGATATTGATGAATACTGGGGAATATATAGGAACGTACTGGAAGAGGTAGCAACAGGAGTCATCGGAAAACAAAAACAAAAGCGAAGGGAAACAGAGTGGTACGATGAGGAGTGTAGGCAAGCAACGCAGAGAAAAAATCAGGCATATAGAAAACTTCAAGGCCGAAGAACAAGACAAGTAGAAGAAGAGTATAAGCAACTAAGACGAGACGAAAAAAGAATAATAAAACGAAAAAAAAAAAGGACATATAGAAAGCCAAATGTGAGAACTTGAAAGGCTTAATACCCAAAATGAATCGCGAAAATTCTACAAAAATGTTAATCAAAATAGAAAGGAATTCAAGCCCAGAATATCAATGATTAAAAGCGCGGAAGGAGAGATTATCAGCGAACAAGATAAGATATTAGAGAGATGGGCTGAAAACTTTGAAGAAAGATTAAACATTGGAAACCAGGGAGAAGCAGGCGAAGCAGAAGTACAGCTAGAAGGCACAGAGGATGAAAGCGAAAGAGATAGCATCCCAACAGAGGAAGAAGTAGTTAGGGCAATAAAAAAAACTGAAAAATCTCAAAGCCCCTGGCATAGATGGTATACCTTCTGAGCTGCTGAAATACGGTGTGACCAAGCTAAAACAACATATATGTAGGTTAGTAGCACTAATCTGGAGACACGTAAAACTCCCAGATAACTGGAACATAGATATAATTATACCTATACACAAAATAGGGGACCAAATGAAGTGCGACAATTACCGAGAAGTTACGCTACTAAACGTAGCCTATAAAGTATTGGTATACATATTATATGATCGCTTAGCTATATACAGTGAAGGAACCGTAGGAAAATATCAAAGTGGTCTCCGGAAGGGAAAGTCTACAACCGACCAAATATTTCTTCTCAGGCAGGTCCTAGAAAAGATATAGGAATACGGGATTGATACCCCTTATTTATAGACTTCAAATGTGCCTATGATAGCATAGACAAAAACGCACTCTGTAACGCGATGGTAGAATTTGGCATCCCTATACACCTAGTAAAACTAGTAAAGGCAACTCTCGCTAAAATCGAATGTAAAGTAAGGATACAAAACAGCATGTCAAGATCCTTTCAGACGTACACAGGATTACTTCAGGGAGATAGCCTATCATGTCTGTTATTCAACATTGCTTTGGAAAAAGCTATAAGAGAATTGGGCATAGCAACAAGGGGAACCATTGTAAATAGAAGCGTACGCAGATGACATCGATCTAGTAGCAAGGATAAAGAGAGAAATACAAGCCTTCAAATCGTTAGAAGCGGCCGCGAAGCGAGCGGGGCTACAAGTTAATATATCGAAAAGAAACTATATGAAAGTTACTAACAACACTCAAGTAGCACCACCCGAAGACCTGGTGATAGACACATACAACTTTGAGGGGGTAAGAGAGTTTATATATTATCTTGGATCTCAAATAAACGAAAACAACATAATAAGTGCAGAAATCAAGAGAAGGATATACTTGGCTAATAGAGCTTACTTTGGATTAAAAAAGCTTCTAACATCAAGCATAGCGACCAAAAAACCAAGATATTGATATATAAAACTCTTATTAAACCAGTACTCTCGCATGGACCATGGCAAAAAGTGATGAGGAGATGTTAGGCTGCTTCGAAAGAAAGATCTTGCGTCATATATATATAGAGGTGTACTGGACAATAGGACGTGGCGCAGGCGTTACAATTTTGAGCTATATCGCCTCTATGAGGAATCTGATATTGCCAGGTCGATCAAAATAAATAGGCTAAGATGGCTTGGACACCTTGAAAGGATGGACGACATGGAACCACCAAAGAAAATATTCCAGCAAACACCGGCTGGACAGAGTAAGAGAGGCAGGCCTAGAGCTAGATTTAAGGATCAGGTGGAGGAAAATCTAAGAATGCTAGGAATTAGAAATTGGAAAACCAAGGCGAATAATAGGGAAGAATGGAAACTGATATTAGAACAGGCCAAGACCCACCCGGGGTTGTAGTGCCAAAGATGATGATAATACCCAAATATTTTATTTAGTTTGTTATTGGAAATTTAAATTTACCTAATTATATGTTGTTAGAGTATTCAATATTATGCCTAATAAAAATTGTAGCAACCGGTTTTTCATCTGATATTTCAAATCCCTTATCCAGCATCCAGGAATCGCATTTTGTAATTTCATTATTCATTGTGCTTTTACGAAGATCAAATTTTTTATGTTCATATGATTAAAACAAAATCATCTGCATATTGAGTAATGTGTAATTTAAAGTTAAGATAATGGAAGTCGGCAGTATATACGTTAAATAAAATGGGGCTCAGAACCGAACCCTGTGAGAGACCCGACGATATGTAGCACGATGCTAGGTTTTCATTATTAAATTGCCGTACATATATTGCTCTATTAGAAAATAGGTTTGTGATAGTTGTGGCTGTATGAGGGGGAATTTTAAAATTATATAAATTCTTTTTCAGTGTATGGAGATTTACTGATTCGTACGCATCTTTAATATCTAAAAAAAATGCTGTAAGATAGTTGTTGAAACAGTCATGAATTTCTAAAACTGAATTGCTTACTGCGTCCAGTGTCCCAAACTTACGTTTAAATCTGAATTGGTTGTTGGGGAGCAAACACTTATATTTAAGCCACCACTCTGGCCTGTTTTTAAACATCCTCTCGAATGTTTTAAATATACATGATACTTTAACTTGGCGTGTGTATGTATGAGTTAATAGATCCGTACGATTTCATTTTCTCTTGTACACAAAGATCCAGAAATATTGTTCACGTAGACAATGTTTCTGGACTATTGCTTTAACTTTGTGTACAATATGGGAGAAAATGAAATCGTACGGAAATATTAACTCATACATACACACGCCAAGTTAAAGTATACTAGACTCTAGAAGAGAAATGGGTCTACATGAGTCCGACGTATTAAGATTCTTGTTAGGTTTAGGTATCGGAACAACAACAATTTTTTTCCGTGATTCAATGATTCGCCTCTTTGGAAAAATACCAATGATTTAAAAATTAATTTTTTTACCCTTGATATTTTAGAGCATAAAAATTAATCTTAGATTGAACTTTAAGGTATAAACAAGCTATATCTACAAGGATTCTTTTAAAAAAAATAGTATTTTATTTAATATTTATATTTTAATATAGAGTGGAAAAAAACTTTCACGTGCAATTTATAAGGAATAAAAATTAAAAGTAAATATGCCATTGGAAAGCTGAATTCTTCCTCTTTAAAATGCTACCTTTTTTGATAGCTTATTGTATGCCTTTATTTCCAAGTGGCATGGACTTCTTCATAGAATAGAATAGAATAGAATAACTTTATTAATCCAAGAGATCAAAACATTGATATAGGATAAGTCAAAAAAATTTACAAGTTATAAAAGGAACAAAGTAGAAAATATTTACATTTATATACACATATACATATATAAAGAGATGCAATTATTTACAAAAAAACTTGAAATTAATCATTAAACACAAGGTACATATTCAGATGTCAAAAATTCTTCAACCGAATAGAACGCATTACTTACGAGGTATCGCCTAACAGCAGATTTAAATTTTTGAATTCCAACTATAGATTTTATGTCATTATTTAACTTTTTATACAAGACTGCACCTATGTAATACGGATTGGACTTATATAATTCTAAATGATGCATGTTGAATTGAAGATTAGAACCGTGGCGAGTAGTATATTCATGGTAAATATTTTGCTGAACAAACTTGGATATATTGGTTTTTACGAAAATCAACACATCTAAGATGTACAAACATGGAAATGTCAAGATTTTATTCCGAATAAAAGTACTTTTGCATGATTCTCTGTATGCTAGACCAAACATAAATCGAATTGCTCTCTTTTGTAAAATAAATACTCGGTCAGATGTTACTGAATTTTCCCAGAAAATAATACCATATCTAATTCTTGCCTCAAAGTTTGAATAACAGAAGGTTTTTACGACATTTATGCTGACAATTTGGCACAATCTTCTTACTGCGAAACATAGACTAGCGCATTTCCTACAAATAAAATCTACATGTTTTTTCCAATTTAATGACATATCAATATAAATTCCTAGTAGTTTGAAATCAACCACTTGTTGAATAGATTTACTTTTAAGTTTTATCAGAGGACTAGATACATAATTGGATCCAATTGGATGAAATTGAAGTGAGAAGGTTTTGTCTTGATTCATAGTCAGCCCGGAGTCTCTAAAATAATTACTAATTTTTTCAAGGTTTTTTTCGAGTTTTGATGCCGTGTTCTCTATAGTTACATCGCTTACAATCAATGACATATCATCTGCAAAGGCACTGTAAAAAATGGGTATAAATTGTTCCACATCATTAATATATAATAGGAAGAGTAACGGCCCCAAGACACTACCCTGTGGCACTCCGATTTCGATATCTAGTTGGTTTGAATTTACGCCAAAGTATTCGACAAATTGAGATCTATTTGATAGATAGGATTTTAATAGTTTATTACTCTGACCGCGTAAACCATAACACTCGATCTTCTTTAAAAGAGTGTCATGGTTAACGCAGTCAAATGCTTTTGATAAGTCGATAAAAACGGCCATAACTTTGTTGCCCATGTCAATACCCTTATATATGTAGTCTAAAATGCTTACTAGTGCAGAAATAGTAGAATGGTTGTTCCTGAAACCGTGTTGATTCGGCGAGATAATTTTATTTGCCTCGAGAAATTTAATAATTCTGCTTGCTAATAATTTTTCAAAAATTTTTGAAAAAACAGACAGAAGGGATATAGGACGATAATTACTTAATTCTTTTGCATCGCCTTTTTTGAACAAACATATAACTTTTGAAATTTTCAGCAAGTTTGGAAAAGTACCTTCAATAAAACATTGATTTATTATGTGGCATAGAGGTGTTACAATCTTGTGTGCACACTGTTTAATTATTTTAATTGAAAAATCATCATGCCCAGTGGAATTAGAATTTTTTAACTTGTTAATAGTGTCCAGGACTTCGGAATCTGTAACAGCCTCGAGATAAATAGATTTTTCAGATCGGGTAATATTGATGGTATTCGTCACGTTGATGTTGTGTTCTGTTGATAACAAAGATTTAGGTAAGTTAACAAAATATGAGTTAAAGGAGTCAGCAATTTTCTTTTTATCTGATGTCTCCTCATTGTTTATTTTTATTGTAGGTGTTTCACTTCGAACGTTATTTTTTATACTGTTGTTTATTATTTTCCAGGCTGTCTTGGATTTGTTTTGAGAGTTTACTATAATTTTATCAAAATATAATCGTTTCGCTAATCTAATTACGCGTCGATATATAACTTTATATTTTTTATAGTATTGTTCATTAATAATACCAGCTTTGCGTAGGTTATGTAATTCCTTTAAACGAACAGATGATTTCTTAATGCCAGGTGTTAGCCAAGGCTTCTCTGTGGAACAAACATTTACATTTTTCGTTACTATTTTAAAAGACAAATTATAATAATAAGAGAAAATATCAGAGAAGGCAACAAATTTCATCAACCGTTTCTTCAGAAAAAACATTGAGCCATTTTTCGTCGCTTAAATATTTCATGAAACTCTTTATGTTATTCATTGAAAAAGACCTAAATTTGATATAGTTATTTATCGGAGTATTGTTTATTTCATGTGTTATTTTTTGAGCAGAATGGTCAGAGATCCCTGTATAGATTATATTTCTATCACGGACATTGAAATTTGTCAGAATATAATCTACAGCTGTGACTGAATTATTAAAAATTCTTGTTGGTTCAGTAAAAATAGAATGCAAGTTAAACGAATTAATCAGATCATCTAAGCGAGTTCTTGCATTATTGTTTGATAAATAATTAATATTTAAGTCACCACAAATAATAATTTTATGTACATACATCCGTGTTTGGTGCCCTATATAAGCACATCACACAATAGTTCATATCATTAATGGTTAACTTGATAGCTGAACATTCAAATATTTTATCCGAGCTTAATTTTGACAAGCTAGTAAAATCCGTTGCAGCAAAAGTATTTTTGACAAGAATAAGCACCCCACCATGCGAGTATGTGTTTCTACAGTAGCTACTAATAATTTTATACTCGCAAAATTGAACAAATTGAATTTCTTCAGGCTCGAGCCAGGTTTCTGAAATGCATAAGACGTCAAGATTTTCATGAAATATAAACAATTCAATTTCCTCAATTTTATTTTTTAAGCATTGTACATTATGATGAGCAATGTTTATACATGCAGTATTTTTATCTTTTACTAATTGCTATTCGACATAGTTTATTTTTGATTTCAGCCACTCAATTTGCCTGTTATATATCGCACATTGAATATTTTTTGCTGTATGATTTACATCAAGATTAGAGTTATACCGATTGTTATATTTCATACAATTTATACACTTAGTGGCGTCTTTGTTTTGACATTCTTCTAAAGTATGATCTTCAGCACACAAGGAGCACCCGTGTACCGGGTTTTTGCAATTTTTCGATATATGACCATATCCTGAGCACTTATAACAGCGTACAACATTGAAAGTCTCCTTTACAAAGCACTTTCTCCATCCAATAAACAAAAAACCATCGTTTGTAATTTTTTTGAATAAGTTAGGACTTACTTCCACAATTATATTATTTCCAGAGGGTCTCGTTTCTTTTTTCAGAATTTTAAAGGAGCTGTTATCCAACTGATCTAATTTATTTTCTTTTAAAATGTCTTTACATAACTCATCATCAGTTTTGGACGTTGTTTCTGCATTATAAATTTTAATTCTTGGGTAGAATTTATTGGGCATATTAACTTGATAGTCTGGGCCGATCTTTCTTTCCAAGTTCGTTTTAACAGCTTGAAGATTATTTTCACAGTTTATTACCACTTTGCCTGTATTGGTTTGCGTAATTCTATTAATACCGGGTCCTATTTCAGCTGGGTTCACATTCTTTTTAAACGTATTTATATCCACTTTTTTGCGTTTAGATTCAATAATAAGAACAGCAGACATTTCTGTTTTTCCTTTCATTAGCTTATCGGGGTATGAATCATGCGATAAAGTATCCTTGTTATTTATGCTAGCAGCTGACTGATGATTAGTTTTTGCAGAATTATATTGAGAATCAAAGGAGTGTTTAAAATCAGCATCGATATCTTTTAAGCGTAATTTTAATAGTTTGTTGGTAGTCTCTAATTCAGCGTTTAATTTATATAACAGTTCTAACTCTCGCTTTTGAAATTCAACGTCTATTTTTGATGACTCAGGTGTGTTGTTTAAGTCCTGCTGTTTATTTTCGATCAACTGAATATCTTCGGCTTGTTTTTAATATTAAAAAATTTATACACTAATTCAAAACATTTTGCGTGCACAATGAAACCACAATTTATACATTCCACATATGAACGGAAATTACTATTACAGAATTCACACCTTTTCGTAATTTTCAACGTAGCACTATTCTCTTCGTCTTCACCGACCGGAGACATGACTACTGATATAAAGATAATCTATGATTTGGCACCTCCAGTATCAATTCATTCCTAGTATTATATGAATGGTTATTATTTAGGGTAGGTATATATCATGCCATTGACTTTTAGCATAGATGAGCAACTGTAAAATAAATATACACGGCAAAGTTAATATATGTAGTTGCTTAAAAATATTTCTACAGCACGTTCTTTTGTTTGCCCCCATTATAAAATGTACCGCTACCGCTACCCAATAAACCATATGAAATCACAGAGTAAAACTGCGCGAAATAGTAAGTCAATAATACTGATCTACTTACTACATCTCGTAATTGATTAATACAATAGCATATAGGGGCGATTTTTTTTACTAACTGTATCAATATGCAAGGTCCATGAACAATTTTCTGATGATAAGTGTAAGCCAAGAAATTTTACACGTTACTCTTGCTTAAAATTTATTTAAAAAAACTTTTATACTATTTTTTTGTAAAATTTCCCGCTCTTTCACGTGGTGTTATCCATTTTCTTTTCACTATTTTTCGAAATATTAGCAAAAGCTAGCCTTTCATGAAAAAAATAGCGAGGTAACAATTAATTCCGACTTAAAGCCCCTGGCAAATGGGCTATAAATGTTTAAAAATTAGTCAATTTTATTTGTTTCCATGTAAAGTGGTGTTTCTATATTTTGCAACACCTCAGTCGGTAATCTACAATTCTAGCGGTATAATATATAATATTTTTGATCCATTTTGATGAGATAATTTTGTACTTAATTTCTATTATTTCTTTGTAAGCAAAATTATTTACTCCCCAAAAATATAAAAATGTAAAACATACTCGTATATCAGTATCTATAAAAGTGTCCCCAAGCACGTTCAAACCATAGTAACTTATCTGAGAAATTTAATTTGGGCCAATAAAACATTCATAAAGGAGAAGGATAGGCAGTGTTCATAATACGTGCCGGAATCCTTGTAATAACTGCTGCAATATCTCCTGTTGCCGACAGGTTAGATGGAACATCTAGACTCATAAGCATATGCCTTCCGGCTTACTGCGTTGGGGTAATGCATGTTCAGATAGAATGTCCTATAAACGCCAGTGAATTTCATGCTATTTCAATATCACATTCTTTTACTTTATGTGTTCAAAAATGTAGTGGACATATCTTGTAGGTACACAAAAACTAAATATTATTCGCTATAAAGCATTATTAAAGATTCCTGAATCAAACTATGATCCGCAGCAGCAATGCCCTATAGAATTCCATTTATATTTCATTTCGCTTTTAAATAAATCTGAGTTGGATTTTTTCATTGAATCGAATGGATGTGGATTTAGGAGTGCACGACCCAAACGGTATTGGAATTTAGTCAAAGATCTTATTAAGTAAATCAACCTCTTGATTCATGCAGGTAGGTAGGTATTTCCAAACTAGTATATTAATTTATGAAAATATTTTTGAACTAATTTTATGATTATCACTTTACCAAAAATAAATAAATAAACACCACAGAAGTTAAACAACTCCCAATTCCAGAAGCCAGAGGCTTGTGCGGAAGGGGGTTTACACATTCAAAAAACGCGGGCATTCAACAATATTCCTCCGACAGTGCCGAAGCCAAGATTCGAACCCGGTGGCGTGATACCCGTGTGATTAATCACGATTGCCACCTCGCATCTTAACCAATGCGGCTAGCGGCCAGACAAACATTTTGACTGCTTAAGCCACTGTCAAAAGTGCTAAGAATACCGAATAAACCTCGGAATAAACTTCTCGCAAATAGGATATCTACATACAGGATATTTCTAAAATATTGTGACATCACATGGGAGATTATAAACATCAATCTGGAATTGGTTAGGAGGGTGGTCAATAAAAAATATTGAACCACAGCACTTAGGCCCTATTGAGCTCCTTGTACATTCTCCCTGTAGGCAGACCCTTGCCTAGGCCTCCAACCAACCTAATCTTGCGAAATAGGTGATGCTGCCTAGGGATATCTCCATTTCATCGGCCAAAGTAAGCCAACGTTCTCCCAAAATGGATTTTCTGATTGATGAGACGGCAGAACAGTCACAGAGTACATGTTGAACCGTCTCATCTTCTTGTTCACAACCTCTACAGAGAGGTGTTTCGCTTAATCTCATATTATGTAAATGTTTTCTTAATGGAGTGTCCAGTCTGGATTCTCGTTATAAACCGTAGGTTCCTTTTGGATATTGCCAGGTAGTCCATTGCTGTACTCCTGTTGGGATATTTTAGTAGTTCCCTCGCAAGCTGATAGCTGTTTGTTTCATCCCACAGTTTCTTGAATTCATCGTGGGTGTTCTCTTTAATTATTTGTATTATCACCGTGATCGGTAACAGATTGGCCGGGCCTGGTATAAAGATACTTAGGCCTGCTGCCTTCTTGGCCAGTCTGTCGGCTACTTTCTTGCCACTACACTGTGCGTGTCCTTCCACCCAACATACTAGTATGTTATTCATGCTGGAGGAACCCACAAGTGCTTGGTGATATTCCCATACTGCTCCTGTGATAATTTTGTAACTTCTCAGGGCTAGTAATGATTGTCTACAATTTGTGTAGATCCTGATTATTTTTCCCGTAATTTGTCTACGGACAATCTCTTTTACGGCTATGGTTAGGCCCGCCAGTTCCATTTGTACTACGCTGGTTTGCCCATCCTTATCCCATTTATATTGGATTTGCAGACTTCTGGAATATATTCCACATCCTGCCCCATCCTTCTTTTTTGATCCATCTGTGAAGATGTTGATCACATCTTCGCCAGCAGCCTCGTTCTCACTATTCGTCTGTATTATGTAGGGTCTGTCAAAGAGAAACCGGGGAGAAATGCTATCAGTGCACGCCTGTAGAAGAGCCGTCTTTCCGACAGCCTCATTCCACAGTCGACTTCTGGCCTCTCCACGGCCTATATTTGGTTTTATGCCAACGGATTTGAGGCGTACCATTGTTGTCAGAGCCACTTCTCCTAGATATATATCTAGTGATGGCAGATACAGCATTACCTCCATAGCTCTCGTTGGCAATTCTCTGCACTTGGCTGAACTTGACCTTAGTTGTAGTCTGTTTGCTCTTAGGCCACCATACCACAGCTCCATAGGTTATCATTGGTCTTATGACGGCAATGTATATCCACTGACCACTTTGGGTTTTATTTCCCAGGTTTTCCCCGCGGTCCTCCGGCACTGTTCATAAAAATGTAACCCTTCTTTAGTTTCTATCTATGTGTAGATTCCATGTTAGTTTGGCATCGAAGGTTAACCCAAGGTATTTCACTCAACACTCAAGTGTTGTATGCAGAAGGGTAGGCGCCTACAATGCTCCTAGTTTCCTTTTCCTTGTGATGAGAACAATCTCCGTCTTTCTGGGATTGGCAGACAGGAAGTGTTCTTTGCACCATTTTTCGAATATTTTTGGGGCCCCCTGCATTCTTTCACAAAGGACTCCATCAAATTTTTCGCTAAGCATGATAATTAAATCATCTGCGTAGGCAGTTGTGTAGAATCCTTCTGAATTGAGGCGGCACAAAAGGCTATCAAGAATGAGGTTCCATAGCAGTGGTGATATTACACCGCCTTGCGGACAGCCTCTCGCGACCATTCCTCGTACAGAAGCATCTCCCACACTGATTTGTACAGCTCTCTTCGAAATCATGTTGGATATCCAGCTTCCCATGATCGTAGGAACATTCTTCTCCACTAGGGCCACTGTAATTTTGTCTATGGAGACACGTAAGGTGGACCCTTTATTGTCCAAGGATCTCTCAATCCGACTCGCTACTGCATGGCGGGCGGTGTCGATCGATCTTCCCGGGGTGTATGCGTGCTTGTTAGGATGTAAAGGGTTGTCTTTTACTACAACATCCCTTATGTGCTGTTCACATAGCTTCTCCATCGTCTTGAGCAGGAACGAAGTTAAGCTGATAGGTCATAGGCTTTAGGGGTGGTATAGTCCATCCGCCCTGCCTTTGGGATGAACACAACTTTCACTTGTCTCCAGGTCTCTAGAATATAAAGGTGTGCTAAGTACGCCCTAAATACTCCAACCAGGTGTGGCAGTAATTCATCCAGTCCCCATTGCAGTAGGGCGGAATAGATACCGTCAATGCCTGGCAACTTAAAAGGGGAGAAGCTCTGTATTGCCCGTCTTACTCTGTCCTCACTCACTATTTGGCCATTTGCAAATCCAAATCCGAGGGTTGGGTGTCGATTTCGCTTTGCCACTCCTTCCTTTCTGTTATCACATATCCCGGGAAGTGAGTCTCCATGAGTAACTCTAGGCTTTCACGAAAGTCGCTGGTTCTTGTACCATCACTCCTTCTTAATAAGCTGAGGTCATGGTCATGAAATCTTCGATTTCCTCATAGTGGGTTCTCCACGCATCTCTTTGTCTCTGTCTGACTAGTCTCTTAAACTCTCTCAGATTGGTTTTGTATGATTCTCAATCCGAGTCCTGTCTTGTCAGCTTTGCTTTGTCGATCGACATCTTAGCCTTTTTCTTGAGGTCAGTCAGCCTTATACCCATAAAATATATATAATTTTCAGGATAATATTAGTTTTATTGAATCTATATCCATCAAAATAGAAATTAAAATCATGGTTATTCGATGATAATATTTTGTTGATAAAATTGTATGTAAGTCTATATAAGTGAATATACTACATATTACTCCCCATACAAAAGTAAAAATAAAACCGCCAAAGCGTCAATATCAAAAATAACTTTTTTGACATTAGATTTGACAGATAGGTCTAGAAAATCATTTAGCAAATAGGTAGGTTTGACTCGGCCAAGACTAACAGTGAGGTTTTCCCATGTTTAACGACAGTAATAAGTTTATTTGTACGAAAAACAACTTGAAGAAGCTCTTCACACCAAAGTGAGAAATTCGGCTTAAACCTGTCTTTTGGTATGAAAATGAATTTACAGGTTTTAATGTCAGGACTAATAAATTTGTTTTGAAGAAGATTTCGTTTAGGATTTGTAAATTGTAAGTTGTCAAAATAATTTTCTAATTAATCAACAATAGTATTTGAGTATCAGAGTGTGATGTAATAAAATATGCATCCGGGAGTCGTAAGGTTTGGATATAAACAAACTCGGCAGATGAGCAAAGTAAATCATCCTTGGGCATGGCTCGCAAATCTAATAAAATTATTGACAGTTCATCGTACCAATGAACGGAATTAACTAGGGCAAGTAATGCAGTTTTTAAGGTTCTATGAAATCGTTCAACCATACCATTACTCTGTGATTGGTATGTGGTTGTACGAATTCGATGGAAACCCTACAATTTCGAAAACTCATGAAATATATTTAATTCAAACTGAACTCATTGATCAGTAGTAACATGAATTGAATGCCAAATTGACAGATATAACTTCGAAATAAAGTTTTAGCAACGGTTTCAGCAGTAATATTTGATATAGAGTATGTTTCCGACTAGCGGGTGAACCGTTTCACTACAGTAAGTATGTAAGACAAACCATGTGAAGGTGATAATGGACCAACAAGATCTATATGGACATGCTCAAAACTACCTCTCAGTATCAGCTATGACGTTTTCTACACCTTCAATATGACGAATATCACTTGTAATTTATGAAATATATTCCAAATGTCATATTTGATGAGGGGTTCTTTCTGCATTTGAAAATAACGCTTTTGTCAATGGTTTATGATCAGCATACCTAAAAAATCTAGAATCTTTTAAAATATGCTTGAAAAATTCGATTGATGTGTATCCACAATTTCTTGTAGGAAGCAGAATATCTTTTCGGAACATTATTTAATTTTCGAAAGAAAAGTCTAAACTTGTAGCAAGATTTCCAATTTTTTGTTCCAATACAGCACCCATAGATATATTTGAACAATCTACAGCTAAAGTAAGTGATACACCTTCATTGTAATTAGGATGGGATAAATCTATCGCATTTACTACAGCACGTTTAGCCTTCAAGAAACTGTCAGTGCAGTCCGCTAGCCAGGAACTTATAACTTTAATTTGATCTCGGACTAACTGAGCACTGAAAGTATGTAGATAAATTAAAATTTATGCAAAGTTAGGAACACAACGGTGATAGAAATTCACCATTCCTACAAATTGTTGAAACTGTTTAGGAGTTAAAGGTTTTGGAAAACCTTTAATGATGTTAATGCGTTCATTGATAGATGAAATACCATCCGCGGAAATATGATGATCTTGACGTCGGTCTGGAAGTTACAATATAATTTGGTTCTGCGGTTTCGCCACCAAAAGTGTTCTGCTCCAACTCGATTGGTCGATTCGATTATAGTTGTCCGATGATAATATTTTATTGATAATTGCATATTAATGAATTATTTTTGTTTATTCCTCACCATGACGCTTAAAACTATATAAAAAGAAAGATGGCTGAAGGAGCCTATGTAAGTGAATACGCTGCATGACACTCTTCGGCTGTAGATTTTTGACATCAAAACCAAGACAATTTAACCCCAAAAACAGGGGCCTAGCTTCTCCGTTTCTAAGATATAGAGTGTTACCAGGATGCTTTTATCCACCTAGTTTGTAGAAATCGTCCTCTGTGTAATACTTAGAACTTAACCTTAAAATAATTAGAGTTTAATAAATAATCAAAGTATCCCCATTATTGATAATGCTGAAAATCTAGGAATATCGATTCGACATTAAAATTCGAAAAGTATACTGTTAATAAGATTAACTCTCAGATTTCCCTTAAAAAATTTGTATAATTTAAAAAATAGTTTAACTTCAGAGAGTAAACTTAAATTTGTAATGATTACATTTTGTTCCCGTTTAATTACGGTAATGTCGTATGGAAATACTATATTCCGTATAGAAACCATACATCATCTTATTTAAATAATTCAAAATATTAAATATGGAATATCTCAGACTGTTACACATGTATACTTTCATTTGGAGAATATTAAGTACAAATTAACCGAACTATTTGCGGACGAAATTGGTTACCCTAATTCATCATCACAATACTAGGCACATAGATAATTTTTTGGTAAAGCAACATAAAACTCCAATTTTTCAAAAATCGGTTATGAAACGACCTTGATAATCATACTAAATATTGTTCCTATAGTAAATTCACTAAAAACCATAAAGAACATGTTGCTAGTCAAACGGAATGAGTAAATCCTCATCTGACTGCCCTGACCTGTATTTTTAACGTTCGGTATACGCCGAGAGACATTCTTTTGTATTAAATTCCCTTTTTTAATTTTGTCTTTATTTGAAATATCATACGGGTCAAAATTATATAAGAATATTCGTAGAATGCCACAAAGAACTTTCAGACGATATTCTTATATTTATGTTGCAAACTTTAATTATTTTATATACAATTTATCATTCACTTTAACAATAATTATTTCTTTTCCTTATTAATAAATTTCAGTTTTATCTATAGGAGACTGGTTTTAAGGGGAAAAGAGATAAATCTACTCATTTTTCACTATAGGTGGTGCCCACTTTACATCAATATTTGATTGTCTCTCTTTCCTGAAATAAAACAAAATTTGTCGACGTTTGAAAAATATAGTATATTATTATGGATATAATATCCATAATACTTATTCTCTTTCCACTGAAACATTTTGAATCTCTAAATTAAACAAAATAACATAATATAGTTTACTTGTTTTCATCAAATGAGTACATAACGTGTACATTTTTAAAATGAAATAGGAAATAAATAAATCCAGACCTCATTGAAAAATTATACCTACAATGCACATGACAAATATTGATTTGAATTAAATAACAAACCAGTGAAATAATCACACGACAAATTAATGTAATAATGATAATAAAAGCTAACGAACAAAGCTGAACAAAGCTTTAGTTATAACCTAACTAATAATGTTAATGTACTTACTCGTATATTAATACAAATATAAATATTAAGTTAAATTAATACAATTTCGGAATATAAATGCATAATATACATCAATTATGGATATAATATGCATTATTACATTAATTAATTATTAACCTTCAGTATTGGCAAAATTATGAATTCTGTTTTGATTTTGGGGTAATAATGAGAATTAGAACATAGCTTTTTATTTATTTTGTCCAGATCCGAAAGTATGGCAATGATGATATTTTCTATGTAGATATTTAAACTGATAATTCTTTTGGCTTTCCCGGAATCCATTTTGGCTGGATTGCATAAGAAGTTCTCTCATCTGCAACCCCTATCTATTCCTTTTTATAACTGTGTACTGGCTGACGTTTCTTGACTCATGCCTTATTCTAGTTGGTTCATTTAATTTTTCCTCAAATTTCATAACACATTGTTTACATTTGGTATGCTAGCTTTGAGAGTAGTGCTAAACTGCCTTGTTTGATCTATACCATTTGTGCTAGAGTTGTAGAAGCCTAACACTAAATAGAGTGGACAAGTGTCTATCTGCCCCCCAATCCAATCAAACTTTATTTATTAATTACTCAAGGGCACGACAGCTTTGAAAGTGAAGTGTTTTGTGCTAGTAAATTAGACACAAAAATAGTTAGGAGTGGCTTGAGAAGAAATTTATCAACTTTTTATATTAACGCCACTGTAAATGTCTTAATTTTGAAAGTGATCATTTCTGGCGTTAATACTGCATGCTAACAAATTGTGGAGAAAAGAAATACCCGGGGAAGGCTGACGTCAACCTGCCTCCCAAAATTATCTCTTCTTTACTATTTCTTGTAAAATGTATTAGTAAGTTATAAAAAAATAAATGAGCCAGGGGGGATCTGCATCTTCTGATTTTTGTGCATCTCTTAATAATTCTGTTACATCAGAATTTGATGAACTGGAAGTTGCCGATATACAGTATCTATCGAATCTCATAGTAACCTATATTCAACAATGATAAATATTTTGTTTTTGTTACGATTTACCTTTAAACAGCAATGATAATATAATTTATGTATTTTGTCTAATAATAATTCGTTACAAAACAAAATAAAAACAGAAAATTAAAATATAATTCGTAAATATTGTTCATTATTTCTGTGGTAGTTAATTTTAAAATCGCAATTGTGCATTTTATAGTTGCTTTGTAGTTTTAATAAAATGAAGCGGCATAAATTCCCTATTGTAAGGAGCTTTTAAGTTAATCCTCTTTCATTTTACAATATAATGCTGCCATTTCATCAATTTAAAGCTTTACTAATCAGGATAATATCTAAAACTCATTCGCATAGGGGAGCGTTCAATGTATTACAGAACAATAATACAATTAATAAAACATAAAGCCAACGCAGAGGTCATTAATTATGATAAATATAAATGTGTAATAAAAGACATACAATAAAAGGAAATAAATGCTTTGCCATCCATCAAGATGCACAATGTACATTTCCAAAACGATTGAAGATTCACCTATATCGTACAGATGAGAACAAATAAGCTCGAAACTACTCTGCGGCAGGCAATAACACGACCCTCACTGTAGTTTCTTTAGGATTAATCTGCTTGCTGGGGCTTATTGTAGTCAAATTTAATTTTGTGTTCTCCGATTGACGACCTAGTATGTCGCAAGTTATAGGACATCTTTTTTAAGGTTTTAAAAGGATACATTGTCCACCTGAATGGGTGACAATGAGTTTATTTCCTCATAGGAAATACTGGGTCTTTGGTGGGAAAGTGGATCAATGAGTTATGTGTATATCGCTTTACTTGCCATATCTAAGCAAATACGGAGCAGTGAGAAAGGGTTATGTTACAGAAAGAGTCAAGGCTGTTGTAAAAGAAGGAGCTATGATCCCATAACCTCTTCATCCACTTAAAATTATTACGTTTTATTAATTATGTTGCTGCGAAAAGTGGAGGAATATGAACATAATTCCTTTATTCGCTTCAAACCACGTTTCATTTTGACCCATGCGACATAACATAAAACATAACCTCAACATGTACGAGGCTTTTGATTGAATGTTGATTGCTAGCTGTGTTTTGATTAAAATTAAACAAAATATATGTTACCATGGAGAAAATTAATTGTGAAGAAAGTGACTGAAATATATAATAAGCAAGAGTTAAAGGAAATTATTGGATTTAAACTGTTATGTGAAAGTGATGGTAAAATAATCAATCGAGAGCCAAGGTAAGGAATTCGTGCTTGTTATTGTTCATAGATTAGCAATATGTTAACATCATTAATGAAAACATTTTTATCAGAAAAATAATGCATATAGAAAATAAAAATGCTTCTTTGCTGCAAGACTATGATATACAGATTGTGGCGACTTTAGTATAACGGTCGTCCATTTTGAACGCTAGGTATATGGATACTTTTGGCCGTAAACACCACAAAAATTAGACAACCCCCAATTTCAGAAGCCAGAAGCATGTGCGGAAGGGGGTTACACATTGGAAAACGCGGACATACAACCATATCCTCCGACAGTGCCAGTGCCGGGACTCAAACCCGGTAGCTGTTACCTCCTATCCCTCTCTGAACGTATAAGATAAAAGACAAATTTTAGTTTTGTTCGAGAAAAAGGAGACAATGAAAAATTGATATAGTTTTGGGCACCAGTCTCCTATAGACGAGACCGAAGATATTGGTAAGGGAAATTTAAAAAAGTGTGTAAAATGAATGATAAAATATATTACATAAATAAATAAAGTTTATAATATGAAGTTGCGAGCATAGATGCGTTTTTACTATGTACATACTTCGATATGCGATGTAAAGCAATGTTAGGCGCGGTTAGTACTTGGATGGGCGACCGTTTCAAAGAAGACCGTGTCCTCGCCTCACATATCTTCCAGCGGCTTGTATGCGCGGAAGCTATGCAATCTTAGGCGAGGGTTGTGTAGGGAATGTAAAGCCGTCGGTCCCTTGTCTATTAAATGTTAGGCCAGTCAAATATTCCTACTCTTCTTAAGGGAAGAGGTTCGGCAAAAACTCCCGGTTGGGGATAGCTCATCTACAGGCGTCGGTGTAGGCCTCAGTAGCGGAAATAGACCGACGTTAACTCAACATCAATAAAACTGTATTAGCGAAAAAGAATAATTTTATTTCCAAAATATAATAATGAAAATGATACCAATCTCCTAGATTTCCAGACTAAGTATAGTTGAGGGTCAAAAGTTCTGGTACTGCACTTCAGGCCCCAACTGTCTCGTAGAGCATCATCCAATCTAGATATATTTGCAATCTATTCTTGCAAGACGGCGTCTTTCAAAGGAAGTTTATGTGTAAAGATTGTAGAATAGTTTATAATCTTTTTGATTCTTGTAATTGACACAAAATCGAAGCGCCTTAATAAAAGCAGAGAAATATTATCCAACCATGCGGCTTGGAAAAAGTAATAATCGCAAACGTAAATACAAAATTACGTAGTAAAGTTAAACGTAAATACTAAAAGACTGATAAATAAATCTGCTTAATACGCAAAAATGTAAATGTATAAGTAAATATAGATTTATAAGCAAATTTAGAGTGAATGTAGAATTACATTAAAATTTAATGTAGAAGCTGATTTGAAAACTGGTAGTGTTAAACATAACGAAACATGGATATAAATGTAATATAAATTACTGAGGATCGCACAGTTAAAGTTTGTAGACTCAGATCAAATTCGGCAGCCCAATGATCCCTTCGTGATTTTAACTAATAAGACAAAAAAATTTATATTACAATCTGAAATACGGTACACTAATATACAAACTTGAAAAATCTTCTTTAACTAATGAAATGGAAAGCTATGAAATGGTACAAGTGTTGCCATCTGTTGATGGGCGACTTAAGCGCACAACCTCGTTTCTTAGTTAGGTTTCATTGCTCACAATTAAAATAGTGATAGGTATACAATCGATAAAAGGAATCTTTAATCAATAATAGTTTGACATTAGTTGCATAAAACAGATTAGATAGTTACTTTGCAATTGGTATACATAACCAAAAATACGAACTGTCCTTATAAAGTAAGTCGTTTACAAACTGTTTTGTGAGAATTCAGTAAATATATTACATTATACAGGATGCACCATATAACAAATGAATGAACATGTTTCACAGGTAAGGAGAATAACAACATGTACATAGTAAACAAAGTATAAAAATGAAATATAAATGAATGTAAATGTTTTTGCAGGATGACAATGGGTTCTGAAGCTGTAACAGAGATACACATAATTTAGTGTAAAAAAATATGATTGAGTTCCTAAGATACAAAAATAATTGTGAAATAATTTAGCAGTTATACAAAGAAAATTTCTGATAGTCGAACCAGTCTCACTTACAAAAACTGAATCCAAATACTATACAGGTCGTATTAAATATAAGTAAAACACCAGTTATTATATAAAACTGTTAAATGGACATAGGCCATGTAACATAGCGCGATACCCGTTTTGAATAATCACGATTGTCACCTCGCCCCTTAACCAACGCGGCTATCGGCTAGACAAATGGCTATATTTAATAAATATGTATATAATAGATATTGGTAGAAGGTTTTATTTAAGTAAAAAAATAAAACAATTTTATACATTATTAATATAAACTGATTAATGATTTTCCCCCTTCTGTCGTGTTAGTCGTCTGTCTCTTTAGTTTACCGATCTATGTAAAATCTATTAATAACTAATGTATTCGCAAATCTCATTAAGAATTTTTTTTACACGATTTAAGTAAAAAACCGAACATTAAATTGTGGTGTGTGTTTGTTGAAGTTTTTGTTTTCTGTTTCTTTTTGTTTGCATTAAATTTGAGCTGAAATTCATAACTTTTGAATGGGCATGTGAGTGGTAAGTAAGAGTTTGGTCCTAGTGATCAGTACCGCGAACCGTGAATCTCCGCAGCTAAGATAACGTACTCTTAGTTGACAATTTTCATGGTTCTTAAAGATACCTATCGTAAACTCACTTTATTGTTAATCGTTAAATATTTAATTTAGAGGTTTCTAATAGACGCATTTTTGGTGAAGATAACTTGAGAAAAACCCTTAGAGAAAAGATAATGTTGTTTCTGTATAGAATTATTTTTAAAGCTGCAGGTATACTATTATTTTATTTGTGCACAGTTCATATTGGAGTTTCTCATTTGCTTTTTATCCCAGTTGGAGTAGAATGCACTTCGACCAGCTGTGATTAGTGAGAGAGAAATTTCTTACTATGTGGCACGTCTGTAAAAAGGCAGACTATCTACGTGGGTAGTTCAAGGATGGTGAGATTTGATTCTAGGTACTTCGTGACGGCTCCATCTACTGGTATTACGACCGGAACTATTATGGTTTCATCGAGTTTCCAAAGTCTTTTAATTTCAATAGCAAGGTTTCATATTTTTGTACTGTTTCGTTTACTGCAGGTTATGCGTAAGTGGAATAGCTATATCAATTATCCTAGCTTGTTTGTTTTGCTTGTCGATCAATATCATATCTGGTCGGTTAAAGCCTATTGTTTCATCTGTTATTATTTGCCTATCCCAGTATACGAATGCATCGTTCGATTTTTTTTAAGATTTTTTTTTTTTAAGTTAATTGTTCGATTCAAGCATCGACGCTGGAGTGTACCTCTAGTGTAGTATTGTAATCTGTTTTGACGCTAATTGCGAATGGATAATTTTGTCTATTTGATTATGCCTGCCAAGGTACTCAATATCTGATCATGCTGGGCATCCGCTTGTAATATGTTCAATAGTCTCCCCTGTTTGGTTACACTTTCTGCACTTATCGATGACGTTTAAGCTTAAGAATATTTTTTTTTTAGTTTTTTGTTCTAATTACTTTGTCTTGTATAGCTATAATGAAGCCTTCAGCCTCCTCTCGACGATGATTCAATGTCCATTTACATTATCAATTGAATTTATTTTTAATTTGTAATATGACAATGTTTCATCAACAATAAACATATTAATAGGTACGATAAGAAAAAAGGAAATTACTATAAGTTCTATAAGTTCTACACAAGAAATGTTGTCTTGAAACTTTGAAATTGCTTTATCTCAAAGCTTACAATTTGTGACTTTGCTTATGTTTTCCGCCACCACGACGATTTTTATCAAATCTTTTTATTTTGACGTATTTTCTTACACTACCACCATACTATGGGCCTGGAAAGATAACCGGATTCCGATCTCTGGTAATTATACACTGTACTAACATTTTGGTATCAAATTATTTTGGCCCACACAAATCATTAAACTGCAAACATATTGCCTTTCCCACAGGCAGCCTGTTTAATCATTATTACCGTAAATATATCGATATAAAATACACTTCATGGATATGAGAATCAAATATATGCTTGGATAATTCCATGCCCGCAGTTATACAGAATATTCATTCGATTTAAATCACAGTTTACTCCAGCGATTGAAAATGTAGTCAATCTGGATGTAGATGGATGATTAGTGATACACCTATATTCGAGAGTAACTAATACCTTATGCTAATCCTAAAATCTTGTAATTGCGTGGTGGATGATACCTAACGAATTAATTTGAAATTATCCTGTGTATTTTTAGATATTTCTAAAACTTGACAAACGCATAATCCGCAGCATACATATTACATACATAGGATTGTAGGTATCGGGTGTCATTTCGTATGTTCTACCACATCTTTCGTTCAAATTGAACTAATCAGGGTTCATTACATAAGCCGCAATAACTCGAGTGCCTTAAGCCCATGTATTTCATCGGGGCTTCATCAGTAGATCTCAAGATATTTCAGTATTAAGTAAAAGGTGAACAGGTTATGCCAATTATTGGTCAACAAGTAGCGCTAATTTTTTCTGTTACATATGGAATGTGTTAGTATTGTGCTGCTGTTTTTCTTACATAATTCAATGGTATCCCAGCCAGCTAAAAAGGTACCCCTACTACGGTAGTACTATTAGAAGTAAAGACAAAATAGAAATCCACGTAAAGTAATCAATTATTTACCTACGTTTGGAAAATAAAGTTTTTCTCGAACAAGTCCCATGTTAGATTCCAACTGTGGAATCCAACTTCAAAGTTCTGATGGTATTGTTATGAAAACAATGTTGAAACATTAACTGTACATAATTTCATCAATTTATGACCTGCAATATTTCGCTTTTGGCTATCATTATGTATTTAAATAAACACATTTCACAATAAATCATGTTTTAAATAAGCTCTACACGATTTTAGAAATTTTTGATGGGTAAAATGTTACTTATTTCATACCATCAATCAGTGTATATAAATTGAAAAAATACTACGATTTTACAAATTTCTAATCTCTATTTTGTCATGGTAACAGTAAAGCGATGTTTGTTATATTTTAATCTCTACCATCAATGTACATTAATAGGAAAAATTTTAGTCTGCTAAAATAAAAAAATAAGGTAAAAATTAGCTGAATTTTGAAACTGTATGAGAAAGTAAAGGTAGCCAGAAGGTGCAGGAGACTACGATAACGGTAAAGCACTGCTTGTTATTGTCTTCCAGTTATGTTGCTCATCACGAAGTACATAGTCAAAAAGACAAATTTAATAGATGGTGAGGGGGTGCGGGGAAGTCACATAGAAAATTATCTTGTAGTATACATTAGCAGTGTTGTGAGGGGTGGGTGGGATGATTTCACTTATTTTTTCATTATGAAACAGTACGTGGTTTCACAATTAGCTATTACATAGGTTACATATAAAAGAACAGCATTAGTAGTCCATTTTTACACATATACAAGTCATTTAAAATTTCCGAGTAATAATATCAATTCGTTGGACATATACATATAGTAAAAAATATTTTATTTGTATTTTTAAATTACATTTTTCAGGACATGTTTCATTTACCTGTATATAAAAATGCAATTTGCATATTTTTTGGCCATTTTACTTTAGTTACCTTTTCGTTTTCTATACATTGCCAACCGGCTTTTCCTTCTCGAATGAAAGTTGTGTATTTACTATTATGCACATATTCGCCTCTGTGAAACATTGCATTATTATTTTACAGTAGCTTTATTATGTAAGGAATCATAAATATAAACACAGCGACCACCCTAATAACTGCATGTCCAATGATTTAGACTATGCAAAAGTTGTATATGGTCTTTTCCAGGTGGGATAAGTTGAATTGCATTATAATTTTCCACATAATTTGTAATTCGTATTTCATAATGAGCAGTACGTAAAATGTACGAAAAAAAAGTGAGAATCTTCGAGCCTCTGACCTTCTTTGATAATTTTGATATCTGTTACAATGAAAAAGAAATCCGAATGTAAAAAGAACTCCACCTTTCCACTCACGCACTTACGTAAATGTCCGATGCAAACGTAAACTCTATCGACGGTCCCCTAAAAATCTCTAGAACAATATGTGTAATACCGACACGACACTCAATATGTTTTTGCAATTAAACATTTCCATTTTTTACATCAGATAATTACAAAGTTAATACAATTCGTATTTTGATGTTTGATTGAGCCAAAAATCCGAAATAAAAACTGCACAAATGTGATTACTTCGCATTAGTTTGACAGATCTCAAAATTTACGCATCAATAGCAGTGCCGTAATAAGATAACAAGTTGAAGACAGGTATTTATTTGAAATATGAAACGATAAACAATTCATTTCATATGTAATTACCAATGTTGAATGGTTATATCATCTTGCTGTATGTGTTTCGCATGGGAGAGAGTGAGGAAATTTGCTACGAAATCCTACCGGGTTTCTTGGTGAACAGGTTATGTCAATTACTTTTTTACATTTTTTGATAATAAAGGATTTCTTTACACCCATATTGCCATTTGGTTGATGGTGGTATCCAAACCAAACATTTTCCAAACATGTATAAAGAAATACTTTTCAAACTCCTTGCGTTTTTAAAATATAACCTCTAGCTCCTTCTGTATTAACTCGTTAATGTAATTATTGTCACTTGCTTCGCCTCCTATTACAAACACAAAATTGATCTCTAATGGTGCGGGTCATTTATAAACGAGTTTCAAATAAAATCATCTGTGATATCATCATTTCATTACGAAACTGTAAAGTTGATTACGTTTCATTGTAAAAAAGATTAACTAGCATACCCATGTCAAGTGAAGCAACATTAATCAGTAATTATTGCTCTTCTCTCGGAATTTCAATTTTTAGACAAGTTGACGGCCAAACTGAATTATTCATAAATTTCAGTAATAATCTTTGATAGTTAAATCGCTCAAAATAGATAAAGCTCGTTACGCACTTAATAACTCATATCTGGTGTAACATGTACCATAAATAAACATGAGAATATAGCAAAAGTCACTAATAATATTATTTTCAGTTTAATTTAAAGATAGCAACCTCTTTACATTAATAAATCTTTAATTAAATTAAGTCGTTTTAAATGAAATCAAATCATATATTGTTTATAAGAAGCAAAAATTTTCGATTCGTCTTATATTCTAAAGCTTGTATATGTTTCGCAAATTTTGTATACATTAATTCTTTTCAAATTAAAAAGATCAAAGTACAAATATTAAGAACAATAAGAATAGTATGGAATTAAAAAATGATAACGAGGAGAGAGATTGACAGTGGAAGCAGTAGATTCTACAATGTGTTTCACTTGAAATGGTAACACCCCAATAACTTATTTATTTTTCGTTGAATTTAAAAAAAATGTATATATGTAGCTTTTAACGCTCTTTTAAAGGGTTAAAAACACTTGCCGAAAAAATTGAGAAAACATATTAGGTTCTTTTTTTTTCAAAAAAGTTTATTGAGAAAAGCAGAATTTAATATGAGGAATCCTGTTCGCCCTATAACAAATAAAGTCTTTAAAATTAACTAAACTTTCAATAATACTCGAAATGTAACCAAACAGAAAGCAAAAGCCGTTCAAAGATATCCAGACGATCAGGTTGCTTTGAATTAGAAAATATTTAAAATGCAATCCTGGATGACAAATTTAGTAGACCTTTTAAGCTTCAAAGAATTAGGAGTTCCTACACAATGTATAAATAAGTTCGCATATTTTAAGTATTCACCAGTTACATCTGTTAATGCTGAATAATCTTTTTCACCCGCTACCGAGTAGTTGTTACCAAGTCGCAACACATATACACGTCAGATTTTTTTTTTATTTCTGGTGGATATCCTACATACTCCAGGCATTAGAAAATATTACCTGCAAAAGTTTGTGGTAGTTCTGGAAATAGGTTTACCGAATCCAAATTAACTTCCTACCAAAAATTCCCACCACAACCCTCTCAAATTTTGAGCGAACCCAAAAATTGTATTTGTTTTTTTCAGTCAGGAAGTAGATAAAATTTGTAACAAAAAAGTCCCTTTAACATTTTGACATACGACGAACGGAAAGAAAGCGAGTGGGACCCGAAACATATACATCGGCACCGCGCGCGCATTTAGGTATCGTATGACTAAAAATATATTATTTCTATATGCTTTCAGCGGCTGTGACTCTACATCTACGATTTTTGGGCTCGGAGAAACCAAATTGGTCAAAGTCCTCGTCCAAATCCAGATTTGTATCCCCTCGTTCAGCTGTTCCGGACTCCATATGCAGATCTACAAGCTATCCCAAAACCTGACAATCAATGTTAACTTCGTTTGTATGGGTACAAAAATGACTTTGAACGGTTTTAGACATCAGTGTTTCATCAAGACCGCGTACAACAATAAATACAACATTGCCTCTTTGCCCCTCAACTGAAGCTATGCAAAAACTCATTCAGAACGTACCACCAAATCCAACTTTGACAAGGAAATGTTATCGGACCAGACAAATTGGGCTAGAAAAAACCAGCTAAGAACTTTCTCCTATCACTACTCTGATACCTCCTGCTCCACCAAAACTTCTAAAGTTTTTCTTATCCAGGGGTAAAAAACGATACTGCGCTGTGTGTAGCTGCAAGAGAAGCGGGTTGGAATGTTCTATCGTGTGCCTTGAGTGCAACAAATCATGCGAGAATATTTCTGAAGATATCCTCGAGGATCTGGTTGAAGATAAGTCGCAAGAAGTGGAACTTGAGCAGTTGACCGAGAAGATGGATCAAGGTGACGAGAGCAATTTGGAGGAACTATGTGAACTGAAGATCCAGAGCCCGAAAACGCGGACCTATTGTCAGGTTAGTCATTTTTCACCTCCTCTCTTTTCTCCCTTTCTCAAACAAACGAACTAATCGCTCAATAAACCAAAGTTGCTTGCTTTATCAATGAATTAATCCGCCTTAAAAACGGGACTTGAAACAAATTATATATTTGTCACGTATGGACTTAGCTTTCAGCTTGACTGATAAATATTTTCGTATATTTCAGACTTGGGTGAAATCCATAGAGATACATTTGACGGACCTGATAGTGACAACCAAAGTGACATGGATCAATCTAGGCCCTCGGTTGCAGTCAAGCGGAGAAGGATTTAAACTTATTTGATATTTATCATAATTTAAATAATATATAATGCAAGTAACAAATGCATTTCTGTTCTCCTTTTTTTCATTTTCCGTTAGATATGGCAAAAACTGGGCTTAGATCTATTAAATCATGTTGCAACTGCCTTGTAACATTTATTTGTATTATATATTTTGTTTGTTTCTACCGTAAATTTCAAAATTTCAATCTTTTAACTTAGACTGAAAGAACGTAAACGGCGTCAGTGATAAAGCAGAGTTATATCGAAGCGTGCGTGCGTTCCTTTTTTGTTGCAAATTTTGTCTACTTTCTGAATTTTTAGGTACCTTTTTTCTAAAATGAAGAGAAAAAAAAGATTAAAGAAAGGTTTTTTGGTTTTATTTTCCAAATTTTTGAGGAGGTTGTGAGGGTAATTTTTGGTGGGAAGTTAAAAATTCGGATTCAGTGCTCCAAAAACCGTAAAGTAAGCCTATTTCCAGAACTACCATGATTTTTTCCAGGTAAGGGCCTCTATATGGTATCTAATACCTGGACTAACAGTTAAATGCGAAAAATTAATTTCAATAGAAAGACACTTATTTTAATGTCACTAAGGGGTCGAACGTTTGTGCGTCATTACTATGTACATATTTCGGTATGCGATGCAAAACAACGTCAGGCGCGGTTAGTACTTGGATGGGTGACCATTCCAAAGGGGACCGTGTCCTCGCGTCACATCTTCGGCTTGTATATCAGTGTATACGTAGAATTTATGCAATTTTAGAGGATAATTCAGTGGATATACCATTCTTCGAAGGGGATATAAAGCTGTCGGTCACCAGAGCCGGTTTTAAGCTATATTTATGGGAGGTGTGAAATTGTCATAATGCCGAATGGCTTCTTCTCATTGCTCCTCGATTCTTTTTATATATGATAGTCATTTAATTTTTGGGATACAAGAACATGTAAATCTGATTGAAGAAAAAAACCTTTATTTTAAAGTAAAATATAAAAAATACAAAACAGTTATATTACTATGCAACTTAATTTTTTTTAGACAAATTTAATTCTTCTCCCTTTTAAAGTGGCCCGTCGTACAACTAAAATTTCGAAAGGTATTTCTTTCAGAATATCTTTCTCTGATGCTAAGATTAATAATGAATCAAATCGTGAATCGGTCATTGTTGTTCTAAGACAATTTTTTATGAGTTTTAGTTTACTGAAACTCCCTTCATTTGAAACCACACTCACAGGCACTGTTTGTATTAAAGTACACAGTTTGGAACATAATGGTAGGACGATCTTTAGTTCAAATGCCCTTTCAACAATTCTATCTAAAGATGTAAATTCTCAACACTGGTCGATAAATATTTCTAATTCAGACTGAAGGCCTTCTAAATCTACATGGTTATTGTTATCTGGAAATAATTTCACTGCTGCTTCTACAAGTTCTAAACTGCAATTGTGTCGACTTAAAAGAACTTTAAAGATTTGGTAAAGTGGCTGTACAATCTCTAAACATTTTTTTAAATTATCTTTCATTGGGTTGATAGGGGTATCTAGTATAGTTCAAATAATAAGTTCCTGATATATAAAAAACGCAATAAAAACTTTACGACATAATTATTCTCGCCACGGGCCATGGCGGCCTGCTGCATCAAACGACCCGACGCACATTAAAAACTTATAAATGTAAGCGAGCTGATTTGCTGTGGAGGTAGCACAAAGAGTAATGGTATTTTAATGAGGTCGTAAAGTTTAGATTTATACAGATATAAGAAATACATATATATATATATATATATATATATATACACTCATTCTACTATCAAGTCAAGTAATATAGTAGTCAATAATAAACAGATACACGACATATCTATTTTACAAGATCATTTATTTAGTTCATCTATTTAAATACTTCTGTTACACTGTAGTAACCCCCTGTAAGTAACAAATTTTTTATGCTATTATTGTATGTTTTATGACAATTTATATTTCTAATTTCAAGGGGTAGACTATTAAATAGTACAATGGAGTTGTATTGTGGAGAGTGTTTGTAATTTTGAGTATAGTGGGTGGGTATACTGAGGAGATCTCCATGTCTTGTACTGTACATGTGGCAATCATTTCTGGATTTAGTATAAGTGAGACACATTAATATAAAGATACATGGCATAGTCAGCATTTTTTTGTTTTTAAACATATCCTTGCAACTCTCTCTGCACTGCATTTTAAAGAAAAGTCTAATAAGTCTTTTTTGGATAAGACTCTATCCCTATCCCTTGAATTTCCCCAAGTGATAATATTAAATGACATATGAGAATAGGCAAGACCGTAATATATGTTGAGTAAGCCGGCTTCATCCAGCGTACTTTTCATTTGTAGTATGGCAAAGTGGGCCTTATTTAACTGTGCACATACATGTTCAATATGACTACTCTACAAGAATTTGTTGTCTAAGTGAGACCCAAGCAACTTTATATTTTTTGATAAAGCACTATCGTCCTGCAACATTATATTATCTGGCAATAGTCTTTGGAGTCCAAAGTTTATAATGACTGTTTTGTTAACATTTAAGATTAGTTTATTATTACTATACAATGAGATTTAATTTTTTTGAGTTTTTTCATGATTTCATATTATTATTATTAGCCGTTACTCGAGTCCGAGTATAAAAATGTTACAGTCGATAAATTGTGTACAATAAAAAACAAGTAAAAGGTGTAGTCTATTGTAATTACCATTCATCTACGGTGCACACGACTATGGCTATAGGGGCCAATTTGGGAGAGCACATGTCGACCGCAATCAGGGCAAACATAGACCTGGTTAGGTCTTGGATTCGGCCTTCTTGCAGCAACATTTCCTTGATAGCTGGCCACAACCCCTCGCCATTCGGTTCTGTCCGCTGCAAGTTGTTCCCATTGCTCGTCTGCAATACCGCAGGATTTTAGATTTTCATGGAGAGCGTCTTTGAACCTCTTTCGTTGACCGCCACGCCTTCTTCTACCGCTTAGCAATTCACCATAAAGTGTACATTTAGGAAGGCGGTTATCATGCATACGATGAACGTGACCTGCCCATCTTAGGCGTGCTCTTGAAATAAGCACCTCAATTGGAAGGCTGTTTGCTCTCCTGAGTACTTCCACGTTTGATATGTGATGGAACCAACGAATTTTCATCATACTTCTGAGGTGTCCTTGCTGAAAACGTTCTAATTCTTTCACATGACGACGGTAAGTGACCCAGCTTTCACATCCATATAGCAGTGTTGGAATGACAACTGCTCTGTAGACAGCCATTTTCGTGGACAAAGCAAGGTCGTGGTTGTCAAATACTCTCTCTCTAAGTCCCCAGAATGCTCTAGATGCAGCGTTAATTCTATTGCGAATCTCGCTGTCCATGTTTGCTTTGTCATTAACAACGTTGCCTAAGTAATTGAACTGATCCACCACTTCAAGAGAATTTCCGTTAAGTGTAATGTCTATTTGGTTCACTTGATGAGGAGTTGACATAATCTTAGTCTTTCCAATGTTGATTTTAAGTCCCAAGGAATCATAGCTCTGGGCATACACATCTAAAAGTTCTTGAAGCTCTTCCGGCGTAGAGGCTAAAAGTGCACAGTCATCCGCATACTGGAGATCACAAATGAATCGTGTGCGTGTCTTCGTGAAAGCTCTAAAGCGCCCTATGTTAAAGAGACCGCCATCAAAACGGTATCTGAGACTTATTCCTCTGACTGTCAGTTTGTTGTCAACAATAATTGTTAGAGCAGTGGTAAACAAATTAAAGAGTAGGGGTGCCAGGACACATCCCTGCCTAACTCCAGTGAGAGTTTGGAAAGGTTCGGTTGCCTCATTATTAAACATAACCTGGGCGTTGTTGTTTGTATGTAGACTGCGACATACTTCCACAAATTTTCTAGGGATACCTAAGCGGAACATAATTTTCCAGAGCACTTCCCTGTCCATCGAGTCAAACGCCTTGGTTAAATCAATGAAGGCCATGTGAATTTCTCCTTGATGTTCGAGTGCTTTTTCTTGAAGCTGTTTAAGTGTGAAGATTAAATCCGATGTGCCTCGGTTTGGTCTAAAGCCACTCTGTGTTTCAGGAAGTAACTTTTCCATAACAGGTGTTAGCCTATTTGCCATCGCTTTAGTGAGTATCTTCCCTCCAACAGCCAGGAGAGCTATACCCCTGTAATTTCCACAGTCCGCAGCGCTCCCTTTGTTTTTGAAGAGGTTGATTAAAAGTGTATCACGAAACTCCTGCGGAGCTTGACCACTTTCCCACACGACATCAAACAGTTTTTTGAGGTAGGGTATGAGCTCTGACGACACAGCTTTAAAGATCTCAGCTGGGAGTGAGTCGGCGCCGGGAGATTTGTTATTTTTTAGCTGCCCAATGGCGGTTAAGATCTCTTCCGTTGTTAGTGGTTTATCTAAGTCTTCGAAGGTGTCATATTGAGGGATAAGATTTATAATATCGTGATTGGCTTGACTTTGCTGGTTAAGAATGTTAGAGTAGTGTTCTTTCCATCGGGCTCTTATTTCCTGGTCTTCTTTGAGGAGATTTCCATTTAAATCTTTAATAGGGCACATATTTTTCCGACTGGGGCCGTACACTGCTTTTACTCCTTGAAAGAAATTCCTGTAGTCGTGTGAATCGGCGTACCTTTGAATTTCTCTGGCCTTGCTTGCCCACCACTCGTTCTTTATTCTTCTGATTTTGCGTTGCGTTTCATACTTAGATTGGGTAAAAGCTTCTGCTTTTGATGAGTCGTTGGGGTGGTTGATAGCGTTTTGGAAGGCAGTATGTTTGCGGTCAAGAAGTTCTTGTATAAAAGCTTCATTATCATTGAACCAGTCTTCCTGTTTTTTACTTGCTGCAGTGCCAAGAATTTCCTCACTCGCACTTTTTAAACTGTCTTTAATTTGTGTCCAGGTAGCAGCGACATCTACAGAATTGGTTTCTTCTAGTGCACTCAAATTCTCTTGAACTTTTTGCTTTAGCTGTTCGACGGTTTGTTGGTCACGCAATTTACTAATACAGAGACGGAGTCTACGTTTTACTTGAGTTCTTCGGTGTTTGGGTCTCATAACAATTTTCATTTTAGAGACAACAGGACGATGATCGGTCCAACATTCGCTATCAATGCGCGCCTTTGTAATTTGGACATCCTTGAGATGCTTCGTACGTACGATAACATAGTCCAGTAGATGCCAGTGACCTGATCTGGGGTGACGCCTGGTGCCTTTAAATTTATCCTTTTGTCGGAAAATGGTGTTTGTTATAACTAGATCATGTTCGGCGCATTTAGTTAGGAGTAGTTGACCGTTAGCGTTCATGTTGGCCAAACCGTTCTTGCCTACGATGCCTGGCCAGGTGTCTGCATCTCTCCCTACTTTAGCGTTAAAATCGCCAAGAATAACGAGTCGTTCTGTTTTAGGTATTCTACAGAGGGTTTCTTCCAGCTGTTGATAGAAGCTTTCCTTGGTTTCGTGACTTGCATCCAGAGCTTATTATATACATAATTGTCGAATGCCGAAAGTGACCGATTTGCCGCCAACACCCCCCAACCCCCCCTATATCCGGCCCTGTGGGTCCCTTGTCTATTAAAAGTTAAGCAAATGAAAGATCCTTACTTTTCAATAGAGAAGGAGTTCGGCAAAATTCCTGGTTGGGGGTAACTCGCCTGCAGGCGTTGGTGTTAAGCCTCAGTAGCGGCAATAGGCCGACGTTAAATAAATGTATAAATAAAAAATCACTCTTAGTACATTATTAGACTAAAAATAAGAATCTGCTTTTTCTCTTGATACATGAAAATGAGAGACGCAGGAAGAAAGAATTAGAGACAAACGGAAAGATTCCAATAAATTTTAGATCAAATACTTATTTAGGGATGTTAGTGGAAGTATTTTAAACTAATTAAATAGAAATACCACCATAAGATGCTTTAATAAAAAAAATATTATAAAAGTTACTTTTTAGAACGCACAATAAAACAAAAATAAACTAATTCGCATTGGTTCTTCTTTCGAACGAGACAAGCGACTGACAACCATTAAACATTAAAACCATTCAAACTCTTTATCTAGAATCATATGACACGTACAAATGTCTTTGATGACCAGCGAACGGTCATTGGTAACAGTTATTTGGTAACTTGTAAAATAACAATCTCGTTAAAATGAATTGGCAATGCATTGGCGATTTAATTCTTACTATCAAAACCGTTAAGGAACAAGTAATAAAAATATATTAACAGACCTTATATCTTCGATAGTTGACTCATGAGACATTACCTGAAAAAGAAAATATATGAATAAAAGAAATTACCAAAAATGATATTTAAAATAAAAGTTTTGAAGCTTTACATAAGAATGTACAGCTTACTAATTAAGCTTATTAAAGTAAAGACAAACTATCCATCATTTTCTGTATACAAATGGTATTTACTTTAACTTTTATGATAACGAAATTATCCGAAAATAAAAGCACGTCCACTAAAAGCTCTTTAAGAGATAATGAAGGAAAACATACGGCGTGTAGACCAATATTTGCTTTTGCTTGTTATTAGCTTTAAAAACTTTAATGTTTTACTTATTAGGTCCAAATTCGTGGGGCAGTCTATTATAAAACGGAAACGTATCCTTAACTACCAGGCATTAAATACACATATACATTAAGTTTGCTTTTATACTGATATATTTCACCACAAAATTAATTTTTCTTTTAATACGCTCTTCGGAGCTTTCATCGCAGAGCCTATTTATAAAAAGACACTGCGCGCGTTCTTAAATATCTCATAGTAAATTATTTTACAAAAATACAGGAACAACCGTTATGTTCGACATACCGTGAGGTAAGATTTATACTTATTTCGCAAGAGATTTCTCGATCATCTATCTATATATCCTTAAAATCCTAACCTTTTCACTGTTCATACTAACAAAGTTTCCTTTCAGGTTAATTAGAAATTAAGAGTGTCAGCTTTAAGACGTCCGATTACACCATTATTTGGTGAAAGCAGTTAAGCAAAAATCGAAATTAAGAATAAATTTTGTAATTTACGTCTGAATAAGTCACATCGAACTCTTCAGGAGAACGTTCTATTAGTCAATTTAGAAAAAGTAACAAAACAGCATGGATAGTTCACGATAACACTAAAATGTCCTCTGAGGATTCCACTACGGATATCCTGTGGAATTTTTCCTGATACCACACCCTGCTCCTCTGGCAATAGTGTTTCTTTACATGTCCCAATTGGCAATACTTATAACAGCAGATGTCTCCGGTTGACTTCTCGATTTAGAGAAATTGGTCAGTAGTTGAGTAATCATTTTATGTATGTTTGTCGGTGTAGTGGTCAGATTCGTCCTGTCTGAATGACTACCCCTGGCACTTATGTTCTCAGGACTCTGCTGTCACGATCTCGCCTGATATGCCTTATTTCACTGCACGTTTAATATTGGATACCTCCAGTTGGTTTTACGCTGCTTTACTGCTTTTCCTGCTTTCTTAGAAAATAACTAATTGAGTGAACATCTTATGCACATTCCTCAGTTTCGTGTCAAAATTCATTTTTCTGAATAAGCTTCTTAAAACAGATTTTGTACTCTCTGACATGGATTATCAACTTTGATGCATATACTAAAGATTAGATACTAGATATATGGCAAGTTTTAAAACTATAGAATGAATTCGAATGTGAGGAAATAAAGGAACGAAGTGGCGAATCCATTTCGTTCCTTTCCAGGAAGGTCATGCATGCTGCAATATGTAATAAAATTTGAAAATAAGATCTTTAAACTCTTCAAGGTTACGAAGGGTCTTAAATACATGTTGCATGCCGTTTACCTTACTCACATTCAAAAGACTATGGGAATTTGGAGGAGGAAGCATTCAGGAGTGCAACTGCAATTATTGAGGGGTTTCTTGTTGAAATTGAAGAAGATATCGATTACATGTTGAGGAAACTTATTAAGGAATACGAAGAGGTAAGGTATAGGATAAGTATAGGAAAAACATAATATCTACGCATAGGAGGGAACCAAGATCTACAAGGTAAAAGAGTCTGAATAATATAAATACTTAAGGAGTATAGTTTCCAGAGAAGAAATATCATATTGTGACGGAAACTTCAACAGGGTCAGAAATAAGGACGAGTTTTCAGTTCACTGCTTTGTTCGAATCAGATCACAATAAATACCAAATTAAGAATCTGCAGAGCAATCGCTGAATTAATCATGATATATGGATCAGAGTACTGCCAGTGTCGGCCAGAAATAGGAAAAATTGGATAGCGTAGAAATGAATTTTATGAATGGAGCAAGTGCAGTGTTCAAGTTGGAGCATACACGAAATGAAAAAATTAGAAGACCTCTTCTGTGGTAGGAGGATTTTCTTTTCACTTAGAACAAAATTGAATATAAAAAGTTGCAATTGCGCAATCATGTAATATAAAGGCTGGGATTTTATCAGAACCCATCGTATATTTAGGTTTGACTTTTTAAAGAGAATTTATAACTTCTTGTTCGGTAAACCGCTCGATTGTCAAAAACTCAATATTTTCTTCTACGAGAGTATCCTCAATCGAATCACTTCAAGTGATATATTAACTGCCAAAATATTCCATTTACCAGCACCAATTCTTTTTTGCCTTCGTAATATTTGTCTTTGTAATACATAGCTGTTGGTAAGTTATTATTAGTTTTCTTACCCAGGTAGAACATAATATTGGCTGGACCGTGATTCAATATTGGATCAATATAGATACATTGAAATTGTAACAAAAATATTGAACTAATATTAATATACACTGGTTTGATAACTAATTGCTCATAATTTTCTCCTACAGTGAGACAATGTCTCCGATCATTAAGGAAATGTTATGTAATTATTCATATTTTAACAAATAGTATATGATTTTGGAGATGAATCCAATTTTTGTTACTTATATGTTGTTAAAATCAGTTCATGTGGGTTCATGTTTGTAACACCTGCGATGCTGCGAGAAGTTGTCACAGGGGTAAGTGCAACAAAAACCGTAGCAAAAATAACTATATACTGTTGCTATTTTTTTTATGAAATAGAGCAACGAAGCACATCTACTTGCAGAGCTGGTAAATATTTATTGCCATTTCTGTGGTAGTCACCTCATTCCCTTTTAAACCAAGCGTACAGAAATTGTAGATCTAAGTAATATGGGTTTTTAGAATTCAGTTGCATTTTGCAACGAAATAGAATCCTATGGCTATATTATGCGCAATATTAATTTTGAAGAAAGTGGTTCATCCGTTTCTGATAGGAAAAAAATTTAGTTCTGAAAGTTTCTACACCAAACATGGAAATGAAATATTTTAAGGTATGTTCATAATACCATCTCGCTTATTAAAACTGGACCATCTTACATATAAATACTGAAATATTACACAACCAAATAAACTTCTCTTTAACGTTATTGGTATGCTAAATTTTTATCATCAAAATATTGAAATTAGCACATAATTTATGTAAATTAACTAATACATGAAATATCATGTGTCTTAATTTGAACAATACACAAAAGTATATAAATTTTTTGAGAATTTTTAACGAATTTTTATACTCATATCTGTAATATTTAAACTGGCATTGGCCATAGCTGTCCAGAGTAATTGATTAGATTGATCGCCGTCAGATTTTATTATTTTCTAAGCTTCTTTACAATGACTTACAACTGGGACATGATTTCTAAAAATACCTTGATATTCTCTAAATATCTAACTTGAGGCCGAACTCTAAAACTTTCACGCCCTCCGTAAAATGTCAGACAGTAAACAATAGCAAGGAAGAATCCGCACAAAACAACTTTATATATAAACTGAGATAATTCAATTTTTCTTATTTCCACTTAAAGTCATTTCCTTTTAAGTCAATATCTAGAAAATTAAGTTAGAAGTTACCGACTCTAACTATTCCTAAAGTGATTAAGTTAAGTTTAATAAATTGAAGTTCATTGAAATTTATATCCACTTGAACTGTGTAAACAAGCTCTCCTTATAAAAGAGAACAAACAAAAGGGTGGGCCAACAAAAGTGCGAAATTCAATAATACCAGGTTTAAATTAAAGTTTTACTTGCGATTTGACAATTATTTTGCGTCATGAAGTTTAAACCACAAAATGTTTCTTAAACCAAAATATGCTTTTATCATATGCTGTTTAGTAAATTAGTGGAATCATATGCTGTAGATTAGTAAGCAACCATCTATATTTATGTTCATTCGTTCAATAATTGTATCTTTTTGACATTTATGTTTCAAGCTATCTGAAGCTCTTGTACTGGGCTCTGAAATTTCATTCACGATAACTAACTTAATTTTTACTTATCTAAAACACATGGGGACTATTGTTAATAACCCCTTTTCATTAAAAAATAAAATATGTTTTCAAATCCTCTCACATTTCTATTTAATTTGTCTATTCAATCAAATATAATTACTAATACTTTAATGTGTTTTAAAATAATTCAAATTTACAAGACAGGTGAAAAAAAATCAATATTGAGAATTATCCACCTATTACAATTATCAACAATTTCTCTAAATGTTTCGAAACATTCATTCATGTGAAGAACCGTACCACTGAACAACACCATGGGTTTTTCAAGGGAAGATCTGCTTCGACCAATCTTTTCTGCATAACTCAATATGTATCTAATACTATAACGTTAACTTACAAGTCGACGTAATCTATACAGATTTCACTAAGGCATTTGACAGACTTGGTCATGGTACCTAGTGTTCAAAATTTCAAAACGTTAGTTTCTCAAGGAACCTGTTGCTATTTTTCAAATCATATCTTAATAATAGGCATCACACATTGAATACTATAGTCAACGATCTGCAGAATTTGTATCCACCTCGGGCGTACCCTAGGGTTCTGTGTTAGGCTCATTATTCTTCATTAATGACATTAAGTCGAACTGGGTGCCAATTGACGACGATATAAATAAATAAAATAAATGGTGTAAATGATAGTGTTGCCCTTGATACAATCGATGATTGGTGTAACTTAAATAAATTACAGTTAAATATAAAGAAATGATTTCTAGCATTTACTCATAAACATCAATGTGTCGAGTTTAATTATTATTTAGAAGAGTCAGTGCTTACATATCCACCAACATTTCGCGACCTTGGTGTAACATTTCATAGTAATCCTAGTCATATAAACACCATCACTAATGAAAGCTTTAGAACACTCAAATTTATAATAAGGTGTTTTCATGATTTTAATGGCATTAACAGACTAAAACTTCTATATCAATCTTTATTTCGATTTAAACTTGAATATTTTTCAAATATTTTGTCCCCTCATTATGACATACATATAAAAAATATAGAGGGTATTCAGCGACGACTTTATGCCATAAGAAAGATGATGTCTATCCTGCTACTGGTTTCCCCAGATTACCCTCTTAAACAGATTTTCGCTTGCGAGCTTAGATGTTCATAGAATCCACTCACAGAAATATTTCTTTATAAAGTAATTATTACGACCTAAAGTCCCAGATCTTACGAACCATTGTAGTGAGAGCGAACAATATAAAAGAACAAGTAAACAAATACAATTTATTACAACAATAAGTATGCAATGTGCAATACAAAGAAATTTTAAAGGTAATAATTTTACAATAAAATAAATATCAAGAATATGGCAAAGTCTAGGGTTTTTGCTAACGCTATGGAAAAGAATTATTTAGTTTGAGCAATTTTTATAAGGAAAATGATATACTGTAGTTACTTAATTTTTACGAAATTGGGAGATTTTCCAGGTGCTCCAGACTTGAAAGTTGTTGATCGAGGTCCTTGCTGGTTGTAGAAATCCTCGCATAGATTAGATAGGGGTTTTCCTCAATCGTAAAGAGTAAATCAGGGCAAACTCGACTGACTACCGAAAATCGTGTACCAAAGAGTACCAAATGATCCAAAAACTGTTGGTTAGTTCTGTATCCAAAATCTAGCCGTACCAAAATCGAAATCTGGCCTTAACAAAATCATCTATAATTAAAGTTACAAAATTATTCTCAAAATCAACCTCTAACATGAGTACGTGTCTATAGTAATCTGAGAAATCCAAATTTACCCAGAATAATTCTTCTGAATGATACTCGTTAATTAAATCCGAATAAATTGAAATGTCAGCTACAATAATCCAAAATATTAATTGAAACTATGTGTGAAATCTAGTTTTTGATCCGGTACCAAACCGAGTAACAACCACGAGCCTATTAAACTAAATTAATAACTTAGCAAAATTTTCAGCTCAATTTCTTGATCCAAACAGGAAATTTGACGGTTCTTGGGTAATATAAAAACAAGGGGATGTGACTTCAACTGACAGTTTGACAATTGACAGTCAGAGTACCAACCTGAAAAATGTTAGAACTAAATCGATTACTAAGGATTTTTCGATCATTACTACTATCTGCATACTATTAGTTTATATACAATTTTTATGCACTAATTATAATAATATTTTCCATTTCAGATTTCCATGGTATACACAAATATTTCATAAGCTTGGTAAAACTTTACCTAGTGACCCAGCTGTAGGCGAAAGCTTAAAGTTGGTAATTAGGATAAAAAATTAGAACGTGGTTACATCTATTGCTGAATGGGTAATTTATTACTCAATATATATAATTTCTTAGACTAAGATCCTTTATTCCTAATTTGAGGAAACCAGCAAGAGATGACATGTCATATGATATATAATGTAACAAACTACGCTACCTGAGGTTTATTAAATTTTCGAATACCTAGATCTCGTTCTAGGGAAACTAATTATTCTATTTGCCGACTCCTAGAACTAACATTCAGAATTTTTCTCTTCCATACAAAATGTGTTAAAATTACAATAATCTTCAAGACCAATTTGATATATTCCACTGCAATGTAGCTGCGATAAAATTTTGATGTTTCTTATTGCTCTATCTATGTTATATTCCAATATTTTCATGTTCCTTTGTCATATATTTTTAATTTACTTGTAAGCTGTTATCCTCTTGGGTAATATATTAATAAATAAATAAATAAATGAATAAATAAATAGATAAATAAATATTAACCAATTTTTGACATTCAGTCTAACCCGAAATGACGTCATATTTCTTATGGCAACTCCAGTTATTTTCTTGATATTCTGTAAAGCATAAAATTCTGTATTTTTACAATTTTTAAAATTTCATATTTGTCAATGTTGGAACTAGGAATCGATCTCAATATCCATTACATAACTGAACAAGCATGCTCGTCACACGACCCACTCTAATACACTACTCTGTTCGAGAAATAAATGATATCGCTTAATTTTTCAATCGAACGTATTGATAGTTGTTTAATTGGCATTTATACCAAGCCTAATTTGATAACTGCTGATCTAGTTTTGCCGCGAGTATACGCTTATCCAGATGATTCTAAAAATATCAAAATATCAATTGTTATTTTTGTGATACCCTGTATTGAATTTATACTGTAGGTACCAGTAGTACAGATAAATGAACTTCAGTGTTCTTATGCTAGAACTAATTTATTACTTGCGCATTTAATACGTTTAACAACTACAGTTATGCTCGTAATGGGTTCAGTTAATATTAAATATTAATAATAGCGAACAACGTTTTATTAAATATAATGCGATCTACTGAAATCATTAAAAGGCAATATCGCCTTGGCGCTCGTGTACTAAATTACCATTTAATTGTTTTCTAGAGACTTTCTATTGAAAAGTTATTAATATAGAACTTTTTACAGTCAAGATATTATATAAGGCGGATGTAAGATATTTTTCATTTATCAACAGAGGTGTGTTCCTACGTGGTTATAATTTATTGTTAATTTCAGTTTAATATATAGAGTGAAGATTTTAAGTTGCTCACTCAATTTCACTGCTTTTTTTACTTCATTATTTTCATTAAAAATGTAAAAAAGGTAGTGCTTAAAGTCGATTTCATATTTTCTAATTTTTAGAATTTATATTAAATTTGACAACTGTTTAGGACTTTCTAAAACAAGTAAAATATTTTTAAAGCAGGACTTTTTCTCGGCAAATCAAAAATAAGAGTTTACAAGAGTGTGGTGCCCCATTCGGGTACAGACGGTATATTTTAAAAAGTAAAATAGTTAAAGCCAATTACTACAAGAAGAAAATAGAATGAAGTAAAGAAAACTGCAAAGTACTCTGGAACAGTTCATGAAATTGATGGTAGTAAATTAATAGATATTGGATTGGGCTTAGGACCATTAAAATATTATCTATGCATTCAAGTGCAAAGAGATGAAGGAATTTTTGGAGAAACATACCATGCAATATGCCAAACCTGCAATATAAGCACTTCATACTCGACACATTAAAAACCCAGAACATGATGAGTTGATGAACAACAATAAGCAGTACCGTGAAGTTATTGGAGTTTTCTTATATTACGTGCCAACCATAGCAGCAAGTGTATCAATACTGGGTTGAAGAGCTGGTTGAGCATGATTAGTATGAAGTGAAAAAAAAACACTAAAGAATCTAAGAGGAATAAGAGAATCTGCGTTGATATTGGGAAGTTATCATGACATATCACCAGTTATACAGATGTAGACTGTACCCAGAATCCGCATAAAAGGAAGTGAATATTTATTTAAACTAAATGGAAGACCAACAAGCTGAACTTGCCGCAAACAATCATTTATATCTTTGTCGTCAACCGAATCAGAATACATAGCTTTAGCAGAGGCGTGTCAGGAGTACATTTGGTTGCATGAATTATTAAAAGATCTGCATATAAAGCAGGATAAACTCACAAAGGTATTTGAAAATAAGAGGACTAAGCATATTAAAACAAAGTATCATTTCACTAGAGATTCGGTCGGGGGAAACATTGTTGAACCAGAATGGTGGCCATGTGAATACATGATAGCTGACATGAGGACCAAACCTTTGGTATCTATGAAACTGAAGGAACTAGCTAGAAGAACTGGACTGGTAAGTTTTATTTGCAATAGGGGAATGGTAGCTCAGTGAGTTAAAGCGACTGGCTAGTAAACTGAGTTGCCTAGCGAAGGGGGTTCGATTCCCGCAAGGCGAAACAATTTTTCATTAAAAAAATTGCCCCATGAGTGGTTCGGAGTCCACATTAAACTGTAGGGCCTCGTCTCTCTTTGCCTAGCACAAGATCCTTGAGATCTTCCAGGGGGTTACTTCGGTAACTTGAGAGGCGGTTAAGAAAACATTTTAAGAAAAAACATTTTTAATAACAGGTCTTTCTGACTGAGATCATCAATTCTTCAATTCTTCGTAGCTGAGATCCTGACTGGCAGATCCCTGCAAGTCCGAGTGAATAATAAACTATCAACACGGCGGGATATTCGCGCGGGAGTCCCGCAAGGATCGTGCCTATCACCAAAGTTGTACAATATTTACGTCTCCGATTTTCCGGAGTTCCCGAATACTAAGCTGGCCAAGTACGCCGATGACACAGCCATGTATGCGCATTCGCACAACGCACAAGCGGCTAATATGCTGCTGAAGGCGCACATGGCTCGTGCCACGGCTTATTACGGTCAGTGGAAGATTCGGATAAACGTCGAAAATTCAGAGGCGATAGTTTTCACGCGCCGATTCACTGAGAACAAAATTCTGACGCCAATTTCGATCAGGGGATACCAAATTCCAACCAAAAGGTGCGTGAAGTACTTGGGGGTAAGACTGGACCAAAGACTGACGTTTAACACGCATATAAATGAGACAATACGGACGGTCTACTCCTTGTCCAGGAGTCTGTATCCGCTCATGGTCAGGGGTAGCAGACTTAACAGACAAAATAAAAAATTATTGTACACAATGGTGATCAGGCCAGCAATCACATACGCGGCGCCGGTGTGGTGCAGCACGTCGGCCACGACAATGAACAAACTGAAAGTATTGGAACACAAATTTATGCGCCTCATTTCGAATTCCAACAGGTACACCTCCCTCCGAGATCTCTATGCACGCTGCCACGACATAACGCCAATAGCGGAGTACATCCAGAATATATCTCAAAAATTCTACACCTTCAAACTGGGTGATAGTCCGCTAACCCAAAATATAACACAAATTAGACAGCATAATGCCCCCTTTCGAATAAAACACACCTTACCTTACCAGACGCTGCCCATCTTCCGGCAACCTCTATAGCCAAAACTTCACCAACTATAACTTCTTCTTCCCCTACCTATCTGTACTGATATTTCATAACTGTTAAATCTTTCCTATTACTCTTGGTTTATGTTTGTACATTTTTGTTTTATTTGTTCTTGTTTGTTTTGTTTGTTATATAAATTTATTTCTAGTGCATCGTAAAATCAAAATTATATTTAGACAAGAAATTATAGAGTACAAAAGATTCAGCAGTAATTCTACTCGCCATTGGAAATCTTGCAACGGGATCCATCATTATAGGCTTTGGTACCCGCACCAGTAGCATAAAATTAAATAAGTGATATACCATCAAATTTTATTGTTAACTGTTTTCAACTACTTAGTAGTGTACAATTATTATATTACTCATTTTAAATTTTATTTGTAAATAGGAGAATGAGTGTGTTGATTGTGTCTTGAATGCATCACTAAATGTACTCAAGATACAATCAACAAGATTATAAATTGAACCAGCGCTGCTCCGCTGGACCCTGTTACCACCAACGTGACAAACAATATGCGTTGGTTACAGGGCCAAATGCGAGGTAGATATCTGGTTAGATATTTGTTCTGTAATATAAATAAAGTTATTTTGATTGATTGATTAGCTGAGATATTGTTTCCCCGTGGGAATTTCCGACACATACATATTTTTGAAGCTTCGTCCATCTATATGCGTTGACAATGACAACAAATTTTTTTCATATGATTATATAAAAGATATAGTTCTGAACGATATTTTCTGCTCATATCTTTTTAGGCTATTGCTGAAGATTTTCGAAGAAAATGCTTATAACTCAAACAGTCACAGTTGATAGGAAGTTTTCCCAAATATACTACAAGCCTTTTAAAATTTTAATTTCAGTAGGTCTGTAACCGGGATTAGTGAGATCCTTTATTTATACAAAATGGTTTCCCTTGTGCGTTGCTCTTGTTCTTGTGAGGTCCAGGTAGTAGCACTATAGATGCTGTGGTATGTCCTCCTCAGACCAGCATATTCCTCGAAAGTCGTTGTAGGTGCATTATAAGCATCTCTAGTTGATCAACATCGAATAGCCCATTTTGATAACTATAGGATATAGCCTCTTTAAAGTAATGTCAATGTATTTAAATCTTTTTCATTTTCACTACAAGTTGCCTGGGTTACCATTCAAATCATTTTGATTAATCTATCATTGTGACACATCCAGTCCAATTCCACTTCAGAAGGAACATGTGTATGAAATCAAAGACATCCGGGCATATGTTCAGCCCTAAGGGACGCAAGTGAGTTTCTAATTAGATACGAGAGACGAACGCAAAAATACTTAGCAATAGTTTTGTATTCCATCAAGAACACAGCTTTCTGTGACCTCGAGTAACCACAAAATAATAACCTCATTTTACTAAAATAGCCCAATTATTTTTCACTAGCATTATTTAAATGTTTAAATTGTAGGAAACATGAGAGCCTTCAAAGTGCCCTTCAGAGTATTTCGAACCAAATTAATATGCTACTACACTAATTAACTAGGTATATATAGGAAAACAGGCAAACAAAGTTGAAGGTGCAAAAGCGTAAGAACAGACAAGTAGCTTTAAAAGGAACGAACTGAATGCTTCCACTACTATTATTGTAAATTCTACAATGAGCGGCTGTGCAAGAAAGCGGCAAAAAACAGACGGTGCGCGGTCATGCACGTAGAGCAAACAACAACGTCAAATCAGCAAGACTAGTGTTAAATTATTATTAGGGGAAAAGCTCAAGCATTAATATAAACAAAGAAACGACGCTGTGATCGTGCATGAAATAAAGGACAAATAGAAAGGTAGGCAGACAAACAAGCACGCTAAATTAATATCGAAAGTTGCTACAGTATAAAAATATGACAACAAAATGACTTATCAACTTATTGACGAGTAACCTACACAATATTGATAAGATACAGGGTGTGTACATTGGCAAATGCGGAAGTTGATTTTATAAACTGAGAAAATATATTTCTTAAAATACTACGCTTGCTAGAGAAAAAACCCGCAGAATATTTGCGGCTATCCTAGTTTGTGCTGTTAAGATCGTTGTCAAGTGCTCCAGTAATTTTCAGTATTATCTAGTGGTTACCTTTTTTCAATAATTCGCCGTGTTTGCACTAAATAAAAGTCATCTGATGTGAAAAGTATACCTATTTCTTAAAAACAATCATCCATTAGTTGCTAATTGTTTGTCTATTAATTGGCTGCGTATGTTGTTGTACTCATAGTAGTACTATAGTGACAATAAAGTCGTAGACATGCCACCTAAAATGGAGACCAGAAATAATACAAGTGAAAAACGTGATGACTTTGTTACTGAACAACTTATCAATAAGGTACGTGCAACTTTTGCTAACCAGCTGGAGGTCAAGTTTGGTAAAAAATTTGAATTGTTAAATGATAAGTTGAGTGAAGTTTCTAATAACTTATCCTTGATAAATAAATCCGTCAACTAAGCCGAAAAGCTATAGAAGTCAAAATTTCAAATTTGGATCAACGTAATAGGATGAACGCCCCTCGTTTTAAGCGATTAGCAGACGTAGAAGGAGAGGATATAGTCGATGTTATTACCACTTTCATAACCGATACTTTCATGGTCTATTGTACACCAAATGATATCGACTGCGCTTTTCGTGTAGGAACAAGCAAAATCACGAACAAATCGAAGCCAATCTTAGTTAACTTTATATCTAATAAAAAAGAGAAATCTAGTATTTAGTGCAAGAAAACTGGCAAAAAACTTGGGAATTTCTGTTTACGAAGATCTAGCAAAAGAGCGGTATGAACTTCTTCTGGCAGCAAAGGAAAAATATGAAAAATCCAATGGCATGGCAATTCATGGAAGGACATATGTATCACATGATAATAAGTTTCCAATCGCGCGTATTGAGGACCTATAACTTTATCGATATGGCACATTTATTTGTTCTTGTTTGAGTTTTTATATTTACTTAAATTTATAGTGTTTGTTTTTTTCTTTTGATACTCTTCTTCTAGTTATCCTACCAATATATTTTTTGTTTGTTCTTTTCTTTGGAATATATATATTAAAATTATTAGAACTTAATATTATTTTAATAAGTATTTGTCATAACGTTAAAAAAGAAACATATGAATTTCATTATCAACTTGTTTTTCATTCATTAAAAATTATTCGCTATCTAGCTGTTTTTGTTTCGAAGGCATTTGAAATCATTTATTGAACTATTTATCATATTAATCAGTTATATCCTTGTTATTTATAAATTAGTTATTGGAGTATCTTGTTACATTAACTAGAATGGTTAAACATAATAAATGGTTTACCTTCGCGCACCTCAACATTAGGTCTGTTTGCAGCGGATTTGACTTGTTTTCTGAAATGGTTAATACAGAAGGTTATTTAGTTTTATGGCTCTCCGAAAGCTGGTTGAATCAAGCAATACCAAATCATAATATAGATATTCCCAATTACATAATTGTTAGAAAGGGCCGAGCAACGCGAGGAGGTGGTGTAGCTTTCTATATACATAATACGGTAAAATTTAGCATACTTGATCCGCCAAGCCATAATGACTGCCCTCTTGAAAATTTATGGATATCTACAAAAATCGCAGGTAGGAAAGTATGCTTGGGAACTATATATAGGCCATCAAACTCTAACTTTAATCATTGCACTGACGAGAGCCAACAGCTCGAAACTGCAGTCTGCAAGTGGTGTGTGACGACTGGCAAGGGAGCTCCTTTAAGTAGGATCATTCTTTCGGCTGGTGTTTGTTGCAATCGAATCATTAGCGTTTTGATGGTAATATGCAATTATTACACTTAACGCGCCAGATTTGTAACTTTGGTTGCAGTCTGGTTACTTTCCTTATAGTAAAATAAGGATTTATAGAGGAGTTTGCGACTAAAAATATTATGTTTAATATTCCGCCCTCTGAAAGCACATTTGAACTATGCTAAGCCAAGTCAGGCTATTTATTTTTCGATTGCAACAGACACTGGACTGCTAGATGGCACCTGCTGGCTGTTTTACATGTCGCTATTGTAAAAATACCGGGATGTACCATAGTCAAAGGATTCTCATGTCGGTCGTCGCATACCTACCTTGCACTGACGAGAGCCAACAGCTCGAAACTGCAGTCTGCAAGTGGTGTGTGACGACTGGCAAGGGAGCTCCTTTAAGTAGGATCAGTCTTTCGGCTGGTGTTTGTTGCAATCGAAGCATTAGCGTTTTGATGGTAATATGCAATTATTACACTTAACGCGCCAGATTTGTAACTTTGGTTGCAGTCTGGTTACTTTCCTTACAGTAAAATAAGGACTTATAGAGGAGCTTGCGACTAAAAATATTATGTTTAATATTCCGCCATCTAAAAGCACATTTGAACTATTGCATAGAGTGTTTGGAAAATATCTTGATTAGTATTATTCCTAACTTTGATGTCATTTTGCTTGGTGGTGATGTGGATATTTTAAATACAAATAATATATAAATACTATTCATGTACCTAATATTTTGAATAAATATGACTTGCACCAATTGATTTCACAACCTACTCGTGTCACTGATAATTCACTAATAATTTGCTCTGATAAATATTTAATAGACGATGTTGTTATTAACATGCAGGGTATTTCTGATCACTCAATCCTTGATTGCAGTGTTAAACTCAATAGGGTTAAACAGAAACAACTATTCCAGACTTATAGAGATTTTACAAAATTTAGTTACGATATGTTTCTTATAGATTTATTTAGAGTAAACTGATCCCTGATTAATTTTGAATCAATAGATGATATGGTAGAGTTTTGGAATAAAAACATAACAGTAAAGTCTTTGACATGCACGGGCCATATAGAATTGTTAGAATTTCAAAATTACCTCCGCCGTGGCTAACTGACAACTTTAAGCCAATGATGAAACTCAGAAATAAGGCATATAGGAAGTACAAGAAAAATAATAAAACTGACGCTAATTGGGACCATTGCAAATAACTTAGAAATTTTGTCAATATGTCAGTGAAATTAGAGAAAGAAGCATATTTAATTGACAAATCTAAGAAAAATCCTAAAGAATTTTGGAAATGCCTTGAATATTTAAATATTAATTCTAAAACCAAAGAAATCAACTCTGACCTTGCAAATGCAAATTCTTTCAATGATTTTTTCATCCATCGGGTCGGGCCGTAAATTTTGGTTTAATTTTTTTGAAGGCATTAATTAATTACTAGTTACTGCCGACAAATTTATATTGCGACTTGAGGGCATGTACGATGAACTAAAGAAGTCAGCAAAAGAATTCGCTAGATACTGTCATTATTAGTGAAGGCATTCGGCATTGACAGGATTTTTTTTTACTGTTGACATATGCTCAGAAACTTTCTGGATTTGAGGACAGGACAGATTGTTGACAAATTTTGGTACGCTAGTACTGATAATATTATACAAGTGATCCGCTGCATCGTTAACGTTATTTATTTTATAGATATCTGCCCAGCTTGTGTTACACAATTCTGAATATTGTGGTATAGAATCAGCTTTTTTGAAGTTATATGTCATTGCGTTATTTTTGGGAACCTTATTGTGGTAAGAGCTAAAGTTTAAATCAATATTAAGTGGGTGATGCACATCTTCTTTGAAGACAAAGCAATCGGATTTACTGACACTGCACACTTTATTGTAAAAGATAAGATTTAATAATTTATTATTGGAGTTAGTTACAAAATTGAATTGAGTGAGGCCAAAGAAGTTAATAAAATTATTTAGTTCAGTTACTTTAACGGTCCTAGTCGAGTTATTAAGAAAGCATTCATAATATTCCGGAATATTAAAGTCACCTAAGATTAGTATGTCCATGCCGTAAATGCCATATAAGTTAGCCAAACAGTCAAAAATCGAGTTGTATATTTGAATATTTACATTAGGTGGTACGTAAATTAAGAAAACTGAAAGTGTTGTAGTACTTAAGATGATTTTAATTCCAATAACATTGATGTTAGGGAGATTTATATTAATACTATTTAGGTTTACTATGTTCACTTTGTATGACTTATTAAGCAGAATGAGACAACCACCTCCTCTGGTTAAACCTACTTCCTTGAATTTTCGATCGCATCGGAAAACGTTATAATTCCCATGACTGAGTTCAGAATCAAGAATATGTGAATCTAACCAGGTTTCTGTGAAACATAACATATCGTAATCAGAGTATGTGGTGAGGTTAAACAGGTCGGCAGTTTTGGTATTTAGGCCTCTCACATTCATGTAAAGAATATGAGGTTCCTTCGTACCCGTGTTCTTGACAGGCGATGCGTAATCGCGCATTATTTTAACTTTATTACCGTTTAAAGCACGACCGCATGGGGTGTGATCGGGTCGAATATTTTAAGAATATATGATCTATAGTACTAGCAAAAGCTTCCCTGGTAGGTTTATTAATTCATGGAAAAAATCCCTTTTGTGTGAGTATATTTAGATTGTTATTTACTTCAAGATCATCTCTATTTAAAATGATTAATGATTATAAAACTAAAATAAAACAGATTTAATAATTTTAAGAATTTTATATTATTATTGTGGGAAAACATTTCCACAGGGTGGTTTTGGAACAGTTAGGCTTAGGATTTTAGTCAGTTAAAAATAGTCCACTAGGGAATATAATCAGTTTTACCCAAAGTTTCAGGTCAAACATAAATTTTACTGCACTAGTGTTCCTCTTCAAATTTTTGATTTAACTTATTTTAAAAAGTGTATTCGAATAACAAAATTCAAATAAAGGAATATTGATTAGACAACCCCTTTTGTGTGTATTATATAAGTTTAGAAATATACAACAGTTATTTAAAAAAAATACACAATTACCTACCTTTGCATAGGAGTTTAACAGCATCCCCTGGAGGAATGAGATTAGGGATGCAATTGTTACGTGTTTAATTAATACCGCTAACCTTTTACATAAAATGCAAAGAATGTTAAAGCTCCCAAATTTATTACACCCAGGATCCAGTCACGAATTTTAATGTTACCAAATTACGAATCATGTAAAACATAAACGGATAACAGGCGTTAGCACGTCTTAAAATCGTACAAAATTTTATCGTAATTAACGTAAATAACATTTTATTGAAACCAAAGTCTTAATTAAAAACTAAAAAATATTAGACTTCCTTTCGAAGAAATCGATGTATGGACTGTATTTTCTCACTACTTGAGTATTAGGAAATGACACATTTTTCTCTACATTAGATACAATAAGATACAATTACCAATATATTATCAGAACATACGAGGTTTAAATACAAAACGTAACATCTTGTATAACTCTCTTACTGCTAGTTCTTAAGATATGTTTACCCTTTCCCAAACCTAGTTGGATTCTAATATTCAGAACAATGAAATAGTACACGAAAATTATGTCTTATTCAGACCACGACGAAGGAGCTACTAATTGTAGCCGCGGGGGTGGAGTTATGCTAGTAGTTCACTCGTCTCTCAATGCGGTTAACTTAAATTTAAAAAACAGTGATTTTCCTGAGTTATCATTTATTGACATAGTCGGAGTAAAAATAGTATTAAATCATTATTATTCCTATGTATTTGCACTTTATATTCCCCCAAATATGTCTTCTGATTTTTACAACTCTGTTTTTGATACATTTTGCGCTCTTAATTTTATTTACAATTCAGATAAAGTCAGGGCAAGAATTCAGTAAATTTCAGAGAGTTGCTAATGCTTTAAACATAAGACTGAGTGCTGTTAGCAACGTTTCCAAAAAAATTAAGACTGGGGAAACTTTAGGTGGCCCTAAAAGAACTGGACCAACAACAAAGCCTGTATGCGACATTGATAACTTTGACCAAGCAGGAATTCGAAATGTTATTTATGAAATGTACAGAAACAGTGAGTATTTATTAAAATAACGTATGGAAATATTTATTAAAGTATTTATTATTGTTTTAGATCAACATATTGCCAGACAATCCCTTTTAGAGCTGTTGATTGAACGGAACATTTACAAAGGAAGTTTGAGTAGCTTGGGAAAAATATTGAAAAAAATTGGTTTCAAATTTCTAAAAGATAATCCACGTAGAGGATTAATGGAACTGCCAAATATTGTTTTCAGCCGCGTCACTTTTTTGCAGAAATATGTAAAAAATATTTCATTGGAGTATCCTCGAAAATTTGTGTATTTAGATGAGACGTGGATTTTTGAGTATGGTTCTGTACAAAGATCATGGCAAGATGGAAATAAAGATAGTGTGAAAAAAACCAAAACTGAAGGGAAAAGGTATTTTTTTCATAAACGAGTTTTACATAGGGGAGATTAAAAAAAATGCATTTTTTTATACTTTACACGTACAATCACAGAAAAAATATACAATGTAGCTAAAATTCGTTTCTGGAATGATAGGACCCTTGTATATAATAAATTTATTAAATATAAATTTATTCATTATTAATGTAGAAATATATTTTTAGGTTCATTATACTTCATGCTGGAAATGAAAATGGTTTTATTCCTGGGGCATCATTATTATTTTCGTCATCAACAAAAAATCCTGATTATCATGGTGAGATGAACAAAACAAATTTTTTGAAATGGTTTGAACACCAGTTATTAAAACATTTAGTAGAACCGTCTTTAATAATCATGGATAATGCTAGTTATCACAGTAGTTTGGTGGATAAAATTCCAAATTTGAGTTGGACAAAAGTCGATATTATATCCTGGCTACAAAACAGAAATATTGATAATGAAGAAGGAATGCTTAAAGGACAATTACTTGAGTTGGTGGCACAGTAAGTTATTTATTATATATTTAGAGATTTAGTGCGAGTACATAAAAAGTGCACTGCCTTTTAACTCTTGTGGGTACGTACGTACACTCGACTCGATATCATAACTAATTTTATCAGATACTTCTGGTTATTTTCATTTATTAATATCAAGAGTCCAGGGACAGAAATTGTAATTTGTAGTAATAATATTGTCTTCCTATACTCTTCTAATACCCATATGAATTTATATTTATGTATTAACAAACCTTATTTTTATAGAAACAAATCGCCCAAGGAATATGAAGCTGATAAGCTGGCACAATAATACGGTCATGAGGTCCTCAGACTTCCACCATATCATTGTATGTTGCAGCCAATTGAAAAAGTTTGGGGCATAGCAAAAATATATTATAATAAATATATTGGGAGAGATGGTAATGGTGTGGAAAAAGTGATAAATATGTGGACGGAAGCATTAGATACTTTTACCCCAGAAATTTGGTCAAACACTATTAAAAACACAAATAAGGAAATACAAAAATATTGGGACAGGGAAGTGGCTTTTGACAGAGAAGATATTATCCATCCCATTATTATTAATTTAAATGGATTCGATACAGACGACAGTTCAGACGAAGAAGAAAATATGTGAATGGTTTCAATTTGCTTAAATATGTAAATGTTTTTTCTCTTATCAAGAATAGTAAATAACTAAAAAATGTATAATTGTTTAATATCGTAGTAATTTTATTTAATTAGCAGAATTTAATTATAATTATGATTGTACTATAATATATATTATAAAACTCATTGTCCAATTATTAAATAAAGTTCATTTGAGAAATTATTTATAATCTATTTTTATTCCAATTAATCGAATTTTGATAGATTTTTGTTATACGTATTGTGGGCTGCAGACGTTGCAGTTATCACAGGCACACAGGCATAAAGCTTTATATGCTGTGTCACAATTATCATTCATCATCATTTTAATGATACATTTTCAGTTGTGGCAATACAATTTCCATGTGACCTGAATTGGGGGTTGCAGCTATTTCAGGTGCAGTCGCTTTGATTGACTTCAATAATCTTCATATAATTATAATAATTTTTTGACGTGCATCGCCTGAATTCTTGCCCCGACTATATCATAATTATCTGTGACTTTAACATGCCGGGTTATTATTCTCATCACCTTAAATGCTGTGTCTCCAGCTGCCCAAGCGATTTTAAATTCCAAAAACTTTTTGAATATTGAACAGTTAAATAGTATAAAAAATTCAAACAACAAATTACTTGATCTCGTTTTATCAAACAAAAGTTGTAGAGTAGTAAGTGTTCCTGATGGCATTCTACTCGAGGAAGACCCTCACCATCCTGATTTGCTGATTTATTTTAATGCTCACAGTAATGGTACTAGTCTTGACAATAAAAAATATATGTCTTACACTATTTTAGAAAAGTTAATTTCCCCTTGCTACACGAAATGTTTTCTGAAGTTGACTGGAATTTATTATTCGAATTCTCCGATGTTCACTTAGCATGCGAGAAATTCTATGAAATGTTGGAACTCATATTAAACGAATGCGTCCCTATAAAACGCAAACCTAATCGTAGTTATCCTCCTTGGAATATAAGAGAAAAACACAAAGCATGGCGACTATATAAATCTGACGGAGATGAAGAATGTCTTAAAAAGTTTAAAGATTTAAGGCGTATGTAAAATCTGATATTGAAACTGCACACAGAAATTACAACAAGCATGTAGAAAATAAAATATTGCACAGAATCCTTCGGAATTCTGGGGCTATGTTAGCATGGAAAGAAATGTCGCCAATCTTCCGAAAAATATTAAATATAATAATAATATTATTTCCGATCTCCAAGTAATTAGCAACTCATTTGCTGAATATTTTCAACAATGGTAATCTGCTTCGAAACAATATAATGTTGATAATGAGCATAATCTAATTAATTATTCTTACTTAATCGTAATTTCACTGAGGATGAAGTTCTTAAAGCACTAAAAAACTTAAAGCCGAAACTAACTAGTAACCCTGACAGTATTCCGTCTTTTGTAGACCATGACTGCGCCGTAGTGTTTTCTAAACCATTATGTTTAATTTTCAATCTATCTCTCCAAACCTCAACATTTCCACAATGTTGGAAACAGTCCAAAATTATATCCGTCTTTAAGAAAGGTGACACAACCTTAATTACTAATTACCGACCCATTGTAATTTTGAATAATTTTGCTAAAGTATTTGAAATGCTACTGTATAATTACGTATTTTGCCACGTCAAATCTACAGTTACTAACTTATTCTGCTTAATAGAATATTTGTCTGATACGATTGATAATGGTAGTCAAGTTGACATAATCTATACAGATTTCTTGGAGGACTAGTATCTTATTGCAAAAATTACACAAATTTGGATTTTCAGCTGACCTTTTTAACTATTTTTAATTCTACCGTAACACCAGAACCCACTATGTTTTATAATGTGGCCATAAGTCAGTTGAAGTTTTACCAACCTCATATGTCCCACAGGGGTCTAATTTGGGTTCACTTTTGTTCATTATATTTATCAACTGACATTACCTTGAACTGTTTTTAATATACTGACGATCTTAAAATATTTTGTCGAATTACATCCATCGAAGACTATTTAGTTATGCAAGATATGTTACATATAATAAATAATTGTTCTGTAAAAAACAAATTGCTCCTCAATTCGCTGAAGTGTAATGTCTTATTAGTGTACTTTCTAGATCAAATTCCAAATTCAAAATTTCTTTATTAAAATTAACAATATAAAAATACCTCCCCAGGACCTACCCCGGAACCGATCATGCAACCATCGCGTTGATCGCGATGGCCAGTTGCAGGACCGGGCGAAATAGATCTGGTTCAATTGAAATAACAATTAAAATTTAAACCTAAACACCTTCAGCTAAAAGACAGATTAAAAAATGTTGGTGTCATTAAAATATATCAAAATAATAGACTTAACAAAAATAACTAATTTTCTAGACCAGATACATTCACATGTAGTGTTTAATGAAAAGGTATCATTCACTGTATTTTTCTATTGTGAGGTCTAACCTGGAGTATGCGTCATTGGTATGGTCTCTTTATTACAAGACACAGATAAATAAATTAGAAAATATTCAACATAGGTTCTTAAAATACTCATCATTTAAAGTTGCTGGGGTATATCCACCTATTGGTTATCCCCATTCGGAACTATTATCGAGATTATCAGTAGTATCGTTAGAAGATCGCCATAAAGTCTGTTATTTTACATTTCTTTACAGATTGACACATAATATACTGCTCTTTCATGGTCACAGAACTGGATCACCGCCCAGAACAAAATGTCCCCATTTCAAACTATGAGTTCTACTTATAACAACATTCATAATATCGATACATTTAACTGCAACGTTGATTCCCTTAAAGCATTCATCTATTATCAATAACTAATCATTATTCACTAATTCAATGATTGTTATGTGTTTTGTAAATCCTGTATTAGATTATACCATATTAATCATCCTAGTTATTGTATAATATCTTAGATTTTATATATCTTAGTTAAATGTTAAATTGTATGTGTGCATACGAATTAACGTTTAACACATCCAGCGCCAGGTGTCCGATAAGCTATATATTTATCAGGCCATAGCGGTCACCAGTACGGACACCATTTACCCATTAACATTGGTCAGCGGACATTCAAATTCGAACAGTTCTTATCGTAAATTGTCTGCTCTGGCCCTATATAATGGCATATAAGTCTTGGGTTCTAAAAATAATCATTTGTATAGATTTTGGAAGCTGTGTCCCGTATTGTGACATCTATGGCAACAATACCGCAGTTGGCGTGGACAGCTCTTACAAAAGCTGATAACTAGGATTTCATTTTTTAGTTTCTTTCTGTAATATCCTCTGCAGTATTTTTTTCCTATCCTGTTACTGCCAGGAAATTTGTCAAAGACAGTTTTTCTCTGTGTGGATTTTCTATCTTAAACCCCCCACCGCCATACACGCTCGAACATGTTGGACGAGTATGTTGGTAAAAGTAGTTCGAAGCTGGCTCGGCGAACATGCTTGAAGGTGTATGAGAACGACTAACATAGTTGGCGGTTAGAATGCTCTGCTCATTGTGTATCTTGCCGATCCCTACCAACACGAACAGAGCGTCAAACATGTTGGTACATGTATGGTGATTTTGCGAACATGTTCGTGATTAGCAATAGCAGCTCTGTGAGAGGTGTGCATCAATTCAGTGCCGGATTAACCCCAAGGCAATGAGGCATTGCCTTGGAAAAATAGATTCTTGTCTATGAGCCACGGTAAGCTCCACTATTTAATTAGTATGAGTATCAATAATATTACGAGCGTTGGACTTTTCCGCTATTATTGAAGAATTCGCTAATAAAAAATCTCAAAGTCAATTTAGTGTAGGATATATATCGGAATATTCGTATATATAAGTTTAATGTAAAATTTTCATTCAACATTTCTACGTTTGTTATCCTGTAATTACCAAAAATTATGAATATAAAAACGTTATTCAACAATATGTTAATAAAAAGGTACTCATGATTTACACCTTAGATTCCAGAAAGCTGTTGAAGTTGATTTTATGAAAATCACTGGTCTTGAGCAAGCCTTCACTCCAATTTTACCTACAGGCCCCCATCCATGTTCGTCTGATCCTGCATCAATTTCTCGTACTCGGTTGCCACTTTTCTTCACAGCAGTGAGGTTCGCGGTTTTAAATTTTGAACTGAAGTTGGTAAGTTCTGTGTGTACATGTGTAGAAACCGCCGAACATGCTCGGTTTGAAGTTGTTCGATGTGATTTCTTCGAGCCGAGCATGCTTGAACGTGTATGGGGGATTTTAATCTTCTTCATTCTCTGTGCTTTCTAAAAGTGTTTCGATTATGCTTTCATAAAATTCCTGCAAACTTACTTTTTTGCCAGTTACTTCCTCGTAGAGGTGATGGGAATTGACTACAGCTGTGTCCAGAATAATCTCTATTGCAATTTTGTGGTACCAGTTGGCAGTATTTTGTAAACACGAGCCGTAACTAGCAAATTGGTTTCAAACTGTGTAGTCGGTGTCCGCGAATTATGTTGTGTCTGCTTTAACGTCCGCTGAGGCCTAGGCATTTAACCAATCTGTGTCCGCTACGGCCTTGTGCGATAATAGTAGTTTTTCTATTCCCTTATGTAAATTTGTTGTTTTCCGTACAGTCTGTAGAATGGATAAGTGGGCCATTCCAGTTAACTGAGCGGATATATTATATATTTCATATACGTTCTAGGATGGATATGAAATCGACAATCACAGTTCGTGTATTAAGTACATAGGCAACTATTCGTTCTAAAAAATTCAAGTTAGTGCGTAAGCTGTCAAAGTAATTGTCAGTGTGTATTCGCGCAGTTTGAGCTAGAAAATAATTTAAAATGAGTGATTCCAGTGAAGAATCGATAAACGGTATACCACCTAAAATTTTATTAAAATTATTATATACAGGCAAAATTTTAGAGATATATGACAAAAAAAAAGTAGCTATATGTGGGCATATGTTTTTCTATTCTTGTAATCTTTGCTCCCTATCCAGTAATTGGGTCCTTTGACCTGTTGGATAGTGTATGTAAAATTAAAGTAATTCAATATGGTGCTCTTTTGTACAAAATTTCTATTTGCGCAGTCGAATAAGTCAAATATCTAGTTAACCTGCCATTTAAGTTTCATGGTTTGATACTACTTAAGGAAAACAAAAAAAATGCAGTGATCGACACAGAAACATGTAGCGAAACGTATCTAACAATTATCCAAATATTATAAATTTGATTATTAAAACATTATTATTTTTTGATGATATGTGACACTTGTTATATGAGTTTCCTTCCACAGAATTTCGAATTCTACCTAATTTTCTCCTCAGAAGTTTTTTCATGTGTACAGTGTGAACATTTTCTATTATTCAGGTTCGATTTTATTATGACGCCTCTTGAGAAGATAATTTTTGCAAGCCGATTAATCAATATGGTATTAATTACACAACACAAACAGCTTTATTTCTCACCGAAAAATTAAGAAGGAGAAAGTTCCAAATCCACGCGTATCTTATTTTGTGTATGTACACATAGTTCTTAGATGATCCCATTTCAAAGAGACATTAAGCCATCTCGTCAAATAATTTAAAAATTATTGCACTAGTGAGAATAAATTGGTATTATTCAATTTACAATAACAACATTTTTTTGCAAACTATGCATGCTAATATTGCAATAGTTTATTTTACTATATAGGCATTACATTAGAGAACACTAATTAGGTTTGTTTTTATTTTTTGAAGAAAACTGAACTGCCTAAAATCAATAAAAATTTTGTAATACGAATCCACTATGTCTTATTAACTAGTATCGATACAGAAGTTATTGAAAATAAACAAACCAAACGTTATGGAAAGTTAGGAAAACTGCAAGGCTACATCGCTTAACTTTGTAGTTACGTGTAGTTATCATACATAAATTTTAAACTAAATTACGAGAAGAAAGTAATGTGCGAATATTTGAAAAGAAATCGCTTCGAAATTTTTTACGGTAATAGCAATTTGACGTTTGGATGGCCATAAAAGTAATAAAAATAAATCCCAACCAGCAATCGTAAAAGTCAATTGATCATCGAAAAAACAATGGGGCAATTAAATACAGCGCCGGCAAGTCACGCAAAAGCAATAATTCTTCGGAACAGAAAACGAAAGCTTATAATTTTAGTCTCTGACTGGCTTATTACAATTATTGATAGAACGATTTTTTCTCAATTAAAAATAAACAATAAACGTAATAGAAAAAGTTCTAAAAGAAAAGTAATAGGGTTAGTTATAAGTAGTTCGTAGTTTTCAAGTAAATTAAAAATGTTTGGTGTTTGTTTTATCCTTATTTGAAAACTGAATTAAGAATTACGTTCAGAACCTGATATTTGACAGACAGGCCGACAAACAGGAAGTTTTTTTAGCTCAAATTTAAAACCTCGACGTTTCATGACTTTTAAGCTTATTTCAACAAAAAAAAATAAATTTTTTTTGCGTTACTATACTATTTCATTATTAAGCATGTTTTCTAAAATAATAGAAAAAACAGTGGCGAAACATACATTTTAATATATAACATAATAACATTTTTGGAAAAATATAACATACTGACAAATTTCCAGAATGGTTACAGGGGTTGCTATTCTACAGAAACGGCAGCAACAGACTTGGCTCAAACGGTATATGAGGGATTAGATGCAAAGACATATGTAATAGGTTTATTTTTTGATCTATCTGACATATTATTATGTCAGAGAAATATGATATATCCTTAGCAATACCCCAGGGCAGTGTACTTAGTCCTCTGATATTATTATTATTTGACTTACCTGGGTTTATCAAATACAGGAATATTTTCATGTATGCAGATGACACTTCAATAATTATTCCATCTAGCAGTCTTGAAGAACTAGAAGAACTAGTTAGTAGGGTCCTCGATAGTTTAATACATTGTGTTTTAAGAATAGGCCCATTATTAACTATGACAAAACAATATGTGTACTGTTCAAAACTCATGGTAAAATTATTTACAAGAATATCAATAGTTGCCTTAATAGTCACCAGCTAAGCATACAAAAAGAAACAAATTTTCTAGGAGTTGTATTAGATGAAAATCTCAGCTGGATAAAATATATTGATCAACTCTGTGTCAAATTAAATCAGTAGTGTTTTGCAACCATCATGTTAAAAAATAGTTAAGATCATGTCTTTTTGATAGGCTTATACTATGCTCTTTTTTATTCTAAAATCTCCTATAATATAATAGCCTGGGGCCAAAGTGTGGATCTACAGAGAATTTTTATTATGCAAAAATGGGTGTTGAGAGTAATATTTAATATGGGGCACGGGCAATCCTGTCGCGATACGTTTAAAAGTAATAAACTACTGTCACATCTATTTACTTATACAAATTATTTATATATGTCTATAGTAGAAAAAATAAATTTGCGACAATGATTACAATAAGCGTGAACGAAGTGATATATATATATATTAAGAAGCATAATTCGACTTTATATAAAAAGTCCTCTTTATGTGCCGGTAGCTACTTATTTAATAAATTGCCCGCCGATGTTAAAGAGGCTAATAATGTAGAACAGTTTAAATGTAAATTATTTAAATTATTATATAATGAAGGCCTGGTGAATATACAAATGAATGTGTGAATTTAAACCAAATATGAAATTCTGATTTGTATTGTTTTTTCCTACCCACTTTAGTAAAAGTTAAATTCGTCGGCTATTGCTTTTTTGTCTGTCATTTTTGTTCCATTTTTATTTTTATTTCGCTAATACTTTTATTACTATTACTATTTATTTTACTACTCTCGTATCTAATTTGCCATAGAATTTTTGAATCAAACTTATTTTTATTTATTATTATTTTTATAATTTTTGTATCGTATTTTCAGTTGCATATTGTTAGGAATTTGTTGAAGAGCTTTAAACATGTTATGTTTTGTATGTACAGATTTTCCTAGCGCATTTTATCCATGGTATTCTTTTTGTATTTTTTCTTTTGATTTGTTTACTAGTAGTACAGTCATTAACAGCATTTGCAATAATATTTACGTAATGTTTTGTTGCCGAATCGGTATCTGCCTCTAAAGGATAACAAATATATTATTACTTAATGCTTAATATTATTTTTAGTTGATACCCTCGTAGATACTTTACAAAATATAGTATATAAAATTTCAGAAAATAATAGTTTTATTAGTGTTTGTATACGCATGTCACCCCAATTAAAATTTAGAACGTGGATCAACAAAAATAATATCATACATACCAGGTAACTAATTATCTGTGGTTTAAATCAATTTATATACATTTGTTTGTACTCTAGTATCATTCTGTGCTTCTACAGGTAGGAAGTTCTCTTCTTAATACTTAGTTAAACATGCGAGCGGCTCTGAAGATCCCCATTGCTCAGGCGGGCAGCCCATTATACATTCGTGACACATGTGATGTCCTAGAAAACTCTCCACAAAGGATAGTAAGGTAGATCTCGTAGTTATTCCGGTTTTGTATATTGACTGACGAAATACTTCTACCTTGACGTTCCTAGTGGCATGTGCAGTAGCACAGAATATTAGTGATTGCTTTATCTTCTTTCTCAGTTGAACCCAAATAATCTGTTTATGGTTAAGTCGTTGTGTGTCCCATGGAGCCTTGACTGTTCTATTCCGGAAACTTAAGCCCGATATCTATTGAACTGCACCAAGGGCCAGTTTTAGACCAGATCAGATTGAATTGGATTATATATTTCTGTTCCGTCTCCCATCAAAGCCCACTGTGTTGGCAACATTTTATTACAGTTACTTATTTGATCTAGAAGTTCTAAAATCTTGCTGATTGACAAAACGTCTTTTGTCAGATTTTTACTTGCCAAATGGCCTTAATATACGAGTCCTTGATTTGCATCCACATGCTCTAACACTCGTTGCCTCCTAAGTATTCGATCCATCTATGATGAATTCGGAAGATGTATTTTATTTTATCCGTAGTCATCTTAACTAGAAAGCAGAACTGTACATAGACTGGTAAAGCTGTAGATAGGATTAGTCATTTTCTGATCGACTGATGGTTTGGTCCCTTATATGTAGAACCAAAGTATTTGGGTGCCTCAGCCTCTTACTTGTCATCCTTCTTGCACAGACTACTCTAATTTCTATTTTCCTGAACTTTAACTCTACTTCAGTATATAAGTATAAGTCCAAGGATGGGTCCCATTGGAGTCGTTGGAATAATCCTGATTACTTATGTTATTCCTAAACAGGCCAGCCTAAGAACCACTACACCGTATATTAGTTTTAGCATAAAAGTATACGTGAAAAGTGATCTTTGAATATATTCTGCATTTAGTTCCAAATATGCGTTTACACATCCTATAGAGATACGTAACTCTTCCTTGTTTTCACTTGCACGTGGTCCTTATTAGTGTATCAAGAGTACGTGTTTCGAACTTTGCAATAAAATTACTAATTATTTTACTATTTTCTAACAAATTCACGTATTGATATACTCAAAATATTTCCACATTATTTACTTAGAATGTGTTTTAATACCATAACAAGAGAACGTCCCTTTTTGAAAATAATGATTAAGTACTCCATTAATATCCTTTCGAAATATAAACGATCTAAATTTGATAATTATATTTAACTTCGGAAAACGCAATCATTTAATCTGTTTTACTTGAATTTAATGAGCTGAATGACAAATAAATTAAATTTTTACACCGGCTATCACTGAAGAAAAGCAATTATTCTCAATCGCTTATCATTTGTAGTAATAAAACTTTTAACACAGCCATTTATCTGATCTTTGTGCTTGCTAATAAAACAATATTGAACACAAAAGTCGCTATAAACTAAGTATATACCAAATAAAATATTTGTGACGTTATTGTGTTTAAGCTTACTGTAGTAAAATTCGTAATATCATAATAAATTGAAGGCATATAAATAGGAGAACTGTCGCATATATACAAACTTTGGTAGTAGTGGTGTCCTCTAAACTATTATTTTTTATTGAATTATTTACCGAAAGTTATGAAGGAAAGGACGCAATAAACTAGGTACCATAGTAATGTATCTCTTTCCTTTTCAATATCCCTGAAATAAAAATTAATATGCTATCATATACATATAGATACATTTTATATCGCGAGTTTTATAAACGACTTTTTTAAAAGTTTTATTAAATTACTTAAGGTCAACATTGATTCTTTGAAATAAAATTGTAGTTAGAAATGTACAAACATTTAATAAGACATGACTGTCTGAATTAAACTTACAATGCTATGTCTTGTAATTTATATCCTCTGTTACAAGCCTAGAGTCAGCATTTGCTTTGTCTCGAGGTTTATAACAAAAAGAATGCAGTCAACAATATAATAGAGAATTTGTCATCATCACGTAATGCTTATTTGATATCCTAGAATAAATTGAAATGTTGTAACAATCGCGTACGGTGTCTCGAATATTATATAACAACTTCCCCTTTATTAAAAAAGTTGATGGTTGTACAGCGACCGTTACAAATATGAAGAGCAAAATAATACTATTGAAATATTTGTAGTTAAAATATGAAATACAAGTTATAAAGATTGCGAATAAAATTATATAAATAATATAAGGTATAATGTAAGAGTTATACAAAAATATAATATTGTAAAATATGAAGTAATATAGACATAGTGGTGAGAGGTAAGTGAAACCTCTCAAATGGTCAATTGCTACTATACACCATAGATGTCTCTATGGGCGTATAGCGACTTGCGATTCTGCAAGTACCTGAGAGCGGCGACCTTTCAGTCCTAGGTGGACTTAACCTACTGTTATAATATATGATTTGCAGGAAACAACTACTCAGCGGGCAAATACCCCGACCTGCATTGAATTACACCTGACAAATCATTAAAGAATGGTAACCAATATCACTTGTCAACTCCCTGACCAGACATAGACCGGTTTCGAACTTATTAGTTCTCATCAGTATGCCATAGGTCAATTCAATGCAGGTCGGGGTATTTGCCCGCTGAGTAGTTGTTTCCTGCAAATCATATATTATAACAGTAGGTTAAGTCCACCTAGGACTGAAAGGTCGCCGCTCTCAGGTACTTGCAGAATCGCAAGTCGCTATACGCCCATAGACACATCTATGGTGTATAGTAGCAATTGACCATTTGAGAGGTTTCACTTACCTCTCACCACTACTCAATTTACTATAGTTTGTATAAAACTAGCAGGTTGGCCACTATCATTTGTCTGCTCCATGACCTATGGCATACTGATGAGAACTAATAAGTTCGAAACCGGTCTATGTCTGGTCAGGGAGTTGACAAGTGATATTGGTTACCATTCTTTAATGATTTGTAAGGTGTAATTCAATGCAGGTCGGGGTATTTGCCCGCTGAGTAGTTGTTTCCTGCAAATCATATATTATAATATAGACATGTTCAACAGGTTAAACAGATTAAGGTATTTAAAGAGGGTTTGGCAAAATGATTAATAAAAGGTCTTTAAGTCAGTTCGACTTCCTCTTCCACTTCTTGTTGGATTTTAGGTCATCTCCTTAGGGGTAGAATACTAGTTAATCTTTTGAAGGTTCTAGTGGGCATCGATAGAGATGGAGGTGACCTGTGAGGGCCATCTTTCAGCTTCTTTTTCTGTACCTACAGAATAAGTAATACAGGACAGGGAATCAATAAGGGTATGGTAAAATACGTGAACCATGAAATGTGTCTGGTTACGTAGCATTCTTTAATGAGATAGTCTAAATCTTTGGGATATGCTTCGCAATTTCAAGGGCTTCGGTATTCAACTTGTTTAATTTTAATGGCTTTAATTATCTCAGTTGGATTTTGCCTAGGAATTCGTTGTAGCACTCATATGGAAATTGAATTGGACGTGTATTGTCTAATATTTCACTGAAACTCGCTTGGGATAATTTCTGTTTTCAATTCTTTTTGGACAACTAATAGTGACATGTAATGGTTCTGCATTGATAACTATCCATGCGTTTTCCTGCTACGTTACAGCCTTGACCTACAGTTATGAAGGTATCCTTGTCCCGATAGATAATTTGCACTAGTTAGACGCCTCGGCTGAATGTTTGTCCTCGTTCTTGTGAGTCACCATAGATTAAGCATCTTGTTCTGTTGTTGTTCACGAATCCTACCGACTGCGCCAATTTTATATCACGGGTTTCATAAACGATGTTTTAAAAAGTTTTATTGAATTAACAAGTGTCGACGTTGACTATTTGAAATAAAATTGTAGTTAAAAATGTAGAAACGTTTTATAAGACATGAGTATCTGAACTGAACATACAATGCTATATCTTGTAATTTATAACCTCGGTTTAAAGCCTAGAGTCAGCATTTGCTTTTTCTCGAGGTTTATAACAAAGGAAATGCAGTCAGCGAAAGATAAGAGAGAATGTTATCATCACGTAAAATAAATGGAATTGGAATGTAAGAATCACGTATGCTTTTATACGATGTCTCGAATATTATATACCATACATATACTTACTTCGAATTAATAGAACTTCTTTTTTTTGAAGGCGGTTTGACAAGAAATGGCATTATCTGTGATAACTATAAATTGCAGGAATTTTATCATATGCCAATAAAACAAACAGTTTTCAATCCTCAATCAAATCCAATCCGCATATATTCAAATACTTCATAATAATTCATAGTAAATAGATTTTCACATAATGATAGAAATAGTGTTCATTTAACTACATTATCCTCAGATTTGTACACTTGTAGCAAATCAGCAGAAAAATCTTTTGATAAAAAAATTCAAATTATTTTTAATAGTCGGTGTAGCTATAAGACTCCAAACACATAAATCATAAACGTAAATATATGAACTAATACTCTACCGTATCACATGAAAATGAGAGATGATAAGATGCTACTAGACCACATGGAATCTAAATATTCCTTTCACAAACCGAGATAATAGTATCAGATCGAGGGCGATTCAAGGAAGGTCCATTCAAATTCTGGCACAAGGGACTGATGTGGTAGAATAGAATAGAATATTTTATTGATCCAGTAGGAGCATTACATATATGCTATTGGACAAGTCAAAACACACAAAATATAAACAAATATTAAAATATATAAATATACACATAGAATTACGTATAAAGTCAAAACATATATATGTACACACACACACACACACACATACATATAAAAATGAGAAAAATGTATACATATATCTATATAACTAGAATTCACAGAGATGTATAGAATGTAATATACGAATACGATATACTAAACGTTAATATCACTATCAAGGTATTCTTGAACAGAATATGCACATATTTTTAAAAGATATTTTTTGACAAACTTCTTAAAAACCAAAGTGTTTTTTAAATTTTTATATGACAAAGGTAAATGGTTATATAATTTTAGTCCTAAGATATTGTGGGCATTTGAGGATATATTCAGATGTTTAAATGGTACACAGACGGTCGGGGACTGAAACAGGAATAGCGTCTGGAACATACGACAAAAATTCAAGAGCAAATCTTATCTTTGAATTTGGAAACACCAGATTATTCTAAGCAAAAATATATGTAATATAAGACAATATACGCCAAATTTCAAAGGGAGTTTACGTAAATAAGCAGATAAGCAAATCCACTTCGACAGTTTGAGAGAGCCTAGGAGAACTTAAACCCTTGGCAGAACCTGATACAATTAAATTGATTTAGATGCCAGAACACAACGAAATACTAAGAAACCACAAATCTGAAGAACTCACCAAGCAGAGATACAGCAACCAGAATCAGCAACTATAGTACCAACTTGTAAGCATCGAAAGGAGATAAGTAACAGACTAGGTAAAAAAAACACATGATTAGTGTGCGCAAGATATCCAAACACAGAGATGGCAAAATATCTCACAGAAGAGCTTAACTGTTTATGCTAAGCAGGAATCAATTGAACACAGTAATTGATTGCTCATGCATCTGTAAAGGACACGTGAAAAAAATGAGCTATACGGTAGCAATCTAGACTGTGAACTTTACGGAAAAATGCTAAAAATCTCTAATTTGTCAATGTAAAATACGACATCGCAGGAGGCAAACCATTTACAGTTATAGAACTATATTCGAGTTATTAGAAGCACAAGTATCGTCAGAAAGATATTAAAACGAGGAGAAACACAACGAGCCGAATTAAGCAAATGGCCCTGAGAGGAAACAAAATTGTTAAAGGCCCCTTAAACTAAAATACAAATTCTGAACTTAGTTACTTCGGTAAATTTGAAACACGATTACGTACACTTTTATAATTTGCCTCTCCTAATTGATCGTTGAGGTCAAGTTCACCGACTTTCGACTTTATTCTGTTGAAAAAGATTTATTTTTTTATATTTATTTACTTAATTATTTAGCACGAGCAATTAAGACTATTAATTAACTTTGTTTTATTATACGAAAATGCTGAAAATACTTTTATAAATGAAGAAAATTGTCAATATATATGCATATAGATTGCACAGTATTTTTATTAGAAAATACTAATACGTTTTTCATATTTTACAAGTTATGGTAATACATCTTATATTTTATTGTATTATACGCATGGATTCTGCAAATTGCGAGGAATCAAGTATTAGGCATTTTTCTCTCCGCTGAGCGCTTATTCGACCGTGATAGTCGAGCGACAAAACGTCCATCTGGAAATAGGATGGAAGTCCAGGGATTCTTTTTACTAAATTCTTTCAGAAGATTATGTTTTATTAATTTCTTTCAGCTCGACGGTCAACCAAAACTATTATGAAGATTAAATATTTAAGATAAACATATTGTTGTATTGTGAATATATCATGCCATCATCAAAAATTCATATTAAAATGGTTTAAACTTGGATTTTTGGAAAATAAAAATTTATATATTTTATGTAATTTTTATATTAGCATTCATTTTTAATAAATAGTTTTTTAGTAAAATATTTTCTGGTATAGGGTATTGCGTTTAAAATCGAAAAACACTAATAAATTTCAGTCACTATTTGTATTAATTTTTAATTCATAATTAAACACAGTCAAAGCCTGTGTTTTTGTTCTACAACAGTGGATAAATAATAATAATAATATTAAATCATTCTGGGCATATATATACTAAAATAAATCCACTCGTATAACACCCTAAGCAGTTATTTTTAATGGTATAAATTCCACAAATGCACCAGAAATAAATAAACACCAGAGAAATCAGACAACCACCAATTCCAGAAGCCAGAGGCTATTTACAATAATTTCTGTTTAAAATACATTTAACTATTTTGTTTACTTCATTTATCTCGTGTTAACAATATATAGATATCCCGCCGCGTTACATTATGTACGATTGTACAGAAACGACGGCAGGTGCAGATGGACGCCTAGAAGCATAGCTAGATTTATCTATTAATTTGTTTACCCAGCTTTCAGGCACAGCCGATTTTTATTAATTTTAATCCATGATTTTCTCACAATGAAATTTTAATTCCTTTACGTATAGTTGTTTTTCTAGGGTTTCATGCAGGAAATATTACTAAAACCTGCTTAGGTAGTATTATATACAGTGTGTTTATTAAAAAAAAAGTTTGAAATGAAAATGGATTATTAAAGTAATATGTTTCCAACAAAGGAAAAAGTATGTTCTTTGTAAAATATGTACAAAATTTGATATGAAGGAAAGGAACGGGGAGGCAGGGAGAGGGGAAGGGGGAGGGGAATTGGGATGTTGATGTGAATGATCCATCTTTACACGTCTGAAGGACTTTTATTGTATTTTCCAAAGTGGATATTAAACGGTCACAAAGAAGGGTTCAAATCGGCTGTTTCAGACGAACAATAATACAAAATCTATACTTACTGTTTCGTTTATGCTTAACTGCTTCACTGATGTTACCAATTGGACGTCGTAATAGTATAAATCTAACACAGTTGACACTTTCTTAAATTTAAACCTGAAAAGGAATTTTGAAAACACAAGAAAAAGACAATATAAAGTTCAAAACATATATATTAAATCTTTTTAAAAAATTATGTTTTACAAAAACGTTCAAGAAAAATGTATTGACAAACTATAGTCTGGCCCGTGTATAACACATAGTGAGGAACGGAATGATTCATAATATACCAACTACCATCCAATGTTTAGTTTTTAACTAATGATTACACAAAAAGATTCAGTAAAAAGTTCAATGTTTATAATTTTTTGGTGGGCTTTTGCTTGCCTGTCTATTGACGTATTTTCAGTTCAATGTCAATTTTGGTCGCTCCTCGAAGCTTAAAGATGCTTTAATCGCAACGACTTTGAATTATATTCTGCAATTATAGATTCATACGTTCAGGCAAGGCGGTCCCATGCACTTTTTGAGTGCATGGTAACTATACCTTTTTGACACCGAATCACTGAGGAACCAGTTTAGAGCAAATACCATTAAAACCCATCATTTTTCCGTTAAAATCGACTGCTAGAAAATGACAGGGCACCCTCGGCGCTAAGGGCAACGTGAATTCGTAAAAAGGTTTTCGTTATACTTTCTAAATTTTGTGGTCGGGGCGACATCCCCATGCAGCGACATTTAGCATACTTTCTAAAATTACACTCCTTGATGAGTTTCTGATATTTTTGCATAAAAAATGCTCCGTAGAGCGAAAATGTGATTGAATGTATAAAAATCTCTTCCAATGGCATTTTTACGTGAAGCACGCTTTTCACGCGAATGTCGAATTTTGTTACAGTTTCGAAAAGTTTATCGAGGGCTTTGGCGTATTCTTTAACATTGACAGCGGGAAAGAGAATTTGTCTCTCGGTTTAGTGTTGTCACCATCTTTCGTAATAAATAGGGAGTCTCTGGTGAATTAGTCTGTGTGTATGTGTAGGATTGTCATGTATGCGTATGTCCGTCAAGTATCTAGTCATTTCCGACTGCTGAATTTTATATCGGAAGAATTTCTGAGAAGTCTCCATGATGGAGTTTCTCATCATGGGGACTCCGGGCCTCCGATGCAATTTAACAATCGGAATGTATCTGTTCGAGTTCGTAAGCAGTCTTAGTAATTTGTTTTGAGTTGGTTCAAATGTGCTTTTAGAGGGCGGAATATTAAACATAATATTTTTAGTCGCAAACTCCTCTATAAATCCTTATTTTACTATAAGGAACCTAACCAGACTGCATTAGCATTTTGATGGTAATATGCAATTATTACACTTAACGCGCCAGGCTTGTAACTTGTAATTCAGCGCTCGGCGGGGCACATAACCCGGAGAGTAGCTGTTGGTTGCAGTCTGGTTAGGTTCCTTATAATAAAATAAGGATTTATAGAGGAGTTTGCGACTAAAAATATTATGTTTGTTTTGAGTTGTTTGTACTCTGTGTCTGAAATAAAATTCCATGACACACAAGCATAATATGTCAGTATTGGTCTAAGTATTATTTTGTAAAGTGTCAGTTTGTTATCGATTGTCAGTTTACTACATCTGTTCACGAGCGGATAAAGTTTGCTTAGGGTAACGTATGTCCTGTTTAGCGTCTTCGTTATGTGGGGACCGAAACTCAATCTCTTATCTAGGGTTACCCCCAGATATTTGGCTGAATTTCGTTCCACTATTTCTATATTGTTGATTTTGTTTTGTTATAGTTTTAATGTTGGTGAATTTTCGTTTAAATATCACTGTCTGTCTTGTTCTCGTTAATTTTGATTTTCCATTTGTCATAATAGTCTAGGAGTTTTACGAGATGATACCGGATCTTCTGGGCAGCAATCTGAGCGTAGAAGAACTGCCCATAGATAACGGCATCATCTGTGTAGAGGAGAAGGTTAGTGTTGGGGTAGGAAGGGATGTCTGGTGTATATAAATTAAAAAGTGTGGGAGATAATATCGCCCCTTGTGGGACGCCTGCCGATAATCTCGTTTTGGTAGAATGTGAATTGTTCAGTCGCGCCTTAACTAACGCGGCTATCTGCTAGACGAAATAGTACAAATGTTCGCTGAATTTTTGAATCCGTGTACAATAAGCAATGAAAATAATCTCAATTCCAGCCCAAACATATTTAACTTGCATTCTAACGTTGGCGAAGTTTTCAGCGAGCTTGTATTTCCTGGCAGCAATAAAGTGCAGATTCAGGCAATATAATAGCTGATTTTTACGATTCAATGATATGAATTGTGGTTTCCGTAAAATATTAAATATTGATACCATCAGTTAAAAATTTCGTGACATGTTTGATATCGTTGGAAAGAGAAAAAATAAACGAAATTAATGGTGTCATGGCCTACTTTGAGATTTGTTCTTTTCATTTTTGCACATGAGCGTATGTCAAATCCAACTGCGTTTTTCGAATTTTTGATACACATTATTATTCTTATTGTCTTTGCCGTCAACTTTAATCCCGTTAACTTTTTTCGTATCTCATCAAATAAGGAAGCTATAACCGTTTGTGGTTTTCCAATTTTTGTAATATACCTCACAAAGTAGGATAAGAATTTCAAATTTACTGAAATATAGCTCATAAAAAATGGGATAACTGTTTCTAAAACTTCATTCTTCTACAACAGATATTGAGCGAGATATTTGGCATGGCCCTCGTAAAATATACAGTGTGTATACCCATATTTTCTAAAATTGTGTAGTCCGTCATCGGCGCTAGCTTTATACATAATATACAACCTATCCTTAAACGAAGGAAAATTCTCAAATATATGGCAAAATGTCTACCTCACACTGTTATTTAAATCAGATGACGCTAGCTGTGTTATTAATAATAGATCCATGTCAAGTTTATGCCCAATGGCTAAAGCATTAGAGGTCTTAGTAACGAGTAGATTATGTTCTGAAATATAAACAATCATAATCCCAGAACAACACGGTTATCTAAGCGGAAAATCAACTTGTTCAAATTTAGCTATATACACTATTCAAATCTTGGAACCTGTTGGAAATGGAACGTAGCCAGATTCAATGCACAGTGATTTGAAAATATTATTTGATAGGGAAGATCATATTATTTTATTACATAAATGCAAAAGCGGGGTTTAACACGGCTGTTACTGAAACCATTTGTTTGTGTTGTAAAGATTTTGGTTCTCGGGGGGAACAACATTGTTTTGAAGGGAGAAAAACAGGCAAAATATTGAGATGTGTTCTCTGTGCAGACCATTCTATTAAGACGGACATATTATAGAAGTCCACGGTGGAACCAGAGGCATATTGCCATTGAAACTGAAGAGCATGCTGAAGCTAGGCGTAAAATTTCGCCAGCAGAATATGAATAATTACATTCTCTATGGTTCGTTGCATCTACTCAAAGCACACGATTCGTGCTCCCAATGACAACTGACTACTGCATTGACAGCTATACTTGATCAATAAGCCGGAGGAAGAAGAAAATACAAAGAACGAGCATATTTACAGTACGAAAAAGACAAATCATTATCAAAGGATCAATTACTACAAATAATAGCTAGAGCAAAAAAATACTACACCTGAAATAAGCAACATACACAACGAATCATCGCACTATGTACCGGAAAGGAGCATACTTAGAAACTGTTACGAGAGCATGGATAGACAATCACATTTTTGCCCATGGAACAGTAAACAGCCATACAACCACCTTTCCCTAAAATGAATACACAACAAACAATATACGAGACTATACATAATTACAAAAGAATAATGCTGTGCATTAGAAATAAAATACTGGGAACGTGTCCAGAGAAGGAACCCAACCCAGCACATCTACTGAGGAGGCGCTAACGCTAAACAGAAAATAAGGCGGCTATGTGTAACGTAGACAGCAACAAATGAAAGGATCGTAAATAAACCAGGAGATGATATGTTGTAGATCTTTCAATTATCTATAACTTTTATATTTAAGTTATTTCAATAGGAGGTCTAGTTTTGCGGAAATCGTAAAAAATCACGTTTCACCACTAAAAGCACATCTTTTTCCACCCACACTACTTTCGGTTATTTGTTGGGGTCCAATAGATTTTTTTCCACTTAAGTACCATTAATCTTAAATTTTCCGAGCATTCATATACTGCTAAGAATTTTTTTTTTTTGGACAAAAATTATTGGCACTGGACTATTACTCATACAAGTAAATAAAAAACTACGTAGAAAAAAATGTATTTTTAACCGTAAATATCACTATTGTTGCGTAAAGCAAATATTATTTTGTTATGATTAAACATATTATAAGGTAAAATATAATTGCAATATTAATTTCTACTTGTTTCCTAACTATTTAGTTAGTAATCACATGATATAACAACTCCGTCTATTACGTTCATCAAATTTCAAAGTTTCGTCACGTATTTCAAATTCACCCTTGCTTGGATAACTAAGTACAAAATCCTTTGCAAACCTCTAACAAATACAAACTAATATATCCCATAATATTTTTAATCACTGCCACTGAATTAGAGATCACATTATTATATTAGAAGAGAATGACGGGTTCTGTAGTTGTCAGTCTCCTCCTTTACCGTTTAGTTTACAGACGTAGTATTTTCATTTGACAAACAATTATTTCAAATAGCTAGTTTATTATTGAAAAGAAACATGCTCTTTTATTTGACGACCTTTAGTTTTTACTGTGATAAAATGAATTACTATCTATTTATACAACAAGTTCATAATATAAACTGCTCAAATACCTACCGAGGCAAGGTACTGTTAAGGTTGTATATATCGTTAATGCAATTCTGTGATTACAGCATTGGCCTCGCCAGTGGAAATGCGCTGTGGTAGTCCCTATCTTGAAGTCGAATAAGAATGCTAGAATCGCCGGAAGTTATAGACCCATCTCCTTACTGTAGATGATCTCTAAGTTGGTGGAGAGGGTCATGCTGAGAAAATTTAATTCTGCGCAGGAGGGACTTCGCATCGACGACGAGCATCAATTTGGTTTCAAGAAGGGACGCAACACGACGTTACAGATTATTAGAATAGTTAACGATATCAAGGTACAATATAATATCGGGAAGAGCACTACGATGGTATTGCTAGATATTGAGGAAGCATTCGATACCGTCTGGATCCCGGAACTGATATATAAACTACATGAATACAATTTTCCTGACTACATCATCAAATTATTATATTCATACTTGACAAATAGAACACTGCATGTGCGAGTCAACAATAAACTCTGCACAAAGCGGGACATTCGTGCGGGCGTCCCGCAAGGATCGTGCCTGGCACCAAAATTATTCAATTTATACGTCTCTGATTTTCCCTCCTTTCCAAATACAAAATTGACCATGTACGCCGATGACACAGCTATGTATGCGCACAGCCACAGTGTCCAGGAGGCGAATATGTTGTTGAAAGCACACATGGCTTACTATGATCAGTGGAAGATTAGAATCCACGAGGAGAAGTCAGAGGCCACGGTTTTCTCCCAGAACGTTTTACTCCAATCTCGATCAGGGGGTAAAAATTAAAACAGAAGAAACTGTGAAATATCTGGGGGTTCGACTGGCCTACAGAAAACACATAAACAAGACGATACGCAAGGTGTACTCTCTGTCTAGATGTCTATACCCTCTGATGCAGGAAACAGCAGACTAAACAGAAACAACAAAAAGTTGATTTATACGGCGTGGACTACATTAAAATCACCTCTTAAAAATTGTATGAGCACAAACTTGGTAATAGTCTGCTAACAAGCAACATCACACAAATAAGAGAGCATAATGCACCATATCGGAATAAACACAAATTACCTTACCAGGAGCTGCCTACTTTAATTAATTCTCCCACCTTTTCTGTTCACCTTTATCTTCCTCTTCTGTCAGTTTTTGTTTGTAATATTTTATTATAAATTACTATCTCAATTTTAGAGTTTTATTAAAACTATTTGAAATAACCACAATATTTCAAACCAAAATTATTTTTTTACAAATACATCGGCTTGGCATAGCCGTTCTTAATGCTCCATTGCTTATAGCGGTTTGTTTTTTCAGCGAGTTCTTGCCATCTCAGTAGTCAACAAACTACGTTATATTTTTGTGTATTTCAATTATTATTGTATTTTTTAGTTTTTCAGTTCTGTTAAATCACCTGGACCTCCAATGTATCACGTCCGAATGAACCTGCTACGCAGGTAGGAATAGCTTGGTTTATAATTATTTTAATAATCTATCTTTTACTTGCTCCGCTTCAGCCCCAACCGCGACGCTGATGCCCCGGTACCGTAAATGTTCGGCTACATCGAGTAGATCTTTTGTATGTTTTCATGATGAATAAATTTAATTTCATTTGATGAGTTTTGTTGAAGATACTAACTGCCCGTGACAAAACCCAACGACTTTTTAAATAGTTTGACAATCTCATTCTTACATAACATATAATAAGTTGTTTAGAAAATAAAAATGAGAAAATTACTTTCCGGCCTTAACACATTCAATGGCAGTTTGTTGTCCTTGCTGGAAGCCAAAAAATCACCTCACCTGCTACCATCATACATGTAACAGCTCGTAGATTGTTGAATTGATTGTATTCATTCATTTTCAGGGTTTTTACTCATTTTTAAGTATTTTAGGCATGCGATTATAAAGATACAGATACAGTGCTGATCGAACGTCCTTTAGAAAACCGTGTATATATATGTATGTGTGTGTGTGTTCCGAGAAGCTTCCGCGGTCGTTGGTATGAAAAATACTAGGTTCTCGGGTTGAACCCATGTCTCGACATTTCGGCTCCCGTTTTGGAGCCATTTTCAAGAGAAAAAAAGGGGTCAAGAAAAATTTGTTAAGAAAATAATGTTAGGAGTTCGTAGAACTGGTTCGATTCCGGGTCTCAATCTGCCTACTCCCCAGATCTCACCACGATCCGCCTCTAAGGCTTCAATCTGCCTACTCCTTAGAGCGAACTCGCTGGCAGTATCTGACGAAGCGTTAATTATACGAAAGCTGTCTGTGGGTGGGAGAGCGGTGAGGGTGAGGGTCTGTTATATATATATATATAGAAACTACGTAACATTTTCTCCAAATATCTGGAAATTTTGTAGAGGAAAAAAATTGTTGAATTGTTTTTAAAAAAGAGAAAGAGCTACTATTGAATTCATCTAAAACATCTGTAATTCTTATATACCTATAAGCCAATAACATTAATAGATGGGAAGCCGTAATCTAAGAAATTAACTGAAGCATTACCTACAGAGTCATTATAAACTGACGAAATGTTTCGCAAATAAATTTGCAATTGTTTCTCCAGAAGCTGTTTCGTCATAACAATACACCGAATTACGGACGTCATCTTCATTATATTTTGTACCTATATAAACCAAAAAAACTCTTGGATCATACGTAATACTATTTTTAAGATTATTGATGTAACTATTGCAACTAGTTTCAGATTGTTCCTTGCATAAAGCCGTAAAATGACTAAAAATGTTGTAATAATATTGAGATTTTGATATTTTATATTGCCTATAAACACGTCGCCTTGCTTTTATATTTTGTTTTAGATTTGTATCAAACCATATAGGAAATTTAAAATTACTAATTTAATTTAATTTTGGAAACAGAAATATGAAAACGCTGATACAGACATTATTTTACTTGTGGAATAACATATTCTTGTATAAAGTTTATTCATCTTGCGATTACCTTTTCTCCGTGTAAATTTAGAAAACTCGCACGACGGCTAATTCTACGTCAACGGTAATCGCTCTTTAATAGCTTGATAAAGAGATAAATTGACACTGATAAATTTCCACAAAAAAACCCAAACAATCGGCAGAAACCTGATAAAGACGTAGGTGCGTTGGGTTTTATAAAACGGGCTTGTCAAGTCTATGCAAGATCTTATAAATACTTATAATATATCGGAGGACACAGAAGACATTTAACACTATGTAACTTTGCTATTTGAGAAGTTGAAATGGACATTTTGGACGAGTTGTATATTACATAATTGTCCTTGTTTTGAGCTTATCAAACATTTTTTTCATCTTCCGGTTCTAGCGGAAGTGACACAAAATCTGTTATTTTAAATGGTACCCCGTATATATTTTTACCGATCTGGTTCATCTTTAAATTTTCGTTTCAACCATGTATCACAACATGGTATTTGTTTTTAAAATCACAGTTAATAGCCATTTTATTTTATTAAGTATAGGTAGCCATGATATCAACCTTGGCAGATATTGAAGCTTAATGTGCCATGATATCAAGAAACCCGGCCGGGTTTCGCAGGTAATTTTCCCTCTCTGTCATGCGAAAGCGAAGGGATTCATATATCAAGATCTTCTGCGACATTTGGATATTTCTTTTCTTTTATAAAAAGAACATAATCATTTTACATTTACATCACAGTTACACGCGAAATGAGTTGTATATCGTTTCATCTTTCAAATAAATACCCGTCTTTAACTTGTCATCTTATTACAGCATTGCTATTGATGTTTGAATTTTGAGATCTGTCATTCCGGGTATATTTGTGTACTAGTCGAAAGCACGTCTTCAAAAACGCAAGTACGACGTCGACGGATAACAAAGTCGCTTAATTTAATCCTGTGACAGTGGCATTTTTTATAAATCTATCCGACCAATGCAACGGTTCCGGGAAAAAATGTGTTGTGACCAAACTAAAGATCAGAAATAAGTAAAACGGTACTGGAGGACAACTAGGACCTCGATACACCTTTTGCACCACTTTTGACCGACTGTTCAAATTTTGATCGGGGTACTCAATAATTTTAGGGAAACGCGACCCCTCGTTTTCAAGTAACTTGAGGTCATAGTCATATGGCATTGTACTTCACTACTACTTGCAGTGCTTTTCTTCTTCGCTTGCTACAAATAAATTAATAAGTATATCTATATTCAAATCTCACGGTACTTTTACATAACCTATCTTAATAGCTAATAACCACCATAACACTTCCAATGTATAATAATACAAACTAACTTTCTATGTGGCTTCTCTGCGCCCCCTGACCATCCATCATGTTTATCTTTTTGACTATATTCTTCATGATGAGTTTGCTTAAACCAAGCTGGAGAACAATAACAAAAATCGTGAAAGCTCATTTTTATCCTTATGCATTTTATTTTAACAGACTAAAATTTCTCCTATTAATGTGCATTTATGATAAGGAATAAAATATAACAAAAAATGCTTTACTGTTACCACAACAAAATTTAGATTATAAATTTATGAAATCGTGTAGAGCTGATTTTTACCCTTATCCATTTTATCAGTTTTTTTTCTATGTTTGCTATTAATGTACACTGATATATGGTAAGGAATAAAATATTACCGATCAGAAAAATTTCTAAAATCATTAAATTGTTAAAATGAATAAGGGTGCAGAGGACTACGATAACGGTAAAGGTTTTGTTATTGTCCCCCAGATTGGTTTAAGCAAACTCATCATGAAGTATATATTCAAAAAGATAGACATGATGGTCAGGGAGTGCGGGGATGCCACATAAAAAATTAGCTTGTAGTATTGCACATTGGCAGTGTTATGGGGTGGGTTCGAAATATCTGATACACAATTTTAGGTCTCAAATTTTTGTGGGCATGATCAGTAGCTGAACAGAAAACTAGATTTTTCTTATTTAAAAAAAATCTCTAAACAACCCACAATATCAAAAACCAAGACAGGAACCCCATTTTATCAATTTGATCCACTTAAGAGATATTCATTTATCTTTTGTTTTGTCCAGTATAATTGCTTTCTTCATTAAAATTGGTATCGAAGGTTGCTGCATGGTAAAGAATATTGTTGCTACCTACTGCAACAAAAATATTTAGTAGGCAGGCGGTGGAAACAAAATAAAATGAAAAAGGACGCGTTATTTTGATTTGACAATTAAGAACTGTTTACTTGGTATATGCTATTAATCTATGGCGAATGTAGCAAAAATCGCAAACGGGCTGCTCAGTTATGTGAAGAAAGATTTCCCGAGAGAAATCATCCACCGCAAAACTATTTTGTAAGAGTTGAACAGCAATTCACAAGAGAACCAAATGTAACTGAAAATAATTTTATTATCGATGAAGATAAGACATATTGAGGACCAAACTGGTGTAAATCGGGAAACAGCTCGGCAAACTGAAAACAACATAAATTTAAGACACATAAGCACCAAATACACCACCATTTATACGAAAATGACTTTCAAAGAAAATTAGACTATTGCAAATTGGTTTTTGAACAGACACAATTTGAATAGTATTTTTCATCAACAAATTTTATTCAGGTTCACGAATTTGGAATTATTCCATTTTATCATCACCCATTATTGGGCACAAGAAAATCCTAGAAATATGAGAGAAAGTGCATGTCATGAGCGACTCAGTTTTAATGTATGGCTGGAGGTAATAGAAGAACTATTCGGCCAATAATTTTTGGCGGACCATTAAATGGATATTTGGAGTTGCAAAACCAGAATTAAGATTTTTTTGAAGAATTGTCACCTAATATTGATCCAATCTAATCAATAGGATACGGCTCCAACACACAATTGCAGAGTTGTTAACTATTTAAACTAAAGGTTTAGAGAAAACTAGATGAGAACAAATGGGCTTGTTAGATGCCCTGCAGGGTCACCAGACCATACGCAGCTTGTCTTTTTATTTGAGGCCACTTCAAGAAAAAAGTTTGTAGAACTCCACCAATAAACAGAGAAGAGACATGGAAATCAGTGCTTTAGTAAATCATTTATTTTAATTTCATTCCTCCGCTGTAAAAATTTATTACATAGTGAAATGGTTTTTCATTAATTTTGTTCAAATGTGTTTTACCAATGACTTCTATTTATTAAAAATTTTTACCTTCTTTTATTTTATATTCACCGACCGCCTGCCTACTAAATATTTTTGGAGTAAGTGTGAACGATCCAAATTATGATGTCTGAAGGACTTTTATTACCCTTCCTAAGGTGGATATTATAATGTTCACCTGAAGAGTTCGAAGATGAAAAAATACAAAATCTATACTTACTGCTTCTTTTGCTTAACTGGTGTCACTGATTGTATCAACTGGACTGTCTTAAGTCTAACACTGTAAATCGAACGTGAAAGGGAACTTTGAAATACAGGAAAAAGAGCATATTTAAAGTTCAAAAAATATATATTGGTTTTTTCAAAAAATATGTTTTTACAAAATCTCAAGAAACGTGTATGATAACAATAGTCTGGCCCATGTACAACACATGGTGAGGAACGGAACGACTAGACAATGTCTCCAACTACCATCCAATGTTTAATTTATAGCAAACGATTACACAAAAAGATTCAATACAAAATTCAATATTTATTAATAGGTGGGCTTTCGTTTCCCTGTCTATTTACGTATTTTGTATTATTACAATAATAATTTCGGATGCTCCCCAGAGCTTAAAAATGCTTGAGTCGTAACTAATTTGAATAATAATGTGGCACGTTCAGACAAGGCGGTCCCATACACAAGTGAGTGCATGGTCATGAAACTTTCTTACAACCGACTCACTGAGGAACTGGTGAAAATACACCCTCGATGCTTTTTGTCTTTCACGCCAAATTTCCAGAAAAATTTTGACTAGAGTCTTTTCTTAACTCATCCTGATATTTAACATAACGTTTTTATAATGCACGGGTTTTTACAGATTTATTTAAATAAGAAAAATCTGGTTATTAGGTTGCTCAGCTACTGATTGTGCCCAAAAGAATATGAAACGCAAATTTGCGTACCAGAGGTCTTAGGATATCATAGTACACTAAGCATCAATATCTGCCAAGGTTCATACCAGGGCCACCTAGACTTAATGCAATAAAATGGCTATTAACTGTCATTTTAAAAACGAATGTCAAGTTGCGATAAATGATTGAAACGAGAATTTAAAGACGAATCAGATAAGTAAAATTATATACAGGGTACCATTTAAAATAACAAAGTTTGGGTCACTTGCGCCTAAAGTAGAGGTTGAAGAAAATATTTTATATGCTCAAAACGAGGACAGTTATATAATATACAACTCTTAAAAAATTCTAAATTTTAATTTTTTAAATAGCAAAGTTACAGAGTGTTACATATCTCCTGTGTCACCCTGTATATAATGGGCAATTACAATCTTTGATATGTATATAGTTCTTGCTACAGTTTATTGATAGTGATAGAGTATTAATTTTCAAAGCAGTTTCCAAAACATAATTTATTGCATTCGGTATACTTGTGTTTTACTATTTACTGCTTCCATGTAACATCTGGCGGTTTATTAATATTTCACCCACTCTAATCCGAGCATTCATGCTGTCAATATTTGCTTCTGAAAAATTTGTTACAGCAGCATAAAGTTTTCCAATATTGTTAAGCTATAAATTTTTAAACGAAAATTTAATGAAAATTTAAAAACGCTTCAAAAGTGTTTTGCTTTAACTTAGCAATGCTTAGTAGTTCTGTAAGGGAATAAAACATTCTAAATATATTAATAGGACAATTTAAATTACTGTGATGTTGCAAACCGCAAGCTATAAAATGACTATGTATTATGTTTATATTTTCCTTTAACCGTTAAAAGTTGAGATCACTGAGGCAGCGTCATGTATGAAAACCGCCAACGGATTAAATAAAACTTTTATGTCACATAAAACTTAATATTTTAAGCTTTTCCTTTATGTTAAAACTTAGGTTTAAGATCACAACTTTAACCCGTGGTTTTCATCAGAAGTGTTTAAAGAAAGATTCTCCTTTCGTTATTAATAAAAACTAAAAGGACTCTAGAAAACCCACATAGATGAAGTTTTTAATCCTGCTGCTCCTCGTAATACTAACGAAACCCCGACTTTCAATTATCCTCTTTATCTAAACATTCCTTGTTAAAAGTAATACGAGACTTGCTTAATGAAATTTTGTTAGAAAAACTACAATGTTTTTACACAACCGCATATAAATTTAACAAGATAAAGTAAATTTACATTGCTTCTTCCTTGAAAATTAAAATGTACGGTTACAATCTCTAAGATGATGGTCGACTCTCTGCTGCATCAAGACCACAAATTTTAATACAAAGCTAAATGTAAAAACCGCAAACGTTATTTCAAAACTACCTTCCTCGTCCATGTGCTAATGAATTTACCTTTGTTGAAACTAGTTCATGTAAAATACAATATCATGTATCTAATTGGTAAATATGCTCCATATGCGTTGAAAACTATCAACAATGTCGAAAAAAACAATATTTTTATCAACTTTACAAACTATACGGGAAAAATTAATTGCTCCACAACAATAACCCGAGTATGTGATACAATTATTGAGGACAAACAGAATCTTCTTGCTGTTAATAAATATGCACGTTAGGTCTGTGTCTTTACCTCGTCCATCTTACTTTTTACTGGAATAGTGTAGAGAAATAATCACCCCTCCACCCATCCGCAACACTTCCAATGTATAACAAGCTAATTTTCTATGAATTAAACACTGCTTTTAGATGTATCAAATTATTTTGTTTAAAATTCTCTACAAATGTTTCGACTAATTAAACCTTTATTAAGAGAGTACTGTGTACATCTAAAGACAGTGTTTACTTAAAAATAATTATTTTTAAGATGTTTCGCATGGAACCAACCACAAACTTAGGTCAGTATATTAAATAGAATGTATTACAAATAAATATAATACTTTAATTCAGTCAACAACTAGGGTAATAAAATGAGTAGCGCTAATTTTTTCTGTTACACATGGCATGTGTTTTGATAGATAGATAGTTTATTTACCACAAGATGATACAATTTTTGTACATGTGGCAAATCAATTCAATAGGGGTTTAAATATAAAAAGAAAAAATATATCAATAGACAAACAATGGAATATATAATACTTGTGCTACTGCTTTTCTTGCATAATTCAATGGGTATCTCAGCCAGCGAAAAAAGTGCCTCTACTACGATAATACTACTAGAAGACAAAGACAAAATGGAAATTCAAGTAAAGTAATCAATTATTTACCTACGTTTGGAAAATAAAGTTTGTCTCCAATAAGTCCAACTGTAAAATCCAGCTTCAGACTTTTTGTTATATTGTTATGAAAACAATGTTGAAAAACATTAACTGTACATGACTTCAGTAATTTATAATATGCAATATTTTGCTTTGGGCTATCATTATATATTAATAAAACGTATTTCACAATAAATTAGGTTTAAAATAAGGTCTACACGATTTTAGACATTTCTGTCGGTAATATTGTATTCCTTACCATCTAGCAGTGTATACTAATAGGAAAAATAGTAAAAACTTAGTCTGTTAAAATCAGTAGGAATAAAAACCAGCTCTACACGATTTCATACATTTCTGATCTGTATCTGGTTGTGGTAACAGTAAAGCGATTTTTGTTATATTTTATTCTCTACCATCAATGCACATTAATAGGAGAAATTTTAGTGTGTCAAAATAAAATAAATAAGGATAAAAATTAGCTTTCACGATTTCGTGAAGTTTTAATCTGTAACAGAAAGTAAAGGTGGTCAGAAGGTTCAGGGGACTACGATAACGGTAAAGCGCTTTTTATTATTGTCTTCCAGTTTAGTTTAAGCAAAGGTCATGTTGCTCATCATGAAGTATATAGTCAAAAAGATAAACATGATGGATGGTCAAGGAGTGTAGGGAAGCCACATAGAAAATTACCTTGTAATATTATAGATTGGAAGTGTTGTGGGGGGATTTCATTTATTTTTTCATTATGAAACGGTACGTGGTTTCACAATTAGCTATTAAAATAGACTATGCAAAAGAACCGTGAAATATGAATATAGACATACTTAATAATTTATTTATAACAGGCGAAGAAGAAAAGCACTGCAAGTAGTAATAAAGTACAATGCCATAGGATACTTCTACCATTTGTTTCAAACACTCTTCGCCTCCACTAGTTGCATCAGATAAGAAAAACGAACATTCCCTTCCCATTTGAAAACTTAGGACTGTGGGTCATGTCTTTCTGAGTGCCTTACTACTGATCTAGATGGTGTCTGAAAACTTACTGATTTCGATCTTATGAGTTTTTGACCTCCCAGGCCACGTTGCTTTTAACTCTTTTTCCCAGAGTCGCTAAGTATCCTGGTCAAAATTTGGGCGGTCGGTCAAAATTGGTGCAAAAGGTGTATCGAGGTCCTAGTTGTCCTCCAGTAATATTTTACTTATTTCTGACCTTTAGTTTGGCCACAGCACACTTTTTCGAGGAACCGTTGGTCGGATCGATTTGGCAATGATCGAGATTGATTCCTCGTGGTCGACTTAGATTCATCTGTCTTCGGGTTTCGTCGGGAAACTTCTGAAGTGTTCGTACTAATTTCTGCTTAAAATCATAGCTTCCACACGAGTGAATTCCCCTGAAACTTGCTTCGGTTTTTCAATTCCCCAAGCAGTTGACAAAACGGTGAATAGCGCCCTAGGGAGTGATCGAATCGATTCTATAATCATCGTAATCGATTCTTCGTGGTCGGTATAGTCGAAAATGCTACCCCACCCGACCTTGTACGCCTTCAGGTCTCCGTAGATAATGCCCCGGCCTGTACTCGGCGGACGCCGACCATCTTACTGTAAAAATTGTCCTAAACCTCTTTGAGGTTATGTACCTCCGACCGGTTTCGACCGGGGAGGAATGCTTGCAAAAAATCCTACTTAAATGTTCGATTTTTAGGTTAAAGAACCCGCTTGCGCCTAACTTCACTATGTCTTTAAAAAATTTTAGGTTATATTTATACTAGTTTGTTTGTGTTTTTCACGTTATTTATAAATGTCAGTATCACCGGATTAAATTAAGCGATTTCGGTATCCGTCGACGTTGTACTTCCGTTTTTGAAGACGGACTTCCGTCTAGTCACAAATATAACTGGAATGACAATTCTCAAAATTCAAATGTCAATAGCCTAGCCGTAATAAGATTACAAGTTAGAAACAGGTATTTATTTGAAAGATGAAACGATAAACAGCTCATTTCGCATGTAATTACCAATGTTAAATGATTGTTTTTTTTTTATAAAAGAAAAGAAATATCCAGATGGCGCAGAAATCAATATCTTACTGTATATGAATCCCTTCGCTTTCGCATGACAGAGAGAGAAAATTAGCTGCGAAACCCGACCGGGTTTCTTGATACGATCGATTCCTATTGGCTGTTTCAGGACCGTGTTCTTTACATAGTCATGTTGTGATTTACTATAACAGAAATATTCATTAAAAATGAAATGTCATTATAATTAAATCAATAATCGGAATAAACGGAAAGAGACTACTTTCCGAAACGTCAGCAAAATATATTATTTCTGTGTTTATTCCGATTTATATTATTTGCAAAACATAACCTCTGGCTATTCCTTTGACGTAAATGTCATGGGCGCAGAGGATTTTTCCAATAATTCTATTATTTTGTAGATTCGGTGATTTGTTTTTGAAGAGGATAATAATACATATGGTAGAAAACCCAAATAATAGGAAAGAATATTCGTAGAATGCCACAAAAAACTTTCAGACAATATTTGAATTTTATATTATTTCCAATTAAATTTTTGTCAATATTTCGTATAATATAGATTTATTATTTACTACATGTAAAGCTATATTTAAGTCATAATTTATAGAAGCATTAAACATAAACTTTACTTAATTCTGCCTAAGTGAATAATACTGAATAAATATATTTTACAATATAAACACCGCTAAATCAATAAAATAGGCAATCAACCGGCAGTGTGCAGACAGAATCATCTCCCCCAATGAGAAATTGAAAGAATCTCAAATTTTTTTTCATACAGAAATTCATAACATCTTTTTACCCATTATAACAGCTTTCACTAAAACAGTGTATAGTAGATAGGATTTTAGAGCAATATCCAGGCTTTAAAAGCTTATCCACAAGAATATCTTTTTCAGACTCATCAAAAACATTGAAGTAAAGAAGTAAACAATTAATAATTTCCAGAGGACAGAAGACTTGTAAGACTCTAAGTAGCAATTGCGTGAAGCTAGAGTTTGTCAAGTCTAAATTCTTCACAATTTTTCTGTTTTGACAGAGCTATATATTGGAATGCAAACTCATGAAAACGTTTCAATTTAAAATATCAATTTTAATGTAAATCTTCAAGAAACTAACAACTTCTTCAAATCATGTCTTTAGTTTTATATTGTACTCGTGATAGAATATAATGTAATATAATTTATGTACGCTTTAACAATTGTTACATACATATAATTTTTATTTTACATTTCAAAAAATAAATATAAATAATCTACAAAGCCGAGACTTGTTGTAGATGAGGTAAGTTTTGTATCTAATGTAAAATATAATATAAAATATTTAAGCCAGAATGAAACATATGATATGCATGTATCTTATCTTACATGTTTATATGATTTATTATATGATTTTGGTTTAATGCAAACCGGGTGCCGGATATTCAGCCACTGCATAATAAATACCTCCCTCTCTAACTTTTATGATTTTTGTAGACAAAGATATTTTTGCCTGTAGGACTAAAATATAAAGTAGTTTATCCTGAGTGTTAGGATTTCAAGTAAAGATTAATGCATCCCGACTGATAAGGAATGACACAATTTACCTTTATTTTTATTTTATTTAAGTACTTAATATAATAGTTTTACCTAGTTGTAACCGAAATAAGCTTTATTTTTGTACTAACTTATATGTTTTTAATAAAAAAAATTATGATAAACAGTTTTGTGTTCAGCGAATTTTTATTTTGCTGTAAATCATAAAATTTTATTTTAGAGATATCCAGGGGATTTCAATTTAAGATTTGGGTAATTTTGGGAATTATCGCTGACTACTATAGATAAATAGTATTTTAGAATTGATGGAGCAAACGGATTGGCAGCACTGCCAATGTTCGATTGGTAAGACCTAATTTTATTTATATTATTTTGTAATTCTTGTCCCTTCTCTTTTATTTTCCTTAATATTTGATTTATAATGAATGTTTTGAATATGCCTAAAATAATTATTTTATACTTCGGTATAGAAAAAACTCTCCATGCCAAGTATCCCCACACCGACCAGTAATCGGAACATTTTGGTGGAGATGCCTCGTTAGTTATACAGGGTGTTCCAATAGTGCGTCAAAGTCCAATATCTACCTTATTAGAAGACTTTGGAAAATATTTTTTTTATGAAAGTAGTATAGTGTTAAAAGGTAAAAATATTTTGGAATATACAGAGTGACTCGCTACAGCGGAGCATCTTCAAGGTCATTTTTTAAGTGAAACACTATATATTTTTACATTTATGAATTCAGCATAAAATTACCTTTCCAACGACCTCCAGAATTTTTGTTTTTGACGTGGCATTGCCGAGTTATTCGAATAAATATGAACATTTTGGTCGGAACAAGGTTCAACAAATTAATTATCTGTGTGTGTATTTCTATCAATTAAGAAGATTTATTCTGCAATTATCTAGACAAAGGATGTACTACAACGACATGACCACCAAATATTGATTATTATTATATAGAGTGTATTCTATACTAGCGCTAATTCAGAACATTTCAAAGTGAATTATCTCAATTTTTTGAAATAGAACACTCTGTATATTATTGTATTTTTAAATTAGCACGTTATTTCTCTACGATTTTTGTGAATAATATCCTATAACTAAAATCGATATTTCCAGAGATATTTTTACTTCTTCATGAAAACCCTTAAATTATAATATTACTGATCTAATAGCCATGATTTTGACATAATGTGAGAATAATTGAGAATAGTATTAATTTTTTCCTTGGTTGCCTCAGTCGTATTTTTTCACAGTTTAACTAAACCACATTTGAGTCTATCTTAAAAATTTATAAAAAATCGTTTAATATTACAAAAAAGTTGACATAAATAATGGGAACAGAAAATACGGTATTAGGTAATACAAAAATTGGCACTATTTTAAAAATTTATTATTATTTTGAACACAATTTAATGAAATAAATAATATCAGTGTTGTAGAAACTATACAAAGTGGCATCCCAGTACGTCTGTGCATTTCTGTAGAATATTTTCGAATGATCTACCGACATTTCTTAAAATATCCACATCAATTTCCTGAAAAACTTCCCTTATTCGTTCTTTTATATTTTCTTTTGTAGTTATAAGAGCTTTGTACACTTGCTCCATAACATGGCCCCACAAAAAGAAGTCCATTTTGGTCAAATCAGAGCTTCTGGCAGATCAACTATGGGGTGCTCCTCTTCCTATCCAACCATTTGGAAAAACGTCATTTAAATATTCGTGAATAGCTGCAGTATAGTGCACATGTGCTCCATCGGGTAGGCACCAATCCCTGAAGGTACCTCCAGTAATTCTTCCAAGCTGTTTTGCAAAAATTCCAAAAATTTTGACCAACCAAAAAAAAACATTCAACGACCATCTTGTTTGGCTATTTGTTCGTGAGATGTAAGGATTTATTGTGTTGTAATGATGAAAATTATGACGATTAACATGTCCATATTTATGAAACGTTGCTTCATCGTCAAATACGGGGGGTCATCCACTCCGGGAATAAGTGTACATCTGTATTTTTAGTCGCAAACTCCTCTATAAATCCTTATTTTACTATAAGGAAAGTATAACCAGACTGCAACCAAAGTTACAAATCTGGCGCGTTAAGTGTAATAATTGCATATTACCATCAAAACGCTAATGTCATACCTACCTTGCACTGACGAGAGCCAACAGCTCGAAACTGCAGTCTGCAAGTGGTGTGTGACGACTGACAAGGGAGCTCCTTTAAGTAGGATCAGTCTTTCGGCTGGTGTTTGTTGCAATCGAAGCATTAGCGTTTTGATGGTAATATGCAATTATTACACTTAACGCGCCAGATTTGTAACTTTGGTTGCAGTCTGGTTATACTTTCCTTATAGTAAAATAAGGATTTATAGAGGAGTTTGCGACTAAAAATATAATGTTTAATATTCCGCCCTCTAAAAGCACATTTGAACTAAGTGTACATCTGGTTCGGAATACCGGAATATTTCCGGAATATCAGGAATATTTCCGGAATACCGAGAAAACTGTCGGAATACCGGGAATACCTCGAGAATACTCGGAATATTTTTGGAATACCCGGAATACTCGGAATATTTTTTGAAATACCCGGAATATATGCGGAATATTTGGCTAGTTCTACGAAACGGCAATACAGAGAGTATAAATAAAAACTTAGCACCTTTCAACAAAATGAACAAAACAAATTATTGTCGAGCTCAGATTTACAGTGCACTCAAAAAAGGTAACAAAAACTTTACGACCTCATTATTATCGCCGTTGGACTATGCGGCATGGTGTCATCAAACAAGCTGACGTACATTACAAACTTATAAAGTTAAACGAGTCAATTTGCGAACGAAATAGTACAGAGCCGAACTTAAAATTCGTATGTATTAGAATGTAGCAGACTGAGTTGCTGATCTAAATATTTCAAGTGCTTGCCTGAGCGCAATTACTTTTGCGTAGTTTCACGGTATTTTGAAGAGGTCGTAAAGTTTTTATTAAAAGGGAATAAAAATAATTAAAACTTAAAACTATTAAACACTAATTTAATTTGGGTAATCAACATGTAAAAAAGCTGAACGAAAAAACGTTCGGAATAACTATCATGGAGACAGCATCATCAGCTGCCAGATTTTGGTTTTAAGTTTTGATTTTAAAGTATATATAGGTGTATTAGGTTTATTAAAAAAGAATTTAGAAAACAACAATAAATAAATGGAAACGAAAGGAGGGACAGGAAAGAATAAAAAATTCGAGATTTACAGAAAATGATATCGTATGGTAAATAGAGTGTTTTATCCCGAAAGGGGCATTATGCTTTTAATTTATGTAATGAAGTGAGTTAACGGACTTATCACCTTGTTTGAAAGTGTAGAATTTCTGAGAAATTTCTTGGATGCAGTCCGCTATTTGGATACTGTTGTGATAACGTGCATAATGATCTCTGAGAGAGGTGTATCTTCCAGAATTTTTATGAGACAGACGCATAAATTTACGAGCTATGTGTGCTTTCAGAAGCATGCTCACAGCTTACGCATTAAGCCGGCACCACACATTGGCCATACGATATGGCAAGCCTCAGTTGGTCAGCGTGTGAATGGAGAAGTTGGCGCTTGCGAAGACGCTGGCAGACGTTGGCGTTTGCAATTGCCACCTGCCGTAGGGTTGTCGGTTTTTACCCCGCTTCAAAGGAACTGATGCATGCTCTCTCATGTGCCAAGCTCCCTCTCCACACATTGGCCATATTTTGCTTTGTTTTTCAGTGCTGTGTTAATATGTATTGTTAGTATTTTTTTAAGTTTAATTTTAAAATTCTAAGCATGATCTGGTTTCTTCTGACTTGCTAAGTTTTCTGCATAATTATATGCAGCAACCGCTACACAGAAAGCACCAATCGCTGGTTGCAGGTCATCAGGTACAGACATTTTGGCGTTGGCTTAGTCACTTGTAAACTGACCATGTGACAAATGTGTAACCAATATGTGGATGCCCATTTGTATTGTATGAAAGAACAGCCAATATTGGAACAAACATTGGCCTGGCCATGTGAGCCAATGTGTGGAGCTGCATACATTGCCGTGACATCAACGAGGATGAAAATGGCCCGGAAAATGGGCATTTTGAACTAGACTTTGAACACCAAAAACATAAAATATATCCGAATTGGCGTATCGTTTGTGGGTCTGTTTGTAGGTGAACATTTTTCTGGAATGCGGTTCAACATGGAAACCCTGCAATTTTAAACATGAAATCTGGGAGGTACAAGGAAGAACACTTTTAATAATTTTCAAAAAATCAACGGCGAATTATTAATTTGTCTGTGAAAACAGTATATTTTCATCCAGATATTTTAGATATTTCCGAGGATATTTCGTAAAAAAAATTGTAACAAACTAAGTTTATTGCCATTGAAATAGCCTTAAGATTAAAATTGATTATTTTGTAACAAATTCACGTTTTAGCCTCGATTTTAGCTATTTACAATTCGTGTCTTTCTGTTATGGTCGTGGCCACCTTTCTAAAACTAACTGTAAAAAAAGCTAAAATAATTTATTTTAGCTCACATATTTATCATATAACAGAAATATTTTTTGAAATATTTAATGTGTTTTGGTAGTGTTCATGATTAAATCAAACTTATATGTACATTCCTGTAATCAGCCTTTCTAGATAAAAAGATCAGAGACCGTCTTTTAATTATCAAAAGATACAGGCATATAAAATTATGTCAAAAATAGATATCTTTTCTTCTAAATGATGTACTAGTACATTTTTTTTTCGGAATACCTGGAATAACGGGAATATTTTCGGAATACTCGGAATATTCTCGGAATACCGGGAATAAATAGGAATATTTCTAAATACTCTGGAATACCCGGAATTTTAATCAAGTATTCCGAAAATGGGAATAAGTGTATATTTTTCGGGTAGTGGATGACCCCTCGGTCAAACAAAACAAAGTCAAAAATTTTTTCCTATCAATCAGTTCCTGCATTAGTTGAACGTGGTGGGGATGAAATTTGTTTCTTTTGTAGGATTTGATGGACTGAAGATCGGCTTATATCGTTGCCTCCTGCCAATTCTCTTATACTGCGATGAGGATCTTCAACCACGCTCAAAAATATGACTGTTTCGTTTTCTTCATTTACTACATTATTTATTCGTTCGCTTTTTCCACATTCCACTTTCCTCGTATTGTCAACTCGTTCCATCAACCTATCAAATGATTTTTTAGAGGGCTGTCTTCTTTCCGGATATCTCTCTTTATATAGTTGATAGCAAACAATTTTTATCACTCGCACCCAGAGCATAAACCATATCGACCATTTCTTCTCCAGAAAAAGTCATTTTAGGAAAGTGCGAATTTTAAACTAATTTATAACTTAAAATAAATGTAAATACTTTGTCGCAATAGTCAATAATTAAACGTCAATAAGATAACTTTCAATTATTCTCACTTTATGTCAAAATCATGGCTACTAGATCAGTTCGAAATGAAAAATAATATAATTTAACGGTTTTTAATGAAAAAGTAAAAATATCTCTGGAAATATCTATTTGAGGTATAGGATATTATTCACAAAAATCGTAAAGAATTAACGTGTTAATTTAAAAATATAATTATATACAGTGTTCCATTTGAAAAAAATGAGAAAATTTATTTTGAAATGTCCTGAATAGCGCTAGTGTAAAATACACCCTATATAATTATAATGGTGGTGGTGATTGTGTCGTTATAGTACACCCCCTTGTCTACATAATTGCAAAATAAATCTTCTTAATTAATAGTAATACACACACAGCTAATTAATTTGTTAAACCTTGTTCCCTCCAAAATGTTCATATTTTTTCGAATAACTTGGCAACGCTACGTCTAAAGCCAAAAATCTGGAGGTCATTGTAAAGGTAATTTTACGCTGAATACATAAATGTAAAAATATATAGGGTGTTCCATTTAAAAAAAATTATCTCGAAGATGCTCCGCTATAGCGCATGACCCTGTATATTTCAAAATATTTTTAAAATGTGCGCCTCTTGACGCTATGCCACTTACATAAAAAATAATTTTCCAAAGTCTTCTAGTAAGGGCGATATTGGACTTTGACACACTATTGGGATATTCTGTATGTATAACGTAATTTTAAAATGTCACCGTGACAATATGCCCTGGCCTACAGATTCCAGTCCCACATCGATCCTTAACCGGATATTAAGGACCTTGCATAACTATTTTACCTAGGAACTATTGTTTCAAGTTTAACAATGATACTTTGCTTTCATTGGATTTACACTTCAATATTCTTATTTTATGTAGTCGGCTCCTTCACCACAAATTCTATCTCAATTTTTTTCTGTCAGCCTTGAAGCCTTCTAGTGCCTAGTATATCTAAGCGTAAAATTTTCAACACAATTATTTTCCGAGTAAATCGGAACAACTATACTCATAAAAGTTACTTTCAAGCTATTTGAATTGCTTACGAATTTCCAATTAAGTATTATTGATTATATCAGCTGTGAAAATAATATACAGCGTGGGGCAATAGTGCGTCGGACCTCGATATCTCGAGTTCTACGATATATAGAAATATTTTTAAAAATTTCAAGTAAACTAGATAAAAAAGTCTATAACTGGAAATTATTTTCGAACATACAGGGCGAGCCAAGACGAAATTACAGGACCAAATGCCTTTTTTTTTAAATGGAATGCTGTGTATATCAGTACAATTTTTGAAGTCTCTTTCTAGGCTCTATTCATTCCTATATTAGGATTGAATATCTCCCAACCACTTGGATGTAATGAATTTTTGTATTGAAATAACAATGCAATCTGCAGATGGATATTTAAAAAAATCACCACAGTCACAATTATGGGTTTTAAGAAAAACTTATGTGAATATCAATTACGAAACATCTAATTAATGTTTCTGAAAAATTTCCATTTCCTAAAAATTTATAGGGTTGCCAAAAGTTATTTTTTAATAAAAAACATTTAAAATTGAATTTTCTCAATTGTTTTAAATGGAACACCCTGTATATTTATCGACGATGTGATGTAGAAGTGAAAAACGAACATTTTTTGTAAGTATTTCCCTATGGCTAATGGCAACCATTTTCGTTTTATAAATAAATAAATGTCAAATTCAAGATTAAACTTAAAAAAAGAGGTTCCCTCAAATAATTCATTAGAAAAATTTATAATAGGTGTTCGACATGTTGTCCATTTTGATTGACACACGTCTTTATGCAATTTTGAAATGAGGCCATTTAGTGGGACCATTTCTTCCAATCCATTGAAATGAGTAAATAGTATTTAACCGGACCTTTACTGTAATGTTTCTTTGTACATTTTTTTTGCTGTTGTCGTTATTCGACAAGCAATAAAACCTCAGTTTGTTATAAATTTCCGTGTACAAAGGAGCATTTATCACGCTTATCGGTCGTTACAATTTGTATTGAATTTAAAATATTTGGAATTTTACAATATGAATTTTAATAAAGCGGAACTTGTAGACATGACTTATGTTTTGGTCGAGTCAGACAAAAATTGGTTACATATCAATAGAAATTTATCACCAACGTTATCCTGAAAGAAGGATTCCTGATGTTAGCAGCTTCCAAAATCTTCTCGATAGATTTCTGGAAACTGGAAATGTCGAATATAAGAAAGTGAAAGAATAAAACGTGTTGTGAACGAAGAAAATGTTCTGTGGTGCTGGCAATGGTTAAGATTTCTCATGTTAGTCAAAGAGAAGTGAGCTCATTAGTAGGAATAAGTACACGGTCTGTGGGTCGAATCTTAAAAACAAATAAATTGCATGCATATCATATTCAAATGCACCAGGAATTATCTGATGACGATTTTCAAAAGCGCCTACAATTTTGTAATTGGGCCAGAGATGAAATGCAACATGATGTCAACTTCTTCAATACTGTTTTATTCAGTGATTAGGCAACTTTTCATAAAAATAGATTTATTAATACGAATAATTTTCATTATTATGCTTCGAAAAATCCTCACTTTTTTATGCAAGTTGATAAACAACACAGATGGTCTATAAACGTTTGGGGAGGAATTATTGGAGATCATGTAATAGGGCCACATTTCTTTGATGATGCATTGACTGGAGCTATTTATCTTCATTTTTTGGAAAACTATCTGCCAAAATTATTAATAAATCTCCCTGAAAGAATTCGAAATAGGTTGTGCTTTCAGCAAGATGGTGTTCCACCATATTATTTAAATGCAGTTAGAGACCACTTAAATAATACCTACCCTAATCAATAGATTGGAAGAAATGGACCCAGTAGATGGCCCGCTAGATCCCCAGATCTTACAAAAATAGATTTCTTTCTATGGAGATACGTGAAGGAAATTGTTTATAGAGACACAACAACAACAGTACAAAATATGAAAGAAAGAATAATAACTGCCTTTACATCTATCACACCGGCAGTTTTAGGAACAGTGGGAACCTCATTTTAAAAGCGCATAGAGATGTTTGTCGATCAAAATGGGCAACATATGGAACATTTATTATAATTTTTTCTACTGAGTTTTTTGAGGAAACTTCTTTTTTTAAATTCATTTTTGAATTTTTGTAATTATTGCTCATTAAAATGAAATTGATTGCAATTAGCCCTAGGAAAGTACTTACAAAAAGTGTTGGTTTTTCATTTCTACATCACATCGTCGAAAAATATACAGTGTGTTCCATTTGAAAAAATTGAGAAAATTCAATTTAAAATGTTCCTCGAAATGTTCTTAATTGAAAAATAATTTTTGGCCACCCTGTACATTTTTAGGAAATGATTCAAAGACATTAATTAGATGTCTCGTAACTGTTAAAAATAACATAAATTTTTCTTAAAACCCATAATTGTGACTGTGGTGATTTTTTCAATATCCATCTGCAGATTGCATTATTTCAACACAAAAATTCATTACATCCAAGTGGTTGAGAGATATTCAATCCTAATATAGGAATGAATAGAGCCTAGAAAGAGGCTTCAAAAAATGTACTGATATATATAGCATTCCATTTAAAAAAAGGCACTTGGTCCTGTAATTTCGTCTTGGCTCGCGCTGTATGTTTGAAAATAATTTCCAATTATAGACTTTTTTATCTAGTTTACTTTTTAATTTAATAAAATTTCTAAGTATCGTAGAACTCGAAATATCGAGGCCCGATGCACTATTGCCCCACCCTGTATATTTTATTAGTTGTTTCGTATTTTACGTTTGTACTTTTTTAATTCAATTCATCGAATAGTCGGACGTACACAACACCAATATTTATAGCATATTGGATTTAAATTGAATAAAAGTTGGAAAGAATAACAATAACAGTGAATGTAGCTTGATAAATTTTACGATTCAGGAGAGCTGGCATTTCCAACGATAACCTGACCACAAAAGCGCACAGTATTTCTAAAATAGTGGAAGCAGCAAGTTGCAACTCGATGAAGTAAATCAGTGGGAGAAAATATATTATCTTTCCGCCACAGAGCGATGTTTGTTTATCGGCATTTTCGGGGTTTGCTGCTTAGGACATATGAAAAAACTTTTAGCCTGTCGGTAATAAAATAAACTACAAGAAGACTCTCTGAACGCCAGATGAAACAATGGGAATTAGAAAAGGGGAATAATATTTAGGGATAAATTATTATTTAGGAACAAGAAAGGGTGTATAGTAGTAGCGTACGGTGGAACATTGAAGCTTTTCATTGAAACTTTTCACCGCTTTTTTTAAATATAAATTTTGTTCGGTATAGCTCCACCACGTCTTTCTTAAGAAGCATATATGTAAAAAATTGCGTCCAATACTTATTTAGTCCCTTAAAATATTAAGAATATTCACAAATGCCTTTTGACAAACTTGGAACTTAAAATTGTTGGTATCTGTTATTTTCACTTAATAGTTTATAGGGACCCCTTATCGGTCTTGTTTTTAATACTCTTTCTCTCCTGAGCAAACGTACATTAATAAATTTAAGAGTAAACATACCTTGTTCATTCAAGCTGTAAAAATTTGTATGAAAATTTTGGATGTCACACATTTTAAGTGTAGAATAAAGGCAGGCTTTATTACTACTGTGTTTGTAATTGGGAAATTGTGGAGGTTGAAATGCTTTACGCCTGAAAGAAACAGTAAAGTTTAGTTAGTCATTAGCTTATAAACATCTACCTACAACATCAAGACCAATATTAAAAAAATAAACCATGTTACTGATGTCTATCTTTTATGTCACTGTTTTCTTCCAAATATTGAGATCACTTTTTTCTTCCTATTCTTCTTTTCAAAGGTTTAATGGATTGCACTGCACTTTCCATTCTTAACACAGCAGTCTCGACAGTAACAACTCAGGAGTAAACGATAATATCATTAGCCTTTTGAATATATTGTTCCTATTAGTTTCGGCGAGGTGAATGACTTGTGCGATCATACAGTATGATCACGTGAGCGACTCCGGTAAAGCTTATAGGCTCAGTAGATAAACTGACCTGTGATATAGTATAACCGAAGGATAAGACGAGTTTTGAAATGGTAATCAAATTTACACTACATTTTAACTGCGATAAATCGAGTATTGGAGCGTCCTGACCATCCCAGGATATAGAAGATTACATGCTAATATACAAACATAACTAATATACCTATTTTTTTAAAGTGGATAAATCGACTTTAGGGATGGATTTCCTCATTTTCTAAGCAATTTTCATTCTATTTTAAATGTTAAACTAGAAATGGGCTAATGCCCATTTCTAGCTCCTGCGGAGACGCGATGCCTTCGTCATCGCATGGCTCGGCCTTCGGCCTCGCCCTTCTATACGCCTCAAAATTCTAAAATCGGTCCTCCGATTAGGCTCAAAGTTCTAAGAAGTTTTCTCTAAATGTACGTCATAAAATTATTAATTTTTATTTTTAATAATTTTTATTTTTCATTTTTTCAGCCATTCAGTTTTAATTTCAGTTATTAATTTTTCAGTTTTTAATTTTTTCGGTTTTTAATTTTTCCGGATTTTCATTTTTTCATTTTCCATTTTTCCTCCCTTTAATAATAGCGTGGGGGTGGCAATGGGGATGATAGATGATATGATGATAGATGATAGGTGGCTAATGTCAAAAAATTTTTAGAGTCCGTTGGTTCTCGTGTTTTCTCTATTTAATAAATAGTGGGGGGGGGGGTGGCTGATGCTAACAACTTTTTTGTCTATTTACCCCCGAACCCTTCGACAGAATTAGATTCTAGTTCCAGATCTCGTTATAATACGTAAGTGCACCAAATTTCAAGTCAATACCATAAACGGTTCCAGAGTAAATGTGCGCACAACAAAAATGAAAGACAGACAGACCGACAAAGAAACAGACAGACAGAAAAATCTGTTTCGCTCAAATTTAAAAGCTCGACGTTTCATGACATTCTAAGCCTACATAGTATACTGACAAACATGTTGTGAACTAATTATTGCGGGTGGTTAAGATTAAAAAAACTAACTTATTTTCATATGCTGAGAAGAGCAGCCTGTGGAATATTCATCAATAATTATATAAACCTCAATGAACATACGAAACGTAATATTTACATCAAATTGATATTCAAGTTTCACTTTGAAGAAAACTTTTTTATAATACATTAAACGATTTTACGTATTGAAAACATATGTAAAAGTATTCCAATACATATCTTTTCCATTCATTAGCTTTTGAAGTTTTCTTGCCATGTGAATGTCTCTTACATCGTTTTGTATCAACCGAAATAAATAAGTATTTTAAAAATAAATTATTCAGTACGCAACATTTCATTCATGTCAATGATGTATTTATTTGTCTCCTCAGATACCAAAGGCCACATTAAATTAATTAAATTCGCTTCAATACAAATTTAATGTAGTTGCTCGTGGTATCAAAGGAAGCAATTTAATAAACTTCAATGATTCAGAATGCACTAAAATCTAACTTTAGAAACGGAAATACAAGTCATTTAGTCAAAATAATATGAAGGCGTTTAGTAAAGACTTTCTTAAGTAGTGGATGCCTTCAAATTGACGAATTTATTAATGAAACATTTAAAATACACTACTGCATGTTTGCTGCAAACAAGTTTAAAAGACCGTGTTATTCTTTTTTAAACAACTTCTGTGATACACTACATCAGTCCAGTTTCCAAGATACTAAAAATATTCAACTCATTATTTCTATAAAATAAACTACCAAAAATAGACGATAAAACATTTTAATCGATCGAAAAGTATCACTGTTTGGTCCCATTAGCGGCAGCCTTTTTTGTCATAGGGCATATATTTACCACGCGAAAGGCATATAATTTCCACTCTATGGGTGTAAATATGTATTTTGATATTTCTAATTTAACCCCCCTTCCAGTACATATATAGGCAGCAAATATGTATTTTTATGAGTTGTAAGTCTAGAGCGAATGTTGTTGAAATTGTGCTGATATTTCTTATAGGAATGAAGTTAGGACTACTGTTGCATATAGTGGAGTACCACTCATTTACCGCTTCTCATAAGGTATGGTTATGTGCACAGGGAAGCAGAAACTCAACATGAAGTAAATATATCTTCGGAAGAAAGAACTACAGGTGAGCAATGAACTTAAATATTTTTGACTAACATCAGACGCCAAACTAAACTTTAAAGCTCATCTAGACACAATAAAATCCAAAAACAAAGCAGGCGTTATGGGTCTGCAGGAGAGTATTGAGCAAGAACTGGACAATAACTAAAAATGGTGTACTTACTGTACAAAAGGGTTGTTAGTTGGTATTGGGGCATTTCCTCTAGACAGTGACGTCTTAGCAATGGCATCACTAAACCACTCTCCCTTCTCTCCTGATCATGTACACTAATTTAAATATTAAAGAGCAGTTGGCATAGAACCCCAATTAATAAATAATACAATTCATCAGATCTCTTCACAGAAGAATATTTTACATTTGCCAGGCACTTTTCTTAAACTCTAAATATCGCTCATGGAGAAAACTTTTCATATCATGTCGGTCATCAAATTCTAAATAATTTTCAGAATGTCTGTGTCTCTGTTCTACTGTCTGCCCGTACACCATTCACTTTTTTCGTATGTAAGATAACTGGAGGAGTATTTCGCCAAACAAACTAATATCATCGGGAAATTATTGAAATCACACATGCGGCAATTCTGTATCTTCAAAAATCATCGTTAGGTGTGGGATTGGGCCCCTTTCGACCTCAAGGGGTGCCGGCTGGTACGTGGTAGTCTATGGAGGGGTTGTTGACTCCATTTGTGTGATTTGTTGTGGATGCTCTTCATAGAAGTCCGTTTCCTTCTTGGAAAGAGATAATCGTGAGAGCATAGATACTGGAGAGACAAGCGGTGTGATTGGTGTTGTCGGTGGGCGGATTCGATCTCTATCTGGTGGGCGAGTAGCTGATCTGATAGTAGCGTGTGGCCTAACAGCGAACCTTAGTGTCAGTTTCCTCGCTTCATCGGAAAGCCTTTTTGCTGCCTTAGCAATTGCGTGGATGATGACTGCGAATGCATCGGCATCTGGTAGGGAAAAGAACCCTGGCATCGATGATGGGCATCGTGGCGGTGCATCGACGTCGGGGAAGTTGATGGCTGACTGATTCGGAGCGCTGACCCTACTTCCTGTTGATGAGACGGACGGCACTGGATTGGGCTGACGACTTGGGCCTAGTAGACAGGGTAGCATCGTCCTGGGCTCATCGTGGTGGTTCATGCTTGCTTCTATCCCTGGCTTCCAAGCCTCATGCGTCTGTGATTAGAGTTCTCTTACAAACGGACTATATGTGTTCTAATGTCCCAGGGAGACCAACGATTTGTTTTAAAGAATGACTTTTGTGACTATGACAGAAACTTATCTAAATTAGAAAAAAACATTAGATGAGGAAAAATAACCCATATCTTATCATCATACATTGCAAATAGCATATATACTAACATTGATTTGAGGTCCATCTAGTGCGAAATAATTTATCAGACTATCCATAAGAAGTTCGGATTCCACTATAAATTGTATGGCCAATTCTCTTTACTAAGACAAATCTATATCATAGATTTCAGGGAGTCATTGCAGTAACCTGGAAGATGGTTAATAAAAAATTTTCAACAATCACACTTTTTTGAAAGTAAATGTGTTACTTGATTTCCATCTTTATAGCTTACAATGCTTGTAATATAATAGGAAGCTGAACAAAGGGCTGTAACTCCCTTAAGAAACAACAATTTAAATTGTTTTTGGGCTATATTCATCTTTTTGATCCTATAGGTATATGGTTGTGTCGTTTTTCCGTAGTGAGGTATCTGAGGAGTAAATTCCAGACTACCACAGAAGGACAATGAAGGCCTATTCATCTCTAGAGATCTATAGGCATTCCTCACAGCTATGGATGTGCAAACACATCAGCAAGTGAGGAATAAATTCAAAGATCAATTTTCGGCATACATAGTTAAAAACACACCACATATAGTAGATAACCCCCAAAGCCAAAAGGGATGTTACACATTTAAAAAAACGAAGGCAAAATCCATTGCCCACCGACATTACCAGTTTTGGTGTCAGAGATCGAACCCAGAACACGGCAGAGTCAGACCAAAGCGAATTTGCCACATAACGCGCTCTAACCAACTGAGCTGTTCCGGTATAGTAAAATAGTCATAACCTACATAGCGCTGATATGGTGGTGCTCCCAGGAGTACTCCACGATTACTCCTCTATATCAAATTCAAATTCATAAGCTAGCCTGTCTATGAACGACAGGAGGAATCAGGACCGCTTCAACAACTGCAAGAGAGACCATTCTTAGACACACCTTTGCATATGGAAGTGAAACCGGAAAACCAGAAAAGCAGCAAAGACTGGATTGTGGATGTGAGAAGCAAGGAGTGGGGAAAACAACTTAGTAAAACTTATATGGAAGTCTAACCATGGTGGTATAGAAAGCAATGAAGAAACTGAGCATATGGCAGAAGAAGGAGCAAAACTGGTTTCTCTGTCCCTAAGTAGGCTTTGGTCTGCCAAGTAATCTGATTCAATCAGAGCTGCAAGTGTGGATTGTGGTACAGTTCAATAACTATTGGAGCTCAAGCTTTCAGAATGAGGTAGCCAAGGCTCTATGTAAAGAGAGTCTTGGCGCTGCCATAATATGGCTGCTTGGCCTCGACAGACAACAAATGAAATGGATACCAGACCTATTGGCACACTATCCTTTAGTCAAATACAGACATATAGTAAGAAGATCTCATTTGTCATATGTGTAGAGTAGAAGATGAAACCAACATTTGTATTATATACGGTCGGTCGTATGCTAAGAGAGAGAAATATAAATAGAAAGTAATGCACGTGAAAGAGAACAACGGCGCGGCGCAGTTTATGTCTGTTTCTTTTCAGCATATTATTTGGTCATTTCTCTTCTCTTCTATCTTGTATATTTTTCGACCCAAATTTTGTACTTGCCAGCACTGTATATATACACAGGTGCTGCTACGCTGCGAAGTCGTGAGTATAGTACATGCGTCTAATACTTTGTTTTTTTTTTCTATTTAACCCATTCAAAGTTTATGCTTACCATTATTTTTGCCTCACTATCTGTATAAAGCCAGATACACGAACGAACTATATCGGAAATGTTGCATCAATGATAATCCCTTTTGTCTCATAGCCCAACTGCGTTGCGAGAACATAAGTTTCTAACAACAAAACTTTACTCATCAATTAATTACATGAAACAAAATTAAATAACAACGATTAGTATATTATGAAATGTTTGCCAAAAGTTTTATCAGTCTGGTGTGGAACGCATCCAAGTTTCGGAAAGAGATTTATTGCGGGATTATAAGAATGCTGCCTTTCACATCACATCAATAACAAATCGACTTTTATCAAAAATAATACAAAAACTGAGCTGGCCCATATCCTTTGACAAAGAGTTCCTTCGATTGAAAAAAATGTATAAAGCTTATGGGATTACTGCTAAAAATTGTAGGCAGCTTACGGTTCTAAATTTTTTTCAGCGTGACTCGGGAAATACTGCGGTTGCTGGTCTAAAAATATATATCTTGAGGATTTATGTATTCTTTAATTTTGAAGGAAAGGGAGACAAATTTATTGATATAAATAACCGATGTATTTCATATAGATGTAAGTTATACTAGAAATCATTCTAACGCTTTGTTTAACGATAATAATTTGGATAAAACTTTTTTGAGGACATTGCCAATTACAAGATGAGACCAGGAAACTTGAGTTTTAAATTTGCACAGAGAATCTTTTGTTATTGCATATTAATTATTGCAAAATATTACAATACGTAAAAGTAAAAACTATATTAGGAAGATTAAATAACAGCTATTTATATCTATAGATTCAAGAAACCTCGGTCAATTGTTTATTCAAAGAAACCGTAAACAAGAACGTTATGTAACGTAACACAAACCGGGACGCATTATCATTATGACACTGAGCGTAGCCGGAAGGCGCGGTAACTATAAACAATTGAAAATCGTTGCATTTTTTGGAAACTGCAATGAAAAGTGTAAGTTTAAAAATGGTATTAAATAGTGAATTGGAAGTTTAATAAAATAATAATTTCGAAAGTGAAACGATATAATTTTTATATTTGCTGTGAAATTTGTGAAACGTGATTTTCATCGGATTTTGATTAAGATTATGACTGTCTAAAATGTAAAAATGATTATATTTAAAATTTTGAAAAAGTAATAACAAGTACGTACACAAAAATAACTCCAATGAAAATATGTGATCGAGGCCGTGATTTTTGGGAGTACCCTGAATTTTGAACTTGGTAATTTGCTACAGTCTGGATTTTTCAATCCACCCCATAACCAAGTTGCGGTATATCTCGTAACTAACCAGGAAATAAATAACAATGTAAACTATGGTTTATACTAGTGAAAAGATGTATATTGCACTTTGTTACAAAGTTAATCGCAAGGTACCCGTGAATATTTTCAACCTCCACGGTATCCTGGTGTAGTCAGCTTACCAGAGCTTGCCAGACTTGTTTTCTCGTTTGTCAAGTATATCCTCGGCACCAAAAATATATACACTCTATATCAAACAACTTACTCGTTTTCCTATTTTTAAAATTTACTACAAAATAGTTAATTGTGCAACACGTGTGTAACGTGAAACTTTTCAACAAGTGGGTTTTCGTCGTCTACGGTACGAGCTGCAGGTGTATGCGACATTTCTTTGAGTGAAAAAAGACATTTTACATAGGAATTGCATACAGTATTTTTTCTGTTACCAAAAAATATGTATAAATTATAATACAAATAAAATTGTTCAATACCCTGAATAGGCTTCAATTTTAAAGTCGAACGACAAAACCTTAAAATCACCTAAAAATTCATATAGCCTAAATTTCTTGATTTTTATCAAGAACCCTCCACAGAATTAACCAATTTTATTGAAATTTCGGGAAATAACGTAGTTTGGGTTCATGAAAATGTGTGTCAAATTTCAAGACAATATATAACCTACATTTGAAAAATAATCCATAATAAAATATACAATTACCTTTTGCATTTAAACCTACTAAGCGAAAGTTAACACGGCTTTAGACCTAAACACTATACTGAAGCTACGGCTTTTGATTTTTACAGTTTATCTATGTCATTACATAGAAACCAACATACAGCAGCATTGTTCTTTGATCTGGCATGGACTTCTGACTGCGTTAATCACAAAATACTGCTAGAAAACTTGATCGGAATCCAAGGTAACATAAAGAACTGGGGTAAACTCATTTATACACAATAGAAAATTTCTAGTCAAAATAAACAACATTTATTCCGATACTCAAATTATAAACATAGGCATTCGGCAGGGCGTTGTATTGCCTCCTTTATTGTTTATAGTATTATAGTATTTATAAATGATTTAGAACAATATTTTGCTGAACCATACCATCTCAGTACGGTAATGTATGCGGATGACGTTACCATTGCTGTAGCCGCCTTATCTATTCAAGAACTCCAGGGTATAGTTAACACTATCTTAGATTATTTTTTGGATTGGTGCAAAAATAACAGATTGGTATTAAATACAAACAAAACTAAGTACTTACAATTCTACGTAAGGCGCGTACCTCCTCTACTCAATTTAATCATAAAAAATTATACGTTAAATAAGTCTACTAATCACAAATTTTTGGGATTAGGTGGACGATAAACTGTTGTGGGAGGACCACATTCAGAGTATATGTAATAAATTAAATTCTGCATTTTTTGCGTTACGAAACTTGAAGTATAGAATAACAACGTCGGAGTTAATAAATGTATATTATTGTATTGTCTACTCGCACTTAAAATATTTGATTTTATTATGGGGCTCAGGCACATCCTTACAAAGAGTATTCATATTACAAAAGAGAATCGTAAGGTTAATATTCTCAATAGGGCTGCTAGAATCCTGTAGAGGGACCACAACATTCAGTATATTAACCTTAACTTCATTTTTTATATTCGAAGCAGCAGTATTCGTCCATCAACATTTCAATAAATTAAGTTGTAGCAATAATGTACACGGTCACAACACACGATGTGAAAATGATTTCATGGTATAGTCCAAGTAAGGAATTCCTGAGACAAAAAAAATTAAGCAAAAACTTTACGGCATAATTATTATCGTCGCAGGCCATGTCGCTAAGTTGAAGTAAATAGATCCCAGTAAATAAAAAATGCAAACAAAAACTTTACAACATAATTATATCGCTGCGGACCATGGCGCCAAGCCTGACATGAAACATTCCCGACGCACATTAAAAACCTATAAAGGTAAGAGAGTCAATTTGGGCACAGCACAAAAAAGAGTACCGGTATTTTAATGAGGTTGTAAAGTTTTTGTTTGGGTTTTTATGTATCAGTTTATTCTTACTTGAACATTAAGTAATTATAGCTTATCAAACTATCAAAAATGTCCTTATTACTGTTCTGCAAATATTTGCAATAAGTTGCCACAAAGTATTAAAATACATTTTAAATGCATTCGATAAACATTAAAGGAATATCTCAGGGAAAAATGTATTTATACATTACAAGAATTCTACATCAAATATTTCTTCCGACTCTGTCACTTTAAATAAATTATTGTTGACTTTAGACTTAAGTATGTACTTTTATTTCATTTTAGGTATATTTTAAATATTTTTAAGTTTTACATAAGGGGCGAGCGTAGGTGCGTCTTTACTATGTACATACTTCGGTATGCGATGTAAAGCAACGACAGGCGCGGTTAGTACTTGGATTGGTGACCATTCCAACGGAAACCGCGTTCTCGCCTCACACATCTTCCAGCGGCTTGTATATCAGTGTATGCGCGGAAGCTATACAACCTTAGGCGAGGGTTGTATAGGAGATATTCCATCCTTCGGAGGGGATGTAAAGCCGTCGGTCCCTTGTCTATTAAATGTTAGGCAAGTAAAAGATCCCTACTCTTCTTAAGGGAAGAGGTTCGGCAAAATTCCTGGTTGGGGGTAGCTCGTCTACAGGCGTCGGTGTTAGGCCTCAGTAGCGGAAATAGGCCGACGTTAAATGTATAAAAAAAAAAAAAAAAAAAAGTTTTACATATATTGTTTTGTATTTCAGCATGTGCTTTTTATGACGTTTGAATTTTGAGATTGTAATGAGTTGCTAGGAATTTTTCAAAATTTACTCAATTTATTCGAATCCCTATAAAATACTTTTTACCGAATATTTAACTGTTCTACGTTTATTATAATTAACTTAAATAATGATTGATTGTATAAAGATTATATATGTTATAATATTATATTTTTAGTTTATCTTGAAATAAAATACATTCTAACTTTAATTCGCGTACGAATTTCGGAATATATTTAGGTTGTGGAACATTCTGATCAATATTGCTTATCGGTTTACAAAAACATAACCCTTTTACAAAAGTAAATAACGAAGATTGCAAAATTTGCATTTGTGCAATTCATTTCGTGTTTTATTATTGCAATGGGTGGTGTTTGAGAACGTGAGCGGATCATCTTAATTTTTATAGAATTAGTACATTTAAAAATTTATTCAAAAATATTGTATAATTTTCAGGAAAAAAGACATCATCTGCGATGTCTGCAAATTAATTTGAAGTGAGGATAATGTTGATAAAAACCAAAATAGCAATGAGTCCATTCTCAATAAACGTTTAAGAAAATTTTAGTTTTTGAATATGAAAATTAAATTGTTATTACACTTTGAATTTTGTTAAATTGTTATTGTTTAACTAATATATTTAATATTTTATGATTCGTTTATAATCAAACTTGTTTTTAGTTATTTATAATTATGTATATTTTCTATAAATTAAATACAGAAAGTCACTCAGGACATATAATTTTTTCTAATGGATTGTTAATTATCTTAATTACAATAAATAACTAATAGTCGAAAATTCGTTAAAAAAAAATTATAGGTATCTAAATAAATTTAGTCAATTACATACATTTAATTTTTGACTTTTCAAATTGAGAAGTTCGTAGCCACGCATCATAACTTCAAAATTTAACTTTCTTATAATATGCAAATTGTTTGTAAACAGATGTACTTTAAAAATATGTACGTTTTGAAATCGAATAAAATAAAAAATCTAAAAAAATTAAAAAAAAACATTTTTTCAAGAAAATCGAAATTGTTGACATTTATTGAGGTTATGTAAAAATATAGTTCCCACCATCAAAATGTACATAAAAAATACTACGATAATTTACCCAAATACTACAGCGTCCCCAATTTTTGAAGTAAAATAAGTTTTCTTTCTACTAGGTTATACATTGTCCTGAAACTTTGCACACGATTTCATAACCACAAGCTACCTTATTTCCCAAAATTTTTAATAAAATTGGTTGATTCCCTGAAGAGTTCCTGATAACAATGTAAAAATTTAGAATATATGCATTTTTAGGTGATTTACTACTCTGTAAGATATTATGTACATTCAGCAGAAGGCAAATCGACTAGAATGTCAGATCTATCTCGTGAAATGTTGGAAAATGCCCTTTGTGCATTTCCCTTGTCGCCCCGACTCTTCCAATTCGACAGCGGATTTTACGGGCGTATCACCTACCAACGGTCCCCTTTCCATATCGTCATCAGGCAACTCTCCAGTTTACGTACGAACAAAAATATGACATTTTATAACTATAGGTTTTCAATTTCAGCCAAATACGGTAGTATAGAAAAGTAGAATTGTTTTCAAAAATGTGAGACCGATTTTTTTTATTACTAGTATATTTCGGGAATATTTTTTTTAAATATATATTATTTGACCTTCCAGTAATGTTTCAAAAGCAATCTCTTTTCAAAACAAAGGACATAATTAAGCGAAGTAGAAAAAAAAATTTAAAAAAAAAAATAAATCATACATTCGAGAATTTGGCGAATGCGCAAGGATTAGTAAAATAATAGCTATGGCATTTGGTGTCCGGCTGGTATGTTAGCACCACAATATTTTCTTTTGCTACCGAATTATGATGAAGACGAATGTTTTGAAGCCAAAAAATTACACATATATCTGAATCGGTAAGTTGTCTGCATACCTATGTATCTGTCAGTCTCCCAGGCAACACCATCAAGTCTAATAGACGTTGTAATTCGGTCTATTTGGTCTATTTACCATCTTCGTCTAAAATACAATTTAATATAGATGTATATTATAGACCTGTTTTCTACGATTTGTAATATAAATGTTTAATAGACGTCTATTTATTCATTTTTCTATTTTTCATCTAGTGAATTGCATATAATATATAAATAAAAACGACCTCGAAAAAGACACAAAAATTCGAAATAAAATTTTCTTTTAAAGGAAGCATAAAAATTAGTTATAGCAATCTACATATGTTAGGTATGAATATGTAGTTTTAATTAAATTTTTTAATAGGTTCCTTAATTTAAATTGCCGTCTCATCTAAAATGAATTTTAATATAGATGTATATTATAGACCTTTTTTGTGCCATTCGCAAGATAAATGTTTAATTAACGTCTATTTAATCACTTTTTCTAATTTTCATCTAACAAGTTACCTATGTCATATGTACAGAAACGACCTCGAAAAAGACACAAAAATTCGAAATAAAATTTTCACTTAAAGGAAGCATACAAATTAGTGTACCGCAATCTACGCATGTTAGGTATGAATATGTAGTTTTAATTAAATTTTTTAATGGGTTCCTTAATTTAAATTGCCGTCCCATCTAAAATGAACTTTAATATAGATGTATATTATAGATCTTTTTTGTACCATTTAGAAGATAAATGTTTAATAGATGTCTATTTATTCACTTTCTCTAATTTTCATCTAACAAGTTACATCTATTATATGTATAGAAATGCCATCGAAAAAGACACAAAAATTCGAAATAAAATTGTCAATGAAGGGAAGCATAAAAATTAGTGTACGGTAATCTACGTATATTAGGTATGAATATATAGTTTTAATGACATTTTTTAATGGGTTCCTTAATTTAAATTGCCGTCCCATCTAAAATGGATTTTAATATAGATGTATATTGTAGACCTTTTTTGTACCATTTGCAAGATAAATGTATACTAGACGTCTATTTATTCATTATTTCTAATTTTAATCTAGTGAATTACATATATTATACAAATAAAAATGACCTCGAAAAAGACACAAAAATTCGAAATATAATTTTCTTTTAAAGGAAGCATAAAAATTAGTTTATGGTAATCCACATATGTTAGGTGTCAATATGTAGTCTTAATTAATTTTTTTTAATGGGTTCCTTAATTTGAATTGCCGTCTCATCTAAAATGAATTTTAATATAGATGTATATTATAGACCTTTTTTGTACCATTCTCAAGATAAATGTGTAATAAACATCTATTTACTCACTTTTTCTAATTTTCATCTAGCAAGTTACATCTATCATATGTATAGAAACGACCCCGAAGAAAATACAGAAGATTATTCGAAACAAAATTTTCTTTTAAAAGAAACATAAAATTTAGTTTATTATTAGTTTATTTATACCTATGTTAGGCATGGATGCAGTCTCAATTAAATTTTATAATGGATTCCTAAATTTAAATTTTCCCATCTAAAATGAATTTTAATATAGTTACATGCTTACTGTAGACTTGTTTCCACCATTTACAAGATAATTGTTTAATAGATACCTATCTATTTATTCAATTTTATAATTTTCATCTAGTGAGTTACGTCTATTTTATTTATAAAAAGACTTCACAAATATACATATAATTAAAAATAAAATTTTCTTTTGAAAGAGTAGTAATTTATGGTAATCTACATATAAAGAATATGCATGCGTGATGTAAATTCAATTTTATAATAGGTTTCCAACTTTAAATTGTCATATTGTCTAAAATGTAGTTTAATATAGACATATATTTTAGATCTTTCACAGATCAGCAAACATATGAATATTGAATAGTATCGTCTGTTAATTAATTCAATTTTTGTCTAATGAGTTAAACCCATTAGATTTATAAAAGCGACCTGGAACAAAACAGAAATATAAACATTAAGTAGTTTACAGTATTCTATGTACGTATATGCATGGATATGTAAGATTAATTACATTTTATAATAGGTTCCCAAATTTAAATTACTATCTTATCTAAAATTAATTTTAATATAGATGTCTATTAATTTAATATTTCTAAGTTTCATTTAGCGAGAGATGTCACGTCTATTATATTTATAAAAACGATCTCAAAACAGAATTGCGTTGAACGAGGAACATAAATATCCATTTATACTTTTCTAAATCCTTTATAGTTTCAAATTTGAACGGTTATTAGCTCTTAGGAAAAAATATATACTACATTATATCTAGCCCTTTTTTGCTACACCATAAATGCGTCGTAATAAATGTGATTTGTCTGATTTTCCTCTAAATATCAGCTAATGTCTATGTACCTTAATACCTGATAAAAAAAATGCTTATTTTGGTTCTGAAAAGAACGGTTGAGAACAGTTCGAGGACGTTCTAGAACCAAAACAAATCTAATGCAATAAAAAATGAATTTTAAAGTTTGTTCTCCAAAAATAAATAAATATCCTATAATTTTGGTGTAATATGTGTGTAATGTTGAATTAATTGATTATTATTTTGTATTAAGTCTAAATAATAAAAAATTAGCCCTTGCATTGGGTACTACTTATTCATCGCGTAGGTGACAGTATGCGCGCACCCTTCCTGGACCCGCGCCCTGTCCTGTCTGCACTCGCTTTAGTCGTCTTGTCGTCTCGTCTTCCTCATTTATCGTCTAGATTTATTGAGGTTGGGTACGTTTCGGTTGGCTTGTTTATTAAACTCTATTACCACCTACATTTTGTGATTTGTGAATTATAAAGTACTAAAAGTAAGAATAAGAAGTGTGGTAAAGTCATCACAAACAAATTGTAATGTAAAGGTAAGTACTCTCTTGTCTTTTTTATTAATGTAAGTACTTGCGGTATTTTGTATTGCACAACACTATGCAAAGCCAAAGCATATAGGCTGAGGTATTTATTATTTTATTATTTATTTTATATCGCTCAGTTTATTAGAGCTGCATTGCCAGGTGTTCTTGATAAATTTAGGTTTTTGTTTAAATTTCTCAATCACAAAGGGTAATATCATAATCGAGGATATAGGTACGTAATTTTAAACACTTGCTTTTGGTATTCGAATTTTTACTATATTTATGCAGAAAACATATGATATACAGTGATTCTTAATTAATATAAGATCATTTAATTGCATCCAGAGGCAAAAAAATTAAAGATGTGTAAAATATATAAGAATTTTTTTAGTAAAAAATTTTCAATCTATAGCTGAGTAAGCTTTACCTATAGAGATTGCGTCGCGAGATATCGAAGTCGGGTTTTCTGCAATATTTCGACAAACATTTTACCTACTTTTTTCTGATTAAAAACTTGGCACGACAAGAATTTTTATTTTAATTCGATTAAGTTAAATTTTAATTGCCATAGGGCGTCGCCGAATGTACTCTATATGATTAAACATAGATTTTGCTTAATTCCAAAAAGTTTTGACGTTAAAATTTTATAAGCTAGATATCTAGATATTTAGTAGGGACTATTATATCATATATGTGCCCACAAAATGGTTTTTCTGATCTCAAAAACTATATGCTACCTACACTCATAAAAAACATTGTATACGTATCTTTTAAGATATTTGTGTTTATGAATGTTAATGTTAATTTCAGTAAACGACCCATTCGTTGCAGCTCATCATCAGACGATGACAATGTCTATGAAAAGATTATTAAAAAGAAGCCTCTCACAAATAAAAATAGGTAAAAAAGTTATATATATTTTTAGATATAATTTGTTTGTTGTGACTGATAGGCTCCTAGGTAAATAATTTAACAAAATAACTGACTTTTAACCATCAGCGAGAACCTGAAGATGGCTGATGAGATTTTTCCGAAACTTTGTTTAAGAAATCTGTAGCATTCTAGGAGCCTACCAGCCAAACGATACTAAACCCAAAAATCTAATATTTCACTCTTGAGTAAAACTTTACGTTTTTCTACTTCTCTGTATACACCAGATATATCTGACTGAAAATTCTTGAATGTGTAAATAGTAACTAGTACTTTCAGTAGATTTTATGAAGTCTCAAAAACAAAAAAAAACTCCCTCTTTTCCACCATATTGCATTGCTAGGCACTATATAAATATAGTATATGTAACTGATGTCTTTTAAACAGGATTAATGTACAGAGCAGCCATGGAACAAGTACTCCTAATTCACGAGATTACGCATCGCCTCGATTTATAAATAGGTAACATGTGAAAGTGTATGTATAGAACGGTTCTAATTTTTTGAAATTTCTAGTAATATTCTTGACGATAAGGATAGTAGCCCATTAACTGCATGTAATACTGCACAACTATCCGCATCTCTAATGGCCAGAATGTCACCAGCAAATAGTCAGAATGATCGCCCGCTCAGTAATACTTCTCGGTCTACATTAATTTCAAAAACCTCCACACCTGCTACCACTCAAAGTATGAGTGACCGCGCTTTCAAAGAAAAAACTATAGTATGTCTTGAAAAAATTATTGCTGTGTTGGACCAACACTCGATTCAAATTACGGACATAACAAGAGTGCTTAATAGCAATAAGAGTACAAGTTTAACAAGACCTGAAAATTTTCCCAATTTGCCTTTGGAAAAAAAGGGGACTTTGAACATTTAGAAAAACTGCTGACGGATCATACAGAGACGTATAATTTTTTGGTAAGAAATAGTTAAAGATAAATATTTTTTTTACAGTAATATGTATTTCAGAAAAATCGCTTAGTGTGCCTTGGAGGAAATGCCGTTCGGGGAGCCACTATGAACATGATTAAGTTTGTATTTTTGGGACAAATTTAGAAGGAAGTTTAACTGGGCAGGCAACAATGAGAAGATACCATTTAAACACTCTAAATTGCAACAAGTGATAAAAGGTACAAACCGGATTACTTATATAAATTACGTAATCATGTTAAATACTGGTATTATTTTTCTTTCAGAAGTAGTATGCTTAGCTTTTTCAACAAGCGACAGCAGAATTTTGGACCTAAATGACGCCACAATTGCATCAGCTCTGAAAGATTGGTTGAGACTGGCAAATCAGCGTTATGCATATAAAAGGAACCCCCAATAGTTTGTAAAAATCAAATTCACATTTAAAAATGACTCGCTTGTAGTTACTATGTAGATTATTGTACTAGCAGGCTGAATTTTCGTGTGGCTTCGTTTTGACAAGTCTTCCAACTTTTGTTTCAGCGAAAATTCTCGGTAGAGGTGCAGAGTTATACGTAGCCGCTAAACATGTTGATTGTGGAACTGACACTTTCATGGCGCAGGACTGGAAAGTTTGACAATAATTGCAAAAGTTTTTAAATTTTGAGACAACATTGGAGAAGGTAAAAAAATAACTAATTCAGTTTTGCGCCGTTTTCCGCCCCTCCGGAAAATAGTTAAATTAACAAAAAACGTGAATTTGTAAAAAGTTTTTGAAAAAAATTCCGAAGTTTATGCAAACTTTGGAGAACATTTTAATAATTATTAGACATCTTCTGCCAAGTTTGCACCCTGCTACGATGACCGGAACATTGCAAATAGTTGTTATTTACTTTCGATATATTTCATCGAAAAAAAATTGCGAGTTATTCAAATGATTGTTTATACGGCAGAATAGGGTCACATGCCCACTTATAGTATTGCATAACTTTTTTATCCCCGCAGATTTTTTTCACATAATTTTTATCTGCCACGGAAAACTGAAAAAATCTTCCGGGGTAAAAAAGTTATGCAAAACTACAAGCGGGCATGTGACCCTATTCTGCCTTATAAACAATCATTATTTGCATAACTTTCGCAATTTTTTTTCGACAAAATATATCAAAGTAAATAACAACTATTTGCAATGTTTCCGGTCAACGTAGCAGGGTGCAAACTTGATAGAAGATGCCTAGTAATTATTAAAATGTTCTCGAAGGTTGGTATAAACTTCGGAATTTTTTTCAAAAAGTTATAGTCCAAGTAAGGGCTTTACGAGAAATAAAAAATGCAACAAAAACTTTACGACACGCCGCCGGCCATGGCGCTAGTTGAAATAAACTGATTCCAACGGAACAAAAACTTTACCACCTCATTAAAATACCGTTATATCGCCGGCGGGCCATAGCGCCAAGCATAACATAAAACATTTCCGACGTACATTAAAAACCTATAAAGGTAAGCGAGTCAATTTGCGAACAGCACAAAAAAGAGTACCGGTATTTTAATGAGGTCGTAAAGTTTTTGTTAGGTTTTTTCTGTCTCGGTTTATTCCTACTTGAACTATACAAATTCACGTTTTTTGTTAATTTAACAATGTTCCGGGGGGCGGAAAAGGGTGCAAATCCGAATTTGTTATTTTTTTACCTTCTCCAATGTTGTCTCAAAATTTGAAAACTTTTGCAATTTTTCATACTTTTGTAGGACAATTTGACCATTCGATTTCAAACATATTAATAAAAAAATAGTGTAAAAATCAGCCCGTTAGTATAAAAAAAACCGGGAGCTACGCTTGTCCCCCAAAAGCGAATTTTATTGCTGTGTAGAACTTTGCATACCTTTACCGAGAATTTTCGCAGAGAGAAAAGTTGGAAGAGATTAGTCTAAATGAAGCCACTCAAGGAAATTCAACCTGTTAGTAATCACTTAAAAAAAGAGAGTCGGACCCCGGACTATATCTCTTTATATCTTTTCACTTTTCCACGCACCTAAATTATCTTCATGATTGTATTAGGGTAATAACTACTACAGCGAATCGTTTATGGTTAAAAGTGATTTTCCGAAAAAAAATGAAGTCTGTCTCAGAAGTCTTGACTACCCCTCTCTGATTTGATATACAAGAAATTCTTGAAAATTCTGAATGCGTTGTTGTATTGGGCATACTAGGGGCTAGAAGGTTGGTTTACATTTGGAACATTATTAATCTTATAATACAAGGTGCTGAAAAATTGTACACCTATTTTTCTTTTGAGAGTATTTAATAAAATTTATAAATCAATCTAATTGTAGTATTACTATAACCTTTATAAAAACCTTTAATTGGACCAAACTATATAGTATTATTATATGTCTAAGCAATCAAAGAAAAGACATTAATTAAAGACATCTATATCTAGTTTCATGCTTGGACTGAAATTAGACGTATATAAAATATTTCAAAAAGATATTAGTTTTAGACGTCTACTTTTACTCTAATTTAGATAAAAGTTATACGTACATAAATACCATCGAAAATATATTACTCAAGACGTATGTCTAGTTTCGAGCATAGACTGAAATTAGATGTATACAAAACTTATCAAAAAGATATTGATGGAGGACATCTACATTTAGTCTAACTTACATAAAATTTATACGTATATAAAAGCTAACAAAAAGAGGTCGATTAAAGACTTCTATATTCAGTCTAATTAAGATGAAATTTATATGTATAGAAATAATACAAAAAATTTGACGATTAAAGATGTCTATTTAATTTCTTGCTTAGACTGGAATTAGACGTATACAAAAGCCATCAAAAAGATGTTTATTAGAACCATCTATTTTTACTCTAATTTTGATAAACTTTATACATTTATCTCGAGGACATTTAGTCGTTGATAATTAGTCTACTAAATACCATCTATAGCGTCTCATCTAGCCGAAATATTAATGTATATTAGACGATTGTGTGTTGCCTGGGCTGCGTGTCTGTCTGTCTAACAGTCTATTAGTGTGATATGTTTTTCTCGAAGACGGCCGAACGTTGAAATATGAATTTTTAGATATAAGACCTGGGAGATTCAAAGAAGAACGCTGTTGAATATTGGTGAAATCGGTGCTCTAGAGACAGCTCTAGATAGGGCCAAAAATAATTTATGGTCAAATCTAAAAATGTATCAAATAAAAACTGTTTAGGATGGAAAATTGGACTGAAATGGTAGTGGAATCAAGAATTGTTTCAATATAAAAAATTTGTTCTCAATAGAGAATTGCTGTGAAACGCGATTTTTAATTACTCGGCAAAGTATCAAGGCCGGCTCCAGGGAGGGTCTAATAACAACGCTTCACGAGGTTCTCTAGGCTCACCATGTTATAGTATGAGATGTATAAAATTATATGTTATTTGATATACCCGTTTGTCCAATTATACTTTGAAAATCAATCCATTATAAAATTCATGAAATTTCTGTCTTTCATATATACCTGAGTTTTGTTATTAAGAAGGTAATTTTAAGAGATGCGATTAATCAACAAGAAAATTGTATTAGGGTATTCAGTTTTAAGAACTGTTGTGAACAGTTTCAGCTAACACAGTTTACAAGAGCTGCAGTTGAGCTAAGTATATTTTTTTTTTATATTTATTTAACGTCGGCCTATTTCCGCTACTGAGGCGGTAAGTATAATTATTTGTAATTCCGTCTATCTGAGTCCAAAGAACTCAATATTACAGGAAAAATATACCACCTCTGTATATAGAAAAATGCGTAAAACCCATTTAAACAAAAACAATTAACACAAGTCCTTCAGATAGCCAGAGGATGGATCTTCTACAAGTTCATACGAGACACACATAAAGCTCTCCATCATTCTTAGTTGCCGAACAGGTTAACCGTGTCAAAAGCTTTAGCAAGATCGACAAAAATGCAAAGAGCAGGCTTATGCTTAGCAAATTCGAAAATATCAAATATGCTGTTGTATCCTGTGTCGACCTGAATTTTCAAACTCAAATTGTTTTTCAAATATCACATTGCTTTTTTCCAATTGGTGTCGTGCACGTGACGTCATTAACTAACCCTGGAGGTAAAATAACCTTAAAAAATCTGTGAATATTTATGTGGTTTTGGCGCATCTCTATTTTCATTTCTTTATAACAGAAGTATATAACTATCTTTGACATTTAAAGAAGTAAGTTCTTACATATTATATTACTAAAACAAACATAAAGTATTTTCTATTGTAGAAAATTAATCCGAGTTCGTATTATGCAACACTTGATGAAATGCATCAAGACAGATATTTATCAAAAACATCTTTGTTGGGAATAGATCGTACACACTTCGTTTAGAAGATTGTTTTGCAGATATAAACTTTCCCAAAATATTATATCCTGACAGTAATGTATCTTGTATATTCTAAAAGTGGTTTTACGATGGACGAAATGAAAGCATACAAGTCTTGAGGCATATAATCAAGCAGTATGTGAGTGGGTGAAGAAAATACTGCGTAAAGCAGTTTGATTTAAACGTTTTAGTTTTGGGAAAAGTAAGTATTGTACCCTCAGACCATTCAATGTGCCGATAAGTGTAAGCGACACATTGAATCGTCTAAGATTGTACATACTTTTTATTTATAATGAATTTAACAATCATCCTATGTTTATTTAACATTTAATAAAATATTTTTTATAAAATTTTGTTTCATTTAAACATTTACTTCTATCTTATCATAAGTATTAAATCTATATAAGATCTTATTTTTGTAAATATGCATAAGTTATTAGTAACAATGCTTTAGGTTGAGTAATAATCTGTCGAATAAAGCATTCATTATATTTTCAACGCCTAGATTCAAATTTTACGGAATTAAAATTATAATCGATCAATAAAGCACTTTCTAAATGTATTGCTTTTCTAACCAAAACACAGTCAAAGCACCACAAATAAAGCCAAAAGTTCAGTATATCAAAGAAAGGTGATATATTAGGAAAGATATATTTAGAGATTCTATAACATGTATCGTATCTTATATTTACGATGATTGAAATCATTGGAACTTCTCCTGCTCCTGCTTGTACTATAATCTGGGGACGGGTCGTATTCACATTTAGAAATATCGTATTATTTATTTAGGAGTAATTTAACATATAAATACTAAAAAAAAATCGTTTATTATCGAAAAAATTGGACTCCTACATCTCTTGCTGCAATGCTATCACAGATAACAACAGCACAAAAAGAATTCATATTATTACTTATTAATTATATTTCATCAATAGTATAAACTTCCTCTTAAAAAATAAACGTTATAAATAACTTGAACGTTAATAATAAACCTTAAACACAGTTTTTTTACATAAAGCAATTAGGTTATTTTACCTCCAGGGTAGGCCAGCTGTCAAATCGTGCACGACACGAATATAATTAGTACTATTAACCTCACCACAATAAAATTTTGCTAAAGTTGGTCCAAAAACGAAAATTGAGATATCACCAAATCTTCACGTTTGATTTGAATTTGATGAAACTTTGCATGGGAGTTTCTTTACAGTTCTAGAAGATCTAAAAAGGTTTTGGTTGAGATCGGATTACGTTTAGTGCCATTTTTAAATATATATACAGACAAATCGAAGAATTACACTACAAATATTCCTCTAAAATCGAGTAAAATTACTGAAATACAAGTTAACTAATGTTTCATTTAACAACATTATTTAACGGTTTGCAATGAGCGCCATATTTTATAATAGTTTGTCATCCGATAACGTTGGTGTTTGTCATGTTAGTAAGATTTCGGCGTATTTGTAACCTTTAGTGCCAGTGCATCAGTGGATTGTCACAAACATTAAAGGTAGGTGCAACAATAGCAATATCATATGCTTTCTGTACCTACGTTGGCGAATTTATTCTATAATAAATAGGTACTAGGTACAGAAAGCATATGATAATCTATATTATCACTTTACCAATTTGCAGTTTGTCACTTTACGAATCTGTAATGTTTAGGGTAACTAAACTTTCTTAGTTATGTTAAACTTGTTAATATGATAATAGTATATTATTCAACGAGCAATAATGTAGGTAACAACTCGCGCAGATGAAATTTGCGACATGAACCGCAGGCAACAAATTCATCAAGGTTAGGGTTTTTTTTGGTGCTCCAGAAGATCTGAAAGATAATAATATGATCTGAAAATGTTTTGGTTGAGATCGGATTACGTTTAGTGCCGTTTTGGCATATCATTTAATGATCTTTTCGGCTTCAAAGGTCTACCAGGTGGGGAGGTTACAGCCGCTTCCAGTAGCTGCCGATTTTTTTAAATAATATTTTATGAAAATTGGTCGATATTTTACCAGAGTTGAGGATTCTCACCAAAAGTAATTGCGACTTTTTATTCAGAGTTGTAACAGCACCTTCTAAAATAACAAGAATGAAGCTATGCACATCCAAAAAATATTCCTTATGAAATGAAAATAATTAGTCTATATCAACGTATATTAAAACCATCGGCAGTGACATTGTTCAGGCTTCAAATATTCAAAGAAAATATTTTAATATCTTATAACATTCCGCTTTAAAAGATTCAACTTACCATCGCCAATATATCGCAAAAGAATGCATGAAAAAATATCGTAAGGAATTTTATACATCGGCAAGGGCAATGTTCCGATTATTTAATATTCCATAATACAATTTACTTGAAACTGGACATTATCATATTCTAACGTTAAACAAGAACAATAACAAATATTTTAAAATATAAATATTGAACAGAATACATTACCTTACACTCTTTACATATTTCACAATTAATTAAAATAGTAATGTGTTGAGTATGGTACCACATATAATTTGTTTGATTCTCAACGCTTGGGCTAATTTGATAATTCTAATACGATAAATTTCTGTACTTAAATTAATTACGCTCTAAATTTGAAAAATATCCTCTGGAGACAGTTGTACTGTAGCTGCTAGTGGTTTCACCAAGTTGGCGCGCTTAAACGAGGCGAGAGACTATAAGACGAGTTTGTGCCATGAACCACCACTTGAGTATGAAATTCTGGTAGATGCTGATTGTATACGTCACCTTCGCCGACACCGCCCTGAATCAATATTTGGTGGCGTCTCGCTGTATTGCTATCAGATCTAGCAGAGGTTGTATATTATATCGGATTTACGTGTTCAGATACATGTAAGGATGCGGTTTAGTGTCGCACTGATTTACGGACTCCGGTGGCTGCACTACATACTGTTCCTACTGCCAGGGACGTAACGTAACTTTTTAAATAGCTAAGGTTGGACCATTGTCGATGTATGGTAAATAGAAAAATAAAATACGCCCTCGTAAATTGGCCGAGTGGATAGATAAGCAAATACGAAACCAGACCAATAACCCATCTAAAACGGAAAGTATGTCTCGTTCAATGTTGTTTTTATTAGTATTGCAGTCCTTTATTAATGTCAAAATAAAAGTTTTTTTTAATTTATTTATTTAACGTCGGCCTATTTCCGCTACCAAGGCCAATCACCGAGGCCAGGGTATAAGCTCATTAGTGTCTGTGTAGGCACTAGAATCCCAAACCTGGAAATTTTGCCGAACCCCCACAGTTTGTCGTGGGGCAGGGATCTTTAACGTGCTCACATCGTAGATACACGGAACCCGGAGGAGGACGTGCCACTATCCATCACACCACCAGGCCGACAAAATAAAAGTTATGAAAATAAAATAATTTAAAAGAAAATCAAAAAGAACAACTGTGAAAAAGTTCAATTAAAAGCAGCTAAATAAGTTTACCGTTAGTATGTTCAGTGACTGCAACCGGAGTACAACTAGTATAGATAGTTTATTATCATGCACAATACTGTTCGCTCAGGTAAACAACGATAGTTAAATGAAACCAGGACACATGTATACAGACAATTACACAACGACCATCCCTATGACATTGCCATCTGGCACAGCTGAGTCTCGAAGTCAGGGGCGGTACAACGACTAGTGTTGTCTCTTACGGAACGCTGTCTAATCCACTGCTACTAACTTAATAATAAATATTAAAAAACGCCACTAAACGTCCATTCACTAGCCAGGATTTGAACCCGAGACTCCATAGTCTCAAGCCTCAATTCAATTCAACAAGTCTTTATTCAAGTTAAGATTTAAATAATTGCCTCCCCAGAACTCACTCCGGGACCAACCGTGCAATCATAGCGTGATCCGCGGTGGAGGATTGCAGGCTCGAGCGTATTAGGTCTGGAGTGGCATATATGGAGGTTAAGGGTGCGGACGGGTGAGCGATTACATGTGTGATATAATATAGTGATACGGTATTGCAGGGAAATATTGATAGTTTAGGGAAGAAAGTTTAAGCTTTTATCCGAATTTCAGGATTTCTGGGAATTTAAGGGCGGATTGGGGTGGCGGGAAACTTTTTCAGCGAAGGATGGGGTTAGTTGTAGGATATGTCTGTCCAATGTCGGTGTTCTTGTTATGTTATGTAAGTAGTTGATATGAGATTCTTGGAAGGTTGGTGGCGCGTCGTAGGTGTCTATTTTGTATCGTTTGTAACTTTGCTTGTTTGTGGGGATCCATATTTAAGGATGGGAAGAATGTAGGACTTATAAAGAAGGGAAGCTGTGTGAAAGGGGGGGGGGGTTAGATTTCATTACTTGCCGATCGCGTATAAACTTTACTTTTTAAGGATAATATTTGTTGAATGTTATCTTGTTGTCAATCTTGATACTCAGGTAGGTGATATCTTTTGCCCAAGTTGAAGGCGTGTTTTTAATTATTATGTTGTGTCTGGGGGTTAGGTCTGTTTCGCCTTTTCAGGGTTTGCCCTCGGGTTTACTCTACCTTTCAAAGAACGTGGTGACTCTGTTCGTTAGTCTTTGTTTAAATTTAGTAAGTTGGTCTTCGTTACTTGTCGTGCATATTAATAAGGTGCCGTCTGCGTACATGGCGTGTGTTATACTGTGGTCTTTAGGGGGTGGGACGTCATTTATATAGTAAAAGAAGAGGGCAGGACTAAGGGGCGAAACCTGGAGGACGCCGGAGAGTAAAAGGGATGAACTTGAGCACTCCCTTTCGATTGCTACTCAGACTTGGCGATCTGATAAATATGATTGTATTATTTTTATAATGCGAATACGAAGTTCAAATCGAACAATGTCTAAAGATAAAAAGCGAACGGTAGCTCAGTGGGTTAACGTGTCTAGCTTTCTCTCTGAGCATACCTAGTGAAATGGGTTCGAGCTCCACTTACTGCGAAGTAATTTTCAAATATAAATTATTCCCCAAAAAGTGGTTACAATCCCGTTGTAAAACGAGGGGTCCCATCTTTTTAACTCAGACAAATCTAGATCTTCCAGACTTAAGAAAACCAACTGAAAACGTTTAAACAATAGAGCGAAATAATCTCTACTACCAGAATATAAAGAAACCGGAAATTTAAACATTATTGAGAGCTATAAAGAATATCGCTGTAAAATAAAAGAAATACATTGACCCTTCTTATTGGAATTATCAAAAAAAAAAATAATAGAAGACTACTTAAAAAATAACACAATTTTTTTTTAATTATATCAACACTAAAAAACAAGCTACTTTAATTCCAAATGTAATGCCTTGCAATGATACTAAGTTTGAAAATCCAGAATATATTCTTACGCATTTACCAGACATCTAAAGTCCGAAAAAGTATTGCCTGACGTATTTTCTAAAAACACCAAGACGCAAGTTTCGCCAATCAGTTTAGCATCATCGTGTGATGATTAAAACTAAAGCTAGCCTAATACGGAAACCGGAGAGAGATAACAGGATTGTTTGAATTCGTTGTCTTATAACATTAGTTTACAATAAACAAGTATACTTTGTTAGGCTTGTTTTCGTTCATCTTCCAATAATACTAACATGAAGCAATATATTATAATATGCAGGTCTCTCGGTGTTTGTTGAAACTACATTAGAGAGAGTATCAGGCAAAAAGTTCCAATTCCCTCCAGGACTAGGAATTTCAGATTTATTAAGAAACCGATGGCCACAGGCAGCAAAATTAAATTTTGCCCTATAACTTTCCAGACACATCTAACACATGTAGCCTGATGGTTTCACCCTGGCATAATACTTTTCACATGCAATACATTTGTAGCAAATTTGAAGTTGACAGTGAACTCCATTCGAGAGTAAAGAAACACAAAAAAAAAAATCACAAACCTTGCATGTTACGCAAGTATCGCAGGCGCATTGAAAATACCTGACACAGCTGCTAGTTTCTAATTTGAAATTTAATACAAATTTTAGAAACCTTATATTCTTTTTCATGAAGTAAGCATATTGTGATATTAAAAAACATATAGTTTTTATTAAAAAAAATTAGCTTATTATCTTCAACTACCGTATTAAATTGTGCAACGCTGCTTACTAAAAAAAAAAAAATAACTCCTATAAAATGAAAAAGACATATAGAAATAGCACAAAATATCGTTCTAATCGGTCTATCCCCGAAAACCAGAGCATTAAAAAACGTCTTAGTTTTATTACAGTGAAGAAATAAAAATATCTGGTGAATATGAGGCATGAACAAACTTGGTACAACAGTATTTCTATATTACGTGAACAGTAATTTAAAGAGCTGGCTGGGGGGCGAGACGATTCATTTCATTGATACCCCATGTCTTAGCGGAGACCTGAAAACAGAGAAAAATTGTATTCCAATGTTGTATTTGCTAGGGGGGGGGGGGTCCCGACTTAAGTATCATTACAGATACTTATTTATCTTAACATCTCCAACAAAAAGAACAATATGCAATCCATAACTAACAATACATTATATGGATAACTAACAAACCGACTGCTTGCACTGATTGCTTGTGAACAAAATCTATTCTCTCAATCTTCGATGCTGCACCAGCCCTCTTCTGCAGACAAAATCTGAGGCGTGTCAATCCATTTTTGGTGGATGGTTATTATCTTATTTTATTCATGTTTTATTTTTCTAGTAGTTGTATTAGATGTGCTACTGCAAGAAGTGTCTACTTCCGAATCGGTAACTGAAGTTTGGAATATTTCTTCATCCTCATCATCGCTAAAGTCGCATATATCTGAGATATTCCCTGAAGTATCAAAATTGACAGGATTTTGGATGGCAGCAAATAAGAGATAATGAACTGATGCCGATAACGACTGATAAAGCTCCTCTTCCTAATGAATTACTCAATATAATTGCTTGTGATTGTAAGATCGTCTGCACAACTAAACGTTGTTCATCCAAAACCATTGTCATCACGTGCAACAATTTAAGCCACAATAGAAGGAACACTTTGTGTCAAAATGCAAATAATATTGTTGACGAGCAATTATAAATTAGTCCGGATAATTATGATATTGAAGAATTCGAAGAAGATGAAAATTATGAAGATGTTTATATTTCAGAAAATATCTCAGATGTATACGATTTTAGCGATGACGGGGATGAAGAGATATTCCAAACTCCAGTTACCGATTCAGAAGCAGACACTTCTTGTAGTAGCACATCTAGTACAACTACTAGAAGAAGATAACATGAATAAAATAATAATCAATATATGTAAAAAGTTTAATAAAAATCAATTTTCGAGAAAAGAAATATATCTTACCTTCGAGAATTTTTTTCTCTAAATATTTAAAACTTGCTCACAAACACTTTTTATTATTGATATTGAAATTTTTATAATGAATAATTACACGTATACTTGCGCGTACATATGTATAATACCGAACATGACGGCAAATCGAAGGGAATCGTGGGAATGGTAGCTCAGTGTGTTAAAGCGACTAGCTCTCTAGCCAAACTTTCACCTACTATACCTTCCCTGCTACTATCCACCTTTCACTGATATTTCATACCTTTCATCGACTTTAATTCTTCCCTGTCCCCCTCTTCTTTTGTTTTTGTACATTTTTGTTTGTTGTTCCTTCGTTTCTGTTTGTACCTTTTTGTCTGTAAATTCATTCTTCCCTCATTAATCTTGTAACAGTTTACAAATTTTTTATACCAAAACAATTCAAAATTTAGAATCACAGTTTAGGCCAGCCTTGCGCAGCCCGTCGCTGGAGTAATTCGCGGATGGCACTCCGTACGAGTTATGGTGTCAGCGAATAGTGCCAAAATTAAATTCAGTGTTATTCTCCGCCAGTGTTCTACGTTAAGTGTTTTTAGTTTTTACAGTTATATGTTAAGCTTTCTTTTTTAAGCATTTTTATAATTATACCACCTGTTTTTATTTTTATTGTTAAAAAAGGAGTTTAGGTTTAGTGTTTTTATGTTTTATACAATTTTCGCTCTCGCCGAACCAGCCCCCTCTCGGCCCGGCTCTGCGATCCGCCACCGCGTCAACGCGGTGGTCGCAGGGTCGGTCCCGGGAAGGGTGCCGATGAGGCAGCTTATATACAATTTTTACCTTTAATAAAGCTATTTTGAATTGAATTGAATTGAAAGCGACTGGCTAGCAAACTGAGTTGCCTAGCGAAGTGGGTTTGATTCCCGCAAGGCGAAACAATTTTTCATTAAAAAAATTGCCCCAAGAGTGGTTCGGAGTCCGCATTAAACTGTAGGGCCTCGCCTCTCTTTGCCTAGAACAAGATCCTTGAGATCTTCCAGGGAGTTACTTCGGTAACTTGAGAGGCGGTTAAGAAAACATTTTAAGAAAACATTTTTTTAAGAAAACATGTACCAAGAATGACAAGAAATCGGCTAAATAAAAAAAAATATTTATTACATCACGTGAAAGTACATAAGAATACCTTCATTTTGGTCAATAAAAATTTCGTTCGATCATTTGGGCAAATTGGGGAAAGTTTTGAAAATTTTGTGGAATTTGGACTAAAAATTAAATTGCGGCCAAACTGTTAGATATTTTTTGCTAAAATTTCTTGGTTATATTAGTTACTATCGTCTAAAATTTCATCAAATTCGTTTTAACTTTGGCCAAGTTAGCCGTAATCAAATTTTGGACGTTTTTTCAGTATATTTATATACATATCGTGAGAGACGGTGAACCGATTTTCACGAAATTTGAACTCAAGGTTCCTGACCATCTGAAATAAAAGGGCATCATTCTCGTTTCTTAACTAGCATTTTAAAGGGTCCAAAATAAATTAAAACTGAAAAATCACCCTTAAAAATGACCAATTTACCACTCTCTCGCGAAAAAAAAAAAAAAGTTCCCCCACCTACTTGAAGCGGAAAACTCAGAGTTTTCTTAGCTTCACCAAAACAAACGTATTTTCTTATGTCGCGTTGCTCCATGTAAAATTTTCTCTGAAAATCTAATTTTACTCCACTATTTTTGGTACAAGTTTACAGCTTTCACATGCCCATTACAGGCTGTATACTTAACTTAGCCTTAACTAGATTAAACTTAAACTAAATTAAAGAAAAGTATTCAACGATAAGGGAGGGAGAGGAGATAAGGGTACTTATAATACAAAAAAATACTTTGCAAAAATGTTAAACGCTAGACAATTGCTTACAGAATTTCTATTTCGTTCTGCATATTGAGCAATTTATTTTTTAATTCTTTTGTGAATATGACATATGATCTCTGAATATATCTAGATATGTTGTAATGAATTATGCTGTATAATAAAATGATGTGTCCAACTGGAGCAGGAGTATTATAAATTGTCCAAGCAAACGAAATATAATTCTGACAACGTCAGTAAGACATTGTCTATATAATCTCGAAACAAAATAAAAATTAAATTTAAACTAAATTAACAGTAATACCGCGGCTGAATTAAAAATTTTATGGTCTTCATTTTAAAACCAACTCACCGAGGAGCAGAAAGACTATCCGAACTACAATTTTTTGCCCAACAGACATAAAACTAAACGATATAATAATGTAGAACTCATTTTTGAGATGGTAATTTTTCTGTTAAAGGATATAACGTTCACCAGCTTTTATGTCTTGACGAAGTTACGTCCCTGTTTGCCAGCTCAAGACGGCCGAGATTTGCAGAGTGAGATACAGGGTCGTTATTATTTCAATCACCGTTGACGTCTTCCTGAGAAATATAAGAATGACTTTAAGATTTACATGTTTCAGAAAGAAAACACATTGAATCGAGCCGTCATATATTACAGTCATAAACAACTTATGATATATTCATATATGTATAAATACTATAATAGGTAACAATAAACATTTTAAACAAATATCAAAAATGTGCATACAGGGCAGTTAATTTATCAAAATTTTTGCCGTATATTGAATTATTTGGAAAGGTGGATTTTATTAAATAAATAAAGAGTTCGGGTAAATAGAAGTTGTTGGATATTTTGTCCAATGCTCCTGCAGAACATCACTTCTTTAAACATTTATTTTTTAAACGACGTTTTGTTGAATATCTCGTGTTATTTTTATCATATCGACAAATTAAAAATACCGGTTTCTTCAAAATTAAATATCTGATAAATATTGACCAGTAAAAGTTGTTTCTGTTATTTTGTTAAGTTGAAGGAAAAGAAAAACAATAAAAAAATTACGTGACAATTTTCTTAGTAGATATGTTGTGATTGGTTAGAACTAAAATTTGATAAAATAAGATCTAAAAAAGAAGGAAAAACCTATTATTTGAAAAGAAAAAACTCTTCTACGTTAATAGATAAGGAAGAAAAATAATACTTACGTAAGTATTCGGGTGATACAGTTTTTCCTCCGCGCGTGCTTTGTGCTTTAAAAAGTAAACCGTCTGTCACGTAAATGATTGCTAAAGGATACATCATTTTATTTCCTCATGATTCTATGAAGTAAACTATTGCAATTTTAGGTTAAAATACCAATTTGTTTGTTTAAACAGTATTAATATCTGAGTTCCATATTTTCGTTCTAAATTAACGTTTTGAAACTTTTTTTTAAATTGTACGTCTCCCACAGTAAAATCAAGCTACGCTTTTGCTTTTCATTTCAGTCGAAAGGCCGAAGAGTAATATTAATATGTGCATAAAGAAAAAAAAATTGAATTGAATGACAGTTAATTTATAAAAATGTTTGCCGTATATTGAATTATTTGGAAAGGTGGATTTTATTAAATAAATAAAGAGTTCGGGTAAATAGAAGTTGTTGGATATTTTGTCCAATGCTCCTGCAGAACATCACTTCTTTAAACATTTATTTTTTAAACGACGTTTTGTTAAATATCTCGTGTTATTTTTATCATATCGACAAATTAAAAATACCGGTTTCTTCAAAATTAAATATCTGATAAATATTGACCAGTAAAAGTTGTTTCTGTTATTTTGTTAAGTTGAAGGAAAAGAAAAACAATAAAAAAATTACGTGACAATTTTCTTAGTAGATATGTTGTGATTGGTTAGAACTAAAATTTGATAAAATAAGATCTAAAAAAGAAGGAAAAACCTATTATTTGAAAAGAAAAAACTCTTCTACGTTAATAGATAAGGAAGAAAAATAATACTTACGTAAGTATTCGGGTGATACAGTTTTTCCTCCGCGCGTGCTTTGTGCTTTAAAAAGTAAACCGTCTGTCACGTAAATGATTGCTAAAGGATACATCATTTTATTTCCTCATGATTCTATGAAGTAAACTATTGCAATTTTAGGTTAAAATACCAATTTGTTTGTTTAAACAGTATTAATATCTGAGTTCCATATTTTCGTTCTAAATTAACGTTTTGAAACTTTTTTTTAAATTGTACGTCTCCCACAGTAAAATCAAGCTACGCTTTTGCTTTTCATTTCAGTCGAAAGGCCGAAGAGTAATATTAATATGTGCATAAAGAAAAAAAAATTGAATTGAATGACATCAGCGTTTTTATTTAAAAAAAATTGTTACCATTATTTTCGAATGATAGATATACGTAAGAACCTTGAATTTAGGACCAAAAAAATTTCTCTACTGTTAGTAGATAAGGAGTTACTTGAAACCAGCCCCTCCACTTCACATTTACAGCTAATCAGAGCGTATCCCTTCTATGGCGGAAAATTCAAAAATCCTCCGACTCGCAGCTCCGAGGACCGCAGCCCTAGGTCTCAATGACTCAGTAAAATTTCTACTTAGACAAGTTTACGTGGGTGACATCATAATTTCTGTTTCTTGCTTATTACTTGGGAATGCCTTAAGATATCAAACATCTGTAAACTGTTTTTATTCGATGTTGGATACGGACTATCATGTAGCATAGGTGGCAGCACTGTACGTGAGGTTCTTCTGGTTGTATGATTTTTCTCTTCGACCGATGACTCAGTAATTTTTATACTTAGGCAAATTTTATAGCCGAGCAAGCAACGACGTCGACGACGGAAGCAGGATGCATAAAAAATTTGTTGAAACCAGGATTTGAACCCGGGGTCTCTAGAACTTCGCTGAAAATAAAATAATTTTTCCTGCGACTGCCGTGAAATTGACTAGGAACTTAGCCTTTTCTCTCTCCCTCTCTACTGGTTGCCACAGCAACCAGTATACTAGTATAGTAATCTCAATTACTCTACGGATCACGCAAATATTTATGTCAATTTATGTAGTTATAAATTAAACAATTTTGCAAACAACTGAAATTATTGAGTGAAAATTCATATTACTACACCTATCACAGTTCTACCTAGGTAACCTTATACTTTTTTTAACAATAGGTATATGTATTTTTTTAAAAAGTTATGGCCAAAAATAGTAAATATTTACTTATCGGATCCTCTCTCGCTTGGATATGCCTAACATCTTTACTCTAATTCGCAGCAATAACTGAACAAACCCAAAGAAAACATAGGGGTCGAATGGAAAATCTCCTTTCGTGCATATTTTTGCAGATAAATAACTGGTCTCTAATAATTTAAATAGGCTACGGATTTCATGAGGATTAAATACATCATAATGTGTCAAATAATACTGTTCGAAATAAATATAAATTAGAATTACCGCAACGTTCCGTCAATCATGATTAAACATGCTTATATTGAATTTATTATTTTATCAAAATTCATTTGCATTAAATAGAACCTGACAGTGTATAAATTTATATATCCGGTTTAAACTATCATGTTGATTATTTTGTGAACACGGAAAGTAAAAAATTGACTTATTATCTACGTGAATTGAATAATTATGCTGTGAATAATGTGTTCCAAATTCATGAATTATGAAAACAACAAGGTAAAATAGCATAGCTATTGTAAAATATAACAATTTACCTACATTTTAAGAAAAAATTAATAGTCACTAATAAATTTCGCAGTAATTATTTTTAATATAAGATTTATGTAATAAATATGCAAAATAAAATACTTTTTGTATTTGGTTCCTAAAATAGATATTTTAGGGACTCATTTGAGTCCATAAAATGAGTCTTTTTCGGACTCAATCGCAACAAGTTGCCATGAAAGCTTTTGAGGATTGTTTTGCAAAATAAATAATAATAATAATATAATAATAAATAACATCACAGGTAGTTACGACCACCTTTATCCTGGAAGGCTCTGGAAGAGACTTGTGTGGAAGGGGCTATACATTTAGAGACAAGAGACACATCCCTTTCACAGTATTTTCCACTGCCACGACAGGACATCGAACCCGGAACTTTTGAGTGAGAGGCAAGTGCGCTTCCTCTCGACCATCGGTCATACAAATGGTTCAATACAACAATTAAACAATCTGGTTACTGTGGTCGCATGGTAATTAAAATTCAAAGGTAACTATTTTCGAGAAATACTTACTCCGATAAAAGTTTGGATATGTTTTAGGGACCTTTAACAAAAAAATGTTGTTTATAACACTACCTAAATCAGTTTTTCGGAACTCATCAACTATTCGTCCCTAAAAACGAAAATAGCTATTTCCGCAAGCCGTTTAAAAATATTGACATTGCTGACAAAATTTCTAAAGAAATAGTCAATATTTCCATACATCTAGGCAACGAAATATAACTGCTGAGAAATATTCATTTTTGTACTGTAAGAAATGTGATTTTCTTCAGCTATTTGTGCACTACAATAAATGATTAAAAACAACAACAAAACACACAATACAACAAACAAGTTTTATTTTTTAACAGTATCGGAACATTATTCAGTGGGTCCTTGGATTGATTTAGCTATAGTTGTAATAAAGAAAATTAATGCTTAATTTGCAGCAATCTCGGCCTGCTTGACCGAAAATGGATTCCTACCAAATTACAGTTCAAATGGGATCTAACTTGCGGAATTAACCTAAGAAGAACGTAAATCATTTTAGGTAAACTGATCTTTCTGTTAAGTTTACGGAAAAATTCAATTTGAATTAAAAAAATTTAAGGTTGTCAAATGTCAAAGATTTGTCATTATTAGTTGGCGTAAATCGACAAAGTAATCTAAATGTTTACCCTTGAGTAAAAGATATTTGTTGTACAATGTTATGGATTGGGGCAAATTAGCCACAACGGTGGTCAGACATTTTAAACAATAGTTTCCAGGGATTCCAATAGGCGACACGAGGGATCAACCACTGCCGAAAATAGGTGTACAAATTTTCAGGAATACTATGGGAATACTCCGTAATGCTCAGGAATACCCAGAAATACTTGGGAATACTCGGAAATACTCTGGAATACACGGGAAGAATACTCAGGAATACTCGGGAATACCCCGGCAGTTCCCAGCAATACTCCGGAATACTTCGAAAATAATCGAGAATTGAGTCAAGAAGGCAATAAGATATGCGTCAGCTCATAGTCTTGGTTGTTCGTGCTTGTCTCGGCGCTTAATATTATTATTATGTTAAAATTTCAATAAAGTAAGTAAACATTTTCAGCCTGAAATCCTTTTAAAATAGTAGCACAATTATACTCACTTTAAATTGTTAAAGTCGTTATCAAGAAAATTGATTTCTTTTTTTATTTCAATGCGAACTACCTTTAATATTAAGGGTAGGTTTCGGGGTAAATGAAAAGTACAAAAAGTGTGGAAATGTTTGTAGGAGAACATCAAATATCGCATTTGACCGAGAGATAAGGAAAAAAGATTTGAATTCTGTTTGTGGGGCCAGGGAGAATATCTGAACAACAAGGACTTTTTAAAGGAAATTTTGTTCAATCACGAAGCTACATTTCCAACAAATTGAGTGGTGTCGTCTTAAAATACGGTACTGGTATGCCAAAAATCCTTAATTGGATCATAAACGCAAAGAGGCAGTACTCAGAAAAAATAAACGTGTGATGCGGAGACTTGGTTGTGGAATTATTGGTCCTATTTTTTCTGACAGTAATTTCAACCAATGTGTACTTTTTACTTTTTGGAAAATGAGTGTTGGCATAACGCAATAGTGGTAAGGAGTTGACTGAATACAAATTTTGAAAATCGACGAATAACTCAGAACATTCCTCTTATTGAGTGGCTGCCAAGATCCCTGAATTTGACGCCGCCCGCCCCCCTTTTTCTTGTGGGTTATACTAAAACAAGCAGTTTATAAGCCAAGACCGCAGTCAGTTGATGAACTACGCGCTAGAATAATAATTGAAGCATGTGCAACTACTGCCAAAGAACTCAGAAAAGTAACCGCGAATGAATGAAAAAGGTTTGATAAGTGTTGCGAAAAAACGGCGGATTGGTGGAAGAAAGAGAAATATAATTAGCATTTATTTTATACTCCGGCATTCCAATAATCTTGTTAATTGTTACCAAGAAAAATGTTTTCCTCAATTGTTTTCCAATTTTCATTCCATGGATTACTTGATAAAAATAAATAAAGTAATAAGGACAATGTGATTTTTACTTTGAGCACAGAATTACTAATAAGTAGTATTTCTTTATGAAATTTTGTATGGGCCCATTTCAGAGGGGGCTTAATCCAGTGGTGTGCTCAGATTTTTTTTAATAAAAAACACTTAAGATTTCGTGAATTTTCACTCCCAAAAAATTATTCGGTAGGTCTTGGTTTTTGTTAAAAAATTTGAAACTATCCTAAAGTACAGCTTCCCACGCTCTACATTTCAAAAAAGAAAATTGTCAATATCGGATGGTAAATAAAAATTTGGTGCTGGTGTCCCGCTTTCAAATGGGTCACACTGTATATATTTTTTAAAATCGAGCTAAAAATAATAAATGTAATGGATGTTCACATTGTAATAATTTAATATCCCACTGTAAGTCCCATTCAGGTATCGATTTCGTTGGTAAAACCTACATAATATGAAACTTTGAACTTAATTTAACTCATATATGCAAATGTTGGCGGGAAAATATGTGCACAATTTTAGTGACCACGCATTTTCGGAGCATAAAAAAATGTGTTTTTTTCAAGTATCGATTATGTCACCGATATTTGCACTATGTTTTAGAGCGCAATTTTCCCTGCAAAATTGCCCTGGGTTGGCACCCGTCAACCTTGCAGAACCCCCGCCAACCCTATCTGAAGGGGTTAAAAAATGAATCATTCAGGTATCGAGTTGGTCGATGAAAAAAATATCTTCAAGAAGCAAATAAATGTATTACTTGTTACTTTGGCCTAAGTAAACAATTGAGGAGCCGAAACTTTAGCCAAATAACAAAAATCACCATCTATAAGACTTTTATCCTACCAGTCCTAACATATGGATCCGAAGCATGGACAATCTCCAAGGCAGATGAAAACCTACTGCTAACCTTTGAGCGTAAGATCCCAAGGAGAATACTAGGCGCTGTCTGCGAGAATGGTATGTAGAGAAGACGATACAACTTTGAACTATATAACAAATACAAACAGGATCTCAGAGGGAAGATATGTCGTATCGTTTATAAGGATAGGTAGACAGAGATGGGCAGGACACGTGGCAAGAGCGAACGAAAATCGTACACCAAGACAAATATTTATGTTGCAACCGGGCGGAAGTAGACGTAGAGGCAGGCCAAAACTGAGATGGAAGGATGGCATGGATGAAGATGCCAGAAAAATCGGAGATGCAAACTGGCAACGGCTAGCAAGATATAGAGACGACTGGCGGACTAGACTTAGGAAGGTCCAGGCTCAACTAGGGCCGTAGAACCAATGATGATGATGAATCAATTTATTAAAGCAATAAGCCTAGGGTTGGCGTGCTGAAACTGAGGAAAAAATTTGTTTTCGAAAAAAAAAATCGGCAGCTACTGGAAGCGGCTGGAACCTCCCCACTCGGTGGATCTTTGAAGCCGAAAAGAGCATTAAATTGTGTAACAAAACGGCACTAAACGTAATCCGATCTCATCCAAAACCTTTTCAGATCTTCTGGGGCACTAAAAAACCCTCAACTTAATGAATTTACAATCATCTATGCGAGTTATTACCTATATTATCGCTCGTTGAATAATATACTATTAGGATATTAACAACTTTAACATCACTTGAACGACTAAGAAAGTCTAGTTATCCTAAATACTACAGATTTGTAAAGCAACAAACTGAAAATTGGCAAAGTGATAATCTATAATAAATTCACCAACGAAGGTACAGAAAGCATATGATATTGATATTGTTACATCTACCTTTAAAGTTTGTGACAATCCACAATCCATAAAAGTTACAAATGTGCCGAAATCTTATTAACATGACATGACACCAACGTTATCGGATGACAAACGATGACAATGACAATCATCAAAATTTGCTCATTGCAAACCGATCGCTCGCGGCTGTCTTTGTTAAATCAAACATTAGCATTTCAGTAATTTTACTAGATTTTAGAGGAATATTTGTAGTTTAATTCTTTGATTTGTCTGTATATATGTTTAAAAACGGCATTAAACGTAATCCGCTCTACTTCTAGAGCAGAGAAGAAACCCTCACACGTGAATTGACGCGTGATGTGACTAGTTTCACGATGTAAAGGCTACGCGCATCGATCATGTCATGCGAAATGCGATCTATGCCATATTTGCTTTGTTTTTAATTTTTTCACGGAAACCAAATCGAAAGGGTGGAAGTATGGTATATCGTTGAAATCAGAATTTTAACTGCTTTTCAATGGTTCCATTGCAAATTGAAAGTAATTATAAAATAAACAACTTGTTGCGTCAAAACGGCACTAAACGTAATCCGATCTCAACCAAAACCTTTTCAGATTTTCTGGGACACTAAAGAAACGCATACGCAAAGTTTCATTCAAATCCGTTCAGTAGTTTCGGCGCTATCGTGCTAACACACATACACACATACACACACAGAGACATTTTTCAAAAACCACTTTTTTGGGTTCCTAGGACCTCAAAACGTAAAGATTTGATGTTATCTCAATTTTCGTTTTTGAACCAATTTTAGTAACCTCTCACAATTTTATTGTGGAGAGGTTAAAATTGTTATTTTAATGTCGAAATTGTACATTACGTACCTAAGGAAGAATGGTGAGTTTTTCGTACAAGTGTTCGGGATGACGGCCCGAGCCGAAGCCAAGGGTATGACAGAACATGAGTACGAAAACGCCTTTCCCCTAGGTACGTACAGTGTTTTTTGTCACGAGTGCGTCGTCTCAGTAACTCCCGACAGGCCCCTGCGAAAAAGCAGTCATTTCACTTTCATCTTTGGTTGTGCGAAAGTACTTTCGCGGCCGCTCAGCTTCTGCGAATGCGCTGTCTTCTACAGGGAAAAAAACGCCTCTTTCGTCCCCAATAACAATTACGAAAGGAGGCGCTTTCGGCGCACGTGTGGCATTCTTGTGCATTCAAAGTTGCATGTATGGCTCTGTCGCATTTTGCCACATGCTAGTAACGTAAATTGTATTCATGATTTTTTGTTGCAGGGAAATCCAACATAGTGGAATTGATTATTATCGAAACCTTTAATTTTTTTTAAGAACCTGCCGGTGTCACGATTTTGAGAATACAATTTTTGGAATATCTTAAGCCGTGTTTCATTTACTTTATTGCAATTTTTAATGCCGTACATTAGAGCTGTGAACATTTGTATTTCGCTCATTTTTTGATCATCAAAAATATCGGACGGATCATTCAGAGAAGCGAAAGCTTCCATAAAATCTTCGTATTTTTGATAGCTTATTGCTTTAATAAATTGATTGACTTAGTGAAAACATTTTTTTCATCAACTAACTCGATATCTGAATGAGGATCCACTTTTTAGCCCCTTCAGATAGAGTTGGCGGGGGGTTGTACAAGTTGGCGGGTGCCAAGCCAGGGTCATTTTGCAGGGAAAATTGCGCTATAAAACATGGTGCAAATATCAGTGACGAAGTCGATACCTGGAAAAACTGCTCCGAAAATGCGTATGCACTAACATTTTGCACACATTTTCCCGCCCAGACTTTCATGTTATGTAGGTTTTACCGACGAAATCGTTACCTGAATGAGACCTAGAGGGGGTGTACTATAATTACTGTACTATAATTATAAATTGACTAATTAGTAGGTTTACAAAATTTAAATCAATGTGAACTTGATAAGATTGAGAATAATTATATCGAGTTGTCAACCACTACCGCAAATATGTGTACAAATGTTAAGGAATACCTGGGTAATACTCTGGAATATTCGACAGTACCCTGGAATACTCAGGGATACTCATGAATACTCAGTACTCTCGGAAATACTTCAGGAATACAGTATTCCTGGAACACGTGTACAAATTTCGGGTCATTGGTTGACACCTCGAAGCGACATTACCGTTAAAAATATTGCGACAAAATTTTCAAGATCTGGGACTGTTGAAATATTAAAATAAATAGGACAATTCGGCACAAACCTAAATTTGTCACACTTTGGAACCAAACGTCGAAGGAAAACGATTGAACTTTTGTTTATGGATTGGAGAAAAATGTTTCACGGAAAAAAATTTTGAAAACAGCATTATTTTTTCGGGCGAGGCGTCATTTACCACTAACAGAGTGGTTTCTTCACAAAGTTGTAGGTACTGGCCAGGCGAAAATCTATAGTAGTAATTTAGGTGAGGCACTATTTAAACAGCTTGCTTCTTATAGCTTCAATTTTCGAAAACAACAGCAATCAAATATCTATACAAGTTTAACAAATCAATACTAATACGTTTCCATAGTTACGCAACCAATTTTACTAAGAATTTCATGGCAACATTTATTTGTAAATAAAATTAATCATGCTCTTTCAAAATTAAACAAGGTTTTAATTTATGAGGTTTTTTAAACTATTTGCGAAAATCTCGTAGAAAAAATTATACTCACGGACTACGTGTTGCCTGATGCAATCTTCATGGTCGTCCGGACATGCTAGGTTTTTCCTACTACTTCTACATTTGTGTGCGGTAAATACTACTTTACCGTATGTGTACGTACCTGTAAATAAAAAATTACCCGCATTATATTTTATTTTATTCTTAAACTATAAAATTATATCTACTTTTATAAATTGGTTTCTTTATTATTATTGTGTGTGTGTGCCATCTAACTGCCTGAGGCCACTTACTCCATCGTGCACTATAAAAAATCATTTGCCTCAGCACCGGAGCGCCATGTAACGAAGCATCATGCATCATTTACTATCATATTGCGAAGAGTTATTAGACAATAAAATTGCATTTGGTTTTTCCTATTATTTTAATAGTTACTGGGAGTATACCTTCGGAAAACTACAGACGCAATTTTATTGTAAATAGTTTCTCATGCAGACAACTTCCTTGCGACATTATATCGTGTTTTTCACTGCGGAAGCACAGAATGTGCATTGGAACATGTTAATTACTGCTTAACAGAATATTACCCTATATTTTTATTATTTCTTCCTCTGCATAGTCATCGTGAGACTCCAAGTATTTAGGCCATCTGGGCTTTCAGGACGTAATAAAGAATTTCAAAGTAATAGTCAAGATTCTTTCAAAGAATATAATTGCATTGATTCTATCTTACGTGAGTTGTTTTAAAAAGCTCAAGTTTTTAAAAGCATAGACTACTATTTACTTTGTGTAAAAAGATACTAAAATTAAATGCATCAAAATCCTTATATTATGTAAACTTTACTATTTATTTACTACATAGATGTTTTCTAACAGCGGTTAATAAAACTGAATGTTATTTAACGAAAACGATCAAATGTGTGAGAATGGATAATATTAATAACATGTCTCTTAATTACAATCTATTCCTAGCTCTTATTTTCAATCCAATGTATTCAATTTTTAAAATTTACAAACCTTAACTACTTTAAATATTGCTTAATGACCAAATGTGTTTCATCATCTATAGAACAAAAAATAGTATTGAAGCGGACCGACCCTGGGGTAATTCTACTTTAAAAAAATAGTCTTATGTTTGTTTTAAATTCAGGGAAACATTGCTTTTACAACTACAATTAACCAGAAATTGTTTGAGCATTACATTCTTAATTTCATTTCCAAATTTAGACAAATATACAGAAATTATTCGACTCAATGTCGCCGAGGCTTTTAAATATTGGGGTAAAAACGTAGATAAATTTGAAGTGGTGCTTTAAAAGCATCTTTAACATGAGTTGTTAGAAATTCTTTCACGACAAGTGCATTTTGTAAAGTCAGGAATACGTCGAGTGGTTTGAGCGAATTTGAATAAAGATAACATTAGGTGCACATGAGCAAAAACGACAGGGCATAACTAATGGCGAGCTAGAAAACATAAGTCACTGTATCACGGCAGAAATATGGGAAAAAATACAGCGTGTGACGTAACGGAGACTCCAGAGAACCTGAATAAAGGCCCAAGGCACACACTAATCGAGGTCTATTAACAGGGTTTGTCGCCTTAGACCTCGAGAAAGCCTTCGACAAAGTCTGGTAACCCGGACTACTATACAAACTCCACATCGCAGGTTTTTCGACTCGTATCGTCAAGATGATACAGTCCTACATTTCATCCCGACATTTCCGAGTAGTTGTCAACCAGAGGTGCTCACCCTCATCCCCCATCCTAGCCAGCATCCCTCAGGGATCATCCCTCGGACCAATACTCTTTAACCTGTACGTGAACGATATACTACCTCCGACAGACCATCGTACAACCCTGTGCCTATACGCTGACGATACGGCAATTTTGACCACATCTAAACTCCCACATACAATGACGGACACCCTACAGAGACAGACGGACGTAATCATCAAGTTCTACGAGGACTGGGGTTTACTCGTAAATGTTAACAAAACACAAACAATTTGCTTCAACAGAACCAAACAAAAATTAGACACGAAAATTAAAATTAAAGACCAACTATTCGAGTGGAATAACAATATTAAATATCTTGGGCTTAGGCTAGATACAAAACTACTATTTAGGCATCAAGTGGAAGAAGTTAGAAATAGGTGCTGGGCACGCTGTTCTTCTTTATATCCAATCCTTAAAAACGCCCCAACAGATACGGATATATTTATTTACAAGACACATATCAGGCCCATAATCACATACGCCGCTCCTATATGGTACCCCCTGATATCAATAACCCATCAACAGACTCTACAACTAATCCAAAATAAGATGCTCAGCCTTATACTAAAACTTCCTCACACCTCGCCAGTAGATATGTTGCACAACACAACAGGGACTCCACTACTTAACGATTTTATTTTAAAACGGTTGTTGCCAAACTTTGCACAGTCCCTAATATCGTCCATTAACCCCATTTTTGACAATTTCTTAACATACATCCAAATTCCTCCAAGCTACTACCCATCCCTCCCTTAAATACATCTACACCCCCTAAAGAATATTATTGTAATTGTTGTTTGAAAAAAATATTTAAAAGATCCATTGGACACAAAAAAATAAACAAAACACAAAAAAATACCTAAAAAAAAACTAAAAGCCAAAAAAACCATAAAAATCTTAAAAACAAATAAAAATTATTATTATTAAAAATTATTATTAAAACACTACCAAAGTCATTGTAAGATCAAAAGAACCATTAAAATACAAACAAAAAGAGCCACACGGTCCACGCACCAAACAGATAAAATTAACCTATTACTAATATAAACACAATACTAAAATAACCAATAGTCAGATATACTACGAAAGAAAAAAAATCAATACAACCACAATACACCGATAGCCATGGAGCAAAGCAATACTATAACATTTTAACCCAGGGCAAGCGTCGGACTTCGACGGAGAGCCCCAGGCATAGTCCACACGCTTCACATTCGCATCGGGGCAGAAGAAAATCGACGCTGTACCAGTACGCTGGGGGCACCAAATAACAAATTACTGCAATTATTGTACCAGGTAACTGGGGGCAATTAATAGCTATTGTTCTGCATTGGCTGTAAAAGTATACCACGGTACTGCGACACCTGCCCAGCACACTCCGCACTTGAGGTCCATAGGACTGCGGGGGAACACAATTTGGCGGTTTACACGACGACGCTCTCACCGATATAACTGTCAAGTATCATACCCGATTTACTTCTCTGCGTTATTATTATTTAAAATTGACTTTACATTCTGGTTATTGGGGAATAGGGGAAATTGGCGCATTTGTAGTAATAAAAGATCATTAGGTTTTTATGAAATATTAGCTTCGATACAATTATATTACCTTTTATCCAGTTGTTATTATCCATCAGGAGTTAGGTAAAGTTCACCTACTGAATATTTTACTAGGGGGATTTACGTGTACTAAATAACAAACTTATATTTTAGAACTATATATTTTCAGAGTTTATGCAATGACCAGTAACTTTAACTTCAATTATGCTATCCAAGGCCTAGCGTGTGCCTGTATAATATGTAAGGTTTCACAAGAATGTTTGCAGTCCAAATTATTGTGAGATATTTCTCGTCTGCGAATACCTATTTTTCTATGATTGTTTAATAACGATCCATCAAATTAATTACCTTGCGAACTACAAACTGTACGATCAGCCATCGATCAGTACTGGGTTAATTCTCGTATATTTGCTTTTATTATAAGGGGTGTACTTTTCGTCGAGTACTGAACCGGGACGTCTCGTCTGTTTGATTTACATCTACTCAACCTGTTCATGTTGTTGAACAGTCTTATACAATTTGGTATTTGCAGTTTGTTTATTCAAGTAAGGTAGGTTTCCCCCAACATTCTATGATCCTTTACATGAGTTTTGGATTCTCATTATCACTTCAATTTTATAATGCACGAACATGACATGATTCTTGTTCTCTGTTTTGCATCCAGTTTATTTTATCATAGTGATTGCTAATACCATAATCTCAATTACAAACTGCAAAATAACACGACATAGTTCTTGTTATTGCATAACCAGCTTTGAAGCATGTATAGTATGACATTACTATAGCGACGTAACCCTTCCTATACCGGGTGTAACAGGATCATGGTATACCCCCCTTTTTTCCTTTAGTTTTTAAAATCATTGATGGAAATTTAGGATATACTACATACATAATAAGCGGCACTTTTTGACATATGAACTAAAAATATTTGAAATGTCACTTATATGGCATCGTTGGATTCAGAAAATTATGCAGAATTCAAAAATGCAATAATATATAGGGTGTCCTATTTAAAAATCGAAAGTTAGTGTCACTTCCGGCGAAACCGGACATGAAAAAAAATCAGTTGTATGTCAAAAAGTGCCCCTTGTCACGTGTGTAGTATATCTCAAATTTCAATCAATTATCTTCAAAACTAAAAGAGGAAAAGGGGGTATACCATGATCCTGTTACACCCGGTATACAATAAACTACACCGTCAATTATGACTATCTTTACCTCACTCTTATATAACATAAAAAGAAACAATTATAAACGATATAGATACTTACTAGCGTTTTGGTTGATTACCTTGCTCGTAGCAAGGTGCCTAATATAAAATAAAATAAAACTAACATAATTCTCTCAAAAAGGCTAGGAATATAGTGTGTGTGCTTATCATAGTTCTAATATTTATTTTGCTTTTATGTATTAAATAATAAAATGTACAGAAAATAGACAATGTAATAGTAGGTACGCGCGGATTTTTTTTTTGTGGACTAGTAATTTACTTTTGTATGTATTGTTTTGCTTGTGTTCTTTTATAATTTGTTACATTTTACTTACTAATGTTCCCCGTTGAGGGTACTGTTACATGGCCTATGTCCATTTAACAGTTTTATTTAAAAACTAGTGTTTTGTGGAACATTTTTGGATTCAGTTTTTGTAAGTGAAGCTGTTTTCAACTAACAGAATATTATTTGTATAACTGCTAAACCATTTCACACTTTTTATGTACTTAGCTTTATATCTTAGGAACTCCATCATTTTCTATTAACTATTATGTATCTTATTTCCGTTGTAATACAGCATTATTATCCCAGGAAACAATTGTCTAAAATACAATACAATGTCAATACAGGAGAACGTAATAATTAACATTATTTACGGAATAAATATACTTAAGATTTCTAAATCAATATGATTGATTATTATCTAGTCGATAGACGAGTGGGTTAAGGCGCGAGGTGGCATCGCGATTAATCACACGGACATCGCACCATCGGGTTCGAATCCTGGCACTGTCGGAGGAAATGGTCGTATGTCCACGTTTTTTCAATGTGTAAGCCCCTTCCGCACAAGCCCTGGCTTCTGGAATTGGGGGTTGTCTAATTTCGGTGGTGTTTATTTATTTATTTATTATTAGATTATTGTGACTGAGGAGCTGAATTAAGTAAGTTGACAAATAACCATCGTCGAATAAGCGCAATTATGTTCTTTTTAACGGTTGGTAACAAGTATATTTGAATCAAAATTAGCTATGCTGGACAACGACAGCCCATTTGCTTGTGGCCCTGAACAGAATATTTATTTAGGCATCACATATTATTATAAATTAATTTAATTTGGTTTATTCTACAAATTTGATAAGATTGCTAAAATAAAAGTAGATCTGTGAGTTGACTATTTACACAAGTAAGGGACAAGGTCTCGCCAGGAGAACCTGTCAAATTACGTTTTACTATACTTGCAACATTATTTAATGACAAAGTTTAATTTTGCCATTAGTAGTGTAGTGTCTTGCTGGGTAATGTCAGGGTTTCGAATTTTTCCGTAAATGTTAAACATTTTATTGGTAACTACCTGACCTGACAGACAGATTTTTATGACAGACGTTGTCCTGTCACAAAAATCACAAGTAATGCGATTACCAACGAACAGCATTTCATTTTTATTTATTATAGACATATATACGAGCCGTATTTTACATGAATAGAGACAAGTGAAGTAGCAGATTGGGATATTCTAGGTAGTGGAGTTTTTTGGTAATGGAGTCTTATTGAACCAATTTTGAATGAAGTAGATTCATCCGGGTCTTGCCGTGGTCGTCGAACTTGACTTGACGTTTCGCTGATCATCCTGTCAGCTTCTTCAGAAGGATTCTAAATACTGAATCTGTTGTGTTACACTCCTCGTTATATACCTAGGCGCCGCTTCGCTTCGCTGGTCATTGGTCGCGCTTTGTTCGCTTCGCTGCTCATTCGTCGTGTTTGGTTGAGCGTAACTTACTACGGTGCTGGTACTTGGCAATACCAGTCTCCACGTGTTACTAAGTCGATACCCATCCTCTCTGTTAAAGTTGTTCACGTTTTTCATAATTTCGAGTGATTCCCTAATAATTCGCGGATAATAGCGCGTATTCCTGTCTAATATATTGACGTCCTCGTAGTCGATTTTATGGTTCTCGTTATTATGGACATGTTCTGCTATCGCCGACCTATCCGTGTATCCAAATCTGGTATTTCTCTGGTGTTCTTTGATTCTGCACTGGATACTCCGTCCTGTTTGTCCGATGTAGCTCTTACCACATGTGCACATCAACTGGTAAACACCTTTTGATAACAGTTTGGGGACAGGGTCTTTGACTGAGGGAAGCATCTGCTGTATTTTCTTCACTGTTCGAAACCGTACACCTACTTTTTTTTTGAATAAAATCTTCTTCAGCCTTTCTGTGACTCCTGCGACGTAGGGTAGGCATGCATACGTTGTTGGTTGTTGCTGTTCTTCTTCTGTAGTTCTCCTGATTATTTACTACTCGTTGTATATTGCTTTGACTGTATCCGTTCTTCTCTAAAGCTTGTTGGACATTCTGTAGTTCCTCGGGTTTGTTCTCGTCGTCGCATATTGTGTTGGCTCTGTGGACCAAGGTTCTAATTAATGTTCTCTTCTGTTGTGGATGGTGGTGAGATGTCGCATGTAGGTAACGTTCGGTGTGCGTTTTCTTTCTGTAGACACCATGGGCTAGCTTGCCATTGTGTGACCTTTTCACTAATACATCTAAAAAAGGTAAAGCTCCATCTTGCTCGGTCTCCATTGTAAATTTGATACTTGGATGCTGTTTATTCAAATGGTCGAAGAAAACAGATAAAGATGATTCTCCATGTGGCCATATGATGAACGTATCGTCTACGTAGCGTAGCCAGCACTTTGGTTTATTCTCACTGCAGCGTATGGCTTCCTCTTCAAAAGCTTCCATGAATAGGTTGGCTATCACAGGAGAAAGTGGTGATCCCATGGCTGCTCCTTGCTTCTGCTCGTAGAAGTCTCCATTCCATAGAAAGTATGTTGTAGACAAGCACAATCGGGCCAGATCAGGTATGTCCCCTCTTAATCCTTTAGGTATAAGTTGTTGACGAATCAGGTTAACTGTTTCCTCAATTGGTACATTGGTGAACAAAGATTCGACGTCAAAACTAACTATGATATCATTACTCGTTATTTCCAAGCTTTCCAAAATTTCTACGAAGTGTCCGGAGTTCTTTACGTGGCTACTAGTCTTAGCTATATAGGGCTGCAGTGTGTCTGCGACGTATCTGGCCAACTCATAAGTTGGTGATCCACATGTGCTGACGATTGGTCTTAAAGGATTACCTGGTTTATGAATCTTAGGGAGGCCGCAGAGTCGTGATTATAAGGTTTCACTTGGCAGCAGGCGGCGTTGTTCTTCTACTGGGATTCATGAATTCTTGATAGCTGTCCTCGTTTGTCTTTCAACTCTTGATGTCGGATCCTTTTTTAATTTTGTGTACTGCTCTGGAGCTAATAATGATTGTAATTTTTCCTCATATTCTTCTTTCTTCATTACCACTGTGGCATTGCCTTTATCTGCTCTTAAAACGATGATGTCTTTATTATTCCGAATATCTCTGAGAGCTTCACTTTCCTCTCTAGTAATGTTCCTCCTAGGTGGTTTTGATTTGCGCAGTATACGGCATGTTTTCGGCATTCTACAATTTTGAATGGAGTAGTTTTTTATTGGATGCAGCTTGATGGAACTTAACTCTGTATGTTATATTTTGTAACCCGAGTCACAATTAATCCTACAAAAGCTGACGGAGCTAAGCTAATTCTGGAAAATGTAAGGAGCTGGATCGAACGGAGGCATATCCAGTGATAAACCGGACCTACAGAACCTACAGAAGCCTCCACTTTTACAGCCAAAGCATGAGCATGAGTTTCTGAGTTTTGCTGAATCTCTTAATTTTTTAAGTGTCACTATTTACTTTGATTCCAAGAGTGTTCTGAGTAGCATCGGTAAATGTAAAGAGCAATCATTATCTATTATTGCGAGTTCTGTCGCCAAACTATTTATAATTTTTATTAATGATTTGGAAATGCATTTAAGTAAAAATATTAAATTGGTTTTATATGCTGATGATGTTACAATTGGGCTTGTGGCTGATTCGCCAGAAGAATGAAATAATACCGCAAATAACATATTAGAATCATTCTCATCATGGTGTACACGAAATCAGTTGATCCTAAACGTAAATAAAACAACGTATATACAATTTCACAAAAGACGACAACCGCCTGTTTTAGATCTAATAATTAACCAAGGTAAAATTTCACGATCGGCGTCCATCAAATTTCTAGGTCTATCACTAGACGAAAATTTCACTTGGATAAATCATATAGAATTTGTATGCAAAAAAACTACATTCTGCATTTTTTGCAATTCGAAATCTTAAGCCAATATTATCGAAAGGACAACTACTAAATGTATATTATGTATGTATGTATGTATATTATGGGCTCGTATATTCTCATATGAGATATTTAATCGTTCTCTGGGGTGTAGGTGCAGAAACCCAACGTGTCTTTATTTTACAGAAGAAAGTTATTCGCCTCATGTTTCCGCTCATGCCACTAGATTCGTGTCGACCAGTGTTTATAGAAAATAACATCTTAACTTTACATTCAATTTTTGCACTAGAGGTAGCCGTGTTTGTTTACAAAAATAAAAATAAATTTGAATTAAACTCAAATAGACATACGTATAACACTCGTGTAGCCAATCAGATATCAATTAATAATTATAATCTCTCACTTTTTAGAAAAAGTCCGTATGTTTGTTGCGCCTGCATTTTTAATACACTTCCTATTGACATAAAGAACCAACAGAATTTTTCTGCTTTTAAAAATAAATTAAGAAAATATCTAATAAATAAATGTTTTTATTCCTTGCAAGAGGTTTTTAGTAATGAAGGTAACGATTAAGTTATATATTACAGACATAGTTTTATTCAATGTATATTTTAAAGTTTTAATAGTGTGTAGTGTTTTGCATTTTATTAATTTAGCTGTATACAGTGTATTATTTGTAATTTTACTAATTCTTTTATTATTTATTTACGTGTGTTCTAAATTGACTTGTCACATCTATACAAATGTATGGCAAAAGTGAATAAAGAATTTATTATTATTTATTATTATTAAACTAGCTTCTTTATAGCAACAAGGGATATCTGTCACCTTTGTATGGATTAAGGCATATTGTGGCCTATCTCAAAATGAAATTGCTGGTAATATGGCTAATGCAGCCACCATAAATAGCTCCCCTCTGTAAATTAAAATACTCGTGGACTGTATTTAATATATATATAAGAAAAAGCTCTTTAAGAAATGACAAAACTTATACAATCAAACGTATATGGGGCAGGGTACAAATTATTATTACTTAACCCACTAAATCATTTTATTCTACCATCACCTGTTTGCAGCTTAATCATGGCAGATTTCCTGATCACTTACTTAAGGTTGCAGTACTAGACAATAATTCATGTGCATTAAGTCAAAAGGGCGATACTAATATTACATAATATACATAATATTTAACTGTACTTTACACGCAGCTGATTCAAGAATCTTAGTAAGTGAACTAAAAAATAAAGATTTTCAACTACGCTGAATCTAAACTATGTCCTTCAGGGTAAAAAAAAGCATACCGATTCATTTATATTTTTATAGCTCAATGTGGCATAGTTATTTAACTGTTGTTGTATTCGAGTTATACATATTGGTTTGTGTTATTATTCATAATATGCCTTTGTTTCTGCATCCTTTGTGGGTTAACCTAGTAACCGTGGACCAGTCTATGTGTTACTTTAGGTCGCCCTGATGGACCCCTGGGCATGAAATTCGTGTATTCTTATTATCTCCTGTTCCTTTCCTTATTTGTGTTGCTGGCTGATGGTTTCCAACCAAGACCAAAAATTTGAGAAAAAAGAACCGAACCACTGTAATGATCAATTCAGCCTGACACTTAAATTTTCTTTCGGTGGTAATATTTACATTTGGACTTAAGCCTTTACAATTTTCTCTCTCGGCTATTCTTAAAATTTCCTGGCTGAACCTTGTAACTATATATTTTTGAGCCTTCACTGTTAAAAATTTTTTCAGTGTGTTTGTAACATTATTACATACTATAAGTTTTCTGTAAGGAAAATAGCTGTTTTCGGCAACTAAATACTGTCCATTGTTTTGTTCATATATATATCGTCCTATTGTAATTTGAAAACCTTGGTTTACATACAGGTACGGTAGTCAAAGTTAAAGTTACGGTACTTAAAGTCACCAGCCTCGGCTAGCCAGCTATTCTACGAGGTAAGAGCCGCAGATAAGAGTCATAAAACACTAGTTGAGTAAGATATTAATAGTGAAGTAATTCAAAGGCCTGCGGGCGCCGCGCCGTGAAGTTTAATAATCCAAGAAAAGAAACACACGAGATAAAATCGTAAATATAATTTAATCTCGTCTAATGAAAACGATACAATAAAATAGACAAGCGTCAGTAAAAATTACAGAAAAGTACAAATGGTGAAGATAGTATGCAGATAATGTATATCGATCACCAACAGGAATACTTAAATCTAATTAAAAAACTTGGTGCCTTATTCACGATAACCTATGATCAAATCTAAATACAGAAATACACCTATAATCAATATCTTGACATAATCTAAACAAATATTGTGCTCATTAAAACGAGACTTACAGATAAATCTTAAAAACTGTTAGGTATCTAGATATTTAAAAAATGATGAATTATAGCACAGGGTGTCAAAAACTAAACGGTCTCATCGAATCAAAATTTCTATAAACAAATTACGTGCATACTTTGTACTAAACAAATGTGAATACAAAGGTTTCAAGTGACGGAAACCTGAGACGAATAAGGGATTGCGACTAGTAAAACCACAATAAAAGAAATACAAGGGTACTGTCGTCTAGGTTATATAGGTGTTATGTCTATATACGTTACTATACCGCTACTAACTGGATAATGCAAAAAAAATAACAAACTGCTGTATACAAACTGATACAAAGACGTAAAAAAAAACATTAACCCAATAATACACCACAAAATGCACTCCAGCTTTTGATTTCTAACATGTAGGCGAATAAAGCATGCATCTAAAATTGTCTATTGGTAGGTAAAGGAAAGTGATAATAAATATTTAAAAGCACTTATCGCTACTATGTTCAAATTTCGGTGACTCACAAGCTAGTATCCTCAAACTTTCTGTTAGCCCAGAACTTCCCTCACGGACTCAATGTTTCTTAAATTTACCTAATCTAGACAAGCTTCTGGAATTGGGGGTTGTCTAATTTCTGTAGTGTTTATTTATTTATTTTTAGAATTTATTTATTTAAGTTATGATGAATGATCTGTGCGGTTGCTGTCAATTTCACACAAGTAACTACTTACAGCGCTTCGATCTTGAAAGCTTTTCTCGTTGTAAGTAAGATGGCACCAAGGTAGATAGGTAAAAAAAACTGAAGGTCTCTTGCCACTCAATAGAGAAGTTCTTTTGTATATTCCACAATAGTTTGTTTTTTAAAGTGTTTCGTCGTTGTATAATGTTTCATGTAATGATACATTTAAAATTAAGAACATTCACATAAATGCAGAAAAGCCGGGTAATTTCTTATTAGTTGGTGCATGTTATGAATGCACTTTATACTCTCTTGATAAAGGTCTAATGATTGTTTAAAGTTAATACTTTTGTAGGGCATAGCCAGATGGAAGAACATAACGTAAACATGAACATAAACATACCACATTATTTATTTATTTATTTATTTATTTACACTGCTCTACAGATTACAACAATCCAATTACTGAGCAGGAAGTAGTTCCGCAAAATTATAAATAACATACATAAATACCACATATAACATATATAACAACATACATAATATCAATATAGTAAGTACTTAATATAAATCATAGAGGTAGAGAAAGAAAATTTATACATTACTTTAATAGAAGTGATTTTAATGTTTTATGGCTGGTGTGAAAAATATCAATACTCGAACAAAAATTATCAAAATTGTGACATATTTTAGATAATGGCGAAAAGTTCATAGCATTAGTACGGGCATTTGGTGAATAAAGATTTGCGCGGTTACGTTCGATTGCCATTTTATAATCGAATATAATTTTTTTCCGGACTTTTACTGAAAGTAAGAACATTACATTTTATCGCATTAAAGTGTAAGCCATTGTTTACGCACCATGTATTTAATCTGCTGAGGTTACTTTGCAAATTTAGACATTTAGAGTTTCGAACGTTCGTAAACAGTTTCATGTCATCGCCATAGAGTAGGATATTACAATTAAAGTTTTTATTGATGTCATTTACAAATATATTGAAAAACAGGGGTCCCAGGACTGATCCATGTGGAACTCCAGATTCGACTGTTATTTCGTGAGATTTATAGCCATTATAGTGTACAAATTGGGTTCTACCGCTTAGATATGACTTAAACAACTGAAGCAGTCCATTAGAGAGGCCATTTAGATCAAGTTTGTGCAGTAAGATTTCATGATCTAATCGATCAAATGCATTAGAAAAGTCTGCGTAAATGGCGCCTGTTTGGACCCTCATCTAATGATTGCGATAAAAATTTGGTTATGTAAAATAGATTTGTTGTGGTAGATCTACCTTTCATAAAGCCATGCTGCTGTGTTGTTATGTTTGGTTTTACATGATTATATATATTGTCATGTAATAAATACTCGAATACCTTTGCAAAGTTGCATATTATTGTAATGGGCCTGTAGTTGGTAATATCAAACTTGCTACCTTTTTAAAAACGGGACATATTTTAGACTTCTTCCAAACGTTCGGAAAACAACTGATACTGATAGATAGATTAAATTTAATAGTAAGTGGGACTACGAAAATATGTGAGCAGTCTCTTAAAATACAAGCTGGTATTAAATCTGGACCGGCTATCATTTTTGGTTTAAGTATATTGAGCGACTTTAAAACGTCATTTACATTGAATTCTTTTATTCTGAGGATATTGTTACTGTATGGAGTGTAATTAGTGATATTATGATTAGTTGGTTTGGTATAACATTCTTGAAAGTAATCAGCGAAATGCATTTGATATTTCAGCTGATTCATAAAAATTTTCATTTCTGTATGTAACATAATTAGGCATACCTTGATCACTCATAAGTGAATTCACAAATGACTAGAATTTATTCGATTCGCTGCAAATATTGGATTCAACATCATTGATGTATTCTCTATGTGATCTTTTTATATCGTGTTTTATGTTTTTCCCAAGTATTTTAAATTCAGTCAAATACTCTGTGTTTTTTGTTGTTTCATACAATTTTAATAATTTCGATTTGTGGTCAATTTTATTTATTATATCTGTCGTGTACCAAGACGGATAATCATGCTTTCTGCTAACCGTTTTGGGTACGCAATAATTGAAAGTTTGCCATAATTTATTATAAAATGCATCACACGCTTCGTTCACATCTATCAATTGGCCTAAGAAATCCCAGTTAATTAATGATAACTGCTCATAGAGAGTTGCAAAATTTGACTTACGAAAATTATATCTAGGCTCAGTATTTAATTGTTTTTTATTACCATTACCATTTTTTAGTATTTTGTTTAACTATTCTTAACGTAGGGTGATGTAAGTCTTCCTTAAGTAAGACGTCAATTGCCTTTCCTACTTCACAATCATTTTTTGCAATAACTAGGTCCAGGATTCGATTATTTTGATTTTTCACCGAGTTAAATTGTTTCAAGTCAAAGAAGTTTAAGAAATTTTGTAGTAAGATGTTATGGTGATCCATGACATTTAAAGAAAAATTTGGAATATTAAAATTACCCAGAATCAAGACGTCTGTGCGAGCGTCGGTGTTATAAATATATTTAAGAGAGAAAAAGAATTCAAATAAATTTTGATATAGAGCAATCGACGTATTGGGGAATGTATATCGCAAATATATATAATATTTTGCCGCGGATATAAAGTTGACGGCAACTAGATCTATAGAAATTATGTCGTTTAGGTTATTTTCAATCGCTTCTGAGTTAATAGTATTTTCCACAGCAATGAGAACACCCCCACCTCTACCACAATTCAAGTTATTAAAGTCTCTATCAGTTCTAAAAACATTATATCTACTTGTAAATAATTCAGTATTAAAAACGCTGTTTTTAATGCTGAAGTTTCAGTGAGTCTTCCGGCAGTTAATGTGAAACAACTCATGTTATATCATTTGACTAGGTTTTTCATGAAGTGCCTTAAAATTTTAGTATTTTCGTGTAAAGAGAAGTAGAGGAAGTTAGCCGTAGGTCGGTCTCCCCCCACCACTGACCTTGACCTTGACCGTGCACCTGTGGTCCGTTCCTTCAAGGCCACGGTGGCATCGTAGGTTCGCATAGCATATACCGTGACCTTGACCTTGGACGGCCGCAGTGCGTTTCGACTTCAAGGGCGCAGTGTTGCTGTTACCCAGAACGATCACTTGCGGTGACCTTGGCCTTGGCTAACACTATTAGAGAATGCAAGGACGGAGCTTCCTCCTTGCCACGCAACTTGACCTCTAAAATCACATTAGTTCAATACGTACACAGTAAAATGTGGTGGGGTTCTATATTTTGTGACGTAGTATACTTTTTCTATAAAAAAAGCACGGACTATTAGAACAAAATCATATTTAGTCTGGTTCACCTACAGTTAATAAGTGAGCATAGTGTTGTGATCTGAAATATTTTAAGTAAGCAAAGTTCTGTAATATTTCTTGGTTAGTAATTCTTTCACTGTACTCAACTACTTAAATATGACTACCAATATCGATTTATTAGCCCTTAATGAACTTATTATTAAAGATACTGAAGTTTTAGACCAAAAACCTATTTCATCGTTAATTTTAAATAAGGTTTACGCCATTAAAAAAATGTTAATGCTTAATACACGTTTTGGAAAATCGATATTAGTACATTTATTTGATGAAAGTACAAGTACTACCTTTAAATCATTTTTGCCTAAACGTATTGCTGAACTATTAAATATAACTTTTATAGAAGAAATAAATTCGTCTAGTGGTAAATATGCGTTGATTTATTTAGGAGAGAATTCACCCATTTATACCGGTGCTAAATCAAGGTCACTAATAAAATTCGAAATTATTGCGTGATTTAAACTATTTAAAATATTTGTATACTTTAAATTATCAGACCAATAAATAAGGTATAGTGAAAGTATAACTTAGACTGAAATATTATAAATACACTACAATAGTAGTAGAGATGTAAGTAGTTTTATCATATATTTGATAACTTGTTCTAATTTTATTTATGTAATTTCTAGCCTCACTATAACTGGCAAGAATGTGGATGCAATATTCAGCAGAACGTTGGGTAAGGGCAGAAGACATTAATTCGGCAATTGAAAGACTATCTTCTGTACTAGGCGACTTAAGTATGGATAGACTCCATGCAATAAATTATGATCTGAATTACTGCTTCGATGCTGAAAAAGTTAAACAGCTTAATGAGGATTCTGAGAGGTATTACAGAGGTGCACAACTATGTGGTAAATTCTCTCGTGGTATTGTGAATTTAGAAGAATTCTGTGAGCAACTAGTGGAAATAAATTTAAAACATTTCCTATGTGACATAGAAAAATACTTACCTAAGAAAATTATTGAAAAGTATCAACTCGACCAATCTGATGAAGAACAGGATGAAGACAACTCAATTAGTAGTTAATCACTTATTGTAATTCTTCTGTTAATAATATTAATATGTAAATGGTGTAATAAAATTATTATTATGGAAATATAGTTGTTTTTATTTTTAAAATTAAAATTGAAATAAATGAAACACATTATTAGATTATACATTAATTTATTTATAATTATTTTTGGTGACATACATTAAAAAATATTAATTATTAATCCTAAATATAAACATATTTAAAGATATTTATTTTAACTCTATATTTAAATCTATAATACATTTGTTAAGAAAGTGAACGTTTGCAAGAGAGCAGTGACTATATTTTGGTTGGGTGTGTTCCATACATCTTGGTACCTTTAACGATTTTAGATTGGGTATGCAGGGTGAGAAGTCATCTAGATCTATAACTCTATTCCATTTTAGATGATGCTGTAGAACATTTTTCTTTAATTTGCCTTTGCATACAATTATAACATCCTCTGACAATACGTTGCGTCGAAAATTATTAACAGCGTTTTGACAAAGTCGATGAAGTATTAGTGGGAATTCTGACAGTTGAATATATCCATCACTCCATTTTATGCCCCCATGGTAGTTGTTTTCTAACCATCGGTAGTGAGTCTGTTCGCCTTGGGTTAGTGATGAGAAAGGATTTGGTGGTTTGAAGAAATAGTGTGCTTGCTGATTAGTGTTACAACATAGAACAGCTAATTCTTTAACGGTAAAATCATTTGTTTTATATTGAAACCCCTGCAAGTCAACTATCAAAGTAGGAAATTGGCTACCTAATGACGTCATGGTAATAGGTATTCGTTACTTAGCACCAGCAATGCCACACTGAACTGAACCATCTAATGCGCTATAACTTAAATACGCATCGTGAAGTATAAGTGCATATACTCGAGTTTGTTCGGGAAACTTCGTCTTCCGTGTCTCAAATTCAATTTTTATATCGACGGTGGATGATTTCATTGCATCTGGTTGGTGTGAGCAATCAATAACAAACAATGGATTTTTTCTGAATTCGCCAAGGTCCATCATAGGTTCACTCATATCTTTATCGTAATAACTACGTTGGAAATTTTCATAGGCGTAGTAGGCTGCAGAGTCGAGTTTCTTATCGAAATTTAAATTCCAACGTTCATATGGAAATACTTCGGCATTTAAATATAGCCGAATATTATTTATATCTGCATGTATAAAACTTGCGGCGTCCTTGGTTCTGTCACTAGAGTTGCCATTGTTTTGAAATCCGATAATGATGTATCGAGGTCTCTCAAGACTGTTAGTGGTTTTAACAGCCCATATATCAGAAGCAGTATCACGTAGAGTGGGTAGCTCATAGAGATCCCACATACGGTAAGCCATTTTAACTTTAGCATTATTACTGCTCGTATCAATTTTCTTTAATAGTTTAACCTTTTGTCTAACTTCAGGCACAATATGTCTTATCTTCCATTCGATTTTGTTAATTTCTAACTGTGCATCAACTTCTCCAATGTAAGAGTCTTTAAAGGAACGTGCTATAATTAAAATTAATTCCTGTTTTGTATTTAAAATACCTTTGGTATAATCTTCTGCAAAACCCATGAGGTACTTAAGAGGGAGTTTACCGCTGAAAATGTGGCTGGTAGTATCTAAAATATCCTGTTTTTTCTCGGTGAGACCCCAACCTATAGTTAGTAGCGATGGGAGGGATGTTTGTCCATATGACACCCTAGTTTTCATTGTAGTAGTGATGCCAGGCTTCCTAACGACAGCGACCTGTTCACCACCCATTTCATATCTTATTTCTTCGAAGAGAAAAGCTAGCGCATTGTTAGATAGATAACACTTCTTGGTAACATCACTAGGGGTAAATTTTCCTTCTATATAAATGTAACTCTCTGTAATGTCAAGTATTAAGTCCTGAAAATTGACAGGAATGCGTACTTCATCAGAGTTTCTATAATATGGTGAACCGTGTGGTTTATATGTATGCTCATGTAAGCTAACGAGTGACTGATCGAATACAGGTTCCTCGAACACCTCAAGTTTTTCACTAGATGTAAAAGTCACCATTATTAACTATTTTTCTCTCAGTTTCAATCCGATGGATCGAAGAAATGCACGATCTTTAGCTGGCAGGTTATGTCTTAACCGTTTAAGCTCTACACGTTGAATGAGTCGATTTCCGCAGTCATTAGTCTTTTTATCGTCAATCACATTGAAACGATTGTGTGCTAATCGTTGTTGATTATATCGGAAACCCATTGTGTTTGCGATTTTAAAACTGTTTCAATTCTAGCTTTACGATAATCTTCTCACCACGAAAATTGATTAAATCTCCATTATCATCCAATATGCGTAGTGTAATGTTGTCGATAAACTGACGTCCTTCAGGTCTAACAGGCAAATATATGATGTTCGCTGGCTCTCTGGTAAGTTTGTAACCTGGTTCAACGTCTATGTCGAACTCGAAAAGGGTATGGGATTTAAGGGTATTCAGATATGCTCCAGAGATAATGTTGCAATCTACACGTATCATCCTTACTTTCATAATATCAACAGGTAATGTTGATTCATGATTAGTGTTTGGATGCAAATAAGTCGATTCAAATCCCAATAAATTACCAATAGAGTTTGCTTGTGTAAAGTCAATTCCATATTTTGACCAAATCTCACACTTTAGCGTATTGTTGTTCGCTCGCAGTCGAAATAGTTTTTCTTTTTCCTCTTTCTTATCACCGGGCATAGCTTTCAGTATTGCACGATATATCTCTTCAATTTCATAGGCTCCGCAAGGTATGTGGATAAGTGTGGGGGCTACTTTTGGTCCAATTCGATAGCAAAAACGATTGTTGGTTTCGTCCACATTGAATATAGAATTGTAAGAATAGAAGCCTGTTAATCCTAACCCATATCGACTATTAGTATCTAATTCAATGGGAGGATAAAACTCAGCACTGAGCACACTAGATCGGTTTGATAGAGTGAACGTATACGACATGACTGATGATATTTAGTGTTCTCTCATGAATTTATTGTGAACTACAGCAATAATCGTGGTGTAATTTTCGTTTTTTGCTGGATGACGGAGACGTTTGTATCTCATTATTTGATGCAACATTGACATCGCGCACTTTACAGTAGCAGCAAAATATTCTTCGAGGCGGCGGCCCATCATTAACATCAACACTGCTACCACCGCCATCATCATCATCATCATGATAATGTTCCTGACAGTATTGATATTTTAAAATATCAATATCATTCTGGAGATGCTGGGGTAGTTTGTCCCATACTAATGCAATTTCATGTGCAGCACATCCAATCATTACTTCTTTAGGCATATTTGCCAGTTGTTGTTTGCTCATCTTCAATAGACTGCGTAAACGGGAGAATGCGATTAGTGATTGACCCATCTGCTTGATGCTTTCCCGATCCATTTCAAGGTCTGCAGATGTTATTTCACAAGCGTTTGTAGTTATTTTGTAGTGAGAAACTTCAAACACAAATGACCACACCACACTGTGTTAAAATTTTGTTGGCGTTCATAGTTATAGTAAATTTTGTCGGTCGACTTTGAACCTCTGCGCAGATATAAAACTAATTCTGTCGGTGGGGGTAAATCACCAAAACTATCGAAATATGTGACTAAACTACCACGTTTTTTAAATGCAACCCAGTGTGTTCCAGGGCCATTTATACTGTCTAGATTTATGATGGCCGACTCATTATGACGTGGTCCAGAATATGGTAGAGTGTCCCGCATAAATATCCCCCGAAAATAGGGCACTTTCACCTTCTCTGCATAATATTTAAGATCGATATTAGTGAGAGGTTTTCGGGGTAGAGCATCTAGAAGTTTTTTGAACTTTGTGGTTTTAGATAAAGTCCTAGTCCTTTGCGATATGGTTTTAAATATAGCCCTTTACCACTTTTTCCTATAGAAATCGCCTCCATCTGCCTATTATGGCGATTTTTTTCAGCTAATTCCTCTCTACTCGTTTTAACATCATTTACAGCTTTAGCTATACCAGCAGCAGTGCCAGCTAAACTACCCAAAGCTGATAATCCAGCAAAAATGGGTATTAATGGTAGAATTCCACCCACTTTCGGTATTGGTATTATCCTAGGTGTACGAATATTACGTTTTCCACCAGCTGCTCTCATGTGTCGTCGTGCTGCTTGAAGCGCAATTTGCGTAACTTTTTTTGTGTCCTTAGCGATTTTTCGTTTACCACCGGCTTTACGTATGTCATCACGTACTTTACGTACTATTCCAGCACCAAAAGCTATATTTCTAGTTTTTTTCTTGTTTTTCTTTTTAATTATACGTTTCTTTGTAGTACGGGGTGTTGTTGACGTACAACCCATACCAAGACGTTGCTTTCCCTTCATTATAGTTGTAACTAACCACGCGGCGGCCTTTTCTTTGAAACTTACGTCTTTTGATTTAACTCGTTTCCAGGCAGCTTGTTCAAGTTGATAGTCTGCTTTGTGTCGGGCTGCTAAATTACTGGTGTTTTGATCGTATGCAATATCGTGCTGCTTGCATGCAGCATCGAGTTTGTTTATGCCTGGATCACCTCGGGCTAATCTTTTTTGTAATTTGGTGCCTGGACCACAATACTGGTAACCTCCCGGTAAGTGTAGTTCAAATGGGAGCTTATTTATTAGAGAATTGACTACCCCCTTACCAATCTTTAAACCACGACGATTTTCACGTGTGTGCTTCTCGGTTGACACCATTTAAATAACAATCACAATACGTACATCTATTTATATAGTATCCATCCGTGCTACGATGCGCATTGTGAAGCAGAAACAGAAACTTGCTGTAGATAATTTAGATGAAAAAGTAGGGTGTGGACTACAAGTCGAATCACGCCATGGCCCGCTACTTCCCTCAACTATTCGCGGACTCTTAATAGGTCCAAGTGGTTGTGGCAAAACAAATTTACTAATAACTTTGCTTACTCATCCACTTGGGCTACGTTTTTCAAACATTTACTTATATTCAAAGTCCTTACATCAACCCAAGTATGAATATTTACGCGATATATTAGCACCGATTACGGGGCTAGGATATTACACCTTCAGTAACAACGCGGAAATAGTGCAACCATCCGACGCTGAGCCTGAGTCTATATTTATATTTGATGATGTTATATGTGAAAAGCAAGATGTTATTCGAGCATACTTCTCAATGGGGCGTCATAAACATGTAGATTGTTTCTATTTGGCACAAACGTATTCCCGCGTCCCTAAACAGTTGGTAAGGGATAATAGTAATTTCATAGCAATTTTTAAGCAGGATGATATGAATTTACACCACATTTTCTCAGACCATGTCTCACCGGATGTGACTTATAAAGAATTTCAAGAAATGTGTGCAGAGTGCTGGAAAGACAAATATGGGTTTCTTGTAATTGACAAGGATAGAGAAGTAAATGAAGGGAGATATCGCAAAGAACTTGATAGTTTCATATATCCATGAAGTATTGTAATTAAAATTTTAATTGGTCTACAGATAGCATCGGGATAACTTCAGCAGTGAGGCTGCATTTGTTAGACATGAATGACAATGGTGAGAATAAACTCAGTAGTGCTATAGGTAGAAACATGAGAGAAGAAATAAGACTGAAACGTGAATTGATTGAGGCCACCGATTCAGTGCGCAAAAAATTCAACTCTGTGAAGAGAAGAAACGTTGAGAATCAGTTAACACTCGAAAAAATTTATGAACCCATAACAAAACCATTAAAGGTTATATCATCTGCTTCACATAACCAATCGCTAACACAACCTCAGAAACCAACACAACCGATAGAAAGTGCAAGAGCTAGTACTAGTACATTTAAAGCAACACCTGAAACTAGTGATGAAGATGGTGACAAAAATGCAAGTCAACAATATTTTTTGGAAACACCACCGGGATCGTCGTTAATGAGCACTCCATGTTCAGAAAGTTCTATTAGTGGCGCAGAAGGAAAATGTGATATAGTGCAAACACATTTAGAAAATCTGAAATTCGACAATGCTAGGTATGATACTATATACGGTGTACGTTTAGACCCCCATACAGAAAAACTACAAATGGGTAATGCTGAAATACGCTTTTCTAATGGAAATATCACATTGTGGCGTGGAACTAAGAAGGTGGGGACGTATTCTGGCAGTCCTAAGTTATATGATATGATATTTATGAAACAACCACAAATTTCGCGTAGTAATGAGGCTATTATTGGCGACAAAGAGTGTCAATTATATGGGGGGATTTTAAAACAGACAAAAGCACCATATAAAAATTATGATATGAAACAGGGTTTGAATAAAGCTAAATGGAAGAAATTCACTAATATTATAGAACCATTGGTATCTTCTACAGTTGTGACGAGATCTAAAACTGGCTTAGGTGTTCCTATTAATAAATTATACAATAATAGAGGTGTTGACTATGTATATTGGAATAAACCGAAAGAACTGGTGGACCGCCTACGCCTGCTCTATAGCTCAAAAATGGTTGGTAACAATGGTGTCAATAACGAAATAGTCAGTTTATTGGAAGAAATGAGGGAAGAAAGGATAATCTATTAGTGAAGTTAAAATTCATTTCACACTTATTTAATTAGTATAAAATATTGTGAAATGCTTAAACGGGGTCAGACGTAAACAGAAATGGCTGTTGTAAACAACACAATTGACAAGTTCGGTAGACGAAGAAGTAATAATAATAAATCGATTATCGTACATGGACCTCCAGGTATTGGTTTTAAACTTACCGCAGATAATCAATTTGATATGCAAAATAAGCGTTTACTGAACATTGGTGAACCAATAAATCAAAAAGATGGTGTAACTCGTAACTATGTAGACGAAAATATCGATAAATGTATGAAAGACATTAAAAAGTCACACATTGCTTTTATGGAGAATCAGTGGACTGAATATAGTAAGTTTGTACACAGCAAAATTACCGAGATGATTAATGACGCTCTGCAACACATTAATAAAGAAATTTCTGGAGTTAAGAAATTAACCGAGGACAATTATACTATTTTATATGATGCAATAAGCAAAGTGCACCACATTCTCGATGAATCCCGTCTGAAAGGTATGACAGTGCGACAGAAATCACTTGGAAATATTGTGGCACAAGCTGGGAGGAACGATCGTAATCAACAAGTGATAGATGAAATAGTGGCTGAAGTCACGGACAACGCTGCTACATTAGGAAAAAAGTGAAAAAACAGACCTAAATTATCTATATAAACGCCTGACTTAAACTTCAATTATGGTGATTAGTAATGAGAAATTACAAGTTGTTAACGAATTGCATAAAGCTTGTAGGAGAAATTTCCGTAGAAGAAGAACAATAATCAAAGGTTATGGTGATTTATGGCAAATGGATTTAGCTGAAATGCAACCATACGCTGATGAAAACAATGGTTATCGATACATTCTCGTAGTGATCGACTGTTACTCAAAATATTTGTGGACTAAACCTCTAAAAAATAAAACTGGTGTTGAAATTACTAAGGCTATGAGAAGTATTTTACAAGAATCAAATTATTCTCCTAAAAATCTACAAAGCGATCAGGGTACGGAATTTTACAACAAAAACTTTTCTGCTTTAATGAAACAGTACATCATTAATCATTACTCCACGTATAGTACGAAAAAAGCAGCAATTGCAGAAAGAGTAATACGAACATTAAAAACCTGGTTATATAAAGAATTCTCAGCTAGAGGTAAATACAAATGGGTTGACATTCTATCCGACATTACAAAATTGTACAATAATAAAATACATCGTACGACTGGTATGAAACCTGCTGATGTTAAACCAACTACACGTTTAAATGCTTATAATCACATTAAAATTGCTTTGAAACCTAAATTTCGTATTGGCGATATAGTTCGAATCAGTAAATATAAAGGTATATTTGAAAAGGGGTTCACACCAAATTTTTCAACTGAACTTTTCAAGATCGTTAAAATAAATGTAACAAATCCCACAACATATACACTCCAGGACATTCATGGCCAACCAATAAAGGGGTGCTTTTATGAAATGGAGCTACAAAAAGCTAAATACCCTGATGTCTACTTGGTGGAAAAGGTTTTAAGAAGGAGAGGGAACAAGGTTTTTGTGAAGTGGCTCGGATTCTCTAATGACCACAACTCTTGGATTAACGAAGCAGCTCTTATTTAATATTGTCACATTCTTTATATAAAATGTGTATATTTATAACAACTAATATTTTACTTATGTTTAGAAATTTCATAATAAAATGTGTGTATTCCATTAATATTTGTTTTATTTATTTTCCCCATATAAGACTCCAAAGCCTTAGTAATTATATACACATTAACGAAAAAATATATACAAATGCAAATTTGTTAAAATTTTTGAATTAATTTTTACTCCTAAAAATTATTAGATGAAATCAAGAAAATCATTTTAATAAATTTTATTGAGAAGAAAATATTTACAACGAATTATAGATTAAATATATTTATTTAAAACGTATATAATACAGAAAAAATACAAATACATATTTATGGAATTAATCAGATGAAATCCCCCCGTCTCGACAGTAACGCTTCCTGACAGAAACATTCTCTGTTGTGTTTCATCACACCTCCATAAATATGTCCAACATATTCACAAAGTAAAACACTGTATGTCTTCTCGTCTCTGCATTTGCTGCAAATATTGTTCCAACAATCACCAGTGTACTTGTTGCAAACCAGACACCGCTGCCTCAATGGGTGCTCCACCTTGCATGTCTCACAAACATCTCGGATAATTCCAAAATTTGTACGAGTCGTGGGTTGTAGACACTTGTAGCACTCTTGCTCCAGACGCTCACGTGATGCTGCTTTTCGGACGGTATTCACTGGCACTGGATTTTCTTTTATACAATTTGAACATAGTCCAGTACATGGATTAATTTGCTGCTTTGCCCAGAATTGGGAACAATTATAGCACAGAATTGCACCATCCATACTATATGGATATACGGCGATTGTTGGTTTCGATTGCCACTCTCTTGGACAAGACATTGCTGTTTTAAAAACAAGTGTACGGTATGACAGCTGAATAATAACTGAGTTCCTCCTCATGGTCTTGTTTGTTTAAGTAGTCGCTGGAATTGCCGATATTAGAGCCATGGTATGTCGTTAGAGATGATGTGACGTCACCAGCAACATGTTTAAAAGAGGAGGTGTAACTCCACGTTAGATCAGTTGCTTTGCAAACTTCAACGTTGATCATTCCGTCTACTGTCTTATATATTCGTTTCCAAGTATTAATATGGCTGCTGTACCTGCTGGTTGGGCTAACCTCAGATTCCTGGACTGGTTAGCATCCCTAGATGTCCTCAACAATATATGGTACCTTGAAGAGGTAGAGGACGACTTGGCTGCTCCCGAAGACGACGAGGTAGAAGTTGAAGACGATGAGGAAGGCGATGAGGAAAGCGACGAGGAAGACGATGAGGAATTTTTTGACGCTGAAGAGGGTGCAGACGATTCAAGTGATGATGAGGGTATCGTCGTAGATGTTCCCCACCAAAGAGGGCAGCGGTGGATAACATCAGAATATTTAGCAAGGGTGAACCCGATGGATGGCATCTTCTGCACCACCATGACCTTTGTTGCGGTCCAAGTAGTGGGTGGTATGGAATACAATCTTTGCCACGGATGTTTTCTGGGATACCAGTCTAGGGTGGATCCTGGGAGACATCGTCATGTGGACTACCATGCCACTACAAGGATAATGAGAGGCAGGCGGGGATATTGCAAATCTTGCAGAGATCCACTCTATCAGATTAGGCGAGTGGAAATCTGCAATATTTGCAATATGGACAGATAATTTGTAGTTTTTTTTTGTAAATATGTATATATCTCTTGGTTTATTGTAAATAATTATGTAATTAGTTTTAGTGATAAATAAATGTATATATTTAATTTTTAGTTTATTGTAAATATTATATAACTAGTTTAAGTGTTAAATAAACGTTAAATTGAATCTTATTTTTTGTTTTATTTACTAAATATTTAAATGTAAGTAACACAATGTTACTAGAGAAATCTGTGTTTCACTTCGATTATTGCTTATGTTGACAGTGCTATTGATATTGATGGTGTTAAAAATATGAGTATTAGGACACTTTCTACTCTTATTTGTGTGAGTAGTGAGGTGGGGAGTGATGAGGTGGGGGTGGTGGTAGGGGCTATATATACATAAGAAAGCCCTCACCATCCTCAGTTTACTTTCTACGCTCCAACATGTCTGAAGTACAAGACAATACTGTATCTTCCACTTCAACCATGTTCGTTTTGTGCGAAAGGTATCGTGCCTACCTGCAGCGCGTTAGAGAGGCGACAAGGGGTGGTGTAGCAGATAGCACCACCTCACCAGAAGAATACCAACCATTGGAGAGGTCTCCGTCCACATGGTCGATGGACACTGTGCCCAATGATGATTCCGAAGACGAGATGGATGGAGTAATTCTGGAGGAATCATCGACGGACACAGCGGAATCGTCTGACTCGGAAGATGATGCAGCCATTCTGGTGGAGGAATCTACCGATGAAGATGAGGATGCAGCCATTCTGGTGGAGGAATCTGCCGATGAAGATGAGGATGCAGTCATTCTGGTGGAGCATGATTCGGACGGATAATTCTGTTTTATTTTATGTATATATATTTTTGTTATTTATAAATAAATGTATTAAGAGTTATTCTTTTTTTATTTCATTTCATATACAATAAATAACAGTAGTAAAGTAAAGAATAAAAAATTGCTTTAATATAAGAAATAACGGGGTACTTATTTAAGTAAATTGGTTATTCGTATTTGGACTGTCGGTCAAAAGTGTTGCAAAAGGTGTATCGAGGTCACAGTTGTCCTCCAGTACCGTTTCTACTCACTTCCGACCTTTAGTTTTGCCGCAGCAGACTTTTTCCCGGAACGGCTAGTCGTATCGCTCCGAAAGTGGTTGCAATCGCTTCCCAGTGATCGATTTAGTCGAAAACGATACCTCGCGTGTCCTCGGGCGTCTTCGGGTGGCTTCGGGAAACTTCGGGAGTGTTCGGCATGAGTTCGGCTTTTCGCTTAAAATTGCAGCCTTTGCATGTGTGAACTCCCCTGAAACGTGTTTTGATTTTTTTATTCCCCCAATCCTTGACAAAACAGTGAATAACGCGTTCGGTAGTGTTCGGATCGATTCGGAAATTATCGGAATCGATTCCCAGTGGTCAGTTTAGTCGAAAATGACCCCTTACGCGTGTCTGAGTGTACTTTGGAAGTTTTTCAGTTGTTTATATATATATATATATATATTTTTTTTTTTTGTCCAATATTTGTGTATAAATAAATGTATTAAAATTTATTTTTTATTTCATCTACGATGAATACAACAGTTCTAATCTAATTATATACTTAAATACACAATTTACCAAAAATTCCATGAAATATATATATAAACTCGCGTTATAGGTAAGTATAAGAGTAAAGTATAAGAGTTTCCTAGGACCAAGGTAGCCCAGTGGTAACGTGGCTTGCTTTGTAAACTTTGTGAACGAAGGTTTGGTAGTTCAATCCCTAGCACTTGCAGGGATTTTTTTCAACACGTAAATTATAAAATTATAAAATTATAGAATTATAAAATTATAGAATTATAAAATTATAATTATAAAATTATAGAGTTATAAAATTATAATTATAAAATTAAATAACAATTTTCCGCTATACCACTGCGCTACCTTGGTCCCCCCCCCGGGTGGGTGGGTGGGCGCGGGGGGTTTTGGCAGAGGCGGGGGCGACGCTTGCAGCCTTCGGTCGCTTCGCCCGCATAAACCTTTTTTTAATTTTTTGACCCCCTTTTTTTTTTTTTTTTTTTTTTTTTTTTTTTTTTTTTTTTTTTTTTAATATATAAACCTGAACTAACCATTACCCAGCGCGTGACGCGGGGGGGGGGGGTTGGGGGGGGGGGGGTGTTATTACTTTCTACATTTACATTTTTTCTAACCTAACCTAACCTAATTTTTTTTTCACATTTTTGCATTTAAATTTTTTTTTACATTTTTTCTAACCTAACCTATTTTTTTACATTTAAATTTTTTACATTTTTCTAACCTAATCTAACCTCATTTTTTTTCAGTTTTACATTTTTACTTTTATATTTTTTTACATTTTTTCTCTTAACCCTAACCTAATACTAAATTTATGTACAAACATTTTTAATGCAACATTCTGTAGTGTGTTTACGCACTACCTTATTCCCAGTTTCTTTTTTATAGCATTTAGCTTCCTTGTACATCTCTCAGAGGCTTTGCGACGCTTCGCAATGCCTCTGAGCATTTCATCGGCCCGAGAATTCAACATCTCCGCCTTCCTTTTGAGGGACTGCGCGTGATCCTTTAATTTGCTGTCATCATCAGTTGCACTTTTAAGTTCCCTATCCTCCCGCTGCAACTGTTCATACATGTTCAAGAAATTTTTGAAAGTTTCATTTTGCTCTTCTTGGGAGAATAACTCCGATTGTGAATCAGAATCACTTTCATTCACAACCAGAGCACGGTTACGGGGTTCCTGCGTTGGCAACACCGCATGAGAGCATCCTGGCAACGGCGCGCTCGAACATACCGGTTGCACTTTCGTCGGCTTTTTTGCAGCATCTTTTTTCGGTTTCTTAGCTACCGACTTTTTTGCAGCAGCTTTTTTAACCACCGGTTTCCTTCCCGATAACGGCTTTTTATTTTTAGCTGCTGCTTTCTTAGGCTTTTCAGGTATCTCTACCTGCCCCTCGTCTGAGCCAACATCGGGAATAGGGCTCAGGCGAGCAGGTACAGATGCTTGCGCCGATAAAATTCTTCTAAGAATCGACACGTCATCATCTTTCTCGGTATTCTCTACCTGCGTCTGCTTTGTAGATGTTGAAGGATGCGTCGTCATCTTCTTTTGGCCTTTCTGCGAATAAATCTTTGGTTGCGCAGGTTGAAATTCGTCCTCAGAATTTGTCTCCGTAACCGTAGGGAACCTAGACCACGCGGCGTTCGGGTAGGCCTCTCCATTAGATGTACTAGCTCTGGCTTCATCTGAAGCCAAAGCCTGCGCGTCCAATTCGGAGAAATCGAAATCACCCAGCAAATCATCGTTCAAATCGGTCAAATCCGTCGGGATTTCAATATCCGGTAGTAAACCCACGCCAGGACTCGTCTGGTTGTTCACCACACCATTACCCGGACAAGCGTCGCCATTGTCACCCACGCCAGGGCTCGTCTGGTTGTTCGCCACACCATTACCCGGACAAGCGTCGCCATTGTTCGCCACACCATTACCCGGACAAGCGTCGCCATTGTCGTCTTGCCCTGGCATATAATTAATTAAGTATGCAGCCACAGCACTCAACAAAGCGCCTCCCTTACCGCTACCACCAGAAACACCAATCTTTTTTTGTCCTACCATTGTCACAACAAACACAAAACGGACACGAGAAACGGGCACGAAACACAAAACACAGAACACAAAGAATGCTAGGAATAGAGCAGACAGCACTATTTTGCACACTTCCTTACAACTCGAGAGCTGGAGACGGAAAGAATCTTTGTAGCATCTCTGAAGCCCATAACGCTGAACTAACCCCTCCACTCCCTACCACTCTTGTTCCTATTGGTTCAAATTATTTCCCTACACACTCTAACTAACCCCCTACTTCCCACCCCACTCTTCCTATCGTCTCTCTCTATCTTATTGCCTACAGTACTCATACAATAAAAATACCATTTAGTAATTTAAATCTTTATTTATAAATTAACATTTTATTTCATACAAATATCTCTTACTTCGACTTACACATAACATGAAATATCACAATGAATTTTTCAATTGAATATTATAATTGTCGACCTTTGCGTTAACAAGTAGAAACATTATTAACAATTAATCACTCAACTCATTCATTGCTTTGAGTAACACATCTAGTTTATCATCATCCTTTAAAACATTTCGTTCAACGACACTATTTAAGGCTGATATTAACCACTTTAAATTCTGCTCTGGTTCACTCTGAAAAAATGTTATGTCTGAGTGACCCCAGGGTAGAGTTTTAGTGGTATTGGGAATCACAAAACGTTTATCGTCATAATAAGAAAGAGCAACTTTATTCCGCATCTCTGTATAGATATCATGCAAGTGACTTCTGAAAGTATTCATTTTACGAAATATTAACCCGCCCTGCTCAACAATTTTTCTGTAGTCATCTATTGTAAGTTGTTTTTCAATCACAGATTTCTTTACTCCCTTGGCTTTTTTCAACTCATTACCGACCGATTGCACGTAGTACGCTTTCGCTCCAGTACCATAAAAGCTGATAATAGGATCTTCGGGGAATTCGTCTTTCATATTCCCAAGCACAGACGAGCCTTTTGGAATATTAAATTTATTTCCCTCCCTGTAATTAGAAGTATCAAATTTTTCTGGATTTTGTACAATAAAGTCATAGAAGTTATCTGTATAAACTTTCATAATTAAGGAATCGGTGTCGGTGTACAACAAAGAAGCATTAGCACCGAATTGACGTTTAATAACACCATAAAAAAAATTATACAGTACCGTCTTCGATAATTCAAGAATACAAAATCCTACGTAAATTGGTTTGTTATAGACTACTTGCAATTTGCTCATTTCAATCGCTACAAAATCCTCAGAAAAAATTGTGCAAGATTTGAAATTTGGACGAGCGATTAATGCGTTTGCACCTATAGTTCTTCTAACATTTTCCCAATGAGTAATCAACTTTATATCTCTTCTATTATCAACATTTTCCATGGTTTTACCAAATACTGCATTATTCATTAATTTATATTGGTCTTTTTCAAATTTATTGGTCGCTGAATTTCTCATTTGCGTATTTAAATCGATGTATTTTTTTAACCAGGGCGACTGCTTGAACTTAAGTACTCTATGGGTTTTTAACACCATTAAACCATTTTCAATGGCTTGTTTCAAGTTTCTATAATGCACAACATATCGTCTCTTATCATTCAAATTTGGGATTAATTTTGGTGATTTTGATTTTGATTGGGGGGGTATAATATTTTCTACTAAGAAAGGGAGATCTGAATGTAAATCGTGTAACTCTTGCGGATAATGTATGTCTACTTCAAAAACATACCCGTGTGGACTCTCGTCTGAAATATTAGTAACATCTAAGTCGATAATTTCTCTTTCGGACAGCCACTCAAATCCCCCTGTTGGTAATGCTTGGGACATACTATGACCGTATAAGTTCGTAGCATCAAGATATGTGATAAATGACGACGGTTCTGAGGGATCATAATTGGGTACAAACTTATTATTTGCGATATGCTTCCTTTCTGTACACTGGCTGACACCACCGCGTATAGCTTTTTTAAAAAAATGTATCATATCGATATCTGTTAACAATTCAAGTTCTACCGCTGTTAGTTTCAACATAGCGTCCCAAGATAAACCTGGAGCTGTGTAATATTGAGCTGGATCCAATTTATATTTATTCACGCAAATTTTACGAAAATTTTCAAATACGTCACACAAAAGAAGGACATCTGATTTTAAATACAGGTCTGAATAGTCACCCAAACTCTGGCACTCAAACAATTCCCACACATTTTTAGCCCTTTCATAATCGTCATCTGATATATGTGTTTCATTTAGGCTGTCATAGAATTCCTGCTTGGTGGGTAGAACACGATTATTTAATTTCTCTAAGTTATCTACGAAACTATATGGAAATACACCCTTCCGTCGCATTAAAATAAATTTTGCATTATCGGTAAAAAAGTTCTTCATTGTAACCATTTGACCTTCATTTAAATTTTCCCCTAAATTTTGTAGTGATGCTGACATAAATTTAAAACTATCGATGAAACGTAACCGCAAATATTTATTTTTTGTTTCCCCCTTGTCAGTAACGTAATCATGCATGTAAAGATGTTTTGTAAAAGATATATATTTTTCTTTGTTTTGTGGTATTACGTCAACTTTATCTTTATGAGCGCATAACTCTTTTACAAATAAGTGAATATCGTATCCACTCATGTTGTGAAATATGATAGGTACAAAATTTGGTAGTTTATAATTTAAATTACAGATCGAGTGCGCGGCACCGAATCGTATCTTACCAGTTAAGTGGCAATGATCTTTCACCTTTATATCACCTTCTGCAAAAGGCTTCTCACATATACCACAGATGGTTGCATTGTCAAAATTTTCTCTTTCTATCGCTGTAAGCGGGGACATGGGGATTACATCTTTCATATATCTATTATAAATTTCCCTTAAATCAGCCTCTATACATGATACAAATACTTTTGCTGCATCAGATCCGCGATATAGTTCAAATTTAGAAATGCTATTATCAAAGGAACATTTTATGTAATACGCGAAAGAGTAAGGTTCATGAATAAACGTTTTGTTGGTATAAGAGCGTTCAGGATTTGGCTCGCAAGTATTTATCGGTTTCAAAATGGATTCAAAGTCTGCATATACTACAAATGGTACTTGCATTTGTCTGTCAAAATTCTCAAATTTTAATATATTTTCCGGTACACGTTTCCCATATTTATCAACCCGAAATTGTGTCGATGGTGTTGTAGTGTAAATATGATTACAATCATTTGTTTGGTGAGACATTAGCTGACGTTCGTTACAGAAATACAGCAAACACCCATCACAAAAATATTTTCTATGTCCGTGAGCGGATATTTGATTTGATACTAATCCAGATAAATTTTTTATCCAACAATAGTGAGTTTTAGCACAATCCGATTTACAATGATGATTCTGATCACATTCCGCGGAAATTAATAATAAGTTAACATGAATACGTAGTTTCTTCTGAGAATAACGCAAAGGTCCGACAACATCATATTTTACTTTATTATTCTCGAATTTCTTTTCTAACCCATACACATTAATAGATATATTATTCAATTCCTCAAATTTTGAAATGTCTCTCAATTTCATTGGAAAATTCATACCTGTCAAATTTAGAACTCTTGAATAATGTGGATAAGATGACATTTGAGATGTACCACCATTTGCAGGATACAATGCTGAAGTGACTGCCCAAGCAAAACAGTATTGGTCCTGGTTTTCTATATTCACTACGGCCTTCTTATTTGCGATGAACTTTGGTAACTTGATATATGATGAACCACCCATTGGACTGTACTTGTTTATATTAATTTCAACAAATTTTATTTGTTCGAGGGCCCACCCTAAAAATAAAAAAAAAAATGTCAATTGTTATTCCACATACCAGAAGATATTTACATACCAGAATCACGCTCTTGGAACTCAGTAGTTTGCGCAACCATCATGTCTATAAAAGTGTCGAGTGCAATGTTTAAATCCACACCTTGATCCAATATTTTATTACACGTATTAAACGATTTAATTTCAGCTATTTCTTGTGCTTGTAATATATAGCTGGCAAATGTCTCCATGTTTACTTTCACAGTTTTATGAAGTAATAATATTTCTTCTAGTAAATTCAATATTTTATGTCGAATTTCGTTGAAAAATATTATATAGTCCAGTTTCTCATTATCACTATGCACTCGGTATGTTATGATTCTATATTTGAAAGCACTGCGAACAATTTCTGTACCATCCATCAAACGTACACATGAATTTGTTCTGTGTTGTAGTGTTCTTTTATGAGACTTCATTTGGTTAGTTGTTAAAGTCACATTACAGCTATAACACGTCTGCATAATTACCGATGTTGATGGATTCGAATCCAATTTCACTTTCTTTGCTGGCGGTCCATTACCATTTAAACTGTTACACGCCTCCCTCTGATGACGTCGCATATTGTCACTGCGAGTGAAGCTTGCACCACAAAAACTGCACGAATACATATTTGCTTCTTTACTCTAGGAAATTGACGTTAAGAATGATCCCATATTAACTCCTTTCACTCTTTTATAGAAAAGATATACTACGTCACAAAATATCAAACCACGGCACATTACGAGTTGCGTGGCAAGGAGGAAGCTCCGTCCTTGCATTCTCTAATAGTGTTAGCCAAGGCCAAGGTCACAGCAAGTGATCGTTCTGGGTAACAGCAACACTGCGCCCTTGAAGTCGAAACGCACTGCGGCCGTCCAAGGTCAAGGTCACGGTATATGCTATGCGAACCTACGGTGCCACCGTGGCCTTGAAGGAACGGACCACAGGTGCACGGTCAAGGTCAAGGTCAGTGGTGGGGGGAGACCGACCTACGGCTAACTTCCTCTACTAAGAGAAGTTTATCATGATCTGCGGTGATTTAGGGCATCGGTATTTCATGAAATACTGGCAGATAGTGTGAAATCTGTATGCTAAACGATTCGCATAAGCTGTTCATCAAGCGCCTGGTTAGTCAGTTAATGTTATGATTCGTGCTTTCCATGATCTGGCTCATTCACAATATGACTATATCCCGTCATTTCATGAAATGCCGAGGACCTAAATCACACCAGATTATGTAAAGCACGAATCATAACATTAACTGACTAAATAAACCAGGCTCTTCATGAACAGCCTAGGCGAATCGTGTAGCATACAGATTTCACATTATCTGCTGGCATTTCATGAACTGCCTAAGCGTTTCCCGAAAAACCGTATCTCACAACGAATATATTTATAATATATGTAACGCTACTGGATGACGAGCTACCCGAATATTTGACCTTCGTCTATAAAAGCTCTGCCTATTTCACAGCAGTCAATAAATTATTAGGTATAAATGCGGCACGTTCACAGATTCAACCCATTTGGTCGACTATGGCAATTAAACAGAATGTCCTGGTCATGGTTTTCATTTCTGGTAGGAGGCAAAAATTGATAAAATTTAATATATTTCTATGGTAGAACGAGGTACCGCTTCACTATTAAATAACAGCTAACTCCTTTGATGAGAATGTCGCTGATTTTTTTCTCTACTCTCTTTTTGGCTCCACTTATAGGTAATTTTTTATCAATGTGGAAGATATTGCGTGAATAATTCCTAAATAATGTATTCCTTTAATACCCATCTATCAAGCAATGAAATGTAAAGAAAATTTGTTTTGTAATTATTGAAACTTTAATACATAATTTTGTATGCATACAAACTGTTTTAGTCGCAACTTTAAAGAATGACTATGGAAAAATACGGATAAATGAAAAGAACTAAAGCAAGATAAACATAGAGTATATCAATATAATTAACGATGTGTCCTGGAAACCTGTAAATGTAAGTTAGATTTAATCAGTGTGAAAAGGCCTTAGGAGTTGGTTTAACCACCTGAAGTGATTGATGATATCTATAGGTCCAAAAATCCTCTTTCTTATAAAGGAAAAATATTGGATAGCACAGTTGATGTTATGACAAACCAAAGAAATTCATAAATAATCACTTGTGTATGGAACTGACAGAAACAATTTGGACTGTAAAAAATAGCACTGTGGACAAATGCAATTAGCGAGAATATTTGTCGTTCCTGAAATGATATACAAGCTATTCTTGAAAGGATATAGTAGATCGAAAATATCGTAGTGAAATAAAACCAAAAATTACTCATGAACCGAATTGTATCACAGGAAATTACAAATATAATTTCATAATAAACGTCAAGCGCGATCCAGCTCCACCTAATATTTTTTTTTTTAAATAAGGCCTATACGTATATAGTCTTAAGACTACTCATGTAGATTATTTTCAGCTGTCTTCGCTTCAAATTCCGCTTGCTAGAAATTCTTAAATTTTGAATAAAAATTGTTTGATAGTTTTATTAAGTCACTATCTTCATTTTTTATGGTAACAAGGTCTTTGCATGTTTATTGGCCTGTAATTTTTTCCGATTATTCTGAATGGCGCATCATATGTAGTGTAAAAACTTTTGAAATTTGAAGTTACCATTTCACCATCGTTGATTAAATTGATATAGTAGGAATAAACAAATCATCAAATAACGATCCGAGACCCGACGCACATTAAAAACCTATGAAGGTAAGCGAGGCAACTTGCGAATAACACTAAAAAAGAGTACAGGTATTTTAATGAAGTCGTAAAGTTCTTGTTGAGTTTCTTATGTCTTAGAGTCTTCCTACTTGAACTATACATAATTAGTAATTGTTGTGTCTTCTAATAAAAATGTAAGTTAAACTAAAGCTGTCTTTTATTTGATTTGTAGTCACATTTTTAATAAATATGCAAAATTGTCTGAAAATACGAACATTTACTTTACAGTTAGAAGTAGGTTTCGATTAACAGAGATGGTATGCTATCAGTCTAATGTTCTGGCGTTGCGACGTCTGGCACCAATGCACTGAATTTTTAACGTTTGATATTAAGTATTTAATCATATATATATTATATCATATGGCAGTTTTTCAGAAGCTTTTGCCAACAACTTTTAAATAGTATATAGTGAAGAAATAAACGTTATCCTAAAAACTGCTGCCCAAGGAATAACTACTTCCACATCCCGACTTTGTATCCAAGTTTTATGCACATTAAATCCCAATGTAATATTTTTTTCCCTTTAATAATAGAGTGGGGGTGGTAGAGGAAGTGGCTAATGTAAAAAAAAAATTAGAGGCCTTTGGTTCTCGTACACACACTAAATCCCAATTTAATTTTTACTCCCTTTAATAATAAGGCGGGGACTCCTGCTTAGCCTTTCCCACTTCACATAGTGATACAGATGGAGGCTAGGTTGGAACTCTTCAGACTGCCAAACTCTGAGGATACACCACTGTCCCCGCTTAGGCCACGAGAGAATAATACAAATTGTGGTGGACCCCATCCTTGAGATGGCGTCGGATCACATGGTAACAAAATACTCCCTCCATGGACTTTTTGAGCTGGTTATACCAAATCGAGTGCAATGAAAGGGAGCTACACCAGAATTCCTGCGTAAAGGACTGGCCCGGTACACAGACGGGTCCAGAACTGTCATTGGAACAGGACCTGGAATATATAGAGAAAACCCAAGAACAGCCCTAAGCTTTACTCTTGGGAATTACAGTACTGTATTCCCGGCAGAAATTCACGCAATACACCAATGTATTCGTGAAATTACAAGGAGAGCTTATATAAACACGCAGCTACATCATCTCAGAAAGTCAGGCGGTACTGAAGGCACTAACGAGCCAAAAGTAACGTCGAGATTAGTCTGGGAATGCCTAGAGCTCAAGACACTGACAGAATAGAATTCAATAAAACTGATTTGGGTCCCAGGACATAGTGCTGTTCTAGGAAATGAAAAAGCTGACGAACTTGCCAAGCAAGAATCGGCTACAGAGTTTCTTTGCCCAGAACCAGCCCTCGCGGTGCCAAAGTGCAGTGTAACGAGGTGCATAACAGACTGGGTCAAAGAAGAGCATATCAGATACTGGCAGAATATGCCAGGACTCAGACATGGTAAGGCCTTCATGTCCAAACCATGTACAAAACGCACTCAGCAAATGCTTATGTTAAGCAGAAACTAGCTGAGGGCAACCTAAATTGCAGATTCTGCGCAGAGCTGCCTGAGACAGTAAACTTGACACTAATAAGGCGGGGAGGTGCTGAATCGCAAGAGGCTAAATATTTTTAGGGCCACAAACGTGGACCCAAGAATACTAGAACATCTGCCGGTGATAAAACTGTTCTGACCAATTAGCGATAGAGGGATCACCGGCAGAATTTAGAAACAGGGAAAGACACAAAATGCTAAATTGGGCTGCAGTACCAACTGGAACCAACTTCGGTACACAGCCGTGTCTACTAGGAAAAAAAGGTGTACGAAGTAAAAACTCGGTGAAAATTCTATTTGTAAAGTGTTAACAGACCGTACCATTTTTATACTATGCTTGTGTCGTTGCATCCTCTAAAAATAGGCTTGTTAATTATAAAATTACCTATCATCTTCAGTAAGATTGCGAGCATATCTAATTGTTTCTTGTGGTACCGAACTTTTAAAGGCAATGCCAATTTTGGGAAATGTATTAACCTTTAATAAGCGTGCAGATCACCCCCCAATAAGTGCTCTAGAAACTGAGTAACCGATTTGGTCGAGTTAACCACTTCTAACTTGGTTTTTCTTAAAGTTACATCGAAGAGTGCTTACAGTCAAAAATTAGCCAAAGTTAGTTGATCGTATATCGAACATATAAATAACCGCAAAAAACTATAATTTTTTTATATCACAAATATTATCGAATTTCATCTTCAACTCGCGATATCTCGACAAATAATGAATATTTTTGGATGAAATTTCAGCACGACATTGTTCAAGTTATTCTTTAAGATATGGAATTGGTCCGAACCCTTATTTATTTCACAGATGAAAATAGTGAAAAAAAAAGAAAATTTGTCAAACCTAATTTTTTTTTCAAACACAAAAGTTGTGTGACGAACTTTTAATACAATAATTTTTGACAAACTTATATTAAAGTACAATATTTAAAGAAGTTTTCTGTAAAGTTTCACGTATTCATATTGCATATATAAAAAGTTATCGCACTTTGAAGTAGCGCAGCAGACATATTGTTTGTGCGCGGCATGTTTCATTGTGGTGATTGCCGTAGTTCAGACGTTTACTATCATATCAATGCAATGTCTTATTACAAATTCCCTTTTTACAGGTTACTGTAAAGTGGAAATAGGTAATACTAAATTAATTGTTGATACATTAAAAAATACATAATAGATATTAAGTTGCTTTTAATATTGTTAATTTGAATCAGCAGCATCTATGGGCTGCAACGAGCAATTTGATGTACAGTTACAAATGAGACAGCATTTTATACTAGCAGCGTAGCACGAACAAAATTCATTATCACAAGATATTTTTTTTCATCTGCAATTACAAATATACTTTTGAAGCAGCTCCAAACTTGTTGGTCCTTCAAAATATATTGGCAAAAGTTCTTCATTTTCAAATTTCCAGCCAAAACCAGTCGGATTGAGTGCTTCAAAAATTGGCATGTGAGCATCACACCATTCGTGCACTTGCCAAAAACAACGTTTCATGTGTTGATACAGAGCTGGGTACGATGGAGGTAATTTTTCAACGGAGGCGTTTTTTTTCCGAGCTAAGATTACTCTCACGTCGTTAATATTGTTTTGTTTACTTTTGAAGTCATAAATTCCAATCACAAATTTTGTCCAAGCATTAACAATTTCAGGTGATAATTTACTCTCAATTTGAGACATCTGGAGTAAATGTTCTTTGCTCATTTTTTGTGCTACGTTGAGAGCCTTTTTCTTACCAATCCTGTAGAAAGCGGAAGTCGTATCGCATCCGGTTAATGCATGAATTATTGGTAATGCTAAACAAATACTACTTCCTAGTTCTTGGCATATAATATGTATTAGTATAAAGCGCCGCAAATCCGTTTTGATGCTATTTTTTCCAGTTTGAAACCATACTTGAATTTTTGTATTTATTTTAAAATAATGTGCGATCAGAAGAATAAACACATCTGTATCTGGAGACTTAACGATCACTGTCATATCCTCGGTGTCTAAGTATTGTTTAGAAATGTAGATCAGATGACAAATTATTCGAGAGTCAGCTTCAGCATGATTCGAAAATAAATCTGTAACCTCACATGTAAGTGAATTAGTGATTTCTTTAGTTACAAGATGATTTTTGTATCCACCAGCCAAATATAATTTTCTATTATTAGTTTTGTCAGAAGTCTGAGGGATTTCAATATTTTTTTCGATGTAGTCCATAAAAATAGGTTCAAAGCATTTTTATTTGCATCTGTAGACATAATTTTATCCCAATCTGGTACAGGTCGACTCGCATTAATATCGTAAGATAACTTTTTATATATACAATATGAATACGTGAAACTTTACAGAAAACTTCTTTAAATATTGTACTATAATATAAGTTTGTCAAAAATTATCGCATTAAAAGTTCATCACACAACTTTTGTGTTTGAAAAAAAAAATTAGGTTTGACAAATTTTTTTTTTTTGAAAAATCACTATTTTCATCTGTGAAATAAATAAGAGTTCGAACCACTTCCGTATCTTAAAGAATAACATGAACAATGTCGTGCTGAAATTTCATCGAAAAATATTCATTATTTGTCGAGATATCGCGAGTTGAAGATGACATTCGACAAAATTTGTGAAATAAAATAATTATAGTTTTTTGCAGTTATTTATATGTTCCGATCAACTAATTTTGGCTAATTTTTTACTGTAAGTACTCTTCGATGCCAACTTGAAGAAAAACCAGGTTAAAAGTGGTTACCTCCACCTAACCGGTCAGTTGGTTAAAACGGGGGTGATCTGCACGCCTATAACAAATATACTTTGTAACAAAATCGGGTTATTCACTTATTACAGTTCAGAAAACTCGACTGTTATGCAATCAATGACACAAAATTATGATAACAACTTCAAGTGGAATTCAGGGAATCGCGCATAGGTATGATTGCGAAGTTTTCCAAACGAATAAATTGGAGTTATTTGTCTAGGGAATTAGTAATTACAATTAAAACTTACTTCATAATTGTGCCTGAGCTACTCACAAGTTCACTGGAGACCGTTAACTGTACAGTGGTGCTAAAGGGGCATAGTGCGGTCGTCATTTTTAGTTGAACATACACCACCTGGAAACTGCCTCACTTCTTTATACTGCAATATTATCGCTTTACAAGAACTTGCCCTAATAAATTATTTATAATTTATGGTACAAACTATTTCTTAAGATATCTGAAGTAATAAATTATGAATGCAGTGCAGTCTTCTAGAAACTACTAGAAATTTTTATTCCACTTTATCGTAATGGGTGACCTGATTATAAGAGCAAAGGATGGCCTACTAGTACTTTGGTGTAAACTGCATAAATTTAAATGATAGAGAAAAGAAAATATTTTAACCAAAATAATGTTTCTTTACAATCTTTAGGCCTTTTTAACTAAATAGGGTCCTTGGGCTCATTACTGTATCTCTATTCCATTATTTACTGTAAACATTTAGAAGTTCATAAAAACTTGAAATGAGATATTTTAACCATAATAAAATATATTTTAAAACTGATATCACGTTTTATACATAATTGTAATATAATAATGTGTAATATTCAAATGATTTTTAACGATATGGTCTACGCCAATTTCAATATTCCTATAATTGTTTTTTAACAATTAACAACGTGTCTTTCATTGCTCTTCCTATTTAGGACATAAGTATTTTACAGTCTCTCGCTCTCCTACGACCGATATGGGTAAAATTGTAACAGAGTAAAGACTTCCAGAATAGCAAAGGTTAGATTAGATTAGATTAGATTAACAAAGGAACTGGTTGTTTAGCCTTTACCACTGCGACCTTTTCAGGTCTATTGTGATGCTCCTAGAATATCTTCCTTATAGTACCTTATCCAGCTTTGTCCTTTGTACTAGACTCCACAGCTTTCATAAAGGCCCTTTTGACTAGCTGTCCGCCCTTGGTTTTTCTTCTCAGAGTACTTGGAATCTCATCCTCACCAGGCCTTCACAGTGGCACAATACGTGAACTGAGGTTTCCTCTTCCTCTTGGCTGAATCTGCATGTTGCGTCCTCTGCCAAGCCCATTAGACTCATGTGTCTATTGAGCCGGCAGTGGCCAGTTAGGAGGCCTACTATTACTCTGATGGCCTTCCTATTCTGGCTTAGTAGATCTTCCGTAAATTTGGCCGAACGTTCTTTAATGAACTCCTTGGCCTGTCTCTGTCTTGGGAGATTCCTCCACAATTTCAGAGATTTATCTTGCACCCATTCCTTAATGGCTGCTCTTATGCATGGCTTTGCCACGTCACAAAAGGGCTCGGGTCCTATTGGGGCTTCAAGTGCGCCTTCCTTGGCCAGTTAGTCAGCCTTTTCGTTTCCTCTATGTCCCTCGTGTCCTGGTACCCATATAGCAAAGGCTACTTTTATTTTAAAAAAATACCTCTACAAATTTCACTAAATTTTTTAAATATGCTCCTAAACAAATGCAAATTGATAGGTATAATTTTTAAAACTTTTATTATTACGATTTTTTTTATCAAAATAAATAAAATAATGATGGCAAACTGAAATTTATTTAGGCGATTTGGGCCGCTTTCTTGTGATATAGGGCAAAAGAAAACTGACAACCCTGCGTTAGAGTTTAGCTTGCCACTAGCAGTCCTACTGGGAAGACGTAATAAAGTTACTCCGTCGCGTCTCTATGTATTTTCATTATCCACCAAATTGTTCTAAGCTTATTGATAGCAAGTAAAGGCTTTGTGACTGTTACTATTTTACCACCGATTAGTTTAGGAGCTTAAGTTTCGTATAGAAATCGGCCCAGGACCAATACTAGTACCCAATAGACGTACCCACAAAGTCTTAAGGAAGTAAGTTAGACATATATTGGAAAGAGCTTGGCTCTTGTCAGAAACCTCTACCAATCATATTTACTCTTCAAATTTGGCCATCGACCTTTTCCCAGTTGCCATTTTAGTTTAGTATGGTCGCAGAGAATTCACTTGGCAGTCTGAAGTGAACCTGCTGCATACGTCTTTGCATGATCGATCTAACTCAGAATGAAGGGAAGCCTAAGTCGTAGCAAATTGTCTCTTCAGATTTGGTTGTCTGTGCTTTTCGGTTAGATATTAATGATAATCAACTTGATCATGTGTGATGAATCTGCTACGTTCGTCTTTTCTTCATTGGTCTAACCGAAGTGAAGCGCAGGTCGTGGTTAGCCATACTACCTTTTCAGGTTTAGCTATCCGTTGTTTTCTTTTCAGCTTTAAGGTACTGCGCATTAACCAAGTTTGTTTGAAGTTTGTAGAAAGATTTCTAAAAGTATAGTAAACATATGGTTTTGCTTCATTCTATCCTTATCCAAGGGTTAATCCCGGTTGATAATTTATCGCTTACCATATTTCCGTTTTGCTAACTTTTCCCTGTAACTCGTATATAGCTTTAGCTTTTGATAGATTTCGACTGATAGATTATAAGTGCGATTTTGCTAATCATAGACATAGGGTAAATTTGTAAATAGTAGATTTAACTTCAATGAATATTGTAATTTTTGGAAATTGGGCTTTTTACTGTTGTATTTGTGAAGTTTAATTTTCTCTTTAGCCTTTGACACACCGTATCTTTACTACAGCTATTCAAGTCCTGCTTAATCTGCCTGTAGAGTAGTGTTATCCCAACACGTAAAAATGAAACTGGTACCTAAGCAACCCTAACTCTACTAACGCTCGTATGCCAAAATGACACACATCTACAGGGGTTGAGAAAAACCGTAACACAATATAATCGATTTGAAAATAAAACTCGAAATAAGGTGCATAATTAATTCATAACTCTAAACAAAATAAAAGTCTTTGCCTGTATATAGGCCAATTTATTGATTGTGAGCAAGTTGGAATAAGTGAAGATAAGTAAAAAAAACGGATACCAGGTAAAAAAATAAATCAACAACCAGGAGAAGAAATAATACCAGATCTCCTTTAAAATACGTTCTACTTGGGGTTATATTTAATTTATATAAGAAATGACAATTTTAGTTAGTGACATATTGTGTTTCTTGCTAATGATTGCAAATATTTGTTTCCAGAAATTTGTTTTCTCTTCCGTCCTTTGATAAAAATATATTAAAAAATAATAAAGAGTTATACTTACAAGCCGCATTAGTTTACATAAGATTACAACTGTAAATTGTTTTATATGGAGGAAACATGACATTTTATGTATCGATGATGTACTTCCGTATATATGGAGTGTCAGAGAAATGACAGTTTGAGTTAAAAAAATTGATACGTTATGTTTTTTGACATTTGAAGAAAAACATTTTTATTGAAATGAAAAAAATACAAAGGCATTTTTTAAATAAAAATAGTCCTCGCTATTCTCGCTCTGCCATAATTTCACCCACATTGGATGCAGTAGTGGAAATGAGAGAGAGATAATTATAGTCCGAATAAGAAGAATTTAGGATGTATATAATAGTGTATTATGCAATAACTGCGATAAGTCGTCTATTGCCCACGAAAGCGGAGTTGAGCGCACGAACAAAGTGAGTGAAGTGCCGCTCAAACAGGCAATAGACGATTGCACGAATTGCTCATACTATTTTTTTCTACAAATACGGGATAAGTACTATATTTTCGCATGGTTTTTAATTATTCACACTATTTTATTGAATTTTAGTTGACATAAATAACTATCAACTGATCAACTGTCACTTAAATGTCATTTTTTAAAATAATACTTTCGAATGTGTTTTGCGTGTTTTATTGTCAATTCGCGGGCGTCAAATGTGATTACCGCACGCAAGTAAATATTTTTGCGTGTTTTATTTTCAATTCGCCTGCGACAAGTGTGATTACCGCACGCAAATATAGTAGAGTAGTATAGTTTTTTGTAATTTAAAATAGCAAATTTTGAGGTTTCACAAACTCTCGAGAAATTGGAATAAATAAAGTAGAGGTACAGTAATGAGTCAAGGGACCATTTTAAAAAAAAAAACACCATGTTCCTCATCTATAAGTATTCAAAAGTAGTTACAACTTTTCCATCAATAGATTTTGCTTTTTTAACAAATATCTGCGTAATAAATTGGAAAGTTAAATTGTTTCTGTCAAATATTTATTTTTAGGAAGTGGCGTAAATGATATTCTTACGAAGCCTGCGTGATTTTCATCAAATTATCAAACGCGCTTTGACCAGACTCAGGCAAGGGCTTTCAAACTTTGTGTATATAAATTTTACTCCAGTGGCTTTAAGAAGCCATCGAACTGTCTACAATTTGATAGGGGTTCCTTTAGGTAGGAACTGTTGAGTAACTATGCTGTTAGGGTACAATTCCTTGTTTTAACATGATGATTACACTTTGACTCAAATTGAATTTTTGTGTGTATCTTTAACGTACAATATTCCAAGAGCTCTAATTTACTGCTCTCAAATTAGTGTCTATTCCTTTCAATAACGAAATGTTGGTGTCATAGTCGCGCCGAATCGCATACGTTTTACTTATAAATTATGCAATAAATATTTCATGAAATGTTATGCATCCGTCTGTTTGTGAATCAATCCAAGTCTGAAAAGTATTAGAGCCATTAGTTAATAGTTAATATTTGTATATGTTAAATCATAATTCCGTCAGCCCTTACTCAGTGTTGCATTTCTGATTTCATACTTTTGGCTTTCAGTTGTTTACGGCTTGTTTACATTTTGCTTCACTTTTAAATATATACTTAATTTTCTGGTTAATCGGTTCTAGTTTGATGTAGTTAGTTCCATTAAATAATTGATACTTATTATAGTTAACTAATATAATTGAGCCACGTCTTTCTGATTATTTAGGCAAATAAATCACTGTTAAAACTATAGCTGATTCTTTCAAAGTGTTGGCAGGCTACAAGTAACGGTATAAAGAAGTTACGTGTTCTCTTTCCAGTCTTAACTGGAATATTTCTTACAATAGTGACTAGAGTATTGACTTTTTGGTGAGTCTACTAATTAACAATTACGAAACCCTGACGGATCAGTATATCCCACTTACAAAAAGGTATCCAAGTTCATACAAATCAGTAATATCTTGGTTCAATAAGTCGTTGCATAAAATGTGTGATATATTAGGTATCGTCAAAATAATCTATATGTAACTAAAAACCCTGTCCAATTCGAAATTTACAAAAACTGACTTAAAACTTACAAACATTATAGAAAATCCTGCTTTCGATCAACATATTGCAAACTCGGATAATAAATCTTTGTAAAGGCGATTAATAAATTATGAGCGGAACAATAGTCATTCGTCGAAAGATTCTACTTTGCAACAAGATGATTTCAATAATAACTTTAGCACCATAGAAGAAAATATCTTTACATCGCTACCAATCAGTGAAGTAACTCGTTGCTGATTATTTTTTCTCAGGCCAGTTACCACGCTTGAGGTACTCGGTGCTATAAACGCACTAAAAAAGTCCCTCTCTACTGACATCTACGATCTGAATAGTACTACCGATATAATTTTGGGTCTTCTCACGTCATTAATAATAGGTGCTTATTTAAGGAGTATTCCCAGATGCTTTTAAAACAACTAAAGTGATTCTTTTTTTTAAGACGGGAAATATGAGAATCATGAAAAACTTGTTGATCATTTTTGGGAAGCTATTCGAAATTCTTTTAAAGTGGGCATTGTCTGAGTACCTTACGCATAACTCTGTAATTTCAGCTAGTCAATTCGGTCTCCGTTCCAAGTTATCTACAACGCAAACCACACAGAGAATAGTGGACAATATAATTCTGAAGAGGGAGAACACAGGAATCGCTTTATGTAATCTCTCTAAAGCACTTGACGCTGTTCCTCAGAATTTGTTACTACAAAAACTAACTTGTGGTACAAGAGGTTTGCCGCCAGCTCTGTCTATATCTACGAAATATGAAGCTATACGCGAGTATTAACAATATAAACTATAAATTAAGCGATTTTAAACATGGTGTGCCTCAAGGATCTGTTTTGGGACCAATCCTATTTATATTATTTATCAATGATATATATTATTTTCTTCAACCGTATGCGTTCTTTTTACAGATAATACAACTTTAATTGTCTCAAAGAGAGATTAGTCAGATCTTGTCAATAGCCCAGAGCAAATTGAGAAAATGGCTGACAAATGACTTGCGAATAAACTTAGACTTAATAGTGATCAATGACAGAAACTCATTATACCTTCGAATCATGGCATATCCTAAGAAGAAAGCGCTAAGTTATTAAGTGATTTCCTGGATGACAATCTGAATTGGTTCGTGCATATCTACTACTTGGTAAAATCTTGCTTCCAAATGTAATCTTTTTACCGTCATCGGTTTAAACGCTGAGACCTCGATCGGCGAAGTTAAGCAGCGTTGGTCGAGTCCGTCACTTGGATGGGTGAACACCATCTCATTTCGCCGTCCTCGTTGAGTGGAAGAGTAGGTAAATTCCTCCAGGACGTAAATATAAACAAGGCATTAAAAAAAAACTTAAATATAGAGCTTTGTTGCAAAACAAGAAAATAACATTTCACTCAACCAAGTTGAATATTATTCTATGTGTAGACCTTCTACTAGTACACATTCTCTTAATCTTTTTCTGAATTCTCCATACACTGGTGAGGTCACATCTTCATTTATAGTTGTAACAATTTCCACAATGTTTCTACTTTAACACTATACTTACAGTTTTACATAGTAAAAACAATAATCTAACAGAGTTAGATTGTGGCGACCAGGCTGGCCATGATGTTTGTCCATAGCGGCTAATCCATTAACGTCTAATCGACGTTGGTAGTTACCAAAAAGTTGACCAGTCTTATTTAGTTAGTTACTAACGTCTAATCAATGTTGGGTAATGACTTAAGAACTCACCATACATAATTAGGTTACTAATTGACGTCAAACTAACGTTGGAAAATTTTCCAGATTAAAGTAGTATGTTTGCGAGGTCTTAACAACGTTGCATCGACGTTAATTCACAACTATGGACTTTAAGTTACTACCCAACTACTATTTGCATGAATTTTAGCATTGGAATTAGTAAAAAAGTAGTTGATAGTACGATAAATGTTATTTGTGTGTCACTCCCATAAATCCTCTAGATAGTATTTAAAAATATTTAATAATAAAACATATTAAACATTACTTTGAGAACATTAAGGTTCTGCTTTTCAAGAATAAGTCCTATTTCTATCTATAAGAATGCCGGTAGTTTAATAGGCAATTATTTCTAGCGAAATTTCATTTCGTTGACCTAATTTAGCATCAAGTATTTATCTTGATTTACATGGGAAACAACAATTTAATAACATATTATTTTGGATACGGTGTTATCCAGAACATTTGAACATCTAATTAAAATTGCACTGGAAAGTGAGACGTTTTAAATACATGAATAACTCTCGCGCTATTGCCTTTGTTATAAGCAAATTACATTAATTACACTATTACAAACATCGCTCCTCATAATCCTTTATCCTTAAATACTTATTTCGCTTCAATTCATCCGTGTATTTCCTTTAATTAGTAAAGCACTTGTTAAGAGTCTCATAAATCACATTAAGCCAAGATTTTCGCAGCTTTCTCCTTCCTAGCAGGCGAGAGTCCTCCCTCAACATATTTACTACTGATGACACAACAAATATATCACCCAGCCACGTTACGCGCCTCTCATGAGACTGTAAATTTTACAAGCACTTTGTATTTACATGCCCGTGCCCATAAGAAATATTTTATTTGCAGTTGTGGCATTCGAAAATAACATTTATTTAAAGCATCTTATTGTGCAATTTAGTAGCCTTTATGATAAAAAAATGTATTTGCATTTTGACAAAATAATTTCAAAGTAAAACACTATAATAAAATATTTTTACAAAGTAAAGATGAAAAATTGATAAGTGCAGTTGACAATAAACATGAAAAATAAATATGGCGTTTGATCCTTGAACATATCATTATAGATAGGAATAATTTATTGAAAACGCTTATACAACAAATATTTGTTGTATGACAGTACTAACAACCTTTATAAAATTTAATACTGCTACTTAGAATATACTAAAAAAATCAAATTTGGTTTTATTACAACAGGGTTCGGACCCTTAATAGGCCATAAAATTCCCTGACTTTTCTATGATTTTTTTTTAAATAATTTCATCATACTACAGCTCTTTTCCGTGTATTAAAATAAACATCGAATGTTTCTTTAAAAAACGTACTATTACTACACTTATTATTAGTTTATTTAAGAATAAGAGATATATTACACATAAACTTTATATTTTATAAAATATGACAATTTCTCTACTTTTAAAATTAACAAATAAATTACAAAAATAAGTAAAAAAATTCTAATTATTAACCCCTTGAGTCCCATTTTACCAACGGTTGCAACATGGACAATTTACCGTTGTATACCAGTAGTGTAATATGTGGCGAAAAAGGATATTTTGAAATGTAAACTTTCTATTGGTGTTCTAAGCAGCCATATTGAATTGGATTGTGCAAAAAATTATTTAGAATTTTTTTTTATGTAAAACTAAATATATTTTTTATATTTTTAGCTTGCGTTTTTCTCTACAATGGTTCTATGAACATTAATTGGATTTACTTCAATCAGCCCCCATTTTGCCCGATAATCAATTTTTTTTATGTTTATACTTATTACATTATCCGCATGTCCTCAATGGCGGAAGAATCTAATTTAATTATATTTTACTGGTCAATAAAAAATATACCTTTGACCCCCTAATTACACCGCCTATGATGTTTTCTGTATTTTAAATTGAGATAAGATACAACAGAAAATTATGCGACAACATCGAATTAAGAAAACTTCATTTTTTCCCGTAAATCTGGGGCATAGCTGGATAAGAATGGGCGGCGATCTGCCCCCGATAGAAACTGCCTATAATATCTATGGTATCCTGTAGTCAAGTCAAAGGACAAATGATGTATGTAGGTTTTTCCGTACAACATTCAGCTGCTGCGGAAATATTTAAAAGAAAAATTGAAAAAATGGGGACTTCTTTCAAAAATTCATATCTCGTATACTACTTAACTTAGAGAGATGAACAAAAAAATGATTGAAAGCTAACATTCTGAAGAATATTATGCAACTAATTATTTGCGTTAAACTTTTATATACAGAAATAATAATAATAGAAAATCTATTCGAAGCCTTATACCACTTTCTAAAAATTACCATAAATAGATCCTTATGCCTTCTTGTACCACCAGTAGTTTCATTAAAATCGAAAAGTTAAAACACTTTCAAAAAATATATATAATAATTGTGGTACCCATTTATGAAATCGTCAAATCTGTACATACTGTATATAAACTCGTATTTTCTGCCCCAGTTTGTCAATCTACGTCACTATCTTGTATAACAGCACTGAAACTATTTGTCTTTAATATTTTTTAAAATATTTAGACCTGTGTAAATGTTAAAGATAGTTATCTCGTGTGTGAAAGGTAATAGAGGATTACCTGTGAAAGGCAGTCATATAGGAAAAAGGAGATAAAAATGCAATAAAACAATGACTAGGATAAAAGACAAATTTTTTCGTATACGGAAGAATTCAAGCATATGACCACAGGGGCTGCATTTTCAAACGATGCGAATCGATTTTCGCACGAGTTATGTGTTCAAATGCACTCTGCATAATATTGAAATTATTATTATTATACCTTCTTTAGCTACTGCAATTCGGGTGCTTTAATTCAATTCAATTCAAATTAGTTTATTCAATTACCATCATATATTGCTTTACAAATATTAGTTACAAAAAATTACAAGTGCTTAAACCTCTGAAAGGTTTGATTGCACTTTTATGGATTCATTTACAATAGATATTACAGTAAAATTATAGCTTATATTTATAAGATAACTTAAAGGAAGTATTTAAAGTATACCTATGTACGCACATGCATCATACCCATCTACGCATGTGTATACACAACCTCAAACATGCCATACATATTGCCTGCACACGGATACACGTTATCTAATATTTAAACAATATCCATAGAAAGAATGATTTATGTACTGTTTGAAGGAATATCTCCAGTAAAGTTAATGTTTGAAGTATTTTATATATTAATTTTTTCTGGATTGTTTATAATATAAGCCAATAACTTTTCCTAAATTGTTTTTTTATTAGAAATGTTTTTTAATTTTATTGGTATTAAATTGTAGTATTTGGGTCCTAAGTAATCTATAAAATTTTGTTGATGTGTTCTGCTATACTTCTTAACATTCAGACTTTTGTTTTCTTTAGATTTTGTATTATAGATATATGTAGTTAGGTTATGCTTTGTTAGATGAGCTTTGACATGTACTGTAATTTCAAGGATATAGAGATATTTTACACTGAGAGTATCAATTTCTTTGAATGATATACTTGTATATATTGTTGGTTTATGTAGAATGATTTTTAGTATTGTTTTCTGAATAATTTTTATCGGCAATAGAGCGTTTTCATATGTTCCACCCCTTACTATTATACCATATTTTATGTTATTGATTCAACAAGCGATTTATAAACTGTTAGTAGAGTTTTTCTAGATAGGATGTCTCTAAGGTTATAGAATTTGTGAATTAATTTTCTTATTTTTCCCGTAATATATAGTATGTGATCGTGCCACTTCAAATTCTGGTCCACTATTACTCCCAAATAATTAATTTTATCTGTAGACCCAAGATTTTCAGTAGTGTTAGCAATATTTATTTGTTTGATGTTAGGTAAATTAGTATTATGTATTGTGAACGTAATAAATTTTGTTTTTGATATATTGAGTGCTAATAAATTATCATTCAAACAATTTTTTATTTTTGCTATATCTCTGGACACTTTAGAAACAAGTACAGTGTCATCTGCATATGAAATTAATGGAAATTAATTTACCTGTTATATACAATTGACACAATTTGTTGATCAAAATTGATTATAATATTGGTGCTATGATAGTGCCTTGAGGAATTCCTGTTGTTATTACCTGGCCATTACTAATTTTATCTTCTATTTTATCAAGTTGTAGTCTATTGTTTAGGTAACTAGTAAATACTTCTAGTGCAATTCCTCTAATTCCGATTGATTCTAATTTTGTAATTAATTTTTTATGCGACATCGTGTCGAACGCCTTTGCCAAAAATATGGCAATGCATTTTCTATTTTCATCAAGTTTTTGATGTCACTTGTTAATGTGTATATTGCATCATTGGTACAATAATTGGCTCTAAAGCCAAATTGATTATTTGATATTATATGATTAATGTTCAAGAATTCTTCAAGGTGACTCATCAGTGCTTTTATTAATTATTATAAAGTATTGTCATAACGATTTAATATACTAGTTCTCAGCATGTAGGGTAGCTACATATATTTTTAAAAGTTGGTATAATGTTAACGTCCTCATATGACGCACGCGACATGGCGAGATGCGTGTTTATACAAGTCTATACAAATGTTTAAACAAGTCTATATATAGTCAAAGTCAGGAGTCAGAAGGGGTACCTTTTTTGTCAGCGCGCCAATCTAGAGACCCTCCCCCGTTTTCGAGTTCGCTGAACACGATGGTGGGGGTCCCACAATTTTTTTTCCTCATCAACCCCTTCAAATTGGCCAAAAATCACCCGCAAAGTGCCCTTTTCCGTGAACCCGTTTATTTTCCCCAGTTTTTCGCCTAACTGTTATTCCCTCGAGGAGAACGGAAGGTCCCTCGAGGGATTTGACCTCAGCCATCCCTACACCAGGCTTCCACCCCTCCAGGGGCTGAAATATTGATATTTTCTTTGTGGAAAAAAATTGATATATCAGAGGAGGTGTTTCTGTGAGGAAGGTGGCAGGTGACCAGGGTTGTGTAACCATCCCCGAAGGTTGTTATTGTTACCCTTCAAAGAGGAGGGAAAAAAAATTTTTTTTGGGAACAAATAAGGTGTTTCATTGAGGAAGATGGTACGCCTACTACAAAATATTATTTTTTCCCACCCCTTCGAAGGATGAAAACAATCCCTGGGGTTGTATACAACCCTGGTCATCTGCCACCTTCCTTAATGAAACACCTCCTACGAAGTAATAATTTCTTAAAAAAAAAAATCAAGTATCCACCCCTTTGAAGAATGAAAATAACCCTCGGTGGTGGTTTCCTACAAATAAGAGATTGGGAAGCTCTCATAAATCCGGAAATTTAAACAATTTAAAAGTTATAATATAACTTTTAAATTGTTGTTTAATGTCATTCTCAATTTGTATCATATATTATATGATACAAGTTGAGAATAACATTAAACCGATTACGCATGGCGTCATCTATTGGATATATTAAGAACTGGCTTGGATAGTTTCCCATTGAAGACATTGTCTAATATTAAACTATAATTGATAATTTCGTCAAAATAAAAGAAACTATGGCGTTATTTTCCAGGTTTTTAAATTTTTTCCCTGACATATCAATATTTTGAAAATTCCGTGACTTTTTCACATGTTCTCAAAAATCCCGGATTTTTCTAGGCTTTATAGGTTTTCAAGATAAGGCCGAAGCCTATACAACAAAAAATTTCATAAAATTGGTCGAAATTTCAATTTTCAGTTGGGTTCGAGATTGTTAGACAGAGAGTGCGCAAGCCCATAAAGTACCCGTAAATTCCGTTTTTTAAAGGTTTATTGAAGTTAAAATATAAAAAGATTGCAGAATAGGAATATATATTTTCACCGTCAAGATCAAAATTAAAATAATATATCTATGAAGGTCATAAATAATATCTTTCAATGAAACTTTTAATTGTTTTATTTGCTATTTACTTGGCAGAAAAACCTATACTATCTGCATATGTTTACGATGTGTAAATATAGTTACGGTTTGTTTAAACTATCATTTCAGAAATACGTACAATATATAGTCAGGTTCAGTTTTGCTGGGTAGTCAAAATGCGTAACAAAAACTTTACAAGCTAATTATTAACGCCGACGAGCCATTCGCCATGATCTCATCAAACAAGCCGACATACATTAAAAACCTATAAAGATAAGTGATTCAATTTGCAGGCGAGATAGTACAGATAGTAACGGTAGTCCGAGAAGTACATGTTTATGTGTTCAATGCATTATAGGAATATGACAGTTAAAATTTAAGTTCCACAAAAGAAATTAAACGTCAGGAGAATACTCCAGGTTATGTAAAAAAATAGTTCTATTTTCGTCAACGTTTTAATAAGTATGGCAAAATTAATTTGAACTTAATCTGCTTCTGTTGCTTAAATTTGTAAAGACGTCAATTCAAATAAATATTGTATATGTGATAGATCAGTCACTATGTACAAAATATCCTATTTTAACAATGCAAGCCTCCCGACGCGACATCGGCAATTTTTCGAGGGCTTGTTGGGGGAATATTGGAAGGTATAATGCTGAGATATCGGAAAAGCCGGGTTCACATCCATATTGGAATGTATGTTGCTGGCGATTTTATTTGAGTAACCCGGCAATCAGTCAAGCTAATACAAAATTTTATAAAGCGTTTCAAAGGGTCTCAAAAGTACTACAACTTTGTTTATGGGCATTTTTTATACGATGATACCGCTTTTGTCGATTTTTAAATTTCTTTCTTGGAAATTTACGCATTTTCCTCCAAAATTCTCTCGCGTGACTACTGCAGCCCGCAGCACGTCCGAAAAGGTCGGCTTTCAGTGCACACATGGCAAACTCGTTTCCACACCACCCGGGAGATAGGGTCTTTGGTGCATTTTTTACGAAGTTCTTTTGGCTGACTCTCTGTTCTCGTGGAGAATTTTATATTTTCAATATTTTCTGTTTGCTATTTCAAGATTGGCTGTACTGTCGTGAGCAGAAAAAAAATAGGACAACTTTTTTTTCCAATGTAAATATGTCTCTATTTGAATATGTAATGAGTAGCCGAAATAAAACAGACATCACTTTTAATTTATTTTTTATTTTAATGCTATAGTTATTGCTATAGTAAATGATGGATGGTTAATGAGACAAATTGCACTGCGTTATAACATTAACAAAAATTTGGTGTGTAACATTTTAAGAAAGTGGAGAATAAACGGTACGATTAGTAGAAATCCTGGATCAAAGGACAAAGAAACTAACTATTAATATTTCGTTATTGCATCATTTCTATTTATAACTTCTATATTTTTGTTTGGCATAGAATTAAATAACCTTATACAATAATCATTAGTAATAATGTTTTCCCATGCATTATTTACTATTTCCAGTAATTCTTCGGCATTCCGTGGTCTTACATTTCGTTTTTGGATACTTCTTACGAGTAGTCCCCATACTTCATCCACAGGGTTAAGATCTGGACTATGACTGGGCCAGTTAAGAACATTGATGTTGTTATCTTGAAAGCATTAGTTACGATATGAGCAGTATGAACGGAACAATTGTCTTGTTGAAATATGAACTCGATATTAGAAAATAATTGTGACACAGAAGGGAGCATAATATTGTCTAAAATCCTAATATACGTTTCACTATTAAATCGTTCCTCAATATGCCACAAAACACCAGGACCACGTGCCGATATCCAAGCCCACATATTGACGGAAAATCTACCACTTTTATCATTGTTAGATATATATTTCTCATCGAATCGAGTATTCGGAGGGCGATAAACACGAATACGACCGCTGTGTGTTGACTGGAAAGTTTTCTCATTTGTAAAGATTACATTGTTCCAAAAATTTACATCACGCGCTAAAAATTCAACCGCAAATCCTAATCGAACTTCTTTATGTTCAGCTTTAAGTAAGTATTTCTATGGTGCTGCATGACAGCGTAGCTCCGATTCTCTTACTCGCCGGCGACCAGTACTACTCGATCCAGGAAAATCCGTTTCTTCAGCAGCCTGAATAACTGAGTAAAATGGATTTTCTACTAAAGTATTTACCAATTGCAAATCTTGTTGTTGAGTTAATCTCCTTAGTCGCCCTGATCCAGCATTTCTACTAATCGTACCGTTTATTCTCCACTTTCTTGAAATGTTACACACCGAATTTTTGTCAATATTACAACGCAGTTCAATTTGTCTCATTGACCATCCATCTGCTGCTTTAGCAATAACTCCATATTTAACTGAATCGCTTATATGAGGCATATTAGTTTTTTGCACACTTGCAATAAATTATGACAATTAACTGACAATGTCACAAAAATTAAAGTTGGATGTACACAACTAGATTTTAGCAAAATACCGTTATAAGACGTCCTATTTTTTTTTGCTCACGATCGTACATGTCTATGGCGTATTTTTCACACCATCAAGGAAGCTCTGGGGTATTTCGTAATTTTCACCGCTGCAGTTTTGGCAAATGATAGAGCCCTTCAACACTTTTCAGCATCCACAATTTTCTTTGCATATGCATACAATTAGTTTCAAAACTGCATGCATCTGATGCAGGTTTTCCTGTAATGGTAAGTGGTTCAAGTCCATTCCAGCCCCATTTTTCGGGATCAACTTGGTTCCCAAGCCACGTTTGCAGTTACAGGCACGTTCGGATACTGTTGTTTTGCTGCGTAGGAAGCCTGATATTTTGTGGATGATTTTACGAATCGAGTGTGTCTCAGGAACTGCCGATTTTCTGAGACTCTTTTTCTTTGTATAAAGCAAGAAGGAATGTTTCTCCTGCTTTCACGAGATGTTCTGAATTAATTTGTTCTTCCTTGGATAGTTTGATTGAAACTTGCAATTCCTCATTTCTCTTAAGCGTCTTGATGAACTTCGATTTCCCAATTCTGAAAAGAGAGGAAGTTGTGTAGCACCCACTGAAGGTATGCAGAAAAAGAATATTGTCTCGTAAAATATTTTCGTGTTGTAAACACTGGCTGAATATAACATCTCAACAAGTTTTTCTGTTGCTGGTTTCATAAAAAAACACGTTGCATTTGTGTGTAAAATGAGGAGATTAATATCTTCCATAATGATAATGACGGAATTGTACTCCCTCGTATCTGTCTTGCTGTTGTGTTTAACTAATCCAAATATTTTACTAACATTTTAATGAATATGCCCTTGTTTTTTTCGTTACTTAAGAATTTTTCCTGAGTTGTTGCCGGGATCATTCCGGCGCTGAACAAAAAATCTCTTGAGCGTTGTTTCGCTAATCTTCGCTATCGCTCGGAAGATTTGGTTCCGATCGCACTTACAACTTCAGGATAACCATCAAATATCACTTGATGGTTGCTCCATAATGGCGCTTCATATGAGTGACGTATTTTTTGCATATGGAATTAAACGTGTCGCCTCTTGTCCAAATAACCGAATGCAGTAAGTATCTACCATCAATAACAATAGCTTTTTTCGTTCCACCGACAGAATCATCCGGGAACTCGGCAAATTCCTTATAAATGTCGATTTTGTGCTTTTGCGTAGTTCTTCTTCGATGAATACAGACAACGGGTAAGGAGCACACACACAATTGCTTGGCACAATTGTCTCTGCAACTTACCGACCAAACTGTATTTACATACGAAACAATCAGCCATTTTCACCACTTCTCTGCACTGAAAATATGGAAAAGCGTTCACATTTACTTAGGGTGCAATTTTAACATAGCGACTTTCTACTAGAAAATATTGAAATGTAGTGAAAAATATTACTTATAGCCCAAATTTTCACATTATAGTTGAAAATTAAAGGATCAAGTAAAATTCAGATAAGTTTTAACCTAGGTCTTGCATTCTATAATAATTGCATTGGATTTTCATGGGGATATGAGAGTACGGTGCACATGACTGACTCATGGTCATTTTTACCCCGAAGTGTCGATTCTTTTGGATGCGCTACTGGTTGAAGCATTCACGCGAGACAAGAAAACAAAATGTCATTCTGTTTTTCAAAGAACTACAGCCTTGGTGTCTCATATTTTTCGTAAATGTGGCCAAAATAAATCAATTTCGGAGCAAAATTAGAACTTTTCCGTGAAATAATTAAAACACCATTCATAGTATGAAAAAAGTACTCATGAACAAAGTTGTAGTACTTTTGAAAACCTTTAAAACGCTTCTTAAAATTTTGTTCTAGCTTTAACGTTTGCCGAGTTATTCAGATAATACCGCCGGCGACACATTTTCCAATATGGCGGCGAATTCCACTACCCAAACTTTTGATCAAAGCAAATATTTCTCGAAAATAGTGACCTTCGAATTTTAATTACCATGCGACCATATTAACCAGATTATTTAACTGTTGTATTGAACCATTTTGCTTTATTTACCTAAATAATCCTTAAAAGTTGCCATGGCAACCTTTTGGGATTGAGTCCGGAAAAGATTCATTTTACGAACTCAAATGAGTCCCTAAAATAGCTGTTTTAAGGACCAAATACAAAATATGCAATTATGCAAAATATTTAACATTGAAACATAGAAAAATATCTAAGTTGGTCAGAAAATTGCTTCTGCAGCTTTTGTCAACGTTTTATTGAAGATAGAAGAAACTTGGCGTCAACGTAAATTTTATTTTACTTAAATAGTGTAAGTTGTAATATTTTCAACATACGCATTGCAATGAAGCCCTAAATAAATTTGGATTGAAAAAATATGGCACACTTTCTTATGCATAGAACTAAGATTAGCTCCACCCCCGTACTCCCAGACCCGCCCCTATAATATTTTTAAATGGAACATTCCATATTTTTTTAGGTCACGCATAAATGTGGAGTCTAAAGTAAATAGTTTGGGAGCTACACATTATTTACATTTTAAATTAAAAATAGGTTTAGAGTAATGATAAGCGAATCAATACCAACATTACTTTATTAGGTGATAAAACTGACTTCCACTGATATCCATGCACTGATAGTTTCGCGATTCAAACGCCTGTCTAACGTTACTAAAAACTTGTGGATTTAAATGTTCACATTCTTGCCAATCCCTTGTAGTAAACCAGTTAGCAGTTCTGGTTGAGTTGCAAGGACTTTCATCTTCTAAAGACTTTTCTCTTCCAACCAGTGGTTTACAAGATAAATATGGAAAACTTGGGTTTACATCCCCGTTGGAGGTGGTTTTTGCAAAAAAAAGACTCCGTTCCTGAATGGGGTGGGAGGAACTCCTGATATCCATGTCTAACCCTATCTAGACTACACGTCTCAAATATTATTTCTTTATAAATTATTTCTTCTAAAATGTCTTATTTGCGTGGACAATTAAGATTAAAATGCCTTACGTTACCTGCCTAATCATCCAACTAAATTCCAAATTCAACTATTACATCTAATAAATCAAATATAAAACTACTTAACCTGTAGGCCCACCTCACCAAACCTTACATGCGACACCACTGGATCAAGTTCGAATTTCTCATCAATATTGGTTACACAGCGTTTAATTTTGAAGCCTGTGGTTATAGAATTCAGGATTTTGCCAGAAATTCCCCTGAGGTAAGTGCATTTGCTCGTTGTCTTTGCATTAAACCATGAAATTGTACTTTGGGCCATAAAATTTTTAAAAGTATTGTGGGAGTAGGTTTCAACACAAAATCACTCACATTTAATGTTTTTAAAACTGCATTATAGCTTTTATACTTATTGAAACGAAACAGCTTAAAACTCGGCGTGTCATTTTTGTTGAGAACATAAAAGGTTTTTATTGAGTTCGTCATAAAGCAACTGAATATATATGTCGTGTTGTGAACATCAAGGTTATATTTTAAATACTTAACATGTACCCTAACTCTTACATTATACTATATAAGAAAGCATATACGCAGTAGGTTAAAAGTACAGGGTAAAAGAGTTACTACTTTTAAAAAGTTACGAAATCATGTACGTGATTATTTAAAAAAGTAATTATTATAACACCAAAGGACACACATGTAAATAATAGCCTGAGTTTTCGTCAGTTTTCAATCAGAATTCACAAGAAGTAATAGTAATAATATTTATTGCTCCAGTCAAAATAGAAATTTGGAAAACATTAAATATAAAGAAAATATTTCTAAGTGTTGTAGAGCGAAGGAGTTTTCAACAGATTTTGGATATTTTTTTGGATAATTAATCTTTGGAGTGCATTGTTGGAGTTAATATGGCTCCACATCTTGTTGTTGAAATAAATGTCGCAATTTCTATCTTTTAAAATTCTTCTGGCATGCACTCATCAATTTTATAGTAGTAAATATTAGCTGAAGTTATTAATTTTTTAAAGCTTATAAGAAAAAAGTTATTTTGCCTTAGGGAAACTGTGACCTCAGAAGGCATTGTTGTGTGAAATGATACAAATACAGATAGAGTGTATAATGACGATGTAGTGTGTGGGCCACCAAATACCAATTTTAATAATTTGTTAAATAGTTTTAATGAAATCTTGTCTAGTACTCATCCTTTTTTCGATACAGTTATTTGTGGTGATTTTAACGTGAACTTTTTAAATATTAACAATCCTATTGAGGATTGCTATCAATCGTATAATTTTACGCAGCATATAAATGAACCTACTAGAGTAACTTACACCTCTACTTCTTTGATTGATCCAATATTAATAGGCAACCGGGACTTGGTACTTTGCTATGCCCGGTATTTCTGATCACAATAGTAAATTGTTTTATTAGGAGTAAAAGTTATACTTTTGTGACGAGTCGGTAGGTTACGGACCAGTCACAACAAGTTGCTTTTACTTCGAATAAAATTATATATTATTCTGATCAGAAATACCGGCGGCATAAATATATAAATACGTATATATGTATATCTTTGAAGATATTTCACGAATTTATGAATTTTGACTTTTGCCCTTGCTGTAACTCCAAAATAAAAGGTTTTCGAGCCTCGGTCCCATTTGAACTTTTCATCAGGAAGGTCTGAACTACAACATATATCAATTTCGACCATTTTCACCGGAATCCCAAATCATGTGTTTCTGTTCGGGGTCCTTTGTCACTTCTTTATGTAGTTATTAAATTTTTTTATTAAATGAGTTTTTTACTGACAGATTACATTGGTATATCATTTATGAAAATAATATTAATAAAATGTTTCTATTCAAGTAGATCATTGTTACTCATGCTCCAATTAAACATATTTGAGTAACAAAACCTAAAGTTTCTTGGTTAACCCCAAATTGAAAAATAATAATGAAAGAGAGAGACAGGGCACTACAACAATTTGAACAGACCAGAGCAGATTTTGACAAAACTAGGCATAAGCTCTTACGTAATTATGTGTCTATGGTAAGGGTAAAGAAAAGAAGATATTTAAACTAGGTTTTTATCAAAATGGCATACGTAACACCTGGTTTATTTTGAAATCACTTAATGATCTAGCAATAATTCAGTTTTATCTGAAGAATTAGCAGATCTTAATCGATATCAGTCAATAATTATTTTACATCTCTTCTTCCAATTATATCAAACAATTGTGATGAGCAAATCTAATATTATTGTGATAATTATGAAAACATGGGTATATAATTTCAATTTAAATTTACAACAATGTATGAGTTTAATGTTTATACAATATTGAAACTGAGGCTGATGGTGTATAATATATTATGCTCAAATATTGTAGCCACCTTATTGATCAATTCATTATTCGTATTATCAACTGAACAGAATTACTTTTCACACTTATGGAAGGCAGCTATTGGTAAACCTTTATTCAATATTAAAGATCCGACTACTTTTTCAGACTTGAGAGTTATTAGTATTCTACAAGCGGTACCTAAAATTTTTGAAAGAATTCTGCACATATTTATGAATACACCATTTTAAATAAAATAGCCTTTGACTGGCACTGTGGTTTCAGAAGTGGTTCAGTATGCGATAGCGTTAGCTGTCATTACTGACGAGATATTGACTGGTTGACACAGAGGTTTCTTTAGTGGTTTAGTATTTCTCAAAAGCCTTCGATACGATAAATTACAAACTCATTTGTGCCAAATTAAAATATTGCGGATTTTTGCCATTTGCTATGATGCTAATTATTTCGTATTTGATCAATAGATCACAAAATTTTTTGAAAATAATATGTTCTCTTCAAGTTTAAGTAACATATTTGGAGTACCAGAAGGATTCATTTTAAGAGTACTTCTATTTATAATATATACAAATGAAATAATAAAAAAAAAATTCTGATTATAATGTGCAAACCTATGCTAACGATACTGTTCCTTGCACACGCTTTTGTTTTCTCTTGATAATAAGGCATATTCTGTCTAGTGTGTCAATTCTCAACTTTCTAAAATTAAAACATCAATTGAACACGAGATGAAACTAAATTCTAACAAATATAAAATTATGTTGTTTGTTAGTAAAACGAAACAAATTATGTAGTGGACAATTTTAACATAGATGGGAGTATATTTGCAGTTGTCAAGAACGCTAACTGTTTGGGCTTAACTCTTTCTTCTGATTCTCGTTACAGAGAGCATATCAAAAAACTTGTACACAATCATCTCTTTAATTATAAATTGAGGATTATGTTGTGTGACTCATTTCATTCATGGTTTTTGTCTGGATCAACTTAGATCAAAAGTAGGTTACAAAAAATTCTAAATTATTGTTGGTTGTCGATTGGTGTTTGGTTTAAGAAAATTTGATGACATTTCACACAAAATTATACGTAGCAATTGGCTGATGATGGACAATCGAAGAGAACATCACCTGTGTTACTTTGTGCACAATATATTAATAAGCTCTAACTTCTCCTTTATATAAAAATATACATTTATTTTACGCTCAGGTATTCATGATAGGAATACCAGATTTAAAAATAAGCTTGTCGTTTTTCAGCATCATAAAACATGTACAAAAGAAGTTTTATATTAATTATTGTTCCTAGTTACAACTCGTTACCAGAACAATTTAAAATATTTGATATAACAAACTTAAATATACACACAAAACTACTTATGCTTAATGGTTATATATGTATATGACTGTATATTTAACTATTTGTATTATTAGTTAATGCTCAACATTTTTAAGAAAGTATTCTTATTTATATTTTAAGAAAGGTTAAATTGAATCAGTTTTGGTTAAGTATAAGAAGACTTCGCTAATGCGGGTCAATCACTTTTTCTTTATAATTCTTCCATACATTTTTTTAAGATATATCTTTTTTGAATTTGTAAAATGTACCTAATAAAGCATTATTACATATTACATTATTATATGCTGCGGAGGGGGTATAATACTCCTTCAACTGATCAATTTTGTTTGAAGCGTGTGTGCTGACGTTGGTTGACGCCATAACCTAACTATTTTTGTGTAATTTGTACCACGTAGTCTCTAATAAAGTCTCGATAATGAGTAACCGTTGGATATATTCTGAGGTATTACCTCATTTAGAAGATGATAACTCGAGGACAAAATTCAGTTTGTTGCGGTTTTGGATTTATTTTCACCTCTTTTATACGCCTGTAAACTCAGAATGAATCCAACAGCGTTATATCCGTATCTAATTTGAGTGCAAAGTATGATGTTCACATCGAAACGCATTATGTCCGCAAGAGTTGACACATCAAAACGCATTACGATAATTGGCCAATAGGAGGCAGCAAATTCGCTTATCATCGTGCAAATCACCTGGTTTTTAAATTCTGTCGTTAGTCGTTCGAGTTTCGGATACGTGTTAACGTGTTTATTTTTATATTAGGTTGCATTAATAAGTAAATAGTTTGTTGTTGTTATGATGGAAAACCTTGATGAGGGTGTGTCTGTAGGAGAAAATAGCCAAGGATCGAGAAAAAAGTTGCGACAAAAGACTAAATGAGAACTGGATTACGAAAAAAGGCAAGTAGTATACGTGTTTGTTTGTTGTTACCATCATTTAACAAAAGTCTATTTTGTTTTTAGATATAAAGACAATGACCCCTTGCTTGTTAATTTTCGTCCCCCTTGCCGGCATCCAAGACCTATAGGAAAAGACACAGTTTTGAAATGTGGCGATATTTCAAGAAACGTACTTGCGAGAACCAAAAGAATTGTTTTCTTTAAAATGGACAGAAGAGAACAGGACAAGCGGCTAGCCTTTTTGATGCATGTTAGATACCCTAAACGCACTCGTATTCGAGGTGGAGAGGAACAAAGAAAAAGGAAACGGCGCCGTTTTGCAGTCGACTACTTTTTGTGGTCAGCAGATAAGAAAAAATTGCCAGTTTGCAGTAAGTTTTTTTGTAAGTTATTTCAAATTGGCCAAAGACGGATAAATACAATAGCAGAGGGGGTACTGACTGGAAAGGGGGTACAAGATAGAATAGGTGGAGATCACAAGGCTAACAAATATTCCGAGATAAGGTTGAAGGTATACGAATTTCTTTCCAAATTACAGGCGCGTGAAAGTCATTACGCGCGTAATAAAAGTAAGAGACTTTATTTGCCATCTTCCCTGAACATAATCCGACTTTTTAAGCTGTATAACAGTACGATTGATAATAAGTACAAAGTTAAAAAAACATTTTTTACCAAAATATTTGAAAAAAAATTTAATTTGGGCTTTGGTACACCAGCATGCGATACATGCAGTTATTGCTATAGATCTAAAACTGAAATTCAAAGTTGTTTGGACATGGCTGAAAAACAAACTTTGATTACTAATCGTATAATCCATAAACGGAGAGCTAAAGCCTTTCATTCGCTAATGAAAGCAAATCCTGAAGGCAGTGTGACTTATGTATTTGATTTGCAGCAAGTACAGCCCATCCTCAAAATGAGTATTGGTGAAACATTTTATGCTCGTCAATTATCGCTATATTGTTTTTGTGTCACAGACGTTGCTACAAATAACCCGAGCTTTTATATTTGGAATGAAACTCAAGCGAAAAGGGGCCCACAGGAAATCAGCTCCGCATTGATTGATTTTTTACAAAACGATGTCCTTGACGAATCCACAAAAATTATTCGCTTTTTTGCAGATGGCTGTGGTGGCCAAAATAAGAACCAACACGTTGTTCATGCCTTATGTTACTGGCTACAAAACAAGTCTCCTAGAAAGGTCAATGAAATTATTATGTACTTTCCAGTTCGCGGACATTCTTACTTACCTGCCGATCGAGTGTTTGGACGCGTCGAAAAAAATCTATGTAAAGTGGAGGAGATCTTTAGTACAAATGCTTACATTCAAATTTATAAGGAATCGGGAAACGTTAAAGTTCTGGAAAAAGACTGGTCTATTAAAAACTTCAAGGAATTAACAAAAACGTTAAAAAAAATTGAAGGCATAAGCGGTATGAAACGAATATTTTTACAAAAAGTAAGAAAAAATGAATCTTTCGATGTAAAAATCAAACTTGAACCGACGTATTATTTTGACGACGAATCAAAAGTATCTATGCCACTAGTAAAGCGTGGTCAGAATCTGAAAAACGTACAAGAGCCATCTGACGTCCCACTTGTGAATTTAATCACAGAAGATAAAAAAAATGATGTTAAAAAATTGCTCCACGCAAGATTTGGGATCGACTGGGAAGATAACATTCCGCTAGCATCTTTAACTTTCTTGAAGCATGCCTTAAATGTTGCGCCACAAATTCCAGAAAGAGCTCGAGACGATGACGAGGAAGAAAACGTCTGCGAATGCTTAGAAGAAGACCAAATTGACCATATTTAATTATTCATAATTTAGAATTTTGCTTTAAAAGCACTGTGTTTAAGTGTTGTTTTTCCATTAAAGTAATTTTTTGTACCTTGATTTTACGTGTTTTATTTTGTAATAAATGAAAAAACCGCTCAGTTGGGTTTTATCTTTTTTACATGTTTACAACATAGAGTATTATGTCCAATATCGGCCACAACAAAACGCATTATATACACAGTGATGGATCAAAACGCATTATGTCCAACTATTTATTGACTTTTTTTTAAATCGATGATAGTTTTGATTTCAATGAGAATTATTATTAGAAGTATCGATCAATATCTATGGAAACACCCTACTATGCAGGTTTAAAACGAACGGGAACAAAAAATATTCGTTTTATGTTGCTTATGAAAAAAAACTTCTGATGGACATAATGCGTTTTGAAAAATTACTCCTCAAATATGAAGAGCTACTTACAATCCACGATGGCCGTTCTTCCACTTTACAATTGGAGCAGCATATTAACCTTTACGCTTTTCTTTTACAGTCAAATGATAAATTTATAAAATGCACATGCATAAAGATTGAGAATCGATATGAGGATAAACACGTTGCAAACTGGGAAAGATGCTGGAAAAGAAAAAAATATTATTTATTTGGACTATTATATTATACAATAGTGGCATTTTAAAATATTGAGTAGACGCCAATGTAAGGTAGAAGAGGAGAGAAATGGACAAATAATATGCTGAAAAGAAACAGATATAAACTACGCTGTTGCCATTTTTCTCTTTAGCGGGCTAAATTTTAACATGTTTGCTAAGCTGCTGGCATCAATGTTATTTTTTTTTAATGGCTTTGGGTCAGAGACTATGCAGCCAGTCACACTATGTTAAAATTATCAAACATAAACAAAATGGAGAAAAAGAGTGAAGAATAGCAACGAAGGAAAATACAGGGAAACATGCTCCTCGTCCAGAGTCAGTCAGGACATTAAGTTTGACATCACAAGAAAAAACACGGTAGGATAGGTAAAAACATAAGGAGGAAAACAAAGCTAACCTATAGTGTGATATTAACATCTATCAAAAAAACCAATGATTAGTTCATAGATTTTATTACTACCTATAGCAAGTAAACTAACTACGGAGCGATCATATTGCAGCATGAAGAGATATTTTTAACAAGTGAATCTGTAGCTGTTTTGTAGTTATTGCAAGCGAAGAAAAGGTGATCAAGATCGCCGATAACACTTGACACTTCTCATTGGTATGCTAAGAAACCAACAGTAAAATTTTTATACACATCGCTCAAATGAAAATAAACTACATATTGTTGACTGAATGCCCATTGTAAGATTTAAATTTTAAATTACCTTTCGTCACAGTGTTTCATTATTACTAATTAACTGCGTGAGTATTTTTTCTCAAGTTTACATTCATTATTTGCTTTTCTACAATTTATCCCATAATATATTTCCTTTGAAATGAAAATTTTAATCCCTACAGTAGTAAAAAATTATATTAATCTTAATCTACCCCATTTTTAACGTAAGTGGGTTAAAACGGAAAATATTGTACAGAAAGAAAATTCCAATTCCTCACTTGTCTTTCGAAGGACATAAAATATTGGCTTTAAGAAATTCAACTGCCTTGTCAACTATTAGTGCACAAATATAATCTTAAAATATATGGAGCGCTAATCGAAAAGAAAAAACGATAGATGTTCTGTTTTTATATCTCAACGCATGTTATAAACATGAGGAAAAGAAGATCAAAGCAGAAAGTATTGGCTTCATCTGCTGCTCTCAAATCAGTCAATAAGTTCTGAAAACTATTTCTATGGAAAATTGATGCTCTGTCTCATAGAAACATGCATACCGTATTCCTGGATGGTCCGGTGAGACTATTTTCTGTATAAAATCTTAATCATTTGCAATAGGATTATGTTTGCCCACAGGAAAATAGAAGTTTAACACTTAAACTATGCTAATTTGCTTGTCATTTATCCCCATACGAAATTATACGTGGAAACTATTTCTCTTGAAACATTTACCAATAACTTCGAGAACTAGCCTCCCCAGCCGCATATGTGCATCCAGTGAGATAGACTAACAGAGAGTGCATCACAATTCTGCTATTGATATAATTTATTGTCGCTTCCATTCATTCACCACTAAAATATCCATCCTCTCTGCCAATTTTTTGTAGACCCACCCCTATCCCCTTACTGGTTCTGAAATAATTGAGTTCAAAAAGTAAAACCTACGGGTGTCCTGTATGTTCAATACTTTAAAACAATTGGTTCAAAATGATAAAGAAGAGAGTAGTTTGTTATCTATTACATATGGCAGCAGGATGTTTGTCTTCTACAGGATCTAGCACTTAGAAGTAGAAAAAATCAGCGTTTCATCCAAAAACAATTATCTTATAATTACTGTCACTGTCAACTACAGAAATTAATTAGCAATGCTAGCAAATTTAATAAAAATTAAATTTATTAACACTGTGCAGATGGAAACTTGGAATGTGGATTTTAAATACTTACCCATACCTTCATTGTCTTTTAAAAAAGAGTAAAACTAGGAAAACCCATGCTTATTCTCACCTGAAGCAAAAAAAATATTTTGAAAAACCATCAGAACATCATAAAATTCACAATAAAATGTGGCGTTATAAATAAATTTTGTTTTATGAGCAAAAAAACGCTGAATAAGTATATAAAATATGAACTTTAATCATAACATGAGTATGCTGGTATCAGTATCATTGACTTCAATACTGTTATGTGTACGCTCCCTTACGGACAAGGGTCTGTTAGTCCCTCTCAGTAGAAAAGAAGCCCGTCTAAGTATGAATAGAATGGTAGTTCGCCAATCAACCCAGAGATGTCGCTACTAGTTTATCCTTAAAATGTTTTGTTAACCGCCTTTCAAGTTACTGAAGTGACCCCCTGGAAGGTCTCAAGGATGTTGTGCTAGGTAAAGAGAGACGAAACCCTACAACTTATTGTGGAGTTCGAACCACTCTTAATGCAATTTTTTATAATGAAACATTATTTCGCCTTGCAGGCCTGGAACCCACTTCGCTAAGCATACTCAGTTTGCTAGCCAGGCTCTTTAGCACACTGAGCTACCGTATCCCGTAGAATCATGAACCATAATGTTAAAGAAAAAATCTGTAATCAGAGGCACGGAGTGTAAAATAAGGGGAGCCAAGGTACTGGAGTAGGGCATTATTGGATAGTAAAGTGAAGAGATCAGAACAGGAACAAACTAGTGAAAGCATAGTGTTAAGTAGTCAATTGTAGTGGTTAACAGTAGTAGTTAGTGTTGTCATTATAAGGACCAATTAATTAGTTGTTAAACAAATCAGTGGTTAGTGTTACAATTATTCAATCCACTTTACTAAATGGTGGTAACTCGTAACAATACAAATTTCCTCGCAAATTTCAATTGAAAATGGGATACGTAAAAGACACGTCTTATTTAACAGAGTTCAAAATTTAATAGCAGATGGAGTTCGTTCATATTATTTTTTACAGGCTCTGCATATAGGGCGTGCCTGAAGTATGGAGTAATACTTCGCGTATAGTTTGGGTCAAATTAACACTAATAGAACCTATATTTTTTTCGTAGGGCGCCCTCGCACACATATATTTACCCTTAAAGGTTACATACTGAAGAAGGTTTTTTGCCCATAGCTTCATAAGTTGCTCTAAAGATTATAATAAAATTCGGTCAGTATGCATAATAAGTACCTTTGATTTAAAAACATGGCGATCTTTGTGGACCACCCCTAATGCTTTTTATCCCTATATTTTGACAAATAATGTTTTTATAGATAGAGCTAACTGCATCAGCATTTTCAAATTACTCGATTTATAAACAAATTTGTCTAGCGATATTCATTATTTTATATATTTCACCATTTACTTTTATTATTGGAATTTTGTAATGTACGTCACAAATAAAGCGTTTTCATAGTATGGTTCATAAAGTTCCTTTACGTACATAATAATATGTCCTACGTTCGGAGTGCACCCATTTACATGTATACTTTTAGTGCTTAATTTCTGCATTAAAATTATCCAGTGCTTATGTATTCTTTTTTATAATGAAAATTTTAATAGGACATGAAAATCAAACAGATTTAAAATAGTGTTACTAAAAAGTCATATATTTTTTTCGATATCGTCTATTTAAATGACACAGATTCTAGGTACAGGATTCTCATTATAAATTACCCACCCCTTATTATATATATTATATATATATTAATATTATATATATTATAATAAATAAATAAAAGCTGTGTGGTTATGACTGAATTTTGTTAAAATGGTATCAAAAGTGTGGTAGCGAACATATACCGGGTGTTAGAAAAGTATTCGGGAACGGTGGAAAATCTCGGACAGTTTGCATCAAATCGAAAAATAAAAAAATTCGTGTCAAAAATTTTTCAAAAAACTATCTACTGATACCAAAATGACCTCCCCACCCACAGGGTGGGCAACTTTAAAATTTCAAATGGAAACACCTATTTTTTATGGCGGAATCGGATTCTACGGCAAAAAATACGTAAATTTTATTCCGGGAATTTTTTTCGATTCTTGCAAGGTGTCACTGTAATCGCAAAAAATGAATAGAAAACATGACTGTTTCAAGAATAGCATCTTGTGCCCATAAAAAAACGTCCAATTCAAAAACTAAAAAACACGTATTTTTTATTTTTACGAAATCTATCCAATGACATTGGATTCGACTCTCCCACCCCTAACCCAGTGGGTGGGGCGGGGCAACTTTGAAATTTGTAATGAAAATCCCTATTTTTTTATAGCGGATTCTGCAGCCAAAAATACGTGCATTTTATATCGGGTATTTTTTTCAATTCTCGCAAGGTGTCGGTGCAATCGCAAAAAATTGAGTGGAAACATGAAAATTTTGAACGCATACAATTTTATTGTGGAGAGGTTAAAAATACGAAAAGTAAAACTACTGATCTCAGAGTGAATAATTTCCCGAGCTGTTTTGAGAACAGTGATTTTACACGGTCGTGCGGAAATTACAACAACTATTAACATTCTGTAAATTTATTAGCAGCTAGTAATTTTTAATTTACATTTTTTACAGGGCAATAAAAAAACTGGATTTTAAAAAACTAACAGTGGTTTTACCTCTTAATTCAGCCACTTCAGACTAGTTCTTGATCCCAGCCAGTGAAGGCAACGAAGTAACTCTGCCATTCAAGGCAAGCTGAGGATTTCGGCCAGTTGAGGCAATTAGTTTACAGCTTAACTGCTACACTAGCAGGTTTTAATTTAAAGATTATAGCAGGTGTTCAAAATGGTGCCCATCGACTTCTTGGCATTGTCCGAGGCGAACGTAAAATTTTCAATAGCACTTCTTATAATTTGAGGTGGTATTTCTGCAAAAATCTTTATTATGTGTTGCCTCAGCTCTTCCAAATCACGAGGTTTAGTGAAATAAACCTTACCCTTCACGTAGCCCCAAACAAAATAATCAAGTGGCGGGAGGTCGAGAGATCTTGCTGGCCATTCAATAGTTCGTCTTCGACCTATCCATCGATTTTTGACAGTACCATTCAAATAGTCCCTAACAATATGCCGATAGTGTGGAGGAGCCTCATCTTGCTGGAACCAAACATTATCGAACTCATCATCAGCAATCTCTTGTATTGCGGGAACTATTTGATTTGTCAACATTTCCAGGTATTATTTTCCATTCAAATTTCCATCTATGAAAAACGGTCCTATGATTCGATCCCTGAAAACTCCTGCCCAAACATTTAATTTTTGTGGATACTGCGTGAGCATCCAGTGAGGGTTTTCGTCACTCCAATATCTTAAATTATGGCGATTAACTTTTCCACTGAGTTCCAAAATTGCTTCATCTAAGAAGACAAATAGAGATGACAAAAAATTTGGGTTTTGGTTACTCCTTTCCATCATTAATTCACTAAATTCAACTCGCCGATCAAAATCATCTTCATTTAACTCTTGGTGAAGGTGAATTTTGTAAGGATGAAATTTCAAAAGTTTCAAATTCTTATGAACTGAAAATGCACTCATATCAAGCTGTTGACTGGCTTTTCTGATTGATAACCTTCGATTTTCAACAAATGCCTGGGCCACTTCCATTTGTCGAGCTTCCGAATTTTCAGATTTTGGTCTTCCAGATTTTGGGTGATTTTTATTTGTCCTTGTGTCTAGGAATCGTTTGATGGTACGGGACACAGTAGATTTCGAAATTCCCACTTGATTTATACGGAAAGTTTCGTTAAATAAAATCACAACTTAATCATAGGACCTTTCTTTATCGCCCCACCCTCGCATCATTAAAAGAGAAACTCTTTCTTCCTCTGCTAAAGTAGCCATTATGCAGAAAAAAAACGCGAGAACTAATGAAAAATGAAATAACTTTTTCCGTACAAATGTGCGCTCCTGCCTCTACAAAAGTTGGAAGGAACTGAACGTTCTCGTAGAAATTTCACAAAACAAATACTGTTATTAAGAACACTTTAAAAAAAACATTCATAAAAACCAAGATATCACAGATCTTGTTTTTTAAACTGAATGTTTTTTTGTCAACACGAGTAGCTAGAGTTTGTAAATATTTACAAACTTATGGACGCTTAAGGTTTATTTCAATTTTGTGCGATTGCACACCTTGCGAGAATCGAAAAAAATGCTCGATATAAAATTCACGTATTTTTGGCCGTAGAATCCGAATCCGCTATAAAAAATAGGAATTTTCGTTACAAATTCCAAAGTTGGCCCCCTCCCCACCCACTGGGTTAGGGGTGGAAGAGTCGAATCCAATGTCAATGGATAGATTTCGTAAAAATAACAAATACGTGTTTTCCAGTTTTTGAATTGGACGTTTTTTTATGGGCACAAGACGCTACTCTTGAAACAGTAATGTTTTCTTTTCATTTTTTGTGATTACAGCGACACCATGCAAGAATCGAAAAAAATGTCCGGAATAAAATTTACGTATTTTTTGCCGTAGAATCCGATTCCGCAATAAAAAATAGGGATTTCTATTTGAAATTTTAAAGTTGCCCCTCGCCCCACCCACAGGGTGGTGGGTGGGTCAGGTCATTTTGGTATCAGTAGATAGTTTTTTGAAAAAATTTTTAACACGTATTTTTTTATTTTTCCATTTGATGCAAATTGTTCGGAGATTTTCCACCGTTCCCATATTTTTCTAACACCCGGTATGTACGCGTACGTTAAAAAATAATAACTACAGACCATATAAAATTTTACCCGTACAAGTTTTAACAGAGGCTTATAAAACGAAAAAGCTGGACCTTTGCCTGATCAATCATCCTTTACTACGGCAGGCAGTTTTTAATAGGAAAAATCGAAGGTCGTGGAAAAACAACAGAAAAAGTTTGGTAAAACAAATAAAAAAATCAGGAAGAAAAATTGTTACCTTTACTCGTAATAATAGTATATTGTTTTATTAGGAGTAAGTGATTGATGAGTTCATAGGTTCAATTACAGACGAGTCACAAAAGTGGCTTTTACTCCGAAAAAGACATCTTACTTTTTCTTCAAACATCGATTAGCTATAAAAAGAATAAAGATAAAAAATTTAGCTGTGCTTTGCCATTAGCAACGGACGTAAAAGTCTGCTCGAACGGAAAAAAGTACTAATACTAATGGCAACGCACAGACGTCTGAAATGACAAACTGTAATGTCATGAAATCAGTAAAAAATGTCATGATTTTTTCACGTGTAAAGGAAAACAATATACTATTTCCTCCTTCTTTTACATCCAAAGTGTTACAGATGCCTTTGTGGTATCATATTGAAAAATGTTTTAATAGTTGTAATTGGATAATTTACGTCAAGGTTTCAGAAGCCGAAATTGGCAAGATATTAATCATACAAAAAACAAGGTTAACGAGAATATATGTTGCATCATAATAGACAAATACATCTACTTATTTAAATATTGGTAGTATACCGCATAATTAAATTAAATTTGTTTTTGCATGGAAATCATTTATTGGAAATTATTGCGAAAACCACGCAGAAATGAGATTATAATGATAACATGAAAATCTAATAATGAATGTTAAATAATTTATATGACAAATCTATATTCGTTTGTTAATCGTACGTTACATCAAAAAGCCGTTACAAATAAAAATGGTGGCCTTCTGTTTATGCACTGTGAATATTAGACGAAGCATTTTCACCAAAAGTTAAAAAAGCTTCATTTCTTACAAGCACTCTCCATACAAAATGTATATGCAGTAGCGCATACGGACTTTCTGGAATCCAGAATTTGTAATTTGCCTATTAAAGATTTCATTTAGACAAAAGGTCATCTCGTTGTAGTAATAGGCTAAGTGCGTCTGGGACACCCTGTAGATATAAGTAATATAAGTATTTAGCATAGCTTGCAATAATCAATATAAAGTAGTAGGGATAGCGACAGGTAGGCGAGGTAACAAGTAGTGATAGGAAGCATGTAAAAAAGAACGAAACATGATTGTAGAAACGAAGTACTATTAAATAAAAAGTATTCAAAGGACAAGTTAATTAATTACGAAAACCCAATATTACATCGTTCCAAAACTTTACTTGTATGACTAAATTTGCATGTTCAATATAAAACGTACGTCGATGTCGCAGGTTTCATGGACCACTCTCATATCTCAAAAACTATGATGCGATTTTTTTTAAATTTAAGTGATTCATCACTGTTATCAATTAGAACTTAACGACGTAATAAAATTTCAGAATAAACATAGGCGTATGGGTGGATTTTCCGAAAATTTATATTATCGATGTTTTCAGAAAAAAAATTTGTTGGATATTCTTAATTAGAAGCTTTAAAAACACTTTTGAGGAAAATCTATTTTTGGTAGGTTTAAATATGGTTGAAATAGAGGTCACGAAAAATAATTTTTCTATGAAAAAAGATTATTTGCCAAATAGTTGCCAAATCGAAAAAACTTTTTTCATTCAGAATAATATATTTTGATTAGTTTGTTTTAAATTTGAAACATAATTCTTATATTTAGTAGTAGTAGGATTCTTTAAACTTTCGTAAACATCTTAAAAATCGTTATAGTTAGGTATAGGGGCGTAAATGTAAACTGTCCATATTTTTAGTCGTAGAATTTCATAAAATAAAAAATGGGGGTTTCCATTTAAAAAATTTTAAATTCTTGATGTTTCTGAATTTAAAGTTGTGACCACTTTTGTACTCACCATGTACAATATATAAATGTTTTTAATTATTTTGAAATATCTTACGGCTGTGCTGATTACTTTCACAGTAAAAGTCATTTAATTTCTTAGGTGGGTTATTCACAGGAAGAATTTTTGTAGGGGTCTGCAGCTGTCAATTTTCCGTTAAAAATATTAATATCTCTAAAACTATAAATTTTAGGTATAAGGTTTGCTATAACAAAGCGGCCTTAAAATTTTGTAGACTATCAATTCCGCAAATAAAAATATGGATGTTTCATTTAAAATAACAAACTCGTATAAGTGGAAGTCAAAATATTTTAGTTCGTTTAGATCATACACTGTTTACTATACATACGTAATTTTTCGAGATATAAGCTCCCGGCTAGACACACTATATTTTACTCTGTGTGTTCTGTTTGTTTGTTGCTATATTATAGTTGTGTTTTATTTGTGTGCTTTTGTTTAACATTGTATTGTATTATTTACCGGCACTGTTCAATTATGTTATTATTTCTTCTGTAATTGAACTTTTACCCGTTGGTTCGACGAATTATTGAAATAAATAAAATAAATAAATAAATAGATAAAAAACACTGAGTGTAAAACCTTCAGGGGATCAACGTATTATCACTCAATGTACTTTTCCCAATTATACTAACTGTTGTTTGAAAAACGACCATTTGGCATGACTTTGTTAAATAAGTTAGCTATATTCATTGTTGGATATAGTCTCGATTTCAGAAACAGTTTTTATTATTGACCTAGGTAAATAACGACCCTATTATTAGCCTATTTTAAGCAAAGGTTTCAGACCAACCTTTTGACAGATAAACAATAGCAGTTAAATAAAATATTATTAATCACTAACGTAAGACTCATTAAACCTACTCATTTTAGTGAGGCGGCTTAGAGCTGTATTTCAAGATTACCGTTACCTGGTGGATAAAAGCACCAAATTTGGTATGAAGGTACTTTATGGTATATTAATAAATGTTAGCCTAGGAGCCCTCCGGAATTTCTAAAAAATTTCGTGTACAGCACTAAAATCCCAAATGGCCGACAAATAGGACAAAATATCACTTAACACAATGTATTACGCTGTTAATTATGAATTACAGCTTTAAGCCAATTAAGTACGCTACACACCTAACTTAGAGTAGTTTACATATTAAATAAAATACAATAAAATATATCCATATAATTTATTACAGTAATATATAAGTTCAAATATAATGCTGATAAGAGTTCTCAGTAATAAAAAAATCTTTATAGCTATTCGTTCAATGGAATTCAGAATGCATATAGTTCTAACAAATTACACTTGTAAATTATACTTGCACTTGCAAAGTGACGGACAGTACAGATTGGCTTTTCCAAATTTTCAGCTTTTGCAGTCTCCTTTGCAGGAACATCTAACCAATTCCCTGCATGATCGGGAAACCTCTGGAATTGTCATCCAAACTGGTACTGTCGTGAGCAGAAAAAAATAGGACAACTCTTTTTTCCTAATATAAATCTGTCTATATTTGAATATGTAATGAGTAGCCGAAATAAAACAAGATATCACTTTTAGTTTATTTTTTATTTTAATGCTATAGTAAATGGTGGATGGTTAATCAGACAAATTGCACTGCGTTGTAACATTAACAAAAATTTGGTGTGTAACATTTTAAGAAAGTGGAGAATAAACGGTACGATTAGTAGAAATCCTGGATCAAAGGACAAAGGATATTCTAACAAGAAACTAACTAAAGTATATTCAACGAGACTGGATAGTACGGGTAAACAAATACACGTGATCCATGCGTGAACAGTAAAGCGCGCAGGGTTGTATTTGCGACGGACAAACCGAGACATTTATTTAGTTTGCAGTTAACATATTATATATTTAGTAAGTTATTGCAATATACTTGAGTCTTTGTGTTTATTTATATTTACTAAGTAAGTGTTGTTATTACAATTGTTATTATTATTATTTTAAAAATGTCTTCGACTGACTCGGCTGAGGAATTTACTCCAAAAAAAGGCCCAAAAAAAGTGCATTGAGTAGTTCGGAAAAAAAATTAATTTTAGATATATACAAATCGGAGTTGGAATTAAATCCAGAAATATTAATTTCCGAAATTGTTACAAAGACGGCTGCTAAAATGGGAGTGGGTGAAGCTTCTGTGTACCGAATAATTCGAGAAAAGAAAAAAAAATCGCTTTTATTTTCACCAAAAAAGAATAAACCTAGAAAGGGGCTTATAGACAATATAGACAATTTTGATAAAGAAGCAATACGAAGAATTGTCCATCAATTTTTTTTAAAGCAAGAAATGCCAACTGTGGACAAGGTATTAAAAGCTGTTAATGAATGTGCGGAGTTACCAAATTTTAAAAGAACTTCGTTCTATAAACTTCTAAAAACATTAAATTTTAAATATGTACGGCGAGGTCGAAACAGTGCGTTGTTGGAACGAGACGAAATAGTGTTGTGGAGGCGGGAATATTTGACCCCAATTAAAAAATTTCGGGATGAAAAGAGAAAAGTATATTATTTAGATGAAACTTGGGTGAATCAAGGACACACCAAGTCACATGTATGGGTCGATGAAACTATTAAATCGTCTCGTCAGGCTTTTTTGTTAGGACTTTCTCCAGGTCTCAAAAATCCCTCGGGGAAAAGGTAAGAGATTAATAGTTGCACACATTGGTAGTGAAACAGGATTTGTAGAGGGTGGTTTATAGGTATTTGAATAAAAAAAAAATGGCGATTACCACGAAGAAATGAATGGCGATAATTTTGAATCGTGGTTTAAAAAGGTTTTACCACTTTTAGAAGACAACGCAATAATTGTGATTGATAATGCATCATACCATTCTAGAAAATTAGAAAAGATACCAACTACAGCGTGGAGGAAAGAAAAAATAAAAGAATGGCTGATGTCAAAAAATATTGAATGCGACGACAGAATGTTGAAAGTGCAACTTTTGAAATTAGTTGCGCAACACAAGTCAGCTTATAATGCTTACGTTATCGATGAAATGGCAAAATCAGAAAACAAAATAATTCTTCGGCTTCCCCCATATCATTGCGAGTTAAACCCCATAAAGTTGATTTGGGCTGACGTTAAAAATTATGTTGCTAGTAGGAACACCTCATTCAAGTTTCCCGATGTAAAAAATCTTTTTAATGATGCCATTTTGACAATCACCCCAGAAAAATGGAATAAACGTGTTCAGCATGTAGTAAATAAAGTCGAACCAAACTTTTGGGAGCTCGATAATATAGTTGAGAGTATGGTGGAACCCTTAATAATCAAAGTTAGTGATGATAGTGATAGTAGTGATAGTGACAATTGGTCCTTGTCCGAGTGAAATATTCAAAACTAATTTGAGGCATTACTTACTTTTAATATCAACAGACACGGAATTTTCGTGCAAGGGGGCGGAGCTATTACTAAATCCAATGCCAGCGTTTGCGGATAGCTGAGCACCATAGAAAACTTTCGTCCGGCCCCAAATTCATTTCGCATTGTCACTATTATATTTTAAAAAAAATTAAATATAATATCAATCAAATATACTAAAAAAAAAAACGAAATAAATCGTTATCGCCAAGCTATAATGCCAATTTATGAACTTAACTCTGTAACGGGTATCACATAAGTAACGATATTTTTTTATTTATTTTTTAAAATATTTGACTGATAGAATAATTTTACAAAATTTATTTCATTTTCACATATTTTGTAACATTGGTTTAATAAAAATTTAAGTTTAATAATATTATTATTGACATAGTCTGGATAAAATCATATTTTTAAAGATGATACTCCCCAAGCCGACCCTGTGCATTTGGCTCTCCCAGTGCAACCTTAATAATAGCCAATAGGAAACCGGGAACTAACTGTTCACGTGCTTATGTTTGTTTACCCGCACTAACCAGTCTCGTTGAATATAGTATAGTAATACTTCGTTATTGCACCATTTCTATTTATAAATTCTATAAGTCTGTTTGGCATAGATTTAAATAACCTTATACAATAATCATTAGTAATAATATTTTCCCATGCATTATTTACTATTTCCAGTAATTCTTCGGCATTCCGTGGCCTCACATTTCGTTTTTGGATACTTCTTACGAGTAATTCTCATACTTCTTCCACAGGGTTAAGATCTGGACTATGACTGGGCCAGTTAAGAACATTGATGTTGTTATCTTGAAACCAGTTAGTTACGATATGAGCAATATGAACGGAACAATTGTCTTGTTGAAATATGAACTCATTATTAGGAAATAAGACACAGAAGGGAGCATAATATTGTCTAAAATCCTAATGTACGTTTCACTATTAAATCGTTCCTGAATATGCCACAAAACACCAGGATCACGTGCCGATATCCAAGCCCACATATTGACGGAAAATCTACCACTTTTATCATTGTTAGATATATATTTCTCATCGAATCGAGTATTTAGAGGGCGGTAAGCACGAATACGACCGCTGTGTGTTGACTGGGAAGTTTCTTCGTTTGTAAATATTATATTGTTCCAAAAATTTACATCATGGGCTAAAAATCCAAGCGCAAATCCTACTCGAGCTTCTTTATGTTCAGCTTTAAGTAAGTATTTCTGTGCTCGCCGGCGACCAGTACTACTCGATCCAGGAAAATTCGTTTCTTCGGCAACCTGAATAACTGAGTAAAATGGATTTTCTACTAAAGCATTTACCAATCTTGTTGTTGAATTGATATTCTTCATCGCCCTGATACAGGATTTCTACTAATCGTACCGTTTATTCTCCACTTAAAATGTTACACACCGAATTTTTGTCAATATTATAACGCAGTGCAATTTGTCTTATTGACCATCCATCTTCTGCTTTAGCAATAACTCCAGATTTAAGTAAATCGCATATTAGTTTTTTGCACACTTGCAATAAATTATGACAACTAACTGACAATGTCACAAAAATTAAAGTTAGATGTACACAACTAGATTTTAGCAAAATACCGTTAAAAGACTTGTCCTATTTTTTTTTGCTCACGACCGTACCCATGATTCTGAAACCTTATAACAAGCAAAATCGTATGGAGAAGGAATCACTTGCTGTATTTGTGTGCTGGTCATCCAAATACCTGCTTGATAAAGTGCCCTTCGGATATGTTGAAGAAGCTCATCATCCATCGGTGGAAGTTTGTCCATTGCTCAATTCTTCTGACAGAAACGCTTCTTATATATCTGGTTGATACTGCTGAAAGGAGTGGCTTTATCATATAGAATAACAGTCAATAGCTCCAGCTTCCTGAAGTTTTCAGAGTCGGAATGGATGAGTGGCCAAATGTACAAATGTATCAGTGGTGTCTTGAAATACTTGTTATGCTTCCCAAATGGACTTCTTACTCTTACTTTTGAAGGTGGAGGTTATGCCGCAATCAGAGAATGGGTGAAACACAGGTAGTGCTCGTGATTTTGGCTTCCCCAGGCTTGTACAGATTTCGTTGACTTAGTAAAACCTGTAATGCTTGCCCATGCCAAAAGCCACCCAGATATCGGCCAAAGCTTGATTCACTATTAGATCATAGAATGTGCTAGCAAGAATGACACATCAGATCTACAATACGCACAATCATATTCTTTGCCTCTTGCTGTACTGAATGGAGTACATGAACCACAAGCCTTGCGTTTTCCTCTTCATGATTTCAGTGTTCGAACCGATTTGAGCAATTGCTTTCCCTGTTGTGACATATACATATTTGCCTGGTAGAAAGTTGAATTCTTCAACCTTGGAAGTCAAAAAATTGAACAATTCCTTTTTGTTCATTGAGTCACGGAGAAGGTCCATCTAATTTCGTAGCAGTTTGGTGTTGCCAGATACTTTCCTTCGGATCCCCTCAACTCTTATTTTCCGGGTAAACTCCTTTAAACTGTCTGGAATGTAGGTGTCTCAAGCAACATTTAACCTTAGGGTATTCTTCAGATGCTAATAAAGGTAAGGTAGAAATATCTTATCAGCATATTGATTGAAGGTGTCGATACAAGTAGGTGGCAGGCAGTGGAGGATAACGGCATCGTTCAAAAAAATGGAGTCATAGGTTGAAGGGGGTTCTGATTGACCTGGCTGTTCAAGACATTGCAGTATTTCCACCTTGCTGGCTAGCAAATGAAGCTAACCAAAGTCTGAAATGGAAGGAGGGAATGATTTTATCTCATGCGCAAAAAATTCATTCAAACCAGATTTCCGGTTCTACATAGATACCTATATATGCTATGCTATATATAGTTGGCTAAATAGTTCCACATTGTTCTGAAGCACTCCCCTGCTGAGATGTTGCTTTATGTTTTGGTCTCTTGAAGCGTTCAAGAGAATTCTTCTTGATTGGGTCATGTATAAAGAGGATACGCTCATCAAGCACATTCTTGGCAAATTCTGATACTGCCATTTCCTTATGTCCATCAAGATACGTAAGGTTACATTCACACTACATAAACAGGAATTAAATCAAAGATGGCCAACATCCGCAACACAACAATATATATTTCACTTTTTATGGTCTTTGCAGTAGTGGTACATCGAAAAGAAAGACTTTCATGTGATATTTCCTCGTATTTGTCGGCCATTTTGGATTTTCGTGCTGTACATGAAAATTTTTAGAAATTCCAGAGGGCTCCTAGATATTTATTAGTATATCTTTAGGTACCAAAATTGTCGCTTTTATCCGCTAGATAGCGGTAATTCTAATAAGCTACCTCACTATTTAGTTTAATGGTAAAATAAGCATTATTGTTTATGCTACGCAGTTTTAATAATATTATTAGTAAACTGAGAGAGTAAATTAATTATAATCATAAGATTTTGAAAAGTCGATTTGCCCTTTACATAAAACGCTTATTAATAAAACAACTTTAGCGAAGTTTAGAAACGACATTTAAATATTAAAACCACTTCATTGTGAGAACTTTAGTAGGAGAAAAGTAAAGCATAGTTGAGACATAATTTATAATCTCTTTTTCTCTTTGGCTTTGTCTAAATTCAACTTCATTAAATTGCCTTTTCAGGTATTTTATTTATTTAACTAATAAAAATGCACAGGTGCAGCCGCACAATATAAAATTGTATTCCTCAACATGAAATAGGTCTATATTTAGGTTAATGTAACCCATTATACAGTGCGGAAACCACTTACGGAATACAACTATTTTTGGCGGCATTTTAGAGATATGTGACAGATGCTCACACAGGTCAATTTTTAATCTAAAATATACGTCACCTAAATGAAATATAAAAAATACAGGATGATTCATGTAAGCGCAGGTATTCTTTTAATTGAAACACTCTGTATATTTTTTGTTCTTGAATTTCCATTGAATGTGCTGATTTTAATGATCTCTAACACCTGATCTAACTCGTTAGTTAATTATAGCCATTAAAACTATACCATTGAAAGGTAGTATTTGAACGCTTTTCCTATTTTAATGTATTAAATATTCAAAATATTCTCCATTTACTTATAGGCAATAACCTAAACTGCTGTGAAACTTCTGTCCCACTTTACAAAACTTGAACTGAAATATTCCTTAATTCTGTTTGTATTATTTCTTTAAGATCGATGTTATTTGACTTTGTTGCATATATTTTAGTCTTGAGATATCCCATAGAAAGATAAAATGGCGTAAGATCTGGTGAATCCGCTGTTCACTCAATAGTACCTCTTCATCAGTAGGATTTTTTTTGTTAACCATGAGTTGACGAAATTGTCTAGTAGGTATTGTATGCCTGTCGATTATAATTTTAATCTAATGCACTGTTTTTAATATGAATGCTCAATGCTTTGGTTTATTCAAAGACCCTATAACACTTACTACAGTGATAATACACAAAATGAAAGTCAATCTACTCAAAGGACCAGTGAGGATTTTTTATACTCAACAAGATAAATCAAAATACAAAATATCTAAAGAATACAGAAGAACCAATTAATAATAGCGGACTGCATGAAAACCAAAACACAAATGAACTATCTAACAGTGCACTAAACATCTGACATCTAAACGTACACTGCCTTAGAAATAAATTATTAAATGTAGAAGAGTATCTGCCAAAAACAAAAGACATACATGCTTTATGTATTACCGAACATTGACTACAGAAAGATGAAGTATAAACTTATAATTTCACCGATTTCTACTTAGCAAGTTATTTTTGTAGGAAAATATATATACATGGAGGCGTATCAATTTATGTTAAGAAAAATATTGCAAGTCATGACTTAAGTTTTGTTACTTCCCTATTAGTTGAGAAAATCTACTAAATAACTCCAGTGCACATAAAAAAATGTAATACTCTTATTTTAATGGTATATCGCTCTCCAATAAATCCATGCACAAATCAAATGCTTAGCATTCTTCAGTCTAGCCTTCAATACTTGGATCAATTTACAAACGTGAATATCATCCTTACAGGAGATTTTAACATTAACTTTGTGGAACAGAGTGCAAACAGAAGTAAACTCCTTTACATAAAAAACACATTTAACCTAAAACAAACAATATTTGATTTTACTCATGAACACATAAATGCAAAAACATGTCTTAACAACATGTGCATATATCTGTGGTTTATTAAAAAAAAAAAAAAAGTCTGGTCGATAGCCGAGTGGGCTAAGGCGCGACGTGGCAATCGCGATTAATCACACGGACATCGCACCACCGGGTTCGAATCCTGGCTCCGGCACTGGCACTGTCGGAGGAAATGGTTGTATGTCCGCGTTTTTTCAATGTGTAACCCCCTTCCGCACAAGCCCCTGGCTTCTGGAATTGGGGGTTGTTTATTTATTTATTATTCATGAATGTTTCACAAACTGTTGGTGATCTATATAAAGTAAAAATTTCCAACGACACTTTAGTTTTCAAAATAACCTCTATACCGCATATTTCAAAAATGTATTCGTTTGACAATCTGTCGATATTTTTAATTTCCTGTATAGATAGATTTAAATTATTTTTACAAAAACTGCACCTCGCAACTCCTCCATGTTTAGATTGCCTTGTGAAGAAAATGCTGACTAATCTGTAACCATTAATATTTACCAACCCTGATTCAACCCAGATAACCAGTTTTCACTAACAAATACTATATCAATATCATTATCATCTAAAACTACTTCCAGTGGATCATTTTTACTTTTTAATGACTACACATTTTGACGAAAAATATTAATTATGCTTTTGCTTATCTTGGTTGATTACTATTGCTCTATACTCTATTCGATATTTTGCTTTCCACTACAAATAAAATAATATAATGTAACGCAACGTAATGTAATGTAATGTAATGCAATGTAATGGAATGTAATGGAATGTAATGGAATGTAATGTAGCTGTAGACAAGCAGGGTTGCAGTATTCACTAGTGTGTGATTTGTGCGAGGGTTCAAATTCAGAAATCACTCTAAAGTGAAGCACCAGACGATGAGGAAATTGACTATCAAATAAAAGAATTTATTCCTGAAGGAAATATCGACTAAATTAATATCGAATCGAAACTTGAAGAATAACCAGAGGAAGAGTTCACTGACCAACATTCCACGTAAAAAAAAATTAGAAAATAAAAGTAATTACCGGAGACTGCTAATATAAGTGGATAGGCCTATTGGGGAAACCAATACTTCTTACTATAAAAGCAGTACGCGCCGTGTGCTCTACTGCTACATGGTGTGGAAACGGGCATAAGAAACACAAGTATGACATAATCTGTAGAACATTTTATGGTCTTTATTTTCAGTTGCTTGAAAATATTCCCTAAAATGAACCCAAACCGAGGTATTCATAAAAAATTGTAAAAATATCACTTTTATGGTCGTTTTTTTGAAAATGGCGGCCAGACCGGGATAGACTGATGGTGCAAATTTATTATATCATTAAAGACACCAAAATAAAGATAATAAAATGTATTGCAGCTTGCCGCCATTTATTTGACTCAAAAACATCCTGTCGATTGACCTAACAGTACAATCCAATAATTGTTTATCGATTTCTCCCGGTGGAGAGGCGGTCCTTAATATAATCTAAGGTTGCTATTTGTACTTCCAGACTATTGCTCATTGAATATATACTATTTAGTTTCTCTATTCACATTTGTGTATGATATTGTGACTTATTATTTAATACTTCTATTATTTATGTATCTCAAGTTATTTTTCCACAATATTCTCCTTATGTGGGTGGCTGTATGGAAGAGCATATGGCATCGTATACCATATGCGGCCAAACTTCTTTTTTGTAGTTGTTAATACAATAAAGGCATATTATTTTTATTATTGAAATATAGTATTATTAATGAATTCGAAATGTCATTTAATATGATATTGCATCCCTTTGCCTATTTAGCTTTACGATTACTTATTTTAGTTATGCGTGTTTTCTTTCTGCGGCTTTCCTTGCTTTATATGCTTTACACATTTGGCATTTTCTATATTTTTTATATTTTATTTTAACAACATTTTAGTATTTTATTACCTAGGTAATGTTAATATTTTCTAGTAAGATCTACAGCAATAAAATTTTTGTATTGTATTCTATTCTGCGTACTACCTAATATTTAGATAAATAAAACAAATATTATCCCCTAACAGAAAATATAAATTAAGGAGTAACAGATCAAGAACATAAAAACATATCTTTGTATTTCATTCCATTATTTATTCTTTCAAAAAATTACTGAAAGCATCAGTCATTTTAACTGGACTAGTATACCATCATCAAATTCATCATCTTAATCAAAGAAATGGAGAGATGTTCTCGTCAGCAGGCTGTATAGTTTTCCAGCCAGAAGACCATCTGATGCAAAAGCAAATGTCCTGAGAATTTAGCAACGTCTTGCTTATGCAGTTCGCCACAGAACAAAATGAATGTATTCATGACGGTATGTGATAAATCTTATTTTTGCCTTAACGACTTCGTAAATAAGTAGCGAACTGCAGGATATGGATTACCGAGAATCCGGGGGCCATTCGTCAAATCAATTGCACCCACATGATGTACGCTGTATATCTTGCAGTTAAGCGGGTGCTATACGTTTCGTTTAGATTTTAAATAATTGTGATACAGTTCATTTTGTTTCTGTCATCAGTTATGCGATTTTATAATTTTTCTATATGGTTTCACACAATTGTCCTGTAAATTGTTGCCGATTAGTACTAAACTAATGTTAGGAAACATAATTCAGTTTATTTTCATTTCTATATTTTAATAAAGATTCCGTAGGAGTGTTTTTGAACTTCACATCAAGCCACGTTGAAATATTGACTGAAAGCCCATCAGATCGCAGAATGAATCAAATTCAGTATTCTAGTTACGCTCTACCTCGAGTTGCCTTCCCTAAATGGCTTGTTACTTGACTTCCGTTCAAATACGCACCATTTTATTATCTACTGTCAAGGATCAAGCACATCTCTCCTCAATTCAGTGTTAAAATTCCGATTGACATTAATTGACATAATTATGCATATGAACTTACGCAGTTAAATATTTCATTCAGCAGACATTTAACAAGTATGTTCAATGTCATTTCTAACATAGTATTTGAAGTTTGATTAAACAATTCTGGAAGGAGTACTGAAATAGGTTTTCGAAATTTAATAAAGTTGACGTCATCCAAAGTATAGAACAAAAACTTAAATCGGGCATCAGAACATCATTATATTGGTGATGTGATCGGTACCTAGCTCAGTCAAAATGCGTAGAAGTAAAAAATTATCTGAAAATTTTTATAACAGCATTTTTTTTGCACAGAAAGTTGGAAAATGTTATCTCCTTAACTTTCACCAAATAAAAAAATATTTTTAAAGAAGCTTTTTTCAAACCCATCATTTTGTTATTATACAATTTTTTTTTTATGATATAAAAGCTTGTCACGACATTTTCCTGTGTAAAGAGGATTATTAAAAAAATATTATATAATACAACAAAATGATGGGTTTGATTTACTTCAAAGTTTATTTTCTACTTTTCAGAGAATTTAAATAAAACCTTTTTTTTAATATTCTTATACTTATGTAATTTTATGTTTTACTTTTTAGTCTTTTGATATGCTGTAATCTCAGATATCGATTTTGAGACGAATCGTATCATAAACGGTAAAGTCGTCCGCCATCTTGGACTAAATTTTTGACTAGAAGTTCGTAATCTGCGACCCCGAAAACCCTCAGATATTGATTTTGATCGATTTGGATTTAAATGACAAAAGTCGTCAGCCCTATTGGCGCCGCCATTTTGAATTTCTAAATATTGACCAAGAATTCATAATTGGAGATCTTGAAAACCCCCAGATATCGATTTTATTTTTAATTATTCATTAACGGGATAACCCCTTTAAAATACAAGAATAATGAAAAAAGAATTTAAAAAAACCTAAAACTAAAAGCATAACTAACAAGTGTAATACTATAACTCATTTACAGCACATTAAAAACTTTGCAGAGTGATCAAAAAAATCTAGCTTAGTATTGGCACCATTAGCATACCGCAACATTCTGGTCATAGGCCGATGAAAGCAATAATTAGAAGAGTGGTATTTAATATGGAAAAGAGACTTATCTCTGGTGTTAGTTGATTTAACACTGAAGTTAGTTAATATTTTGAAGGAGTTCAGGACATATGATAATACCAGATAGTAATTTAAATACAAACAACAAATCATCACGGGTCTTCCTGCCACTCAAAGATTTGATATTCAAAATGTTACATACCTCGGTATTATCCAACAGGAATGGATTATTACTATTTGAATACAATTTATGTGATATACATAGCAAATCTATTCTGAACTGATTCGATTGATTGAATATGATTGTAATAAAATAGACTCCACAACACAGCAGCATACTCTAAATGTGAACGAATATATGCACGGTATAAAATTTATAAAGTTTGAGCTGAGAATTGTTTCACAATTTTAAAAATAAATCCAAGCATTTTGCTAGCCTTATCACTAATGGTAGATATGTGGTTAATGAAACATAGCTTTGTATCAAACAAAATGCCTAGATCTTTTATTTCAGTAACCAGTTTTAGAAAAATGTTATTTAAGTATAATAGAAATCTACTGAGGAGCACAACCGATTAAAGTTCACACAATAACATTTGTCATTCAATTTCATACAGTTTAGATCACATCAATTAACAAAGCTATTCAAGTCCTCCTGAAATAGCAAACAGTCAGACTGATTGCTTATTTCTAAATAAATTTTTAAATCATCCGCAAAAAGCAGAAACTTGGAATGTGTTATATAACCAGCTATATCATTAATAAATAAATTGAAAAGTAAGGGGCCACAATGGCTACCTTGAGGAACACCGGAGTTAACCTCTAAGTCGAATCGGATCATAAACGGTAAAGTAGTCCACCATATTGGCGCCGCCGTCTTGTTCTTTTCTTATATGAAAATGTTAAAGTGTATTGTCACCGCACTTATACACATGTGCAAAATTTCAAAGCTCTAGCTTAATTAGAACTAATCGAAATTTTGATTGCAAGATTTGACTTAAATAAACTAACTAACTAAGGACCGGTTTATCAATACTCACTAAAAGTACCTGTCACTTAGCTGACAATTAAGGCTAGCCGATAGTCAAAGTTCCTGCTAAAGTTCAAACCATTTTTCCACCGAAAATTTAACTGTTGGCTAGCTAGCCAAGAACTGACTGACTTTTTAGTGGGGATGGTATCACTGATTTATCAGCGATATCATTTGATTGGATTTTAATTGGCAGACATGAAAAGTTAAACATAACATTCAAGTGTTTTTAAAGTTTGGATGAAATTTGTGTCGCCCTTTGAAAATCATGGACAACAAAAAAATAAATCCTAATTTCACTTCAAGTGATAGATTACTATTATTAAAAATATCGAATACTTATAAATCGATTGTAGAATGTAAAAAAACAGATGCCACTATATTGAGGGAGAATGAAGCAACCTGGAAGAAAATAGAAAAGCAATTTAATTCTTGTACAATGGGTTACATATGTTACCTATATAGCTTTATATTATTATAACGTACCTATTATTATAATAGTAACTTGTTTCCATGTTTTACATTATCGGTTTGCATTTTTCAACCATGAAGTTATAAGCAATTAAAATATAAATACGAGGCAGTTAAAAAAGAACTTAAAAAACAACACAGCCAACATATGTCCTATGTTAAAGGAACAGGAGGTGGTCCATATGTTCCTCCACCAGGACCACCTTTAAATGAGGAAGGAAAAATGTTGGCAGAAACAATAGTGCTGAGCATCCAAGGATTAAAAAATAATAATGATTCTGATGGAATTACCGGTAAAATAATATTCTGGCTTTTAATGAGGATGAAAAATTTTAGGTACACCTGGGGTAACTTTTGAAGACATTTATGTTATAATATTGTTACGTAAGGAGTATTCATATTTTAGGAGAAAACTATAAATCAGCTTTAGTAGGTTACATATTGTTACAAATTATTTTTCCAAATTCTAAATTGATATACTTTGCAATAATATTAAACAAATATTGAGAACGAGACCTGACACTGGATTATTAAAAACAAACAATAAATACGAACTTGTACTCAATAGGTAACCTGCTAAGTAAGCAACTAGTAAAATTATAAATACGAATTTTATTAACGCGGGCGACAGTTGAATTCTTAAGACAGTCCTACTCTTAATGTGTTAAGAAGTGCGACTCCTTATCCTAACGCATTTCCCCACATCAGTGATGTTGGTAAGAGCCCCCAATTTGTTACTATTGTTGTTGTGCCTGTTTGTACTGTGACACTGTTTGTTGTTATTTTGTCAATAAATTATATTTGTTTTAAACTCGTCTTCTACTTTGACTACCCAATCTCCCTCTCTCACAAGCCAAGTGGCCGTCAGTCGCGGCTCTCCCGAAAGGGGGGTCGTGACATTTGGTGGAGGCGCCGGCTTCGGCTTTGTACAAGGGGTGATTTGGCTGTCACGGTAGGACCGAGCTTACAACATAAAATTTGTTAAAGTCAATAACCGCGTTTTGTTTTTATTTATTTTATTGTGCATAAAGTACGAGGTTTTGTTGTCAGCAAATGAATTTAATTTTCTTATTTTTCAATTTTTGTTTGTATGGGATATAATTTTTGGGGTTCTAAGATCGAGTTGTTTGCTTTCCCAGAGGATAATTAATCGAACAATTTTTTTTTATATAATATAGATTGTATATTAGTTACTTTTTATTAAAATATATAGAGTTCCTTTTAAAACTATTTTATGTCATTGCTGACAAACAAAAAAACTAATTAGGTGCATCATTAACCTAGCAGACGTTGCATAATTGTAGTGAAACAAGACCATGACCAAAATATGTTTATATTTGTTAAAATATATTGAGTTATTATGAATGGTATGTCGTTTATTAAATATTGTAATTGTTTTACATGTATACATGTGTTACATTATATGGGTAAATATAAATATTGTAGGTTGATTGATTATTGAATATTTTTATTGTGGTTTATGAAGTATACATGTATTAAACTGTTTTTTAATATAAATATATATACTTGGATATGTAAATAAATATATAATAACGTAACAATATACTGGATCATGGTCAGTAAAAAACAAATGGAGTAATTGTGGAGTGTCATATGTACAACAGGTAGAAACAATGAATTTGTATGGGAGTGATCTTGCTGATATCACATGGTGTCGGGGAATGTTGGGATAAGCACTAGATTAAAAAATTTTTAGATAGCTTTTCTTTTCTAATAGTAACGTCATTTAATTTCTATGTCATTAATTTTTCATTCTTCAATATAAACATTTAAATTGAAAATATTTTAAAAGCCATACCAACCAATATTTCTTCTTAAGTAATAGAAGACGCAGTAGTGTAAAATATATTGCGGGGAAGTAAACGAAAAATCTTTATTTTCCAATCTTTTCATTATTCTTACTAATTTTCCAGGGTGGAAAGAATTCTCTAGTTTCCAATATAAAATTAAATAATTTTTTGAACCTATGAGTAATTTACACCAACAGTAAGGCAATGGCCAATGTCGCATACGTTGTTTGTTAAATTGCTCTGTGGACAAAAATATTATGGGAATGACATTAGATAATAGTAAAATTAAAAAGTTAGGAAGGCAGAATTAACTCTTTGAAAAAAGACACAGAGAAGAGCCACAGTACCAAACTAGGTGTTAAAGAATTTGTTTTTTGTATGTGCATAGGGAATAACTAACGTCTCAAGAATTATGTATAAAAGTGTACAATGTTGATTATTATGAGGTTTTTGCATGAAGAAATGCAAGTATATGAGTTTTTTGCGTATAGAAACGCAAGTGTTTTATGGAGTTTATGATGATGAATAATATGAGGTTTATTATGGTGAATATTATGAGGTATATTGATTTTGTGACGTTTGTTGCACAACGTGACAGATGAGGAAGACGTGGAAGATGGTTTCACGGTGAAACTGAACGTCAGCCCCATCAATTAAAGTTTTTTGTACAAAAGTACATAAGTGAGACGGGTTTTATTGATTTTCTTTATATGCAGTAGGTTCAATTTTAACACGGAGGGTACAAATTTGAGTAGAAAGTTGTTTATACAGGAAATAGTCCTAGAAAAGTCAAATTTCATGCCAAAAGATAGAACTAACTTTAAATATATTCGGAAGCAGGAACACATTTTGGATAATTTGTTAACTTAAACTCAAGAAGAAAAATATTTTGATGAATTTAGTAGAACTTCCCCCATTTTTCATTTATATTTACTTGTCTCTGGTGAAATAATAAAAAAAAAGTCGACACCGACTAGAGTCAATCTCAAGCATTATTACTAAATACTGAACTTCACGCTGCACTAAACGTATCTGCAGAATTAACTAATAATGAAAGTGAATTTAATTATGAAAATAACCAAGACAAGGAAAATTCGCCTCCACAGGAACAGAATATATATCACAATTATAATATGCCCGATACAGGAAATAAGATTACAATCAAACAAAAATCTGGTAAGTCTATTTTCAGTTCTCGAATAAAAAAGGATGATTTTTGCTGTTCGATGTTGGTGAATCAAAAGGTTTGATTTCACCAACACCGAATATGTTCATAAAAAAAAACAAATTGACTATCTCTATTAGTTTACATAATACATATTATATAAAATGGAATGTCTATTTTCTATATGTTCGCTTATTACTCACAAACTACCGATTTTATTTTCCTAGGATTTTCTGCTACACATGCTACATTATCTAGTTTGTTTTTTATTAAAATTGGTTTGATAGTTTCAATGGTATAGCAATGTGAATATGGATACAGGGTGTGATATCTATTTAAATACTTGGTTAATTTTGCAATTATTTAAAATTCTCAAAAAAAATTCGTAGTATTCGTAGTATTTCTTCAGCTGAAGCTAAATTTGAGATTGTAGCTGAAAAAAAAAGAATTAATAGAGATATAAAAAACCATTGCTAAAGAAAAAGTGGCGCAGAATCGACGGGAACATGAAAGAAAAATGACATTGCTGTGACTTCAAGAGGAGGAACAAAAACTCAAAATAGAAATTCTAAAATGAGAATTGCTTCGAACCGAAAAGTGATTATTGAATGCGCTGTATATGTTAATATTAATAAAGTTTTATGCTAATATCTTGCATTCACAAAATATATGTTCCGCAGCCTAAATTGCAGCATCGCAGTGTCCGCATTTATTATTTACTGTCTTGCCCATATGCATGAGATTGTATCTCAATGGGCAGTGACCTGCTAGAGGACCTGTAGTGAGCCTTAATGCGGATTTTCCGAGTTCGAGAAGCCTTGTAGCATTATTTGCCGAATAAGTTATAAACTTTTTCGCTAGTTTTTGGCCTGGAGTTTTCCTTCAGTATCACTTCATCTGTTTCTCTTCCCATTTTTGGATCTCCTTCGTTACGTGCTCCTTAGATAAGCAACAAAACTGTTTGGGTTCAAATAATGGTGCTTTGCAAGGCTATCAGCTAATTCGTTTACTTCTACTCTCTGATATCCTAGCACCCACATCAAAGTAAGCTAGTTACTATTAGCCAGTTGCTTAGAAAATTGTTTGCAGTCCCAGGTAATTTTAGACTAGAAGGTATAGGCCTTTAGAACCTTTACTGTTGCATGGCTATTTGAAAGCATATAGATCTTTGTTTTTCGAATGTGTTTTTTAGGCATTCCTGTTCACAAAGATCTATAGGGTAAATTTCTGCCTATAAGATGATTGGGGTTTTGCCAAGGGCTTTAGATAGCCTGCATTTAGACTCCACTACACCTACAGCTACTCCTTCAGCCATCTTAGCATCTGTGTAGCAGATCAGTGACCCTTTCTCCAATCGCAGTCCTTCGGCTCTGCTTATATGACGGCAGTAAAAATCATCCTTGATTAGCATTGAGTCAGTAGGTTTGGTCATGGACTCAAAATGGATAAGCTCACAAATCTTTAAGTGACCAACCAGATCGCCTCCAGTCCCTAATGCAGGTCGAGCATTGCGTCCATAGCTGTTTGGGAGAGGAGAACATTGCTCCTGTATTCCCTATGCAGGCAAGGTGTTGCAGATTCTGCAGCTCTCCTTGCGTTAAATTTTCTTCTGGTTTTGGGCACTATACGCATGTTACGCAGGTCACCATAAATCTGACAACCGAAAAGTAGGACCAATATGTAATTCAGGCTTCAGACCCTAAGTCTTACCAAACACCCTACGGCACGTTCAAGTAGCCGCTGTTGCTTTTGTAAGTGTACTTTCCAAATGTAAGTTCCAGTTAAATTTTTGATCTAGGATTACTCTTCACTGCAAAGGTTCAGCATTATTCAATTCAGCGTAGGGGCTCTCAAATTTATTTTTATCTTTTTTGGCGAATGATACAATCACTGTTTTGCTTGGATTGTAACTAAGTCTCTCTGTCGAACACCATTTCAATATTATATTTCAGGTATTTTGCATAAGGTTTCATAACCTTGCTTAATAGAGAACTTATATTGTTCAAAATTCTATGTGAATTCCAATCAAATTAAATTAAATTTATTAACAAGCATGTCTCATGTAGTAAATTTTTAATCCTTTGGTATGCATACATCCAGGTTTTTGTGGATTTTTGTTTTTTACAGATAGAATGTGTTACAGAACCAACGCCGATTTTTCGCTGCAGTGTAGCCTCAATAAAGAAAACGTAATCGCTTGTTAATTTTTTCACTCTTCCCCTCTCTGTTACGTAAAGTTTTGTGTATACTATTACATTATTTTGGCTATAGTTTTGACATATATACATATTTAGTTCATTTTTGTCATATATACTCACTCTGTAAACAGGATTCTGTAATCACTTGAATGGTTGCAATGTAAACAAAACAAAATATAGGTCTTATACATGCTCTTGTGGGTTTCTTCTAAATATTTAGGAAGGAATGTTTAGTTTTATAATAATTACATTATTATTATTATTATTATTAGCCGTTACTCGAGTCCGAGTATAGAAATGTTACAGTCGATAAATTGCGTACAATAAAAAACAAGTAAAATGTGTAGTCTATTGTAATTCCCATTCATCTACGGTGCACACGACTATGGCTATAGAGGCCAATTCGGGAGAGCACATGTCGACCGCAATCAGGACAAACATAGACCTGGTTAGGTCTTGGATTCGGCCTTCTTGCAGCAACATTTCCTTGATAGCTGGCCACAACCCCTCGCCATTCGGTTCTGTCCGCTGCAAGTTGTTCCCATTGCTCGTCTGCAATACCGCAGGATTTTAAACTTTCATGGAGAGCGTCTTTGAACCTCTTTCGTTGACCGCCACGCTTTCTTCTACCGCTTAGCAATTCACCATAAAGTGTACATTTAGGAAGGCGGTTATCATGCATACGATGAACGTGACCTGCCCATCTTAGGCGTGCTCTTGAAATAAGCACCTCAATTGGAAGGCTGTTTGCTCTCCTGAGTACTTCCACGTTTGATATGTGATGGAACCAACGGATTTTCATCATACTTCTGAGGTGTCTTTGCTGAAAACGTTCCAATTCTTTCACATGACGACGGTAAGTGACCCAGCTTTCACATCCATATAGCAGTGTTGGAATGACAACTGCTCTGTAGACAGCCATTTTCGTTGACAAAGCAAGGTCGTGGTTGTCAAATACTCTCTCTCTAAGTCCCCAGAATGCTCTAGATGCAGCGTTAATTCTATTGCGAATCTCGCTGTCCATGTTTGCTTTGTCATTAACAACGTTGCCTAAGTAATTGAACTGATCCACCACTTCAAGAGAATTTCCGTTAAGTGTAATGTCTATTTGGTTCACTTGATGAGGAGTTGACATAATCTTAGTCTTTCCAATGTTGATTTTAAGTCCCAAAGAATCATAGCTTTGGGCATACACATCTAAAAGTTCTTGAAGCTCTTCCGGCGTAGAGGCTAAAAGTGCACAGTCATCCGCATACTGGAGATCACAAATGAATCGTGTGCGTGTCTTCGTGAAAGCTCTAAAGCGCCCTATGTTAAAGAGACCGCCATCAAAACGGTATCTGAGACCTATTCCTCTGACTGTCAGTTTGTTGTCAACAATAATTGTTAGAGCAGTGGTAAACAAATTAAAGAGTAGGGGTGCCAGGACACATCCCTGCCTAACTCCAGTGAGAGTTTGGAAAGGTTCGGTTGCCTCATTATTATACATAACCTGGGCGTTGTTGTTTGTATGTAGACTGCGACATACTTCCACAAATTTTCTAGGGATACCTAAGCGGAACATAATTTTCCAGAGCACTTCCCTGTCCACCGAGTCAAACGCCTTGGTTAAATCAATGAAGGCCATGTGAATTTCTCCTTGATGTTCGAGTGCTTTTTCTTGAAGCTGTTTAAGTGTGAAGATTAAATCCGATGTGCCTCGGTTTGGTCTAAAGCCACTCTGTGTTTCAGGAAGTAACTTTTCCATAACAGGTGTTAGCCTATTTGCCATCGCTTTAGTGAGTATCTTCCCTCCAACAGCCAGGAGAGCTATACCCCTGTAATTTCCACAGTCCGCAGCGCTCCCTTTGTTTTTGAAGAGGTTGATTAAAAGTGTATCACGAAACTCCTGCGGAGCTTGACCACTTTCCCACACGATATCAAACAGTTTTTTGAGGTAGGGTATGAGCTCTGACGACACAGCTTTAAAGATCTCAGCTGGGAGTGAGTCGGCGCCGGGAGATTTGTTATTTTTTAGCTGCCCAATCGCGGTTAAGATCTCTTCCGTTGTTAGTGGTTTATCTAAGTCTTCGAAGGTGTCATATTGAGGGATAAGATTTATAATATCGTGATCGGCTTGACTTTGCTGGTTAAGAATGCTAGAGTAGTGTTCTTTCCATCGGGCTCTTATTTCCTGGTCTTCTTTGAGGAGATTTCCATTTAAATCTTTAATAGGGCACATATTTTTCCTACTGGGGCCGTACACTGCTTTTACTCCTTGAAAGAAATTCCTGTAGTCGTGTGAATCGGCGTACCTTTGAATTTCTCTGGCCTTGCTTGCCCACCACTCGTTCTTTATTCTTCTGATTTCGCGTTGCGTTTCATACTTAGATTGGGTAAAGGCTTCTGCTTTTGATGAGTCGTTGGGGTGGTTGATAGCGTTTTGGAAGGCAGTATGTTTGCGGTCAAGAAGTTCTTGTATAAAAGCTTCATTATCATTGAACCAGTCCTCCTGTTTTTTACTTGCTGCAGTGCCAAGAATTTCCTCACTCGCACTTTTTAAACTGTCTTTAATTTGTGTCCAGGTAGCAGCGACAGAATTGGTTTCTTCTAGTGCACTCAAATTCTCTTGAACTTTTTGCTTTAGCTGTTCGACGGTTTGTTGGTCACGCAATTTACTAATACAGAGACGGAGTCTGCGTTTTACTTGAGTTCTTCGGTGTTTGGGTCTCATAACAATTTTCATTTTTGAGACAACAGGACGATGATCGGTCCAACATTCGCTATCAATGCGCGCCTTTGTAATTTGGACGTCCTTGAGATGCTTCCTACGTACGATAACATAGTCCAGTAGATGCCAGTGACCTGATCTGGGGTGACGCCAGGTGCCTTTAAATTTATCCTTTTGTCGGAAAATGGTGTTTGTTATAACTAGATCATGTTCGGCGCATTTAGTTAGGAGTAGTTGACCGTTAGCATTCATGTTGCCCAAACCGTTCTTGCCTATGATGCCTGGCCAGGTGTCTGCATCTCTCCCTACTCTAGCGTTAAAATCGCCAAAATAAAAATACAAAATAATTACATTAATCCACTACTAGTACAACACAAGAAATACTAATAATGAGAACTGTTCTCATAACATTTTTTATTAAAGTAAAGTATTTAAGATTTAGTTTGGCAATACAGTAAACATGTGGTACATAGGACACATTATTTTAATGTCATTATAAATTCGAACAGATAAATGAAATAAAAGTTTCATTACAAATCCCAGAGAAGAATCGCATTATTAAGGTGAATCCATTACGTTTAAAAGAAAAGAAATGTGAAAAACAATTTTGAAGGGAATAAAATTATCGTACTGCAGGAGTATAATAAAAATAAAGTATAATGCCTGGACAAATGTGTATGTTAACCTCTGGATAAATTCCAAATGCCAACAAAATGCGTTCTAGTAAAAGAGCTTCCCCTAGATCAGCCTTTGCTCGCAATGGGGAACAATAGAATGTCGTCATTTGCCAAGAAAGTTATCTTGTCAGGTAGGGTTAAAACTATAGTTCGGTACGAACACAGCGGAATATAATTTATAAGAAAAAATAGTTCTTAATACTAATATTTAATTAACCGTCCTAATAAATTTAAAAGTAATTTTGACTTTTTCACTTGCTTTTGTAAATAGGTATATTAATATAACTCATCATATAAAGGCCCAAGTATAAATTTTTCCTTTTGATTTAAGTAATTAAAAAAAAACTAAAATTTTCAAAAATAAGTTAAATTAGACTTAAATTATCTACATCATAACGAAAATTATTCAATTTTTAATTTCTCACCTACATATGGTGAAAGTATTAGTGTCTCTCGTCGTGAAAAAATCCAACATATATCCAATTCAGCATGCCGTCTGTATGTCTGTCAGTATGTCTGTGTATGATACGTTTCCTCGAAAACGGCTCAAAGTGGAATTCTGAAGTTCTGGATATAAGACCTGTGGGGTCCAAGGAAGAACGCTATTGAATATTGGTGAAATCGGTGCACCAGAGACGGCTCTAGGCAGAGACAAAAAGTAATTCTTCATCAAATCTAAAAATATTTGAAACAAAAATTGTTTAGGATGAAAAATTTACTGAAATAGCCCATTGTAAATTTCTCTTCGAGGCTCACGGATGACTCCAGGGAGGACCGAAAAACAGTGTATCATGGAATCAAAAATTCTTTACAATCGAAAATTGTTTCTTAACTTGTCACAAAATTAGCAGGGTCAGCTACAGGGAGGGCCTTAAAACAAGTAATTGTTTAATCAAAGAAATATTTAAAACAAAAATTGTTTTAAGTGGAAAATTGCAACAAAAAGGCTGTCATGTAAGAAAATTTCTTAAAAAATAAAAATTGTGCAGAATGAACAGTTGTATCAAACTCTAGCCAGAGTGGTAGAAACGGCTCAAGGTAGAACCTAAATACAAGTTTTCGTCGATCAAAAATTTATATAATAAAAATTTTCAGTTATTTAAGAGGGCTTAAAATTTCTTTGTCGAATTCCCTCAAAAAAATTACTTCGAAAATATTTCAAGCAGATTTTTTTTAATTTGTGGAACTGTATAGAAAACATCTTTTGCAAATTTCTCATGAGATTAGACGCTGTAAAGGAAAATTAGCTTAATTTTACTTCATTCAAACAGGTGTAGGACGTTAAAAATATATTCAGAATACAGAATGATGATAAAGTATCATCGAGGTGCACCTACCCGAAACCTATTTTTTAGTAGGTTCTGAAGTTGTCACTATTAACTATTATTATAAAATCTACACCATGAGCCGATATAATAACCTATTCTGAAGCCAAGGCCTTTAATAAAAATGCATATTGATCTAAAATTAAACATACGTTCGTTTTAAGTAGTTAGTAAAAATCTGTTAGGTATCGCTTTTATTTAATAAACAATTAATATACACAATAGCCAGCCCCAGCGTTGACATTCAATTATTTATTTAACTCTATAAACGGCAATAACAATATAAGCATTTTCTTTCCTGTATATATGTGTAAGTTGCCGGTACGGTAACTCAGGCTAGAGCGAGTTATGTGGCAAATTCGCTTTGGTCAGACTCTGCTGTGTTCTGGGTTCAATCTCCCGTACAGGAAGTGTAGATGGGTAATGGATATGGTCTGCATTATTTCAAACGTGTAACCGCCTTCCGGGCAGCCTTTGGCATTAGATTGAGGGGTTGTCTACTATATGGGACGAAATTTGTCAATTTGGATGAAATAATTCAGAGTGGGCTGAAATTATTTGGTTGACTTTAGGCAATAATGAATGAGACTAAAGGTTTTTTGAAGAGAATTAAATTATCTGTAAAATGAGCTCCAAGTGACCTTCATACAATGAATGGTTCACGAGTTACAGCTGTTTAAAGCTATAGCTATAAAAATTTTTTTTTAAACAAATTAAGATTTTCCTGCAAGAAATAGCAATTTTTTTTAAAATCGGTATTTACCTATTTTTATTAGTTTATATACATATAAATATAATGCAATAGCATAAGTAATTCGCAAGATATATTTTATTTTAAAAAAGGTTCTTGAAAACTATTTATGTTCAGAAAAATTGGAACAATATTTGTTTTGTTGTTGTTTTTGTATATATCATCGTTTCTTTTGACTTTACGACAAAATTTCATAAGACCTAAATGAAAAAATCAATTATTCAAGAAAAATAATATTAAATATGTATATCAATCTTGAAGTATTATTCTTCTGCTACGAATACAATTAGCAGCGTACCTAGATACCAAAGGGATCTTTCTTAATATAAAAATAATAACAATAAATAACTAACTAGTAATAGTAGATACGCCACAGTGTATACATAATATGACAGATTTACATAACGGCAGATTACTGTTTCTGTTGATTCACCAGCTGTGAAACCATGCTGAAAAGCTGTAAAACATAATTCTATTGGAAAAAGTAAAAACAGCACCACAGTCTATAGTACAATCTGAGAGGCTTCTTGGATCTAACTTATAATGGAAAATTATTTCCTGGCTAGCGAGACTGGAACCTACTTTGCTAGGTACACTCAGAGTTCAGACTAGGCACGCTAATCGTATCCTTAGATAGAAGAGTTGTACAATATTACGTGACAAAATTTTTAGTTCAAATGTGCTTCTAGAGGGCAGAATATTAAAACATAATATTTTAGTCGCAAACTTCTCTATAAAATCCTTATTTTACTATAAGGAACGTAACCAGACTGCAACCAACAGCTACTCTACGGGTTATATGCCCCGCCGAGCGCTGAATTACAAGTTAGAAGCCTGGCGCGTTAAGTGTAATAATTGCATATTCCAACAGAACGCTTTGATTGCAACAAACACAAGCCTAAAGACTGATCCTACTTAAAAGGAGCTCTCGTGCCAGTCGTCTCACACCACTTGCAGACTGCAGTTTCGAGTTGTTGGCTCTAGTCAGTGCAAGGTAGGCATGTGACGACCGACACGAGGATCCCTTGACTATTTGGTACATCTCAGTATCCTTAGGGTAGCGACATGCAAAACAATCAGCAGGGGCCATCTAGCAGTCCAGTGTCTATTGTAATCGAAAAATAAATAACCTGACTAGGCTTAGCATAGTTCAAATGTGCTTCTAGAGGGCAGAATATTAAAACATGATATTTTAGTCACAAACTCCTCTGTGAAATCTTTACTTTACTATAAGGAACGTAACCAGACTGCAACCAACAGCTACTCTCCAGGCTATATGCCAGGCTTGTAACTTGTATACTTATGTTTTAATATTCTGCCCTTTAGAAACATATTTGAACTATGCCAAGCCCAATCAGGCCATTTATTTTTCTATTGCAGGAGACACTGGACCGCTAGATGGCGCCTACTGACTGTTTAGCATGTCGCTATCCTAAGGATACCGAGATGTATCAAAGGAATCCTTGTGTCGGTCGTCAAATGCCTACCTTGTACTGACGAGACCCAACAGCTCGAAACTGGAATCTGCAAGTGGTGTGGGGCGACTGGCACGAGAACTCCTTTTAAGTAGGATCAGTTTTTCGGCTAGTGTCTGTTGCAATCGAAGCATTAGCATTCTGTTGGTAATATGCAATTATTACACTTAACGCGCCAGGCTTGTAACTTGTAATTCAGCGCTCGGCGAGGCATATAGCCTGGAGAGTAACTGTTGGTTGCAATCTGGTTACGTTCCTTATAGTAAAATTAGGATTTTATAGAGGAGTTTGCGACTAAAATATTGTTTTAAAATGTTTAGTCGTTATTAAAATTAAATAAAGACAGAAAACACTTTTGTAGTTTATTTTATTTCAGGGCTAGCGTAATAGCCAATTGCAGTACAATTGTTCTCTAAACTCAAGTAACTTATTTATTTATGGTATTCATCCAAGAGCATCCCGATAAAATTTTTATCGTATCTATCTGAGACCTCAAAAGCTAAATAAAATTTATAAGTTCCAGTGAATGGACGACAGTATCGTAGTCAGTGGAGCACGTCATCAAGGCACATAAACTAGCACGTAGTGAACTGCAAGAAAGCCTTGAACTTGTAGGAGTCGGTCGGGGACCTCTTAGCTGCAGATCCGTATATTTTCTATTCGCAGTGATGTCATGTTATATAAGTTAGTAGCACTTTTATGTAAATATTTCGATTACAAGTCATGCCACTTAATTTAATAAAAAAGGCAATTTTGATAATTGGTTTACTTTTGGTTTTCTTGATTATGTCATACGTTAACATTTACGTATAATTAATCAAATATTTATAATTATGTTTTAATGAAGGAGTTCTAGATAAAACCATTTAAATTACTTTTTTACCAGGAAAGTTACTACGATATGCGCAGTATAGTTTTATAATTGATATACTACAGGGTGCAGAGAATAACAGCATGATCGTTGGTAGTGTTACGTTTGAATTTGTCATGACAAATATAAGAATTGAATTTTGAATTTCTTTTGTAGATAAAGAGAAAGTCCACTTATCAGTAGCATTTCAGTTAATAATTCTTATTTAGTCGAGTATGTTTAGTCATTAACATTACTTGTAATTTTAATAATCACATAGTTCAATAGTTCAATACCAATATATAAAAAGGATACAATTGTCATTTTAATTCACACATTAAATATAGCTTGCATTGTTTGTTTTATTATTTGTATTTCGTATCCACTTTTCATTATTAATCAAAATCTTACGTATTTTTCTTTATGTTGTATTTATATTAGGTTCGTTCTATTGTGAATGTACCACAGGATATACGTTGACAACAGATAAACATAATTATGTCTACAATCTCTACAATAAGATGTCGGCGACTGTCAGAGGTAAGTATATTTTTATAATAGACTGTTCAAATTGAATTATTAGAAGGAAACAATTTTTTGAAATTTTGTTCTGTTCTATAAAAATATAAAATATAGGAATTATATTCCAACCTATCTGCAAGTGCCTTGTTTTTTATTTATTTTTTTACCTATTTCAATACAGATTAAACAAGCAAACGCCCAGTTACAGGATAGAGTAGAACAAGAGAGAAAGAGAGTATACAATAATATACGTAAAAAGAGTATAAAGTAATATACAATTACAAATATACATAGGTATACGTAAACAAATATAAGTGAATATAAAATATATAACCATTTACACTATATAGGTACAGTACAAATTTTAAAAATTATAAACTAGAAAAATTAAAACAGAGTTCAGCTGTTTAAGAAAGTTCTCTTAATTTGATATATGCTGTAATGGAATATATCAATACTGTCCTCGAGGCAACTGTAGTTTGTAATCATTTGATAGATTGACGAAGCAATGAATATATTAGTTCGAGGAATAGGGATGTTAAACATATTATTATGACGTGAAGACACTCAGGGTCACGATACATGATTAGATTCGGCAGGGCTGTACAGTCCAGCTTATTATTGACTAGTTTATAAAGAAATACAACTAGTCAGTTGTGCATACACCTTCTAGTCCCAAGCTAGTCAGATTAAATCGACTTAATAATGTTTCCTGAGAAATACCTCTGGGTGGATATTCACCATCCAGGGTATATACCACTGACTTTAAGAAACATCTCTGAACTGTGTCTAAGGATGCCATGTGTATATTACACATAGGATTCCAAATTATTGATGCATACTCCAAGCGAGATCTTACAAGAGACACATACAGTACACGAAGTGTATGCATATCAGTAAAGCCTTTAAGTTTACCTACATATAACAAAACCTAGTCTTTTAAACGCAGCTAACGTGGTGGCCTCAATATGATTAGTAAAGGTTAGTCTTTTGTCAAAAATGACCTCAAGATTCTTGATAGTATCGGGTCGCTGCAAAAGCGAATCACCCAAGTTATATTCAAAAATTTCAGGACTAGATTTTCTGCAGAATGTCATTACATTACGTTTAGAGACGTTTAGATCTTGAAGACACTCGCAGTCTGCTAAAGATGATATTCGGTGTACAATTTCAAGTCATCCGCAGACATCAAGCAATGTACATCCAAGTCAGATGGTATGTCATTTATAAAAATATTAAAGAATGGTGGCCCAAGTATCGAACCCTGCGGAACCCCGGATCTTTGATGGAAATTAACAGACTATATATATATATATATATATATATATACAATTAGCCTATAATTTTCAAGGAAGGTCCAACCAATACTCACTAAGTCATTATATAATTGTACAAGACTGACTTTGCGAAAGTTGAAATCTGAATTTATTGAAGCGGAAAAGTTTTCTTGGGGATTTTATCGATGTCTAACTCAACCTGTAGTGCAGGATGATGAGAGTCTTCCGGCAAAATTATAAAATAAATATAAATTGTATAAATAAGGACTCAACAAATTATACCAAAACAGTTATTCCCACTTACGAGCGCTGAATTATATGGCAAAATTTTCGTATTTTGTCTAAACACAGTTAGCACTAAATACAATGAGCTTGAATGCTATGAGGAAGATGCGAGGCCTCCTTCATCTCAGGATGTCTCTAACTGCAGACCGGTTTCGACCTAGTTCTGGGTCTCGTCTGTGCAGTGCAAGTGATACCTTCAATGCCCGGAGTTCGCATCTCACAGACACTGTTAAGTTTATAATTAATATATAATAAATTTTATAGCAGAAATGTTATAAAAATATAAAATATAGGAATTATAATATCCCAACCTAATCTGCAAGTGCCTCATATAAATAAGCACTCAACAAATTAAACCAAAACAGCTCTTCCCCTTATAAATACTTCTAGTATTTTAAAAATTAAATTTTTAATTTTTCCTTTTCCATATTAAACGAGTAGTATTTGAATAGTTCAATGTAGGTTGAATAGTTTGTTAGTTATCATTATTTTTTTAATCGAACAGACCCTAATAGCGTTCAGGTTAAGAATCGAACAGACCTTTAGTATCGCTCTGTTAGTGCTTGCGCTTGGTTTTGAAATAAGTCTCATGTTGCATTCGTTGGTAACTTCCTTCTCCTTCATTGTTGGCTGCTTGAGCATATAGACGTACCTAAAAATTTTCTTGTACGTTGCGCTGGCAGAAGAATGATTTAATCCAAATTAATCTTGGGAATGGTGTATCATCACCGTACAATTTGTAGTTTTTGGGATTGGTTCTTCATCGTAAATAGGATATTGGAAATATCGTCAGCTCTTGCTGGATTGTGTACTCGTGACGGAAATTCTTTTTTGTACATTTTAACGTTACCTCCTAAAGGATAGTTTTGAACCTATATGTTCATGCTACTTATATATATTTGCATAAAACAAATACTATAGTTTTATTGTTCTGAGATCTCTTCTATTCTGAATAAAATGTTAACTAGATAACGATTTATTATTTCTGTTATAATTTGAATCACTTAGTAAATTCTCTATTTAATGGTAACTCTTAATAATTTGTTATTTTTTTTTTAACCTAGATCAACCACTGATAGGCCCAGTTCACTTGTAGAACTCGGGAATAAAAAAACTGAGAGTAGGAGGATTATTAGCCGAGGTAGTAAGGTGATCAGAGTGTTATCGGGAACTGAGGTTACCTTTTAACTATTTACAACCAAAACAGTAACAATTTGCTACCCAACATGGCAGCAAAAAATATGAAGATTTAGCGAAATATACTTAAGTAAAATAGCCCCAGTTTTTTTTATACATTTATTTAACGTCGGCCAATTTCCGCTGCTGAGGCCTAACACCGACGCCTGTAGACGAGCTACCCCCAACCAGGAATTTTACCGAACCTCTTCCCTTAAGAAAAGTAGGGATCTTTTACTTGCCTAACATTTAATAAAAAAGGGACCGACGGCTCTACATCCCCTCCGAAGGATGGTATATCCCCTATACAACCCTCGCCTAAGGTTGTATAGCTTCCGCGTATACACTGATATACAAGCCGCTGGAAGATGTGTGAGGCGAGGACGCGGTCGTTGCTTTACATCACATATCGAAGTATGTACATAGTAAAGACGCATCTACGCTCGCCCCATGGCCCCAGTTAAGAAGATACAAAGTTATTTTAAATGATTATTTTGATGTACCTAACCTGAAACTACTTGACGAACTATGCGCAGAACCCGTAGACAGGTTCTTTATAGTGAAAAACCATAATTGCATATTATTTTTGACGTCAACTACACAGGATAAGATAAGATATATATTTTTGTATTCGTTCTTAATAGTTTATACAAAATATAGCATACAATGTACATACTTTAGTAAACTAGTCATTATACACAACACTCAACATAAAATTAATAAAATAGGTACACCGGTGAGTACAGTCAAAATGAAGGAACTCATCTATGCTATAAAATGTTTTATCATAAAAATTAAAATATCTTATCTCTAAATGACATGTTGCTGTCAGTATTGATACATTGATTAATTTTATTGAAACATTTGACTCCAATATAGCCCAATAAAGTTTTACTCGGTTTATAGGGGTCGCAAAATAAAAAATTTCGAACAGGACGATTTTTTCAGGGTTGCTTGGGAACTACCACCTGAGTATCCAACCAAATGATCACATTCAAATTCCTGATACGATTTGCATAGGTGTGGTTTCCTATAAACATTTTTTTAGAGCAAAATGAACTTAATAAAAGTTGTAGGGGATCAAATTCTGAACAACTTTTCCTTATAATTTTTTTTCGTATAATAATAATAATAATATTTATTTGGACAAATACATTTGGGGTGGTCTTGTAAACATGTTTCTACAAAAAAATTATAAAGAAAAGTTGTTCAGAATTTGATCCTCTACAACTTTTATTAAGGTCATTTTGCTATAAAAAATGTTTAGGAAACCACCCCTATAGCGCAAATCGTACCAGGAGTTCAAGTGTGATCTTTTGGTTGGATACTCGGGAGGTAGTCCCCAAGCAACCCTGAAAAAAATCATCCTGTTTGGGATTTTTAAAAACGACATCTTTGCAGATTATCTTTGTTTCTCGTGCGATATACGTGAATATCACTATTTCTAACTAATTGAGATTCATTCCTTTAATGTACGTTATATATAGATTATATGTAGATATATAAACTAGGCAAGGTAAGGATTTGCAAATCGTTAAATAGTGGTTTACAACTGGTAAGGGGTGGATCTTAAAATCCTGTTTCGAAGTTGAAATGCTCTATTAAAATATGATGAATTTCCCCAAAAAATGAGTCCATATTGTAGTTGACACTGACACTGAACCAATCCATATTAGAGAGTTTTTAGAATGTTTACGGATACAGCATCTCTTAGATTTCTTATGATATAGCAAACAGTGCTCAATTTTGAACAAACCATATTTATTGCGCTTCCCACGTAAGCTTCCGATTCAAGGTAACACCTAAGAACCTATTAGTTGTTATACTCGGAATGGATTTATTTACAATTTTCACATACAGATCATAGTTAATCTTCGGCAAAAAACGCATATAGCATGCTTTATTTATATCTAAATTTAGTCTGGTGTTCCTACAGTAATGACTCAATTCCTGTGATGCATTGTTACTATTTATGACAATCTGTTCAATAGAGTTATGGGACATTAGCATATTCGTGTCATATGCATAAAGAAGAAGTTAATTTGAAGTGATACATATGTTGGATATGTCGTTAATAAAAATTACAAAAAACGGAGGTCCCAGAATGAGCCTCGAGGCACTCTCAAGGTTATGTTTCTTGTTTCGGATTGAGCCCGTCTATAACGGTGCAGTATAACTGTCTTCAGCGGTTAATGCGTGGACCTCTGACGTCGAAAGAGGACAACCGCTAGATATGATTTCTTTGGACCCCTCATGTGCGTTCGATAAAATGCCCATAATTAGACTACTGTATAAAATTCATAATTTCTGAGTGTGCGAAAAACTTTTAACATAGATAGAGTCATCACTGTGTAATTGTAAATTCTCTGTGAGAGTAGGAAAGCGCAAAGTTTTAAGTGTTGTATACCTTAACGTGTTAAAAAGGAAGTTAAAAATGCAATCACATAATTTATATAATTAGGAAATAGTTTCTTATTACTGATTCGTTTCTCAAAATCTACAACTGACATAGGTATTCGTCTACATCTTAAGCTTGCGTGGCGAGTATTTGTAAAGTGGATGTTATAATAGTTCAAATAGATAATAATATTTGTAATGTGTGTCGACAACATCTGTTTTGTTTTAAATGCCTGTTAATTTAAGTTTTTAGGATATTAATTGATTATTACAATCTAATCTCAACAAGCATTGCTTATCTTGTAATAATAACAATAATAATAAATTTCAGGTAGTCCAAAGAAATCTGTGTAATCTTACCAAAAACGAAACCGGATGTACATAATTTTGGATGGAATTTACACCTCTGGTAGTACAATAAACTCTTATCTCACAGTTCAGAGACGCTAGTCGACAATACAGACCCGACAGAAAAAAATATTCTAATGTTTTGTTGGATGAAATAAGCAAGAAGCCAAAAATTTATTTTGGGCTTTCCATGTGACAAAGTTTTATATATATGATCTATTTACTATTCTATTATCATGCAAAATGTTAGTGAAATGAAAAATCTTCGTTCGCAAAGTGAAACAGTAATAAATATCCATTTATAATAAGCTTCTTTGCGACGTGATATAAAAAACGGAGTATGATTATAATTAAATTTTAATGCAAATGACTATCCAGTCAAAGTCAAATAAAATAAGAGGAATTTCAAAATGACTTCTTTAGTTTGTCTGTTGTTCTACTGCTTAATATATTCCTTCCATTTGTATGTACTCGAAGTGCATTTGTTCGTTAAATAGTGAAGTGTACTAGAAGGCAGTCGTGCAGCTCTGCAAATTTGCCAGACAAAGAGCAAAACTAGAGTAATAGCACAAATTGTACTTCCTCAATTTAAGACGTCTCTTGTATTACAAAGTTTGGGCTCCAGATACTTAATAAAATGTCATTAACGCGAATATATATTGAGTTCGTTTGAGACTAAAACAGCTAGGTAGTGTTATCATTGTTAAGGTAGATGTAGCAACTTAGATACGCTGCCTTCATTTCTATAAAGCTATTCCTAACTACCTTTTATCTCAATAACGTAACGAAAGGGGATAAAGTAAAGACGTATTTATTTTTTATTCAACGTAATAGGTAATTTCAGCAGGTGTAATTGTATGCTTTCACAAGCGAGTTAACAAGGATAAACACATAACAACTACTCCCTTATTGGATATTTGTTACAGTTAGGAAGAAATATGCACTAGGTATTTAATATAGAACAATGATTGAAAGTTGCTGTCGGGCATCACCAATTGCAAATTTCTGTTTGAATAGTAGTTTAAGGTGAGCGTATGTGCGTCTTTACTATGCACATATTTCGATGTATGCGTATGCGATGTAAAGCAACATTAGGCGCCGTTAATACTTAGTTGGGTGACCGTTTCAAGTGTTATAATATATTTCATATATGGGAGACAGAAGAAATTGCAAAAGTCTCAAAATTTGCTAAAAAATTAACTCTTTCACATCACATAGTCGCACTATAATAAAAAAGTCGTTAAGACACTTAATTTCATGAAAACCTACAAATTTTTTTACGAAGAAATCTGGAAAAATTCACAAACCAACGGTAATTCTCAAATAACCCAAATTCATCAACGGAAACACTCAATCTTTCAAATTAGTCAATTTACAACCAAGCCATTACACATTGACATCCTAAAAAATACCGCCCCCACATGAACTTAAAATACTTCAAAACTACTTTCCATACCAACAGTCAAAATATTTTATTTCAATCACACAAACTATTCATAAATTATTCTTCCTTACGATTCCACAATTCATTCTATTTCACGTCTTGAATATCAACATACAATCAATATCCATTAATAATGTTCCAATAGAGTACCGGTACTTTCATCCCCCATCAATATCAAAACTTACTTCCATTCCGTCCTCATTGCTACAAAAAATTACTTTCATTCGATCACCGTGGACTTATCGGCACAATTTCATATCATTACAACTCTAAGTGTAGGACCTTCGGGACGAATTTACGGGGTTGTTTCAAATTTAATAAATCTTTTCAACCAATTTTGCTTAATAATTTCCGAAATCAAATCGATTCGATCTCCGTTCATACATCAATAAATTTCTCATTTTAATACCGAGACGGTCGTATAATTTCTATGTCCGAATTTCTCATTTTTACATTTTCTGATGCAATGTTGTGAAATATTGCGCAATCGAGCCCGCACGGAATGGACGGGGACATTTCCAGACATTACCAGACCTCCGCCATCAAGTCCCCGACGAAACATATAACACCCGAGCAAGATGAGCTCGATCAAATTCAGTTCGATACGTGCGCTGCGAACGTTGAATCTACAACCGTGCCACTGCAGCTGCTTCCTTGGCTGTACCAAGTAAAAAATCTCAATTCTATTCTGCCCTCGCGCATCTAATAAAAAAGTGAATTTTTTCAGACTCCTGAACTCGTGTTAATAAATGTATACATTTTAATCTTAATGTTCCCTAAATATTAATTTATGAATTAAATATTTTAGTTAAATCGTTTTACCAAACCCGTCTAGTTATATTAAATAAATTATTCTTGTTAGTTACAAATAAAGTATTTTAATGCAAGAAAAACACATACAGGGTGACGCTTTGGACCCTACCATAGACAATGAATTAAAACAAAGTGATAAATAATCTATCTCAAGTGCATCAACCATCTCCAAGGCTTATACAGGGTGTAGCATTTGATCCTATCCGGCGTTCTAAAGTACGTATTCATACAGAGAATGAAGACGAATGAATTCGGTCGAATGGATTAACCCCCAAATCGTTCGGCGTTCGGTGAAAATTTTGCTTTGTGCCCAGAGACCTCCGAACGAACGGTTTCTCAGTCTCAGATAGTGAAGCATCTAGGCAGAGAAGTAAAAATTGGTGGATGAGTTTGTTCAAAAGTAGAATCGGTATAGAGGGACAGACTTAATGAATGACCTAACAGATGAGTTGTAGGGAATTAGAATTACTCCACTCTATCGTTATTAATTTAAAATTAGTATTAATTTTATTAAAACCAAATCAAGCTTTCCGTTAGGAACATCGAATAAACGAATAATGCTTACAAGCCGTACACACTAGAAAATAGGGCAAACGAATTCTTTCCGAATTTTCTTGGATGTACCGCCCAGTGAGGGAATCCTGGTGAAGGCGAACGAACGTGATCGATGGCATTTGTTAGTACGTACACATTACCCGAACAAATTCGTTTGCAACCGTACGCTCGCCTTCGTTCTCTGTATCAATACGCACCTATACGAGAGACTCCCAAACTATTTCAAAATCAATATTAAGTGCATACAGGTCTCCGAGGGTTTCTATCAAGCTCTAACACTCAACGCTCAATACAAACTTTTTTTTTTCAAACTGGGGAGCTTTTTCGTGTTCACAAGGAAGACCGCGTCCTCGCCTCAGATCTTTCAAAGGCTTGTATATCAGTGTATGCGAGAAAGCTATACAATCTTAGGCGAGCATTCTATAGGGGATATACCATCCTTCGGAGGAGACGTAAAGTCGTCGGTCCCTTGTCTATTAAATATTAGGCAAGTAAAAGTTCGCTACTCTTCTTACGAGAAGTGGTTCGGCAAAAATTCTTGGTTGGGGGTAGCTCGTCTATAGTCGTAGGTGTTAGGCCGCTGTAGCGGAAATATGCCGACGTTAAATAAATGTTAAAAAAATAATAGTTTAATGGACATATACTCTGTTCACTTACAGCCTTATTCCCTTTATTCCCTCAAATAAGTGAGAGTGTATCTCATCCATTTGAAGAGAATCATCAGAAATTATAGTAAATAAAATAATTAAAAAAGAAATAACACGTTGTGGAGAAAGAAATTCTCTACAATTTTGATATGGGAAATACCCCTCTACGATGCTTAATTTTTTTAAATGATTAAATCGATAAATAAATTCTACATTATTTCCAAGTTAAAATTTCATCATTCATATTTTATTTCTACAATATAAATTCGCTATTTAACAAGCATAAAGGATGTAAAGTTTCGCATTTCAATCTCAGCTTGTCACCGCGTTGACATAAATTTTAAATCTACCTTTATAGGAATATTGCTGTATAAGTATTTAGGAATCATATAAATGATCCAGAATTGATAGACACTTTACTCATTGGTAGTCAATCAGTCAACGAGCATCTACATGACGCATCTCCCCTATTATGGACTGATAAGATCTTTTTATTTTATTTTATATTTTATTATTTTTTGAACTATTTTCCTTTATGGATTTGTTTGTTATTTTTACGTTCAATAAAATGTTGGTATATTTCTCTTTTACATCTTTATTTTACGTATAAAATTTAACCTCTCCAAGCCAAGCACTCCCAACTCGTGACAATATCACAAACAAACAAACAAAACTAGTTACTTATTTTACGTTGTATGGCAAATTCTCCATTTCAGCTTTTTCTATGTATGCTTGCGGCGCGGAGAGAATTCGGCGACAGTTCTTCAGCTCGGTATTACTTTTCTCCCGATCTCTGCTCTACACTGTTTGCGTTCATCACGGTGAGCGATCAGGTAGCGCTCACTGATCACGTGCTTAAACTATGCTTCTTGCACTGTCCTCATTGGCATCTTGTGATCATATGACGTAATGGTACGTAACCGCTCAATTAGCGCTACCGCGTGATCAACGCCACCACTACCAATGGTCAACTGTAGCGCTTCTTTTAAAGCGCGAAATTCAATATTAAATGCAGTTCTTGGCGACGAGCACAATTGCACCGTGCAGATGGCATTATTTCAACAAAAGAATCACTACAGCCAAATGTTGGGAGATAGTCAATAATAATAAAGGAGTGAAATAAGTCTTGAAAGAGGTTTCCAAAAATGTACTGATATACATAGCATTCCATCTAAAAAATGGCGCTTGGTCATGTACACTCGTTTTGGTTTACACTTTATATTCTAAAATAATTCTCAATTGTAGACTTCTTTATGTAGTTTGCCTGTATTTTATTTTTAATTTCCATCTATCACAGAACTCGAGCTATCAAAGTCGGATGCACTAGTGCTCCAGTCTGTGTAATAATCCGATATTTACCACAATCATGAATAAAACAAAATGGTCTTGTATCACTAAATTATTATATATTATATAAGAATTTAGTAAGAATAGACCATTTTCGAAACATGTTTGAAACTTCGGGGCTCATGTAATATATTTTTCTATTTTCTATGTACAAAAGTTTATAACATTCTGATAGTACTGTTATACGAACCTGTCAAATTTTCTTATACAAGCAGTGTGTATTCAATTTAAAAGTTTGTTGACAACAACTTTCAAAAGAAAAATAAGCTTGATGATAAGTTTAATAGTTTAAATGTCAAACGCTCGCTTATTGAAAAGGTAAGTACATGTTCAAGATGCCTAGATGAGCGACGTGAGATGATTAGCTGGATTACCATCTATGTAATACAGACATAAGAATTTAGTGAGAGTATACATAGCAAAGATGTGTGCACTCTTGCACACTCGATGATTCACAGTGATACCCACAACGACACAAAATATTTGTCTTTTCATCGATGGTGAAAGTAAACATAAAGCAAAGCATCGTAGAATCTCTAAATACGATTGGTTCCCCACTTTAACTTATTTTCGGTGACATGGTAGGAATAAGGTTCTTAGCACGTAGCTGTACACTACACAGTTTTGGACGAAATTCAACAGTGATGTAGATTGTTTACAAGACTAAATTCATTGCTACTTTTTCACATAAAACACATTTTTCGCATGAAAGTGCAAGAAAACTCCAAGTGGCCATTTGGATATTCTCAAATCTAAACCCAAGACTCCACTTCGAACCATAATACACTATTTCAACTTATAATCAATCTGTATTTTTTTATTCATCTATTTGTTGCATAAATAATATAGTATTGTCATTGTATAATTGACGTTCCCTTACCTGATAGTTACGACTAGCCTTTATTCAGCCAGTATTGGATTAGTGTCATAATTGCTGTAATTGCACTGAGGAATTTTTGATTTAACTTCATCAAAAATATACTGAAATGTTTGAATGTTCATTCGTATGTAAGCAAAGAATCCGTCCGGACCCTTTTTAACTCTGGAAATAGATGGTGATAATCCCCCAGCACTTGCCTTCTTCTGTTAATATTATGACTACTGGTTTGGCGGTTTCAGCTGCTTGCTATCGACCAGTATTTAATTGCTACTGAATCGGAATCGGTGTCACTTTCACTTGAAATCATTATTAAATATTTTAAACAATAAATTTGTCGTCTTCTCGCCAACTTAGTCGCAACAATATTGTCTTTGCATATGGCGAGATCAACTATACATTTTCCAGTAGCCATTGAGGTAGATATCTCTGGCATGTGCACCAATCATCTTTCATCAACCTACCATATCGCTTATCATTCATCGCTCATCGGTCATCGAGGCATCTTCGCCACGTCCTTATCCTAAGCATGACACAAATTGAAAAGTTGAACACCGATGAATCTTAAAGCTGTGTATTTGACATACACAGCAAAATAAGAGCTCTTCAAGAAATAGCTTTGAAAACGGAAAGAGATTACTTTCCGAAACGTCAGCAAAATACATTATTTTTGTGTTTATTCCGATTTATATTATTTGTAAAACATAACCTCTGACTTTTCCTTTGGCGTAAACGTCACGGGCGCAGAGGCTTTTTTCCAATAATTCTATTATTTTGTAGATTCGGTGATTTGTTTTGAAGAGGATAATAGTACATGTGGTAGAAAACCCAAATAATAGGAAAGAATATTCGTAGAATGCCACAAATAACTTTCAGACAATACCGATGAATGATATAATCATGCCCAATTTTTATTTTATTACTTGTTTTCACTTACGTATTCACTACAAAACTTGGATATACTGATAATTATCAGTAACGATTGCAATATTATCACAAAATATTTTCCATAAATCTATTTATAATTGAGATTAAAATTGTTAACGAAAGGGGACGTAACTTCGCCACTGTTCTCAGAAACGGTTATTTGTATACGTGCTTCTAACAATTTCGTCAAGGTAAGAAAATCACAATGGAAAACTTTAAAGTTTAATTTAAAACATTAAGTTAGAATAAAACTAACGCCTTGGCGAAGTAAAGTTCATGTTTATGGAGTTTCGTCAGTAAAAAATTAACAAAACGGTCCGTTAAAACTTTTTAGAATACTTTCTTAATATTATGATATTAAAAAAGTTGTTGCACAGGGTAAAATTAATTTTTCTAAAGTTTTTATGAACAAAGGAACGTTGAAGGAAGCAAAACAGGTATATAATTAAAAGCGTTTTTCAATGTATGACTTATTTACATAGAGTAATTATTCATTACTTTTAAGTTTTTTCTGATTTTTTAACTTTGAGAAAATTGAATCCTTTTACAAACATTTCAAACACTAATTACAATATCTTAAGTTTTTGCGTCGCCATATTATTAATAAACCCAATACTGAATTTGCGAGGAAAGTCAACAAATTCTTTGGAGGGGGGGGGGGGGGGGGTTCGGTGAAGGGGTTCCCTCGCTTTTCTATTGGTTGATTGATCGGTACTGGTCATAAAATAGCAACTGACATTCTTCCTAATTTGCCTACCATATGCTTCCAATAGGGAGTACAATATAGTTAATGATCAGCTTAGAAAAATATGCCATTTCCTAACAAAGATGAGTGAGGTAAGTGTGTTTTCCACACTACCATAATATTTAAGATCACACCCCTCTTACAAGGTATGCCAGTTCCACTGAGGGAACCTATCACATCCCGTGCTCTTCTGGTATTTAAATATTGAAGCTTACATTGTATCCCCATGTGACAAATACATTTGCTCCTGTTTTGTTTTTAAAGTTGTAAAATTATGTACCATTCTTTATTGTTTGCTTTAAATTGCTAATAATCATACGAAATTAACTTTAAAACACTTAGTAATTTAGAAATTGCAATATCGCTGTGGCAACTTAATTTTACATGAGTGAAGCTATAGCACATTCAGATTTCAAATACAATCGAACAAATATCGTCACGCACCATGCAGTGATTTGTTGAATGTCGCATTGCTATTGGTCGATCGGCCATAAACTCGAGTGCGTTTGTTTACATCGTATAAATCTGAAATGTGAATATGCTATAATTAAAACCTTAAGAATATAGACAAAGCCTCAATTTACAATACTTTACACACTAGTTCGTTAAGTTTATCATTACATACCACACAGCGTGTATGAAGTAGGATACTTTGAGGATTGTAGGTAAAAAAAAAAATTTAGTACAGGGAATTTTATCGAAAAAGTATTTTACAAATTTCTCCACAGAAAAACTGCGTTCGTATTAATTTTTCATTGTACTAAAACAGTTTTGGAAAATTAAAAATATATTTATAGGATATAGGCCAGTCGTCAGGTAGATTGACATCGTTTTAAATCGGACAAGAGATTTTACTGTTGGAACCAGTTTATTATAGGCCTCTTTTAGACATACAATTTTTCCCCTTCGCCCGCCTCCCCGAACACCCCCAATTTTGGGGCAATATCGCTTAAAAAATATTTTTTGCGAATATCTCGATTGTGAATAGTTCTACGAAAAATGGTTATCGATGGTTATCGAAGTTAAAAGCAAGTAAATTCTCTATCGAAATGGTTCAGACACATTTTTATGTAGTATTAATATTCTTGGAGTTATAGGCGTGGGAAGTAAAGCACCATACCGCATTCACTTTGTATATCGACACACCTATTAGTGGAGTCGGACAAGCATCAAATTTTAGTTAAAAAGGAATTGTTTGCAGTCTCAAATTTTTTTTACATATTAGTTACATCGAATATTATTCGAAATGGACATTTTCTACATCTAGCAACCGCCGTTGTGCATCGCATCGTATGAGGTTCTTTTTTTTTAATATAGGTTTTTTTATGCACTTTATGATGGTGAACCCAACTATATCTTTCTCTACTCCTATCCACCTTTGCTAATAGTTCATACCTTTTACTCGCCTTTAATTCTTTCCTGTCCCCCTCTTCTTTTGTGTTTGTTTATTTTTGACGCGTTTGTTGTTCCTTCATTTCTGTTTGTACATTTTTGTTTCTAAATTTATTTTCCCTTCATTAATCTTGTAACAGAGTCAAAATCCATTTAACATAATAAAAAATTTTAAAGCAACAGTTTAGGGCAGCCTAGCTTAAAATAAGTGAAGTTCGCGAGTGATCGTTATCTGTTTTAGTGTTTTCCCATAGTTGTTAAGCTTTTTTTTAAAGCCTGTTTTGTTTATTATACCACCTATTTTTATTTTTAAGTGGAAAAAATAGATTTTTTTTATTTTTATGTAATTTTTTTTGAAAAATTCACTTTTTTTGATAAACCTCAATTTTTTTGAATTAATAATTAATTTTTGACATATGCTGACCTAATTGTTCGAAGAAATTTTTATATTCTGTACAAATAGCATTAAAAATTTAAACAATTAAAAACAAATAAATATTCATTATGATTAGAAATTCAAAATTTTCGGCACTGAACAGCATTTGAAAAATACTTTAAATCAAATAAACCGCCATAATTTAAACATGAGTTAAAAATAGAAATATTGAACATGACCTATGCAAAGAAGATGCTAATGCAAATTGTTTACCGCTGTGTTGTTGTACCGCTGTTTCGAATAATAATAATAATAATAATAATGGAGAATGCGGTATTTTAATTGTCGGTCAAGATATAGATTTGCTAGCTTTATTAACACATTTTGCTTCATTTTTATCAGAAAATATTTATTATTACAAACCTATGATAGGAAAAGCGAAAAACAAATATTATTCACAATATTCTTCCCAAAAAACAGATTTAAAAGAACATGTGTCACATATACATGCTTTTTGTGGTTGCGATACTGATGAAACATTTGCAGGAATGAAATTGGAAACAATAAAATTCGTCTTTGCAAAAATATAATTTTTTGAAAAAAGACACACTTGTTTTCTATGATCTTGAAGCAACAGAGACTTTGCTATTTTCAGCAGCCGCAGGTTGCGTACAAAGGTTATACGGATTGAACCCAATTAAAAATTCAAGTTTGGAAAAATTGAGATTTAATTGCTTTCAAAAATACACAACATCAACAGCATGTAAGCTGACTTCGCTACCACTCACCTCACAAGCTGCAAATCAACATAATGCTCTTTTGAAAAATTAGATCAGAATATGTCAAAATAACTTGCGTAGCGACAGTTGCTAGAGGCAGAAATTGTCCGTTTCGTATAGTATTCAATGTAACTAACATATTAAAAAAAAAATTGAGACTGGAAACAATTCCCTATGTTTTGCTTGTCTGACTCCACTATATACACTTCCAAGCTTTCTACTTGCTATTACGTTTAATTGTCACTTTTCAAGTTTAAGTAAATATATTTATTAGCAATTTTGAAATTACAAATGTCTCCAAAAGAGGCCTATAATGAATTGGTTCCAAAAGTAAAATCTCTTGTCCGATTTAAAACGGTTTTTCTCAATTCCTTGAGCAACTTTAGATAATATTATATTGTTTCATATGGAGTAAAAATGACGTTTCTTGTACCGCGGATCTACTTGACGAATAAGCGCGGCAAATCCGACAAGAACATCCGAAAGACAAAGCCATTTTACTCCACATTGAACACGCTATTTTTTCTCTAAACATCATATGCGAACTAAATAAATATTAGTATTGTAAAATAAAATGACAATTTAAAATCAAAAAAAAAATTGTCATACAATATGTTCCTTTACGTTTCAATAAAAATATATTTTTTCAAACGTCAAAGGATATGATTTTATGATATTTCGCTCAATCAGAGCGGAACAAAAAGTCTTTTACTGCTGCTCACGAGTGGCACAAAATAGTATGTTGTTTTACATGGGGTAAAAGTGATATTTTTGTATCGAGGATGAACAGCAGAGATATAAAAAAAACACTTTACATAGAACATGCTAATTTCTCTTCAAACGTCGAGTATGAATTAAATCATATTTCTAGTGTCGCTCGTGAACGGCACCGTCAGAGAAATGCCGGTTTAAATTTACGAATTTTGTCAGAAGTCATATTCCCTCGAAGTTTGAAAAATAGCTATTTGTGTATCAAGGCAGTAGAATTGGTCTTTTTCAGCTGAATTAGACATGTGCGACCGAGGCGCAGCCGACTCAAAGCAATTTTCAGGAGAGGCTGACAAAGTTTATTTGGCCGAGGTACACAATAGCATATTGTTTTATTAGGAGTAAAAGTGATGATTTTGTGACGAGTCTGTAGGTTTGCCGGACGAACGTAGAGATGTGCCATTAGCAACGGAAGTAAAAGTCCGCTCGAGCGGAAGAAAAAGTACTTTTACTTTCGTTGCTAATGGTAACGCACAGCCGTCTCAAATGTCAAACTTTAATGGCACGAAATGAGTAAGAAATGTCATGATTTTCTGACGTTTGAAGAAAAAAACATTTTTTATCCAATCTGACAGAATTCCTAAAGTGTCATCTATTTGTACTCATTTGTCAATCTCATTTTTTGGCCACATTTACTTCACGGCCTCATGTATTAATTGATCGTGATTAACATTTGAAATGGATTTAGGCTTAAAGAAAGAACTAAAAGTAAGCAGTAGTTACAAAGGTTTATTAAGTATATTAAAATTAATACTGAAATACAGGGAAATAACATACAGCCAACTTTATAAATATGTAATTTACTAATGACAGAAATGGCACGATTTATCAATAAACTATCGTGAGGTTTTTATTTGTTTCATTGTTAACTTAAAACCCAAATTAAAAGTGTCAGCCTAGTAGGTTTCTTGAAAAAACTGTGTCCATGCAATTTGTACGAAACAATTTTAAAAATATTTTATTTTACTTTTTGAGACAGTTGCCTAAAAAATGTTGTGTACACCTCGGCCAAATCATTTTTCTCGACCCTATCCGAAGTGTGGTGCTTGCCTCGGCCGCAAACTTCGAATTCGGCCGAGAAAAATCAACTTTACGGCCTTGATACACACATAACTATTAGGCGATTGTTATACAAAGTAAAATAAAGAACTACTTTTATTTATACCAAAAATCAACAAATTCTGTCGTTATTTATTATTTATTATGGTATTAAATATACAATTTTTACTTTTACAAACTGCAACCCCACTTTTAACTATGGTATTATTAAAAGCTATTTCGTTTTCTTGATTTGCAGTAGTAATATTATGTGCATCAGAATTGTTCATAATAGCACCATCTAATCAAAATTTTTGGTATTAGCTTTGACAGAAAAATGCAATCCTGAAGTACGATCATCCAATGTAAGAAATTTATTTGATATTTCTTTTTTCTCCGTAATGAAAAACTGTCAGTTTAATAGGTTTCTTTCAAAATGAATTTAACAGTGCATCTGTTAATGTTTTGGAATTTTATGGGAACTGATGCCAAAAAATGTCTACTTCCAAAATTTATAATTTTCGTAACGGCAATGTTGCCCATAAAAGTGTAATGTGTAAATATGTAATAATAATAATAATAATAATAATAATAATAATAATAGCGTCTTTATTTTCCACTTAAAAAGATTTACTTACAATTTCCTCTTATATACACTTTTGAATGGAATAATAGGCGAAGTTCAGCAATGGATTTACAATATTGACAATTAAAACAAAAAGATATTCTTAAAGACTAGCTGCTCTTCCACTTAACCTAATCCGCGCACTACATTCAGTGAGAATACACAGAAAATAATTATACTTAATTGTAAATGTAAACAATAAGAAAAAAAAAATTTTTTTTTACTATGGTTAATAACAAAAAGAAAACATTAACTTTATTAAACTAAAATTTTAAATTAAACTAGGGGGCTACTAGTATTAATTATGCCGATTATAAATTAATATTAATATTTCTTTCAAGTTTTCAGGTAGAGGGTTATAAACTTTGCAGATCTGATACCTAAAACAACGCTTAAATTGTTCTGTTCGGTGGATAGGTGGAGTTAAAAGACCTTTGAAACGTAAATTGAGGTTATGTACATCGGTCCTAAATTTTATTTTATTGTATAAATATTCGGGAGATTTTTTAACTAATATTTTATGATATAAACATGCCGAATGAAACAATCTGCGACTCTCCATATTCAACCAACCCGCATCCTTTAGCTTATATGATATTCTCTCACGTCTGCGAATACCGTAAATTAGCCTAAGGCATGAATTCTGAATTTTTTAAATCTTATTCTTGTATAGAGTAGTTAAATTGGGGCCATATAAACAGTCGACTACAGGAATTTCTTTCAAGGAGTAAAAGCAGTGTACGGCCCCAGTCGGAAGAATATGTGCCCTATTAAAGATTTAAATGGAAATCTCCTCAAAGAAGACCAGGAAATAAGAGCCCGATGGAAAGAGCACTACTCTAACATTCTTAACCAGCAAAGTCAAGCCGATCACGATATTATAAATCTTATCCCTCAATATGACACCTTCGAAGACTTAGATAAACCACTAACAACGGAAGAGATCTTAACCGCCATTGGGCAGCTAAAAAATAACAAATCTCCCGGCGCCGACTCACTCCCAGCTGAGATCTTTAAAGCTGTGTCGTCAGAGCTCATACCCTACCTCAAAAAACTGTTTGATGTCGTGTGGGAAAGTGGTCAAGCTCCGCAGGAGTTTCGTGATACACTTTTAATCAACCTCTTCAAAAACAAAGGGAGCGCTGCGGACTGTGGAAATTACAGGGGTATAGCTCTCCTGGCTGTTGGAGGGAAGATACTCACTAAAGCGATGGCAAATAGGCTAACACCTGTTATGGAAAAGTTACTTCCTGAAACACAGAGTGGCTTTAGACCAAACCGAGGCACATCGGATTTAATCTTCACACTTAAACAGCTTCAAGAAAAAGCACTCGAACATCAAGGAGAAATTCACATGGCCTTCATTGATTTAACCAAGGCGTTTGACTCGGTGGACAGGGAAGTGCTCTGGAAAATTATGTTCCGCTTAGGTATCCCTAAAAAATTTGTGGAAGTATGTCGCAGTCTACACACAAACAACAACGCCCAGGTTATGTATAATAATGAGGCAACCGAACCTTTCCAAACCCTCACTGGAGTTAGGCAGGGATGTGTCCTGGCACCCCTACTCTTTAATTTGTTTACCACTGCTCTAACAATTATTGTTGACAACAAACTGACAGTGAGAGGAATAGGTCTCAGATACCGTCTTGATGGCGGTCTCTTTAACATAGGGCGCTTTAGAGCTTTCACGAAGACACGCACACGATTCATTTGTGATCTCCAGTATGCGGATGACTGTGCACTTTTAGCCTCTACGCCGGAAGAGCTTCAAGAACTTTTAGATGTGTATGCCCAGAGCTATGATTCCTTGGGACTTAAAATCAACATCGGAAAAACTAAGATTATGTCAACTCCTCATCAAGTGAACCAAATAGACATTACACTTAACGGAAATTCTCTTGAAGTGGTGGATCAGTTCAATTACTTAGGCAACGTTGTTAATGACAAAGCAAACATGGACAGCGAGATTCACAATAGAATTAACGCTGCATCTAGAGCACTCTGGGGACTTAGAGAAAGAGTATTTGACAACCACGACCTTGCTTTGTCAACGAAAATGGCTGTCTACAGAGCAGTTGTCATTCCAACACTGCTATATGGATGTGAAAGCTGGGTCACTTACCGTCGTCATGTGAAAGAATTAGAACGTTTTCAGCAAAGGCACCTCAGAAGTATGATGAAAATCCGTTGGTTCCATCACATATCAAACGTGGAAGTACTCAGGAGAGCAAACAGCCTTCCAATTGAGGTGCTTATTTCAAGAGCACGCCTAAGATGGGCAGGTCACGTTCATCGTATGCATGATAACCGCCTTCCTAAATGTACACTTTATGGTGAATTGCTAAGCGGTAGAAGAAGGCGTGGCGGTCAACGAAAGAGGTTCAAAGACGCTCTCCATGAAAATCTAAAATCCTGCGGTATTGCAGACGAGCAATGGGAACAACTTGCAGCGGACAGAACCGAATGGCGAGGGGTTGTGGCCAGCTATCAAGGAAATGTTGCTGCAAGAAGGCCGAATCCAAGACCTAACCAGGTCTATGTTTGTCCTGACTGCGGTCGACATGTGCTCTCCCGAATTGGCCTCTATAGCCATAGTCGTGTGCACCGTAGATGAATGGGAATTACAATAGACTACACCTTTTACTTGTTTTTTATTGTACACAATTTATCGACTGTAACATTTTTATACTCGGACTCGAGTAACGGCTAATAATAATAATAATATAAACAGTCGGCAAAATCTAATAAAGACAACACCAGGCTTTCACATAACATCACTTTCACTTTTTGAGGTAAATAATGCCTATTTCCATAAATTAATTTAATAGAATTATATGCTTTTTGTGCAAGTTTATTTATGTGTTTTTCAAACCGAAGCTCACTGTCAATAATAACACCCAGGTTTTTTGAATGTTCAACTAATTCAAGGTTTTCTTGATCTACACTTATATGAATGTCATTTTTAATAATTTGACGAGAGTTTTTTGGACTAAAAAGTAGAGCGTTCGACTTGCTGGCATTAATGATAAGGCAGTGTTCTTTTGTTATTTTTAAAAAAGATTTTAAATCCTCATTGATGTGTAAACATGCACCATCAACCTCAGAAGCATTAAATGAGTAATAAAGCTGTGTATCGTCAGCATATAAATGAATTTGGCAGTGTTTTAAACATGAAATAAACTGACTGGTATACAGTGTGAAAAGTAGTGGCCCCAGAATAGAACCTTGAGGTACACCTGATCTTAATAATAAGTGTTCTGAGGAATCATGCTCAATACAGACTTTTTGTTGCCTATTTTTTAAATAATTTTTAAATAAATTAACTGCTTCCTTCGTAAGACCTATATGTAACAAAATTGATAAGAGTATTTCATGATTAAGCGTATCAAACGCCCGACTAAAATCTAATAAGATTAAAATTGTACATAAACCCTCATCTGATGCTCCTATTATGTCATCAACCACTTGCAAAAGTGCCGTAGTACAACTGTGTCCAGCTCTAAAACCCGATTGTGTTTTAGGTAGTATTTTCTTATCCGATACATATTGCTTAAGTTGACTTTCCATGATTTTTTCAAGTATTTTAGAAAATGTAGGCAAAACACTGATAGCACGTAAGTCTTTAAAATCTTCAGGGTTACTCTTCTTCGGTAACACAGTGATCACGGCACTTTTCCATATGGATGGGAAAACATTTTCTTGTAAACAACAATTTATTATATGCGTCAGATAAGGAATAATATGGGGACAACATAACTTAATCATTTTTATATTTACCTTATCACACCCCGTAGCATTCGTGTGTATCTGTAGAATTGTTTTTAAAACTGTCGTTTCATCAACAAGTGCAAAATTAAAAATTGAATCAAATAATAAATTATTTTTATAATGGTTAAGAATATCATCAGAGGCATCTGCAAACGGTAAAGAATTTACAAACAAATTATTTATATCATTTACGTTTTTTAAATTTTCAGGAATGTTTCTATTTTTGTTTTGAAAAATTGAGTTATTTTTAAGAATCTTCCAACATTCATGAGCACTAGAGTTAGTTAACTGATGAGTTAAAAATGCCTTTTTTTCTCTTTTAACAGCCTGGGATGTAAAGTTACGCATCTGTTTGTAATATATAAAATCGTTGTGATTGTTTGATTTTTTAAATTTGGTAAGTGCCCTATCTCTAATTTTTATCATGGTCTTTATTACGTCAGTTAGCCAGGGTGCAGGAGGTTTAGTAAATCTTTTTGTTACATAAGATGCATGAAGATCAAATAAGCTAATTAAGTTGTCAACGAGAAATGATACCTTATCATCAATATTGTTAAGATCGAAAATATTATAAAATGGTATAGCATATAAATCCTGCTCAAAAGAAGTGTAATTAAAATTTTTGTATTCTCGATATGTTACCATTCTGGATTCACTATTGCTGCCACACGCCCTTATTACACAATATACCAGTTGATGATCTGAGAGGTCATAGTCAACAACACCTTTATCTAAAACAGATTCCTCATTTAAGACCATTATAAGATCTATTAATGTAGAAGTGACATTGGTGATCCTGGTGGGAGAGTCAATAATTTGTGTTAAACCGAACTGATCTAAAACAGTGAAAAGATTTTGCACATTAAAATTATTAAAATTGTATACATTTAGATTCAAATCTCCGGAACATACAATATTTTCAACGCCAGGCAATATTAAGCTTAAGGTATCCTCAAACTCCGAGAGAAAGAACGCCACATCTTGAGACGGTGGTCTATATACAACGCAAATAGCAATATTTTCATTTTTAATTTTTAGATTTATCCAAAGCTGCTCAATAGCGTTGCTATTTAAAGAAATTAGTGACGTAGCATAAGAGTCTTTTACGAATATACATACACCACCACCCCTAGATTCTCGATCTCTCCTATAGAGTTTATAACCATTAATACCGATCACATCATCTGGTATGTTTTTATGGAGCCAAGTTTCAGTTATGCAAAAAACATCAAAAGAATTTACCAAAACAACATGTCGTATATGTATGCCTGATTCATTTTGAAATTAGACAACAGGCAGCTGTGAAGTAAATGCAGCCGTGAAGTAATTTGTGAATGCGGCCGTGAAGTAATAAGTTTTACAGAGAAGTACAAATAGTGACATTTTAGGAACTCTAGCAAAGTCGTCGAAAAAAGTAATATTTTTTTACATCAATAAAACTTATCAGACTGAGCTAAAAGTAATATTTTCTCAAATGGCAGTATTTATTGGCATATGCAACATTTGAAGAAAAAAATACCATGTTCTATGTGAAGTAAAAGTGATCTTTTTGTATCTCGGCTAGAACAGCAAGAACTGTCGATAACATTCAATTTTTGTCGCACAAATAATGTCACTTTTACTCCATATAAAACAATATAAGTACTATTTATTAATATTACTAAATCAGAAATATAAGGCATGCATTATTCAAGACGCGGATAACATGTTAACATGACAATTGCTACTTGCATTATTTTATGTTTTATTTTTCCACCATGTTGATTCCATTCATAAAATATTATTTTAAAACATCTCACTTCTCTATACACGTTTTAATAATATATTCAACGAAATCGCATATTTTTCCATGACTTTCAGAGATGCATGCAGCTGTAAAACAAATAATACATTTTCTTCAGCGTAAACCGACATATTTGTACTACAGACAATCTTTTTGCTAAGAAAATATATAAAGCGCGTACATAAATCACAAAAGTCTATTATTCAAAAGCGTTCGCTTTAGATCTGAAACGGCAGATGTTTGTTTTTCATCATTTTTTTAAATTCTTTTGTGAACTTTATTAGAAAAATTGCATGGATGATATTTCCACCACCCTAAACACAGAGTCTGACAAGATTGTCGAGGTTAATAATAAATATGCAACTTGCATACGAGTGTTGTAGTTATATAAAAAAGTGTATGCTAGGTGTCTCATAATTATGTACAGGGTGTATCTGAAAACTTGGACAAATTCCGTGAGGTGGTGGATCCCGTGTAAAAAAATAAGTAGGATAAACTAACACAATTTTCACCCTACTGAGCTAACGTTCATTTAATTATAATATAGGATTATTTGACTTCACCAAGTGGTCCAAGAGCTGAATTCATTTACAAGACATAGTAGTAATAGAATTTAAATCAATAGGAACTGATTCCAATGTTACTATAAATTGTGAAAAGACCAAAAAACTAATCAAGTAATTTACCTAATTTTGTAACCCGGCTAGAACAATTAGTCGCTGAAAGACAGTTGCAACTATTGTAGGAAATTTGAAATATTTTGACATTATAATCGAGGTCAGGAGTCGGAAGGCTTTATATTTTGTAGTAGGCGTACCACCTTCCTCAATGAAACGCCTCCTACAAAATATTGTTTTTTCCCAAAAGAAAAAATTTGTCCACCCCTTTGAAGGATAAAAACAACCTCCGGGGACGGTTACACAACCGTGGTAACCTGCCACCTTCCTCACGGAAACACCTCCTGTAAAATATCAATTTTTTTTTCCACAACAAAAATTTCAATTTTCCAACCCCCTAGAGGGTTGGAAGCCTGGTGTAGTGGTGGCTGAGGTCAAATCCCTCGAGGGACTCTCCGTTCTACTCGAAGGAATAACAGTTAGTTGAAAAACTAGGGAAAATAAACGGGTTCACGGAAATGGGCACTTTGGGGGTGGTTTTTGCCCAATTTGAGGGCATTGCCGAGGAAAAAAAAATGCGGGATCCCCACCATCCTGTTCAGCGACCTCGAAAACGGAGGAGGGTCTCTAGATTGGTGCTCTGGAAAAAAAAGCAAAAACCCCAAAAAATCCCGACTCCTGACATCGACTATTAGTAACGAGAACGTATATGACATTCCCATTGCATGCTTAACCAGTTAAGCGCCACCATACAATCAGAAAATCTGGTCTGCCGTGCCCAAATTTTTTCTCGACGTTTTTGGGATATTCAAGTATTGTACTATATATATGTCCTTGAAATTTTTGTATTTTCGTTTCGCATTTATTTTTTAGAGCATTTTTTTATGAGACATACGTTATATGTCTCGTGGCCTGTAGAAGTAAATGTATATTATAGGGCCATGCGACATATATGTTGTTATATGTAATAAAACAAATTCCCGGACCAAGATCACAGCGTGGTTCATGAGGCCACACTCTATTAGTTCCCATATAAAAACTACAGCAGCAAGCATATCTACGGTACTACAACACAAAATGAAACAGTCCGTAGTGAGGTACACTTATGTCGCCAAATTCCCCGGATCAAGATCATAGCGTGGTTCATGAGGCCACACTCTATTAGTTCCCATATAAAAACTACAGCGGCAAGACATATCTACGGTACTACATCACAAAATAAAACAGTCCGTAGTGAGGTACAGCACTTATGTCGCAACACCCCAAGAACCAAAGCATGTGCGGCACGCGCACTATACCTCATGGCGCTTAACTGGTTAAGACTAAAATAATGAATAATTATTCGGTGATTGGTATACTTGCAACTAACTTCGGTATACTTATATTTCATTACTCCTTGAGATTGTATATTTCCTTGACTCAGGAACTAAGTAGAATAGTATAAGAGAAACATTAGAAACCAAAACTTGTACAATTTCTCTATTGTCTGAGTAACAAAATTAAAACGAATGGACATAATGATGATACGAACAAAACAAACCACTCGTCATTTAAGTTTGCATTTTTTTAATAAAATGTCTTTAAAATATTTAAGTTCATCCACCCAAGAAGTTAAAACATTTTTTATATTGTTCTTTAGAACTTGAAATCAATTATTATGCATGAATTTGTTTCATTTGGTGTATAAATAAATATAAATTATTTTTTCATAGCTACTGTGAAGAACGTGACGGATCATTAAAACGTAATATAGTTCAGTTACAAATTTCCCTATAAATACCTTATTTTAATATAAGGAACGTAACTAGACTGCAACCAACAGCTACTCTCCGGGCTATGTGCTCCGCCGAGCGATGGATTACGAGTTACAAGACTGGCGCGTTAAGTGTAATAATTACATATTACCAACGAACGCTAATGCTTCGATTGCAACAATCACCGGCCGAAAGACCAATTCCTACTTAAAGGAGCTCTCGTGCCAGTCGTCCCGCACCACTTGCAGACTACAGTTTCGCGCTGTTGGCTCTCGTCAGTGCTAGGTAGGCCCGTGACGACCGACACGAGGATCCTTCGACTTTTTGGTACATTTCGATATCATTAAGATTGCGACATGCAAAACAGAGGGCAGGCGCCATCTAGCGGTCCAGTGGGCAAAATATTAAAATATAATATACGTAATCTTTCAATCACAAACTCCTCTATAAAGTCCTTATGGCTTGGGAGCTGGTAGCAAAAATTTCTTCATTGTGCTAGAGAAATTCAAAGTGTACAGATGTCATAATAAAAAGCCGGAAAATCAATTTCATTAGTTTGGAGGTGCTGAGTTTCTAACTAACAGTTAATTAAAAATGCAATAAAAAACATGATCCTATATAATTTTATTGTGTCAGCCACTTGTTTTATATATTCTAATGTTCTTTTTCAATTTTTTCTTTTATTTTATATAATTTCTGTAGCAAATAAATTTGAATTCAAAATATTGGAGTAAATGTATCAGACATATTTTTGACCTTTCAAATGCATGTACTTATTACGGCCGAAAATAGGTAACAGACCGATTTTTCCATTGTAAACGTGGTTCTCACCAGTGACGCATCGCTCATAATATATTTTATTATTTTTATTACTGTCAATGTCATTGTGATACCAACCAATGATTTCTTGTCAAAATAATTTATTTGACATAACTGACATAAAAATCCCTATATACAGCCGACTTTTTTGCAACTGTAGTAGTGACATTAACATTGAATTCATTTTTGACATTCTTATAAGAAACTCAGCAGCAACCAAGCTCGGTAGCTACTCTAATCGGTCAGTTATATCATACCTTCATCCCATATTACTGCTAGCTACAATAAAATCATGTACCCACATTGCCACCACCTCCCTAGCTATTATTTTAATATAAGGAACGTAACCAGACTGCAACCAACAGCTACTCTCCGGGCTATGTATCGTTGTAGTCCGGTTACGTTCCTTGTATTAAAGTAAGGACTTTATAGAGGGGTTTGTGAATGAAATATTACGGTTTAATATTCTGCCCTTTAGAAGCACACTTATAGTGATGGATCATGTTTTGTAAAAATGGTACATGTTGTGTGCATAAATATGTTGTACTTCAGAGAAGATAAATTTGAAGTCCTTTTCACTAAAGAATGGGACTTGAAAGTAATTCCAATTAGACGACGATCACAAGAACTGCAAATATGTAACTTTAAAATTATATTTACTACAAAGTATCAAATGGGACTCTAGTATCGTTTTTAACCGACTACCACTACTATCTAGTCATTAATCTCACATATTGTGTTATACGTACTCCAGGGTTTATATATTTAATGAAATTGCAGCATTTTAAAATGCTACTGTGAAATTTGTGAGGCCATGAGTATGCAACCAGGTGTACTATCAAGTGGATTACTCATAAAATGACCAAATCAACCAGTAAGAGTTTGGTAACAATTAATTTCATTTCACATTGATTATTTCTTTAGTTTCATTAATTTTTTTTAGCAGTAAGAGTTGTTTTCTCTTTTATGTAAATATATTTGGTTTGGTTTTGTAACTTTAAAACGACAATGAATCTCCTTGTCGCAGCAACTATCGAAGCTACTTGAAAGTGGTTGCAACTTTAAAGTAGTTTTTCAGTGACATAAGTTAGTCGCTGCTGCCATCGTTTGTCACCTTCATGTTCTGAAAATTTTGGTGTTATCTAACTGGTAACTATGATTTCCCTAATATGGAGTGACATATAAATATAAAGTAACAAGCAACGTGCTAACTATATGTCAACGACTGAAGATTTTTCAAATGAAGTTATTTATACAGTAATGTCGCAAATTTAGTGACAGTTTCGTGATAGTTACTTGATCAAATTACCCTTCTCAGTTACTGTTACTTCCGTGCTAGTTGGGAAATCGGTTCAGAAACCACTATCCCATAATCCAAGTTAACCGAGAAGTTAACTAATTAACTAGGTATTATAATTGACATTATGGCAGGATTTATAAATAGAAAATATAACTAAAACCATCAAAGGAATTACAAGTTTAAAAACTTTAAAAGAATTTTTTGCGTTGAACATTTCAAAACTAGGTTATGCTATATACTAATACAGACATAATTAACATAAAAAAACATAATATTTTAGTCGCAAACTCCTCTATGAAATCCTTATTTTACTATAGGGAACGTAACCAGACTGCAACCAACAGCCGCTCTCCGGGCTATGTGCCCCGCCGAGCGCTGAATTACAAGTTACAAGCCTGGCGCGTTAAGTGTAATAATTGCATATCACCATCAAAACGCTAATGCTTCGATTGCAACAAACATCAGCAGAGAGACTGATCCTACTTAAAGGACATCTCGTACCAGTCGTCACACACCACTTGCAGACTGCAGTTTCGAGCTGTTGGCTCTCGTCAGTGCAAGGTAGGCATGTGACGATCAACACGAGGATCACTTGACTACTTTTCTACTTTTCGGTATCTTTGGGATAGCGACATGTAAAATAGTCAGCAGGCGCCATCTGATTTTACATGTCGCTATTCCAAAGATACCGAAATGTAAAAAATAGTCAAGGGATCCTCGTGTCAGTCGTCACATGCCTACCTTGCACTGACGAGAGCCAACAGCTCGAAACTGCACTTTGCAAGTGGTGTGGGACGGCTGACATGAGAGCTCCCTTAAGCAGGATCAGTCTTTCGGCTGGAGTTTGTTGCAATCGAAGCATTAGCGTTCTGTTGGTAATGTGCAATTATTACACTTAACGCGCCAGGCTTTCAACTTGTAATTCAGCGCTCGGCGGGGCATTTAACCCGGAGAGTAGCTGTTGGTCGCAGTCTGGTTACGTTCCTTATAGTAAAATAAGGATTTTATAGAGGAGTTTGCGACTAAAAATATTATGTTTTAATATTCCGCCCTCTAGAAGCACATTTGAACTATAATTAACATAGTATTTTGGGATGAGAGGGTGTAATTATAACCTAAAAAAATTTAATGTTGTACCAACATGGATTAAAAAAATACGGTAAATAGACCTGGCGAATTAGGGTTTTAAGTTTCGGGGTTCTGGGTATGTCCAGAAAGTTTAGGATCTTCACTTTCCGGTAAATAATATTCTGAATATAGTTAGGTTAAATTTGTCCAACTCAAATTTGCGGCGTTTTCAAATTAATGTTAATTAAAGTTGCAAAATCTATGTTTTCCGGTCTATAACTTGGAATGCTGCTAAAGCGAAGCTAGATAGAGAAGAATTGCCCAGGACTTTTTTTAGTAGAATATTGAATTTTCTTCAAGAAAGTGTGGAACGGTATACTTGCACAATTTACCATTTAGATTTAATAAACAATTAATATCTTTCATTTGAGTTAATTAGCTAACATCTGACGCGCATGCGTCAACCTGCGGGTCCGTACGCCGCGCTGAAGAGTTTGAAAGTCCAATTCGAGACGCATTGCGGCGTGGATTTTATTGACATTTGTTAAAAACTATTCTTTATCCCCCAATAGTTTGGTTTCAATATAAAACATATTTCTCGGATGACCGGCCCAAGTTGGACTAAGTTAAAAAAAATATCCCTGGTACTAATGGTTAAACTAGAATTACTAACTTTGTGGGCAATACCGAAGCTTAGTTAAAAATACACGGAAATCTAAATAGTTCATAAATTGTATATTATTACATAACTTTAACCTCCAAATGAGTTCGCTTTTAAATTATACTCATATTTAAATAAACCAACAATATTAATAAATAGGGAAAATAATGATACGCCTGTTTTGTTGTAGTTTTAAAATTATTATAGTACGTACAATTTTATTACAATGTTAATTCAATACATTTTCAATCACGCACAGATATTTATTTGAAATCTTTGATTTCAATTTATTGTAAATAATATTCCTGTATTTCCGTTACAAATATATTATTTAGCTATTTTGTAAATTTTATCATTGTTATTTTGTGTCGTTGTTTGTATTGCAAATAAACCTTATTATGTTACTAACAAAATTACTGTCTCACTGGCCGCCATTATAGCTTTCCACATTTTCATATACACAGTGACACCACTCCTAGGATAAACATGAATCGCTTGACGTGTAATTTATGGAAATTTGTTGAGCCTTAAACTCTAGCAGGTAAAAAAAGACCAAACATATATTTACACATAGGCAAGGCCACAAATTATTGATTTTGCCATCGCGACATAGTGCGCGAAACGAGTGATTATTGAATAATACATAACTACAAGCTTATCGAGTTTAAAATGCCAACACGACGATATATTCGCGCGTGAGTTCCGCAAGGATCGTGCCTGTCACAACAGTTGTACACATTCGGAGAGGTATCTCCGATTTCCCAGAGTTCCCGAATACGAAGCAGGCCAAGTACGCCGATGACACAGCCATGCAAATTCACATAATGACCAAGCAGCGAACATGGCTTGTGCCACGGCTTATTACGACCAGTGGAAGATTGGGGTAACCGGGGTAACAGATTTAACCAACAAAATCAAAAATTGTTGTACACAAAGTTGGTCTATCCGTCAGTCACATACGCGGCGCCGATGCGGTGCAGGACGTCGGTCACGACAATGAGAAAACTAAAACTTCTTGAACAGAAATGTATGCGCCTCATCTCTAATTCTGGAAGGTACATCTCCCTCAGAGATCTATACGCACTTTGCCATGGCATAACCTCAATAGCGCACTACGTCCGCTAACAATAAACGTAACTCAAATTAGACAGCATAATGCCCCATTTCAAATAAAATATACCCTACCATACCAGACGTTACCGGTCTTTCGGGAACCTCTGTAGCCAAACTTTACCAACTATAACTTCTGCTTACCCTATCCACCTTTACTGGTATTTCATACCTGTTGTATCTGCAAGTCTTTCCTGTCCTCTTATTACTTTCTGTTTGTAACCTTTTTGCCGCGTTTGTTTCTTGTTTTCTTTTTGTATATTATTGTTTCTAAATTCATTTTCATTCATATCTACAAGCAAATCCAAATTCTTCGAAAATTAAAATTTTTAAACCACAGTTTAGGTCAGCCTTTGCGCAGCCCAGCGTTTTCACACTTCGTTTAGGTTGAGATGCCTGCGTCAGTGCCGAATTTAAAAGTGTTAGTGAGAAAGTTTTAAACATTGTCCACAGACCTGTGAGTTGGGGCTATGGGAATCTGAGGCAGCCCTTAGCAAAGATGTCTTCTGAAAGAGAAAAAGGCAAGATATAGGACCGCTTAGCAAAATCACGAGCTCTCCTGCAAGAGGATGGAGGTTCGCAGGCTGTTCCACCAGACAGACATGACGAATGTAAGGCCAACAGACTGAAATACGTTTCATTGGAAGCGCAATAAGCAAGTATTGGAGGAAGAGATAGAGAACACTCCTGATGTTCCTATACTTCAGGAAATTCTGTAGATAATCAAGGAAAGATTGGATCACCGCAAAGACTGTAGGCAATTATACAGGTACAAAAAGGAGATCTTAAACTTACTCTTAAAGACACATTTCTTTCCCACTCAGTGTGATCATCTGACAAAAAAGTTTCACCTGAAGACATACCGAGGAAAGGAATCAAAGGAGAACTGAAAACTTGCTGACGGTATAATTTATAAAACAAGACTTAAATGAGCGATCAACTCCATTGAACAACATTTCCAGCACTACTTAGACTAGTTTGGCCCTATTATTTATACCAAAACCAGAGCGTGTTGAATATTCCAAGGCTAAATCCTTTCTAATCCATCAGCAGCATCAATTATCTCTGAGAACAATGAGGAAACTTCTTGATAGTCAGACATACCAGTGATGGTACGGTGGACTCAAAATCTGTACATCGAGAACAAATCCATCAAACAAATAAATTCTGAGATGACTGTGTTCAAGTATCTCCATTCACTCTATAATTAAATATTAGTTAAATATATTTAGTTATATAATATTCGCAGAATATATCAAATGGCATCAGACCTTTATAAAATAATTCTGAACATTATTTTTAAGATATATTTAAATGTTACAGCCGTATATATGGAAATTCTATTGAATAAGTCGACAACACAACGTAAGTCGAGACTAAAATTAACTCATTACTCTATGATATATTCTAACAGATTGACAGCGTGTGTACGGTGCCAAATTCTGTGACATATAAATTATCTTTTTATTTTCGATACAACACTTTGCGCTCACTGACACGCCTGCAAAATATCGAACAGGTGTAACGAGATATGTAATTTACTGTAACATATAAATAAATGGAATCATACCCGTTCCTCGTACGAACTTCATCAATGTTGAGCAATGAAAAACTCATGAGTGTTTCTCACTCATTCGATTCTAATTCCGTATCACCTGCCAATTATAATTATTCATTGTTAATAAACCCTGAAGCTCTTACGTCTTAAACCGTTATTCTAGCTAAATAAATGTAAGATAATTAAATAGTCATTGGCACGGCTGAGAAGTTTACGAATAAATCGATTTTATATGATGCGCATAAGTTTATTTTGTCAAAAAATGTTAAAATTTGTAATTATTAAATGATATCCAAACTAAACGAAATTTCTCGACACGAAATTCCTACTTGGGGATAATTAGTAAATGAATGAATAAGAGATAGAGTAAAATAAATGTTTAAATAATATAAGAAACAATTCACTTCTTGTCCCAACCAAAAGTAGGCACCCTGAATAACTTTAGAGATAAAATTTTTTGAAAAATTGGTGGTACACGTCAACCTTGTTTCCAATAGGGACATATTTTAATACAATATTTGTATACCCAATCATCATCCCTCTACCCTACACGGCCACAACCCCAAAAAATTCAAATAGCAAAGGGGGTCGAGTGATACATCTTTTGAAAGGTCTTTCAATTGTCTACATAACTGTGTATTTTTTTAACTTTTATCGATTCGTTCCTGAGAAACAAATTGTTTCAATATTTTAGGTTCGGGAAATAAAAATAAAAGAAGTCGTTTAAATTATCGCATGTATTGTTCAAAATGACCCCCACCGACTTTCATACAGTAGTCTGATCTGTTTTTAAATTCTGTACGAACATTCCTGAACACATTCTCGAACAATTCTTTCAAGTAACTCTTCCAGAGATGCGGATTTTCTTGCAAATACCTTCGATTTCAAATGTCCCCACTAAGGGATCGGGTGACCTAGCGGGCCACTCCACAGGACCACTTCTTCCAATCCATCGTTCAGGAAACCGATTATCCAAAAATTGACGAACTGCTATAGCAAAATGTGGGGTGAATCATCCTGTTGAGAAAACAGTTCGCTCTCTAAAAGATTATCGTCTTCACCGTTTGGTTAATCATTGGGTTGATGTTATTTTCTAACAGATCGAGGTACCTTTCGCCATTTAAATTGTCAGGAATAAAAAACGGCCCGACAATGTGATCCCCTAAGATGCCACCCCAATCATTTAACTTCTGAGGCCTTTGGGTTTCCATGAACAAATGTGGATTGGTTTCACTCCAATACCTACAATTGTACCTATTTACCTCCCCATTTAAGTAAAATGTCAATTCATCATAAAAACACGTATTGTACAGTAGATTGGAATTACCGTTTAATTGTTCACTAAAAATCTCACAAAATTCATGCCGACGATCGGGATTATCTTCGTTTAATTCGTGTGCCAATTTAAATTTATATAGATGAAATTTCTGGGCCTTCAGAATTCGATTAACACTGCTTCGTGATACACCGGAAGCCTCAGCGACTTTTCTGATCGATTGAGTATTATCCACCTGTGACCCAGAACTGCCACTTAGACTGCTTCATTCCTAATCGGTCGCTGAGGTTCATGTTTTTTGTTTCCTACAGTATCTGTTTCCATAATTTTTTTCAATAATTGTAAAATATACTGAGAACCAACCTTTCTATCTAGGTAATTTCTATTGAGTATGCGCTCCGTAGCACAGTTATCATTTTTAAAATAAATGCTGACAAATCCTGAAGGGTATAAACCATTTTGAGAACTCACTCTGGTAAAATGTATCTCGATTTAAAAATGGTTGTGAACAAATTAATCTTCAAGGACAATCAAATACTTCATATCCTAAACTAAACGGACAAGAAAAGATTGTGTGTAATCATCAAAAATGAAATTTATTTTTCTTAAGAACGGATCGATAGAAGTTAAAAAAAATACACAGTTATGTAGGGAATTTGAAGGCCTTTCAAATGATATATCACTCGACCTCCCTTGCCATTTGAATTTTATGAGGGATGGCCATGTAGGGTAGAGTGATGATGATAGATATACAAGTATTACATGAAAATATATCCTCCTTGGAAACAAGGTCGACGTGTTTCACTAATTTTTCAAAAAAAAATTATCTCCAAAGCTGTTCAGGGTGCCTACTATTGGTTGGGACACCCTGTATATCCGTCAATGGGGACGTGTGTAGAGGTCTGAAAAGGTCTGGGGTTGGAGCCAGCCATTCCGTGCGGGCTTCGAATGCGCAATATTGCATAATGTTTTTGTCAATTTTGAGAAAATATAGGAGTTTGAAGTGGAAAAAGATATGATGGTTTGGTATTGAAATGGGGGATTTTGTCGAAAATAATTTATTAAATTTGGTTTGTCCTGTTAAGCAGTCCCGAAGGTCCTGCACAAATAGTTGAAATGGAGTTGAGATTTGTGCTATCTGGTCTCTGCAATGAATGATGACGTGTTTCAATTTACTTTGATACACAGGTTAGGTTTGGGAAGAAAATTTCGATATTGAATTGGGAACAGTGCGTGGGTTTTTGATGTGCTTGGATATTTGAATAGAGACGAATTGTAGTTGATATTAAAAGATTTAGATCGACCGAACGGTTGAATTTGAACAGATATTTTATAAAAAATATACGGAAACGAAATAAAATATTTTGAGGATTTATATTTTGGGGAATGGAAAATTAATTTGGCGTTTATTGAAATGATGAAGAGGCTGTATTTTTTAGGGCAATCTTTTGAAAGATTCGAGTCGCACAATGACTAGTAGGAATGTTTGAAAGCTGTTGAGGGTGAATTTATGTTATTTGCGAGTTTCGAATCGGTGTGAATTTTTTCAGGATTTCGTGTGAAAGCGTGCAATTTATGAGTGAAAACTGGGTGAAGGCTACTTTTTTTCTAGTTTGACAGATTGCATTAGTTGAACGAAATATTTGACTAATTTTAAAGATTTTGAAGAATTTTCTATCTCTTATTAATGAAATGCATTATAACACTTAAAACGGTCACCTATCTAAAGGAGAATATAGACTTTACATTTTCGATGTTGCGTCACGGATGATTCATCTGTAGCGAAATGTGTAAAGATTGTTTTCATCTGCGGTTCATGCAAAGTGATTATCCACATTGATCAGTAAACAAGCAGACGTACTATCTACTCTAGATTAAATCACATACACTGCAGATGAAACATCCGCTATGCACATCGAAAGTGTACGTCTATGTTCGCCTTTAGTGAGCAACTTGGATAATCATTTTAGATGAAACGCATATGAAAACAATCTTTACACATTCCACTGTAAATGAATCATCCTCGATGCATATCGAAAATGTAAAATCTATATTCGTCTTAAGTACTAACCGCGCCTAACGTTGCTTTACATCGCATATCGGAATATGTACATAGTAAAGACGCACCTACGCTCGCCCTTAATCCATTACTTTTATTATTTGATATATTGCCGACTATGTCGATATCTAAGGTAATATAAGCCGCATCATTAACTTTTACTTAACATTTGTTTTACATTCGACTTCGGTCCCAGTCTATGAAGTTAGCATAACACAATTATTATGTCATATGGAGACTCAAAAGCTCACTAAATGCTAATTAAATGCGCCGCAAAAAAATTATCAGCTCATACATATATTTTTTTACCGTATGTTCTGCTAACTTGCAAAAGATAGCAGAACATTAATATTTTTTCAGCTCATGTTCTCCTAACTTAAAAAAGGTTAGGTTAGGTTGAGTTAGGTTAGATTAGGTTAGGTTACATTAATGTTTTGTTGTATTTCTTGCAAGTTAGTAGAACATGCGGCAGAAATATATATGAAGTGAAGAAAGTTGGGTATTTAATTTTTAATGTGCTTTCATTATTCCTTGGTTGAAAATCATGAATTCGTTATTGTAAATTAATCTTCTGCTGTCTTTTTGCAAGTTAACAGAACATGCGATAAAAAAAATATATATGCACTGAAAAAAATTTCTTGCGCATTTAATTAGCTTTTAATTCTCCATATGGCATAATTGTGTTCCGCTAACTTTGCTTTGCAACGTACATCGTAGGTCTACTAATTCTACAAAAATTTAGAACTGTTTTGATAGATATTTCGCTATTCTGTAAAATTTGGACGTTTTCTCTCAAAAAGTACGTTTATTTGTTGTTGGATACATTTTGTAACATTTCTCTACTTTTTAATACATGATCGTTATTGTCTGGCAATAACACTGCTGCTGTCAAATTATTTTCTATTGAGCCGTATTGATGAAAACTACAAAATTATAAGACCTTGTCATTTTTGTGTTGTGAAATTTTGACTCGTCTTGAGATTTTAAAATGTCTTGGACAAAGTTTTGATGGAAATGCTATAATTGTTTTTACTGAACAAAGGTCTTAATTCGTTCATATTTCTTATACAGTTGGGGTACCCATACAGGAATTTAAAGTAAATTTCTGCAAGCCCGCAACAAATATTCTGGTACTCAATATTCGTCGTTAATGTTACTTTCATCATACGTATTCAAACAAGTAATATTTGATTTTTTTGATATTGCCGGTTTAACTACTTTCCTTTTTCTTTTTTTGAACCGGAAACTTGCAATTCACAAGTATTTGAACAGTCAGCTGCTATCAAAATATTTATCAGTTTTAATGGCTGTTGCTAATACTTTCTATCAATGACGCTGCCATGTATAAATTGATATAGAGAAAAGGTTCTTCTGATGAATTTATGTGACAAAATTCCATTTCATAAATTCGTACAATGCTAAAACCACAATGTCTGTATCCATGCAATAAATAAGAAATGTATCTAATTCATTTCAAGAAAAGTGCAAAAACTCGTGTATCTGCTTCTTTGTCATTGGTAGTCTGTAAATACCCCATCACCTTATATTTGGAGTAGGGGTACAATAGAGCTTTAAAAGTTTCATGCGCTATGCCATCCAGTAAAATTTATTTTCACATGACCCTCCAAGAAAGTATCCAAATTCATTTAACGTAGTAGGAACGAAAGTTTACAAGATCATATAGTCCTGGAGCCAGCGAACTTTTTTAATGACCAAAAGCACAAGAGCTGGAATTTTTTCTACGCTTTATTCGACATTACACCTAAGAGACTGAATCATCAGCTTGCGCACTTCTGAGTGGTTTAGCTGCAGCAGCCTCCCTCACACGTAAAATAATTATATTAAAAAAAACTAATACAATAAAAGCCGAGACTTGGTCGATATGTTTATGATGACTGGTGGTCGAGAGGTGAGCGCACTTGCCTCTCACCCAAAATTTCCAGGTTCGATCCCCGGTCGTGGCAGTGGAAAATACTGTTAGAGGGATTTTTCCACTGTACACGGATATTGGGTGTGTGTCCCTTGTCTCAATGTGTAGCCCCCTCACACACAAGGCTCTTCTAGAGCCTTCCGGGATAAAGGGGGTCGTAATTACTTGTGGTGTTATTTATTTATGATGTTGAAAAGTAATTAAAAAACATATTGAGCTGACGTTAGAGTGGGGGATTTATGCTTTAGCTTTCCATGTAAACATGTGAAAAATATGTGTAAACTGATTCCACAAGAGCTGAAATTTGGTACAGTAACAGATAATTTAATAAATTACATGAAAAAAATAGTCCGCTGAATTTTTCGTGGTGGATAAGTGCTCAGCTGACGAGTTAAAGGCGCAGTGTATTGTTATCCGCGCGCGCGCGTTACATGTTTGACTGCATCAGCTGAGCACTTTTCCCTCGCTTAATACGAAGCGGAGTATTTTTTTTTTTCACTTAACTTATTAACTTGCTGTTGTATTATCAAATTTCGGCTTTTGCGGTATCAGATGTCTATTAATGTTAACAATATAATATTTATGTGCTTTACTTTCCTGACATACACGTATGTTAAGAAAATATCAACAGCGCGTATATCCAGGCCTGTGCGTTGTTTTCTTAACATACACGTATGTTACACTGAGGGAAATATGAGGCTTGAAATAAATAAGAAGCCTAAGTTTTTTCAATTTAGTAAATATTTGTTATCCTTTATTATATTTAATACAGACAAATAATTATTTAAAAAAAATTTGTTCCGACAAGGATATACCAAATATTCAATTAGTTGACAAAACTAAATGATTTATTTCCGCCGTATTTGCTCTTCCTAAGTAAATTACTGTACGAAAATGATAGATTTAGTTGAGAGAAAGATATTTGCTTCTCCCAAATCTATTGCAATATTAGTTTTATTTCCTAGAAATAAATATATCAGCAAAGAGTTAATTATAATTCGTGAAGTAAATATTTAGTTCTGTATAGTAAATATTTTCTACTCATTAATAAATTTACTTATGAAAACTAAATGTTCAAATGTCGCCCTCTGCCGTCAAAAAATTATACTGTGTACTTTATCGTTTTCGGTATAGACGCCATTATAAGTAATCCCAGTTTTCTTCGCGATTCGTGGTGTTTTTAGCCAGTTTACGGTGTTTATTTTTCAGAATGGATAATAGTGATTGAATTGAGTGAATTTAATGTAATCTCGAAGCCTTGGATACATCCAGCAAATCTTTAAAGGTATGAACTGGTCTAGCTCGACTATTTGTGAGGTCGCCATTGTATTCATTCTACTATAAGTAAAAGTAAAGTTATGATGCACGTGCATTATTAAATTTTCTATATTATATGTGTATTATATCATATCTGATTGTCCTAGAATGCGAATATGCATAATTTTATTTATGATGATAAGTACGTTTACGAAAATCGGCCTACTTTGGTAAATTCTATCGCAGTTTTGGGACACAATGGAGTATACTTAAAAAGTTAAAAGTTAATAAGTACTATGTGTCCGTGTACATTTTAGATAACCTCAGTCTACTTATGTGATTATAAATTTTCTTGTTCCGTAATTTTTTAAATGCAGATATTTTACAATAAAACATTGTAATACAGTATATTGTTTTATTTGTTTGTTTAATGCTTTATTTTAGTATTATTAAATCCAAAAATTTACTCGGTACTTATTGCATATTAATTGCATTTTCTAACGTCATGCCATATTTAATTGATTTAAATAAACGATGAAAGTCATTCTGATAGAATATAGTGCATTAAATACAGGTATTACATTTATTAACATTATAGAAGCATATATAGAGGGTGAAAAATAAAGAATATATAAAAAAATGTATAAACCTTTTTAAGATCAAACACGTTATGATACTTAAATCATAGATTCATATTTTCTTCCAATTGATTTAAATATTTGTAAAAAAAAGTGGTTTAAATATTTCAAGATGAACCTTTATTCGCATTAGGTATGTAGAAATGTAAATCCTTATTTTTAAGGTAGCAATATTTGTTTATCGCATATATAGTGTGTTCCCGGTTTGTGCGTCGAAGAAGATTGTTTTATTTTAATGTTTGAAAAAATAACAGTGCTGAAGAAAAGGTCTTATTTATTGAAAGGTAGAGTCGCATAATGAAAGGCAGAATTTAATGTTAATTTATTGATTTGTTTGAAAATGTACATATCCAAAAAAAAATTAAGAAATGTCTAACTAGATTACACTATACCTTCGTTTTTCGTTTACGACTAAATATCAATATATCTATATATTGAAATGGCAAGACATAATTAAGTACAAAAGTTAATAGATATGCAAAATTTAAAAAAAATATAGAATATATAAATTTTTTTTGTTATATTTGATTTCAAAATTTTATATAGATGTGACCGTATCTTGCAACTTATTTGACATTTTGCTTTTAAACAAAAGTCAAACTAGTTTGGTTACTTTCTGTTTCAGTAAATATTAAAACATTTTTCCCCAGTTATTTTTTCAATTGTTGAAATTAACGCAATTTTTCCTCTCCGACAGATAATCCGGGGACACACTGTATATTAACATAAAATAAATATTTCTATATTGTAATTAAATCGAAAATTACACATTTATTAACCAAACGTAAGCATATTTACTAGCAACAAATTTAGAGTGTACTCAGTAAAAATGATTTTTGTTAAGAAAGAAATATTTCTTTATTACGCATAAATTGAAAGCCAAATTCATTTACATGAAACAAACTTTGTTAATTACGAATAAATCAATGAAACTTTTGTAATAAGCTTTGTTTATGAGAAACAAATCTTTATTTCTCAGAACTATATATTTTTTACTCGTGAGTATTTGAATTTATTTGACAATACTAAATATTTAGTTTTCATTTTTAAATAAATGCTTTAGTATCGCCAACTAAATGTTTAATCGGCCAAATACGAATAAATCATTTAGTTTGGGGTAATAAAATTTATTTATCTCAATTAAATCATTCTCTCAGTGTAGGAGAACATGAACCGTCATAATAAAGGTCATATCATACTTCAAATTATATAATTATTAAATGAAGAATAGTTGTTTTTTGTCGTGGTAAAAATACTGTATACAACTCACTGAAAAGTATCTTACACACTCGTATGATTTCCGCACTAGGCCTACGGCATTGAGCGTCAACATTTCCACTCGTATGTTAAGTTTGTTTTTGAAATGTAATAACTTCACAAAAGTGGAACATTTGGGCTTGACACTTTACTTGAATGCTTACTTAATTAATACAATTTTTTATAATATAATGAATGTAAATTTACAATAACGCGTGACTATGATCCCGCGTATTGCTAACTGCCTACTTTCCAAGGTTTTGTACATCAAACTAATTGAATCCTTTATACCTTAAAAACAAAGAATTTGGAAAACATTTTCAGTCTCTATATTTATAGAAAAGTATGTGTAGCTTTATTGGTTATTCATTTTCAATTAATGCACTTAGTTTCCAGCGAAGCAATCGATATCTATTATTCTTTAGCATGTTAATAAATAACTACTCCACCAGTTTATTCCAATCGCATAAAATATTTATAAAACAGGTTCTAAAATTGCCCAAATGAATTGTTGTGCTCAGTCAACTAAAGTCTGCTTTAGAGACATTGAGAGAATAAATTTCGCTTAGAGAGCGAGTATTCGCATCTTATTTTTGCTCAAATCATTTTCCGTTATTGATGTTTATTCCCATTTTATTAAGAATTATAGAGACTACGGGTTCTGAAATATTGTTTAAGGTTTCACTACAAATTTCAAAGATTAAAGGAAGTACTTTAGTCATATAGACTTTAAACCAAGAGTCTTCAGAAGACATATATTATTAACAAGTAAAAGTTGCAGTAGGGCGTTGCTCACTACAAATATTTATTCAATTATTACTTGATCCTAATATACTGTAAATCATTAAAAATCATTGCATGAAAGTATGTATAATACTTATTAGTCAGCGTGAACTTGACCTATACCTATTTTTTAGGACCCTAAAGGTGGTAAAACTTAACACAAGTTTAGGACTCTGTGGAGTGTCTAATTTACGTGGTTTTATTTCGTATCCTGGATACACTGCAATATTTGCTTGGTCGAGTTAATATGATGGAAACCTATAACAGACAGATTTCATTAGAAAGAACAAGCAGTAGTTAGAGGAGATCCACGTCATGAAAGTAGTTTGGACATACCCGATACCGTCCTCTCAATCATTACCTCTCCAAAATTAACTTGGCCTTTAGAATGTCTCTGAATTAAACGGTTAGCTAGTTCGTCCTTCAAGATGCCGTGAATTTCGTACCATAGTGCCAAGAAATGTTTCTTTTTGGTTTAAAACTTATCTTACACAGATGATATGCGCTTCCTAAGTTTACAGTAGCCTATCTAAACCTTGACGAGTGGATGCAAGATCTTCCGGCCTAGACCTATACTCTATCTTAGTTAAGAGTGCAGTGTTATTAAACATAGGGAATGAATGTCCTTGCCTCTGATTGGTACATTTGTAAGCCAAGTTTACGCAGGAAGAAATTAGTAAATCTCAACAGATTTTTACTAGATCCGGACAATGTATTATAAGTTTATATATAAATGCCGATAAAATCCACAGAAGAGTTTTAAGTACAAATATAATGATAAAATGTAAACATGTATGGAACTATTTCCAAATAATATAAAAACGATGAAATAATGGAATACTATGTAAAAAAAAACATTTTTGTCTGATTGATTATAACTAATTTATAATGCATTAAATAAAATTAATAATTACAAAATGTTTTTATAGGCACTTTCTCTATAAAATAACACTGAAAGTGTTTGTTCCAGAACAATATTGGAATTAAATTAAATAGAATTGTGTTTATTATTTATAATCTTTATTTTCTTTCAATTTTGGAATATGAAATAGGTATATTGTATTATTGTAACTAGTCATAAAAAGTGCAAAAGTATATAGAAAACAGAGGGTTAGCCCAGGTTTATGACTAACACAGTACATAATGAGATGAATATTTGATTTTAAAAAAATGGTAATGAAATTAATCAACATAATTTAAAAATTCTGCCGTATAGTAGTCATTTCTCCAGTCATTTTTTTACATTGGAAAATAGAAAAATAAACTATCATTAATCAAATATTGTCTCAGCACAAATCCTTATTGACTGGTCTAAATAAAATCACAAGACAAAACAGATGTCCTTATATGATTTATTATAATTAAGTGTTTTAACCCTTTTTTATGACTTTCTTTGTGGTTAAGCGGTTTAACTATCCTGCCGGCAACGAAATAAATAGTCGCTGCCGTTTACGCTTTTTTTTACTTTCTTCGCTGTTTCCCGCCCTTTGGTTTAAGTAATAAAAAAATAGGTTGTTGTTGTCAGTGTATAGCGAGTGGCTGTTACATTGTATTAGTGATTCACCTGTGAACAAAGACCTAAGTCTAGTGTCGAATATTTTCATAGACAATATTTTGTTAATAACAAAAAGTGGCAGTTATATATAGTTAAATAAAACAGGGTGTATAAACAACATGGGTGACCACCAAGCTGGTTCTTCAAAAGAACATATTGAAGTTGTGAAAAATGTAAGTTGAAAACATGTTAAAAGCGGACAAAGACTATTGGCTTTTAATATTTATTCGCGGCATACTCAGGAAGGGAAATCAAAAAGTGCTAGGCATTAAATTAACAGCACTGGAAGTTGGATTGTCAGAGCGGTTACTTTAGCAAATTGTGTCTGAAGTCGATTCAAGTGGAAAATTACAATCTCCACCAAAAAAAAGATGTCGGAAAGATATTTTCTCCAAATTAGATGAGTTTCACCGAAAAACGATAAGAGCGACAATACATTCAAAAATGAAATACCAACATTAGATAAAGTTTTAAAGGTTAGTAAGTATGTTGAAAGTCCGACATTATTTTCATGATAAAGTATAAGAGATAATGTATAAGAAGAGAATGTTTAAGAACTGATTTGAAACAAGTTTGGTCATTGCCTAACTTTTCAGAACTGTGTCTAAAAGTTGTTGATTTTCATATTCTCATATTCTTTTTTTTTTTTTTTGTTTTTATAGGCAATTCAAGCAAATGATACCCTGCCACTTATGTCCCGTACAACCTTACATCGAGTCATGAATTAGGATTTGTTTGAGAAACACGTGGTAGAAATAGTATGCTAGTGGAAAAACCAGAAATTATTTTATGGCGGCGAGGCTACCTGAACAAAATACAAAAGTTTCGCAAGGAACACCGTGCTATTTATTATCTTGATGAAACGTGGGTTAATGCTGGACACACCCAAGCAAAAATTTGGAAAGATCCAACCATAAAAAGTGCACGTCAAGCTTTTAATGAGGGTTTATCGGTAGGTTTGAAGAATCCTCGGGCAGAGGTAAACGCTTCATTATCACTCATATTGGAAACGAAAATGGATTCGTTGAAAATGGACTACTAATGTTTGAGTCCAAAAAAACAGGCGACTACCACGAAGACATGAATTCCACAGTATTCGAAAGCTGGATTAAGCAAGTTCTACCTCTCTTACAACCAAATAGTGTCATTGTAATGGACAATGCTCCCTATCATTCTGTAAAGAGAGAGAAAACACCAACAAATTGCTGGAAAAAGGGTGATATTGCGAATTATTTACGCGAAAAGGGAATTGAGGTAAACGAAAGACTATTAAAAGTTGAATTACTGGATTTGGCAAAAAAATACGTTTCTGCTCATCGCGTTCCATATGTAGTAGATAAAATAGTAAAAGAAACCGGCCGAGAAGTGTTGCGACTACCTCCATACCATTGTAATTTTAACCCAATTGAATTGATATGGGCACAAGTAAAAAGGTATGTTGCAGCCAAAAATACAACTTTTAAATTGGCTGATGTAAAAACTCTGTTTCAAGAGGGTTTGGAAAATGTTACACCGCAAAAATGGGCAAAATGCGTGGAACATGTAATAAAGGAAGAAGAAAATATGTATAGACTAGACAACATAGTGGAACAGATGGAATTGACATTTACTGTAAATACAGGATCATCTGATGAAGATCCTGAATTTTCCGATTTAGATGAATATGACAGTCTTCCATAAGTTAATAGTTTACCTTTTTGTGAAATTATTTAATATTATAATTAATTTGTGTTTATATATATATATATATATATATATATATATATATATATATATATATATATATATATATATATTCTATATTGGTAACTTTAATTAAAATACAAAAAAAATGTAGCGCAAAACACATTACAATCTTTCAGTCTGCTTCAATAATATTTCTTAAAAAGTTACAATATAAGTCTTATAAATATAATTTTAATATGAGAAAATAAGAACATTGTGTTGCAATTTATATTAAATGAGAAGTCGTAAAAAAGTGAAACGTCTCCAAATTGTTCGTTACTTTTTATTTTGTGGACCAATGGGCTTATGTCGACCCTGGAGGGATTCCGTTGTGTTGGGAATTCCCGTGTGCCTGTGTAAATCGTGCTCCGTTCTCAACGTAAACAACTGCATTCTTAACTGGGATAGAGTATAGTAACCAGAAGGGCCTGTTTGCAGCCACCGTTTAGCATCCCATGCTTCGTCCGTGTAAAAAAGGAAACTCGTCCATGTTAAACATTCACAGATTACAACAAAGAGCAAGGACAAGAATAAAAGACTAGAACCAAACAAGACAAACAAACGCAAAAGTACAAGAATTCTCTAAAGAAAACAATTATCCCTCACTTCACGCTGACTCCCACTACCACCATTTTCGTAAACAATAACAACAACAGCGATAACCCAAGCGGCAATACATCTACGAACCAAATTCCATTAATTTCTATAGACAAAAATCGATAGACACAAACGTCATACAATTAGCTAACAAATACAATTTCTTAAATTTATCATACTGTTCTAGAACTATCGAAAATCGTCTGACCATTAACTCAGAACCAAATAGAACTTATGATATATAATTTTAGATTGACAAGGCTAGTTAAAAATTCAAGCATACACTGTACCTTCATAAATGATCGAAAGACACGTGACCTGTTAGTTAATTCATCAGTTTTGTCAAATTCCTAACCTGGAATTCTAGTAATATTTATACCTAATAGTCGGAGAGCTAGTGACAAATTTTGACAACGGATTTGATACAACTAGCCATAATACATAAAGGTCCCGTATAAATTTGTTTTGTATCCCCTAGAAGATTCGCAACTTTGAAACGCACGGAAGATAGAGTGCTAGACCCACGATTTTCTATAGAATGGTCTTAAATTCCCACAATATTTTTTTGGGGTTAGCAGCCGCCAATTCTTTGTCTATATACTTTGATCGCCCAGCCATTAAAATATTTTCTGTCTCGAGCAAGACTTGTTATAATCTTTTGTCCTGGCGTATTGAAAATTTGCATGTTTTGTGATTTTTAACTGAAAATTAAATAATTCTAAAATTTATGAAAATACGCAGCTTGCAATTTGCATTAGCTTTGACCTAAGGCCATCAGGCCACCGGAACAAATACATCCCATTCCGATTAATTATTTGTGAAATAACTAATAAAGCTAGTGTAAAGTTTAGCAGAACAACAAGTAAAACAGCTTTGAAAGGCAGCAGTAGAGTGCCGTTGGATATGATAAAATTGTCCAAAGAGAATGGTACTATTATGTATTGCAGACCTAGCACTGAGTCTACAAAATTGGATATTCAACCAGTTTAAACAAGAGAAAGTGTGTGATATGTGATCATATCTTCTTAAGCTGGATATGAAACGACAACAGGAGTTTTGCACTCTTTGCATTATTCTTCTTACTTTCCCATATACGTAGTATATTTGGAAACGATAATGATATGACCAGTTGCTCTTAGAAAATATCGGGAGAGAAGCTGTTGGGGCTGAGTTTTAAATAATTTCATAATTTTTTTCTCTGAAACGGATCTAACAATTTTAATCAAAATTAATACATGAATACTATAGTAGTAACATAAGGCAACGTGACCAGTTGCACCTAGGAAATGCAGGGAGGGAGACTGCGGGGGGCAAGGAGTTAAAACAAAATGTTTTAAATATCAACAAGATTGGTTGAGAAAAAATAGAGATTTGACGATAAAAAGATTTGATGCCGGGACCAGGGTACATTATTTCGGTCTACTTCTAAATGGGAAAGTTTGTTCAAGCCGTCGCGGATCGATTTTTTTTATGATAGCGATAAAATTACAAGATATAAATCCAACCAGTTTGAACCAGAAAAAGAGTGTGATATGATCATATCTTCTTAAGTTGAATATGCACAACAGGAGTACATCACAATGGGTATTTATGTAACATTACAGTAGTAAATTGAGTAGTAAATTCTTTCTTATTAGTTTGGATCATAATATGTATTTTTTAAGTATATTAATTGATGAGCACACATTCTCGGTTTACTGATTAACCATTTTTTTATTTGCTTTTTGAATAATTTCTCTGAATTTTCGGATTTTATTTCGGTAGGCACTGCATTATAAATTTTCGGAGCAAGAAGATAAGAAAATCTCTGTCCTATAGACTTAGCAACACATGGAAATACAACTGACATATTGTTTGTACTTGTAATATAAGTGTTACAAGTAATGTCTTTGTTAATACTACTTTTATGTTAGCGCCAAACGGAATAGTTGCCAGGATAAATATCAAAAACTTTCGCTAGGCTATAAAGATCATTGGTGCGGTAAGTAATTTCTTTTCCAAATATTATTTTTAATACCCATTTTGTATAATTTCGATTTTTTATGTGAGTGTTGTAAGCTCCTCCCATGCTATAATACTGTATCTTAAATGGGATCCCACCAACGCGTGATATAATATTAATAGGTGTTTTCCGTCTAGAAATGGTTTTAAATATTTTAGTTTTGGTAACATATTTCTGATTTTTACTATTACATTATTTATGCGTGTATTCCATTTTACTCTGAACTGTCAATCGTAACTCCAAGATATTATATTTCTTTTGCAGGTGGCAACTCTATTAATTCATATCCGTATTGTATAGCAATAGGCCCAATGTCAGGAATTTTATTTTTACTTAAAGCAAAAGGTAAAAATTTAGTTTTTTCGTAATTTATTGTTAATAGAGAATAACTTCGATAAAGTCAACTTAGATCAAATATTGCCACGTATCGTCTTTATAAAAAGCCGCAGTGTCAATGTCGTCAGCGAAGCTGAAGATGATTATCTGTATTTTGTCGTATGTAATATCACTAGTGCTTAGAATTTTATCGGTAAAATTTTTTTTGGAGAGCGTAATTGACTATAATATAGAGTGCAAATTGGCAGTTTATTACCTAATTAAATCTCGAGCACTGTGGCATCCTCTGTTACTCTTTTTACACATAGAATAGAGGAAATATTGTAATGTACCCTCCCATGAACATTAATCATATTATTTATATTTTCGAACATTCATAGCGTTTCCAAAAAGCAAAAGTAGATATTGTTATATGACCTATGTCCATTTAACAACTTTATGAAACTAACTGATATTTATTTATATTTAGCACGATCTGTATAGCACATTAATTTAGTTTTTGTATGTGAGATTACTTCAAACTAACAGAATTTCCTTTGTATTTTTGCATTGTTTTATATAGCTATTTATGTATCTTAAGAACTCAATCATGGTTTTTTAACACTAAATTCTTTATCTGTTACAGCACTACCGATCTCCTGTTGTCTACCAAGCTTGCAAAAACATTTATATTTATTTAAATTTTCATTTGATGCTTAGTCTATACCACATGTAGTTATTTTTCTTACCTCTAACATTTCTTTCATTCACACCTATTATGTAGGGTATCTTGTACAATGTAATGTATTTACTGGATCATCACAATACAGTTTAAAAACAATTTGCTTTATTTGGACAGTTCGTACTTAGGTTATATATGCAATTTATTTATCGTCAAACTTTTATGTGGTTATTATAGATTTCCTTTATCGATTCTAAATCAATTCTGTAATTTGGTTGGGAAAAGGAAAGGAAACCTAACAAGAAAAAGAACCCAATTATGGTACACTCCTATAATAATTAATTGAGTCATTCATCAACAGATGGCGACTCTCGTAAAATATTAGTTTTCATTTTGTTTAGTAAAAATATATTTTTAATGTTAGTACATTGGTACTGTAGTTAAAATAGTGATAGAAAAAAGTTTATCTTATTAATTAATCATCCGAGGATGCCATTTGCCTTCCAAATCTGATCTGATTCAACACCATAGAACTTTTCGATTGTGAGATCCTCCAGTAATTACTATTGCAATTAAATCCACATTTCATTGTATTAGAGAACACCATCAGGCAAATCTTATTTAATAATTAATTCATTTTCATTTATTTTATTAATATATTTTCACTTTTATTAAATTAATTAAATTCAATTTCGTCAATATTATGTGACTAATATTTTACATATACATTATAGTACAATTTTTTTTCTATTCTCTTTTGGCAATTTAGTTCTAATCAGCATTTATATATTGAACACGGTATATTGAAAGCATATTGAGAGCATTAACAACTTTAATTTTATTTAAATTTCAGCAACTTTAATTTTAACTTTAAGAAGCAACTTTATTTGTATTAGAAATTTGATTTCATTATTGAACAACCGTTGGTTAATTACTAAGCTTACTGTTTAATTTTATTTGAAGCTGACTATTTTTTTTTTTGGCTTTTGCTAAGACGCTTAAGCCTTCATTTCATTCTGCGACCTTCCCATTGTCATTTCCTTTAAAATCGAATGTAGCCTAGAGAAAATAAATCACCCCAGCTTCAACTACACTCAGTTTGGAATCATAGGAAATATCCTCGATTAATTCGTTGCATTAAATTCCTTTTATTTATATATTTTTTTATATAAAATTTCACTCAAAATTATATTTAAATAAACTTATATAAATTTTTTAAGATTTACTTTAAATTTCACAAATTACCTCTTCTTAAATCATATTGTAAAATTTGATTATTTATATAATATATTTTATTATTAATCTTAATAATAATTTTTTTTCCTTACAGCCTCATCTATAGGAGACTGGTTTTAAGGAAAAAAGAGACAAATTAACTCATTTATTATTCACTATACATTGTGCCCAAATAACATCACTTTTTCATTGTCTCTTTTCCACAAATAAAACAAAATTCGTCTTATGTGTTACACACACATAAATGGTAAGTTTCACCATTTATGTGTTACACACACATAAATGGTAAGTTTCACCTCTCCTAAAAGTTACCAGAATCCACGAATCTTTGCTCCGGCTGAAATAAGCTAGTCTTACGTATATATTGCTTCGTTTATTTGCCATAATAACATTAAGGGAATAAACAGACAACAGTATTACAAAAAAAAAACTTTAGACCCGTCGGTGAGAAGTCATAATGATTCTGAGCGAAGCTAGGGCAAGTTAATAGAATTTCAAAACATTTTAATAAACATGAAATTAAACATCATTTACATATGTTTGATGCTGGGTCATTGGCACTCATAAGTGTCAGTTCCTCGACTGTGAACATATTCAATCTACAATCTAAGTATCTCCAATATAACTACATAAATTAAGTAATACGACGCTAATTAATTGTAATTTAAATTGTTGCCCTCCTGAAAAGTGTGTGTGAAATTACGCGTTATATTTAACCCATTCCATTTAAAGGTCGGGTTCAAGTAAGTTAACTAATTACACGTATCAAATGTACTGATTAGTATCTTGTAAATTAATTGTTTTAATTTAATCTTGGTCTCGGAATCTTAAATAGTGCAATTTACCTAACTCAATCTCATTTAAACGAGATATTAGAAGAGCGAAAAACAACACATTAATGTAAATTTATAAGCCAAGAAATATGAAACTCAAACAGAAAACTGGATGGATGCCATTTTGATGTTATGAGTTGTATCAACGACCAATAATTAATAATTAAAAATATAAGGTGTTGATTTGCTGTGGGTTGGTAAATAAATAACGAAAATGTAGCAAAACAGACCTTAAAAAGTGGTATCAGAAAACAGTGAGTCAATATCCCATTGACGCAGTGCTTCCTATTAGTTAAGTAGTTTTCCATTAATTTATATGAAGTTCCCTTAAATCCGATGTTTTTAATAAACTAAGTAACTGTATGTGGCCAGCAGTATCGAACGTTTTAGTTGAGCCTGTAAGTATACTTATTGCTGGTAACTTTTCGTTCATTGCACTGTTTATTTTAGAAACTAATCGACCATTTGCATTATTTATAGATCAGTATGATCTAAAAGCAAATTGTTTGTCTAAAATTAAAGTCCGGATCACAACAGTATGTTACAGGGACCATCTTATCTCTTAATAATAATAAGCATCTTTATTAATGAAATAGTACAATATATTTCATTAAAGGCGAAGTTTGTAGATTGGTAATATATCGTATTTTAAACATTTCTATACAATACGAAAACGACGAAATGATGACATATTAATAATATTCAATAAAGTTGGGCCATCTTGTATATCTTGCATTGTACAACAAATGAAGTGTAATTTGTAATGAGGCGTTGAAACTGATTATCTTTGTGGAATTCTGAACCATTACTTTTATATATGTCAGCAGCAAGATAAAACGAAAAAGTAACACAGGTCGTCAATTGATTTTCCGACAAGGTAATCAAGTCGTTGGCTTTGATGATGGCAACTAACAAAGGTGCTAGGGATGCTCCATGTTTTGACTTTCACCTATATGTTTCTTTCTCTACAATACATAATTTTATTTTGCTCCTTAATCATAACCTGTTCAGAGTCTATCAATTTTCTTTACTGTTAATATATTTTTAACATCGTTTCAGAATACAACACAGCCTACCTTACCGGGCGTTACCCATTTTCCGACAACCTCTCTTTCTAACCGTTCACCTACTAAAACTTCCTCTCGCTTTATCCCCCTTCTTTATAAAATAATAAACATTTATCTCTTTCCTGTATTCCCCTTAGTTACGTTATTCTTGCTTAAAAACTAATATATTTAAATTATAAAATGATATTTCAAAATGTACAAAAAAAGTACAAAACCGAGTCAGCTAGTACGTTCAACTATGTCATCTAGCAACTAGATCGCTGGATACAAATGCTGAGTCGCGCAAATCGGCTAGCAAAGGTAAGATAACAATCGAAGGGAATTTGCTAGATTAGTTGAGTTTTAGAAACGAAAAGAAGATCCATTTTTTGCGTATGGTGCGTGAGCCAACTCCCCTCTGCTAGGAGGTGGCTAAGGAGGGTTAGATCGTAAGTACTCTATTTGCCTTATTTTTATTTGTGTTATCAAAATACTTGTAACTTGTCGTTTTTTACCACCTTGTTTTATTTAAAAGGTATTCACTTCGGCGCTAACGTGCCATATAGTGAAAGCTTGTTTTCTATATTGTTTTTTTCATCAATCCTATCCTTAAAACCAAAATCTAGTCTAAACTCAAACCCCATAAAATGATATACTTGACAGCTGGCATGTTGTTGCCGCGGTAGTTATCTCGAACGCATTTTTTCGTTGAGCTATTGCCCAACTACAAGAACTATCCAAATTAAATCAGTGTGCACCTACCTTAATTTTCTTCATTCTTATTTGGCAATTTTAAATAATATTTGCTTAATTTATTCATTGCTAGATGATAGGGGATAAGTTTTATTTACATATTGTTGTATATTGTTCATCTTTTGCCGAACCGGCTCTAACCCGTCCAGCCGTCCATCTTCGCGACATGGTTAAATGGCTGGCTCCGGGTTAGGCCCCGGGGAGGACTCTGTATTATTTAACTTTAATACAGCTGTGTTGATTGACTTATTTGAATATCTAGAGTGCTAGGTAGGCATCTACGTTGCAGGGTAAGTTTATGCGTATCTGTTTATCTCTCGTCTTCTATTTTCGCAACGAGTAAGTCGATTCAGTTACGGTTTATATTCTACTATAATAATAATAAAGTTATGTATGGATATTTAGGAATAGCACATTATGATGCTAGTAATAAAAACTGTAAATAAACGGCAAGAACCCTCAAAGGCGAACCTTGTGCGTGGGTTTGGGCCTCGCTGTGAGGTATAATACAATACAATACAATACAATACTTTTAAAAAATTAAAATATCAATGTACTTTGAAGTGGACAACATATAAAAATTTTAAATATAATATGCGCTTATTCTAAATTAAGACTTAAATATTAAAGAATCAAACAACTCTGAAACGGATCACAATAACTATAAAAATATTAATAATTTTTTCTACTCCCTTATGCAAATTTGCTGTTTTCCGTACAGTCTGTAGAATGGATAAGTGGGCCATTCCAGTTAACTGAACGGATATATTTCATAAACATTCTAGGATGGATATGAAATCGACCAATCACAGTTCGTGTATTAAGTACATAGGCAACTATTCGTTTTACAAAATTCAAGTTAGTGCGTAAGCTGTCAAAGTAATTGTCAGTGTGTATTCGCGCAGTTTGAGCTAGAAAATAATTTAAAATGAGTAATTCCAGTGAAGAATCGATAAACGGTATACCACCTAAAATTTTATTGAAATTATTGTATGCAGACAATTTTAGCGATATATTATGACAAGAAAAAAAGTAGCTATATGTGGGGATTGAACCAATTCAAAAAATTCAATTCAAAACAGCTTTATTAAAATTAATGTGTACAGTAAATGTGCCTCCCCAGAGCCCATCCCGGGACCGACCCTGCAATCACCGCGTTAACGCGGTGGTGTATCGCAAATCCGGGCCGAGGTGGGACTGGTTTGGCTAGGTAAAAATTGAAAATGACAAAAAACTTAAACTCCTTTTACATATGTAAATAAAATTAAGTGGCATGACAAAAAATGCTTAAAAAAGAAAGCTTAACTTAAAACTGATTAAAACGATCACTTGGCTTTCGCCGTTCGTGCACTACACTGAGTTTAATTTGGGCACTGACGCTGACTCCGTAACTTGCACGAGGTGCCATCCGCGAATTGCTCCAACTACGGGTTGCGCAAGGCAGGCCTAAACTATGATTCTAAAAATTTTGATTGTTCTGATATAAAATTTGGATTCTGTGACGAGTTTAATGAAGGAAGGATGAATTTACAGACAAAAATGTACAAACAGAAACGACGAACAAACAAACGCGACACAAAAATACACAAAAACAAAAGAAGAGGGGGACAGGAAAGAATTAAAGTGGATGAAAGGTATGAAATATCAATGGAAGGTGGATAGTATTAGAGAAGGTATAGTAGGTGAAAGTTTGGCTAGAGTGGCTGCCGGAAGATTGGCAACGTCTGGTAAGGTAAGGGGTGTTTAATCCGAAATGAGGCATTATGCTGTCTAATTTGTGTAATGTCTTGTTAGCGGACTATCGCCCAGCTTGAACGAATAGAAGTTTTGAGAAATGTGTTGGACGTAGTCGGCTATCGGGGTTATGTCGTTGCAGCGTTCGTAGAGGTCTCTGAGGGAGGTGTATCTTCCTGAATTTGATATGAGGCGCATATATTTGTGTTCTAGCACTTTTAGTTTATTCATTGTCTTGGCCGACGTGCTGCACCACACCGGCGCCGCGTATGTGATAGATATGGGATTGAACCCATGAGCATAAGATTTAGCAGAACCTAAGTTTGTATATTAAAATTTGATTCAAACTATTATTTGTAGTTTTTTCTTAATCCGGTCGTAGAAAAAGTATACTGTACAACTCGAGTGGATTATCCATATCGCACTCGAAAGATTGAGGCATTCCGCCTACGGCGTCGTGCTCAAACTTCTTTCTCGTGCGATATGGCTATCATATCCACTCTTGTTGCACTACTACTAACTACTGTAACGTCAAACAAAACCAATACAGAACGACTTTATTTTGTATATCAATAAGGTAAGATTGTTGCATCTTTAAGTAGTTGAAAAGACCATAATTTGTATATGAGGTAAGTATCACATAGTTTAACTATTTTCCTACCCGTTAAGCGATGCATTTTATTTAATGGTATATAAGGGAAAGCCACGACTTTAAGCGAATCTTTAGATGCATAAGAGAATGGGTATTTTAACTTCGTTTGGAATTGCTCCAAATATCAGTATACTTAAGTAAGTAAAGCATCTTTGTCCTATAATCTTTTTAATTTTTAGAATTTGCGATATTCTTGCACTAAAACGGGTATCATGGTGATGAGAAATTTGTGGCAAAGAATTCTTGTAAATTACTAAATTCTGAAAGTATAGTTGCCGTGTGTCAAAAATATTGTTTTCTCTGAAAAGCAGATTAGTCGGGTAGGTACTGATGTTTCCAGAAATTATTTTTAAGAGCCATTTTTGTATAACTTGGAGTTTGTTTAGATGGTTATTGGCTACCGCATTTTTAATTACTTTAATTTTAACTACTTGATAATTCCATCTTAAGTGACTATCGATAATTATTCCAAGGTGTTTTATATTACGTTTAATAGAGATTGCAATTTCTTGACCATCAGAATTAAAACATATGTTATTATAAAGAGACAGGCTGTCAGCGTAACTACTGAATGAAACAAAAAATATTTTAAAACATAATATTTTTAGTCGCAAACTCCTCTATAAAGTCCTTATTTTACTATAAGGAACGTAACCAGACTGCAACCAACAGCTACCCTCCGGTCTATGGACCCTGCCAAGTGCTGAATTACAAGTTGCAAGCCTGGCGCGTTAAGTGCAATAATTGCATATTACCATCAAGACGCTAATGCTGCGATTGCAACAAACACTAGCCGAAATACTGATCCTACTTAAAGGAGCTCTCATGCCAGTCGACACACACACCACTTGCAGATTGCAGTTTCGAGCTGTCGGCTCTCGTCAGTGCAAAGTATGCAGGTGACGACCGACACGAGGATCACTTGACTATTTAGTACATTTCGATATCTTTGGGATAGCGACATGTAAAATAGGCAGCAGTTGCAATCGAAGCATTAGCGTTTTGATGGTAATATGCAATTATTACATTTAACACGCCAGGCGGGGCACATAGCCTGGAGAGCAGCTGTTGGTTGTAGTCTGGTTACGTTCCTTATAGTAAAATAAGGATTTTATAGAGGAGTTTGCGATTAAAAATATTATGTTTTAATATTCCGTCAGTTTTTCCCAAATGTTATTTCTGTAGAAACGAAACTAGTGACTTTTCCTTGAATGTTAAGGTGAAATAAATCATTTACATATGTAAAAAAAGCAACGGTCCCAGAACGGTTTCCTGCGGAACTCCGAATTCTACATTTCTTTCTGAGTTTGTTACAGTTCTTATTTTAACTAATTGTTTCCTATTTGATAAATAACTAAGCATAAGATTAAGTGTAATTCCTCTAAAGCCGATATTTTCTAGAGCTTCAATTAATTTGTTATGGCAAACCGTATACTATTTGGTTTTTCTATAAGAAGATGTTCAGATATTCAAATACTTGATTATCGGTAGCCATTTTAGTTCCGCTATATTAAAATATTACCATGATATTAAAAAATTATCTTGGTTAAAGGTAGTCATGGAATGGAAATGTTTCGTCTTAACTTATACCATATTTTGTAAACACTTGGTCAAAATATTTCAGATAGAAAAGATAGAAGTGTTATATGCACGCTATCTTACGGACAGTAGTTTAATCGCTCGTAGTGGAATAGAAACAAACCTCCCCAATTGCTATCAATAGAATGGTAGTTCGCCAGCCATCTCACATCACAACAGTTGACGTATCATGTATCAAGAAAATTCCAGTCTTTGAATCGAGAACATTTAGGCAACCTGTAGACCAGTCTAGGGCGCATATCTACAAGTACAAAAGGATCAGACAGGTATCCTCAAAGCAGTTCTAGTTTGAAGAGTAAAGCTACCAGATCAAGAGAAAGGACAGCGATCAGACTAATAAAATAGAGGGACAAGAATATGTTATAGTAGTAATTAGTATTGTAATTGAAAGGACTAATGATTGTAAGTTAATTTAATGTTAAGTTAATCTGAAGTTACTAGAATCTGCGCTTGGGGTGTTTACTAAAGGGTTTAAACACGTAAAAGAAATATAGAGTCCATTTCTTCATTTTGTATCTCTATTTCATTTTAGTTCTCTATATAGAGGTACTTCATTCCCTGATGTTTGCTTTACTTATTTACTTTATCACATTAAATCGCTTATCCTGTTTTGTATTATTATATTTTATTATGTCTTACTCCACACCTTTTCTATACAGGGTGTCCCTGTTGTGCGTCAAAGTACAATATCGGTCTTATTAGAAGATTTTGGAGAATTATTCTTTTATGGACGTGGTGTAGTGTCAAAAGGCGCAGATTTTAGTAATGTTTTGCAATATACAGGGTGACTCGCTGCAGCGGGGCACCTTCGAGGTCATTTTTTTTTTTAAATGGAACACCCTATATATTTTTACATTTGTGAATTAAGCGTAAAACTACCTTTCCAATGACTTTCCGATTTTTTGTTTTCACGTGGCGTTGCCGAGTTATTCGAAAAAATATGAAAATTTTGGTCGGAACAAGGTTTAACAAATTAATTCGCTGTGTGTGTATTACTATTAATTAAGAAGATTTATTTTGCAATTATGTAGACAAGAGATGTACTACAACGACACAACCACCAGATATTGATTATAATTAAACAGGGTATATTTTATACTAGCGCTAATTCAGGATATTTCAAAGCAAATTTTCTCATTTTTTTCAAATAGAACACTATATATTATTGTATTTTTGAATTGGCATGTTAACTCTCTACGATTTTTGTGAATAATATCCTAAACCTAAAATCGATATTTCCAGAGATATTTTTACTTTTTCATTAAAAACCGTTTAATTATAACATTTTTCATTTCGAACTGATCTAGTAGCGATTATTTTGACATAAGGTGAGAATACATTTCCACATTTTGGACCCAAAATATGGCACATGACACATGTACTTTCCTACCTTTAATAGTTTTGCTCACCTAAGATATATTCGCTAAGCTACGCTACGCTGATGAGGAGCGATAACTCCGAAACACGGGTCCATAGCTGCATTGTTGTTTCTTTTTGAGGAATAAGGCACTAGCTTACTTTCTTTAATTATTTGACCTCATAAGCCCTCCATGTTTTATTTTGTATTTGCCAGGAGGAAATAGGGCAGTACATATAGGGCTCCTCGTACCGACTGCTCTCATTTGTGGCCCAAAATGTGGCACATGAGGTATGAAAGTGCAAATGGAGTACTGTGTGTGGAGTACTGTGGCTATAAAAAATTTAATTTCCACCTGTCAGCATGGTTTTATAGAAGAACGCTCTACAATATCAAACTTAACGTGTTTAACCCAATTTATTTCTAACACTCTAAACAAACGGGGGCAAGTGGATGTGGTGTACACCGACTTCTCAAAGGCCTTTGATCGTATTGATCATAGAATTTTAATTAATAAACTGAACAACTTGGGTTTCAGTGATATACTTGTTAATTTCTTTCAATCTTACCTACAAGACAGATTACAATATGTTCAGTATAATGGTTTTAAGTCAAACACGTATGTTGCAACATCTGGCGTACCTCAGGGATCGAATTTAGGTCCCCTCTTATTTTCTGTATTTATCAACGATTTATGCGATACACTGAATTGCAACAAACTTCTCTTTGCGGGTGATCTGAAATTATTTAACGGAATTAATACCATAGAGGATTGTGCGAGATTACAAGAACAAATAAATATCATTGAGGATTGGTGCCTAGTGAATAATTTAACGATGAACATTTCAAAATGTAAAGTTATGACTTATCCACGAAAGGCTAGTCCAATTGAATATTCATACAGTTTTAACAACATCACTTTATCACGCTGTGAAAATATTAAAGATTTGGGTATACTGTTCGACTCCAGATTGGAATTCACAGGACATATTAATTCGATAGCTAAATCTGCGTTAAGATTACTGGGTTTTGTCATAAGAAATACAAGAAATTTTACTAATGCAGAAACATTAAAACCGCTATATTTTTGTTTCGTCCGTTCTAAATAGTGATATGGAATCCTATCTATGAGATACACTCACAATCATTAGAATCTGTTCAACGAAAATTTCTAAAATACTTATCTTTCAAAATAGATCATCAGTACCCAGTACAGGGATATCCGAATAATTTAATGTTAATAAGATTTAATATGGATTCATTACAAAGCAGAAGAATTATGTCAAGCTTAATGTATATCTACAAAATTATTAATAATACAATAGACTGCCCAGAACTCCTCTCCCAAATAAATTTTAGAATTCCACGTTTAGGCTCGCGTCAAACTTCCACCTTTGCACTATCGTCAAAACGAACAAATATTCTTGGTAAATCGCCTATTTATGCTATGATGGAAATGTATAACTCTCTTGGCAACCATTGTGACATGTTTAGTCTTTCCTCAGAGAATTATTCAAGGGGCGTAAAACTATCCATTAGAAATAGGCCGTAACTCTGTATTTTGTATTTTACAATTTGTACTTTGTATTTTGTATCTCGTATTTTGTACTTTGTATTTTGTATTTTTATGGTATATTTTGCATTTTCTATTTATATTTTATATTATAATTTATATTTTATATTTTATACTTTGTATTTTGTATCTTGTACTACTTATACTTTATAGTTTATACTTCATTTTATATCTTATATTTTGTAATTTGTATCTTCGTAAAATTGTCCTGTAACTGGAGTATTCTGTTGGGCAATAAATTCTTTATTATTATTATTATTATCATCATTATTCCCTACCTTTAATAGTTTTGCTCACCTAAGACATATTCGCTAAGCTAGGCTACGCTGATGAGGAGCAATAACTCCGAAACACGTGTCCGTAGCTGCATTGCTGTTTCTTTTTGAGGAATAAGGCACTAGCTTACTTTCTTTAATATAAATTTAGTTTAGATTAGTTTGAAATCAGTTTACCAGTTGATTATGTGTATGATTGCAGCTGTAAATTAGCTATTTTTTTGTAAATATACTATAATTATTGTAGAAATAAATAAATAAAAAGATGCGCTACACAATTTTTCACGCAGAAATCGCATTCGGAAGAAGAAAGTGTTTTTTTTTTCTGTTGATTTACATTAACTACGCCATAGTCTACTCTAAGTTGCGTACTTGTAGGTAAACGTGAAGTACTTCTTGAAAGCACCGTATTATTGTCTCAAGTAGGTTGTACACAATATCTCATATTCCAAACACATATTTTTATTTTATGAAAGTAATAAGAGAGAAGGTAGAGTGATGCTACTACCTTTAATTAGGTTGTATTGTACTCTAGAATATCTTATTCGTCTAAAGCTAAATCTAGCTCGAGCTCCAACCGGGTTTATGGCTTACAAATTGACGAATATTACCGTGGCTTCTCTAAAGGTTTTATAATTTAATCCTGATTTAAATATTACAGCAGTTTTAACAAAGCTAGATTTTAGCCATTTTTAACTGTGGAATTATTCCTTGTACTCCTTTTCAATTTAATTACGTTAAGCTTTTATTCGCAGATTAAATTGAACTGGCTGATGTTTTATGGATTGGCGTATTTTGCCTAAAGGGGTTCACTGAAACAACGCTAGTCCTTTATGAAGTAGAGTTTAATATGAAATTATGTTTGATAAAAACTGTAGCCGGCACTACATTTAATAATATAGCAATATCCTAAAACACAATATTTCCTGGTTCTCATACTGCTGAAATATTTACGAGATAAGTAATTAAGCGCTTCAAAATTCTGAATGTAAAAATTCAAAGAAATAAAATAAGCTTTTTACAAACATAGAGTGTGTGCTATTTAATACTGCAACACCCTGTTATTTTATAATGAGTTGCCCGATTATATTTTCCTTTTTTTGGCATAGTATTCGATGAGCTCTATTCGGATGTATTTGTCCATTTTGAAAAATTTGGTGGTGCACAGGTTAATGCAAGGCCAAACGCCAATTAGCCACCATCACGAAACAGAGCACCAACAGTTATAGTCAAATGAAGGCATCAGATCCCATATTAGTATCACTTTAATAAGAATTTTCAAATTGTAATAACCAGACAGGGAAGACCAAAAAATCAATCTAAACATTTTAACATCACCACAAAATTGTGGAAGGTTACTAAAATTGGTCCAAAATAGAAAATTAAGATAACATCAAATCTTCACGTCTTGAGGACCCAGGAACCCAAAAAAGTGGTTTTTGAAAAATGTCTGTGTGTGCGTATGTGTGTTAGTATGATAGCGCTGAAACTATTGAACGGATTAGGATGAAATTTGCATGAGGGTTTCTTTGGTACTCCAGAAGATCTGAAAAGGTTGTGGTTGAGATCGGATTACGTTTGGCATATAATTTAGTGCTCTTTTTGGCTTCAAAGATCCACCGGGTAGGGAGGTTCCAGCCGCTTCCAGTAGCTGCTGATTTTTTGTCTAAGAAATTGCTTCGACAAAAATTTCTTTTCGGAATACCGTTTTGATACAATATTTCGTCCTGAACAATTTGTATTATTTGAAATACTTTTTTGATTCAAGGACAAACTCTTTTTTAAAAGGCAAAGCTCATAGTCCTCGGCAAAGGCAAGACCATGACCTTCGCATATTAAAAATGAGTGATGGTACAAGAACCACCGATTTTCGCTGAAGCCTAGAGTTACTCATGGAGACTCACTTCCCGGGATTTGTGATAACAGAACAGAAGGAATGGCCAAGCGAATTCAACACACAACCTTCGAATTTGGATTGGTAAATGGCCAACCAAATAGCTAGTGAAGACAGAATAAGATGGGCAATATAGAGCTTCTCCCCTTTTGAGTCACCAGGCATTGGCGGTATGTATCCCGCCCTACTGCAATGGGGACTGGATGAATTATTGCTGCACCTGGTTGAAATATTTAGAGCGTGCTTGGCATACCTCTATATTCCAGATGTGGAGAGAAGTGAAAGATTTTTGTTCAATCCAAAGGCAGGGCGGATGAACTATACCACCCACAGAACATACAGACCTATTAGCTTAACCTCATTCCTGCTCAAGACGATGGAGAAGCGTTGGTTCACATAGAACGATGAAAAATAACCCTTTACATCCTAACCAGTATGCATGCACCCTGGGAAGACACATTGACACCGCCCTACATGCAGTCGCGAGTCCGATTGAGGTACTTGGATAATAAATAATCCACCCTGGGTGTCTTCATAGATAGGGTGCGATTGACAGAACCATCTTTCCAAAAATTTCAGCGGCCGTCGTGGAGAGGGACGTCCATATGATCATGGAGTTAGCTTTCTCCCAACAATTTCCAATTCCATATCATATTGATAAAAAATTATGGTTTCTAGTCATTAGCGTCAAAATAAATCATAAATACTAGAATATTGGAGGCATCTATCATTGTCCAAGTGAGTCACACTCAGTATTTTGTAATTTTCTGGAAAATGGGTTAGACCAAAATATTTTAAACATTGAAGGTGCACTACTAGTGCTGAGAGATTTTAATGTGAATTGTTTATCTGATGATAATACATATTATATTACATATACAAGGGGACTTAAAAGATGATGTAACGAATATAAATAAATAAATAAATACACCACAGGTAATGACGACCCCCTTTATCCCGGAAGGCTCTAGAAGAGCCTTGTGTGGGAGGGGGCTACACATTTAGAGACAAGGGACACACACCCAATATCCGTGTATAGTGAAAAAATCCCTCTCACAGTATTTTCCACTGCCACGGCCGGGGATCGAACCCGGAACTTTTGGGTGAAAGGCAAGTGCGCTCACCTCTCGACCATCAGTCATATAGCTTAAAACAAATAGTACAGTCTCCTACTCACATTTCTGAGGTGGGCGCTGGCGCTGGTTAATAAATTCAGTTATTAAAAATAGTTTTAGTCTTGTAATTGAAGTCTTAGATACGCCAATTATATCGGGTAATTATTGTATTATAAAAATAAATATATTGATAATTTATTAAAGATCATACTAAATAATATACAAGTTAGGGAACCCGATAAAAATAAGGAATGTATAGTAGTCTTTTGAAACTATTAGATGACGTTTGTCCAAAAAAAGATGTTATAATAACTCAAAATGTACACAACGAGTGGTTTAATGCTAAGGTATTAGATGTTATTAAAGATAGAGGTACAAAATACAAAAAAATTCAAATAAGTACTAATCAGAATGACTGATTAAGTTATAAATCTACCAGAAACTATATTGTTGCGATAATTAAATTTCTCAAATTGGTACTCTATGACCGTCGATTGTCGAACTGTCAGTTTAAGTCATATTCTCTTCTTTTTGTGAGTTAAAATTGTTATAAATATCAGTCAAGTTCCTTCAAACTTTCTTTTTCGATGAAGAAATTAAGCTGAAAACTTTGTCAAGTGATTAATTTAGTTAAAAGGCACGTAGTTACTACTCGGTTTGATACCGAATCAAAAACTAAATTTAACATATTTTTAATTAATATTGTGGATGGTTTAATTGAAATTTCGATTAATGCGGATTTAATTAGCGGACTATCGTCCAGGAGTACTTTAGACAATTCGGTACAGCTAGATTTTGGTGTTACAGTTAGAACTTAACAACTATTCTATTTTTATTATTTTGGATTTGGACATTTTGAACTATTGGATCATGTTGATATTATTTGGTACACGACTTTTGGTTACTTCTTGAATTTGCCCTGACCTTGCATTTTACAATTAAGAAACCTGTTTATTTATAATTGGAAATCTCCCATCTGAATAATTTGAACATTTTATTTAACATTGAGATTTGTGAAGATTACCACATCCAGCAAGGACCTCGATCAGAATAGGAAACCTTCAAGACTGGAGCGCCTGGAAAATATCCAACTATTATATAAGTTAAGTAATTCCTACGTTATTTCTTTTCGTTCTTGTAAAATTGTTCAAATGTCATCATTCGTTCTCCTAGCGTTAGCTTAGAATACTCTAGACGTCGATATTTATATTATTGTAAGGCTTTTATTACTCTTATTTTTTTTGTATTGTATAAATTTTTTTTCTAGTTCTATTGTTAATGCTCTCACTATAAGGATTTGTAATATCTGGGACCTCATTTCTTTTACATGACTTTATGTCGTTTTTAGTACAACCAGTCATGTAAATTTTTATTTGTTAATATCTAGTTAATACATATTCCCTAGCTGTAATAGTTAGTTTAATGGTATCAGTTAACCAAGGCGTTTTAAGTTTAAAAACTCTCACTGTTTTTACCGGTGAGTAAATATTATATAATAAAAAAATATTGTTTAAAAAAATTAATCATTCATAATATGTTCCATTCCAAGTGATGGATATTAAGATTATATAATTATTAATATCGAAAAACTTACAATCCCGCACAATATTCCTTCCAAAGATAGATGACATATTACAATAAACAGAGGTTATTTATTTTTTGTATATAGCCAATATTCCATATCCTTCACCATCAGTACTTAAAAAAAGGTGTCGCTGTATATGATTAAATCGCATTTAAATGTAAATTATTACTAAGTACAATGAACTAAGCGTTGAGTTTTTTCCATTACGATTTATCAAAGCGCTTTGAAGTTAACCTTGGCGTTCCCGTCATTGAAATTAATAATTGATTTAATTTTGCTTCAAATTGAATCGTTCTCGTTCGAATAAGTTGTATCATTAAACCTGCGGCTAACCGCGAGACTTGGATTTCAAATATTCAAGTAATTAGATTTTTCATGATCAAGATTTCATGATCATCCAAACTACTGCGAAAATATAATAGGTGTGAATACTAGACTGCAATTTTACTGAATTAAAAACATGGTTAACTTAATGTGAGCATTAGTATGCCGCATCCTTTTCATTATTCCAAAATTGAAAGCTACGGCTGAGTCGTCGGCGGCGTCGTCGTTTAATTTGTAATAATTTCCATATAGACAGTTATAGTTATCCCTTCACCGCATTATAAATGTCCCATTAGTGCAAAATTATACCAATTTATAAGCTTTAAAATTCAATTTAGAGCGGAACTATGTTGAAATTAATCATAATCTGGAATGGTACTGTATTCTATATTCTATTCATTTGTAACTTCCCGACAAATTATTATTTGAATTGAATAATAAATGAGCGATTAAACTAGGAATGGAAAATACATATACACAATAAAGTCGTATTAATGAAATTATTCCTACATAACGTAAATGTGAATTTAAAGTAACCAAAGTCTTTTGCTCAAAATATAAATATTTAACTAAAAATGTTTGATTAAAATGTAGAAATATTTTAACCCATTCTGGGTGTTAAAATTGTTGAAAAACTAGTTAAAGCTTAAAGTTGGTACAAACATTAGTGAGAAGTCATAATTTCATGTTAGTTTTGGCTCCAGTTTAGACGCATCACCCTTTTTTATACGAAATTATGGCGTATTATTCTAAGTAAAAAAAAAAAATGAATATTTTGCAATCAATGAAATCAACCGGGTTTGAGAAACTTCATCATCAAATGTTAACTTCTGAGCTCATTTCTTTACCTAACTATGCTTAATAAGCCATTGATGATTGATTAAATCGAATCACTCGAATGCTTCTTTTTGTAATAATAATTTATCCACTTTAATAGATCATTTCAATCTAAATGAGAGAGAGAGAGAGAGAGAGATACTTTGAATTAGAATATAAATTGTTACGCGATACGAAATTGGGCCATGTTTTAATATCTTCCTTTATTTTTATATTACCGAAATTCATCCCTATAACTTTACACCTGCGCAATATTCGTTACGGGTGACCTGCCTTCTCGACTAGTATTCATAGCAATTCAAAGTCTTCAAATAAACTGAAATTGGATTGAAAAACATACCGACTGTAGTAAATCACTAAATCAAATAAGTAATTAGAAAAATCGATTGCGAAAAGATAATAGAACTAGTCATGTGAAAAAAAAGGACGGTTCGTTTTTCTTTAGTTATAAACCGGTTTTTTCAGGTTCTGGTTTTTCGTTTTTTTTTTTATTAAAAACAGGTTATGTTTACATCATGAGACCTAAAGATTCATACTAATAGCACTACTACAATTAGACTTCAAATTTAGTATTATTTGTGCCTATCCACCAGTCGGTAACCCAAACTTCCAGTATATACAAATATTTATGGGTAAATGATATTAATATCAAAAACGAAATTTTCATATATGTAACTGTGAAGTGCTTTCTAATATCTTCATATCAAGTGATGTTGATCGCTTCCCTTTCCTTCGGTATTCAATGCGAAGGAGGGAATGAAAATGAATGTAATATTTTTCAAATTAGTTTGGAGTTATTGAAATTGTTGATGGAGCTTATGTAAACTCATTAATTAACCTCGCCACAATAAAATTGCAAGAGGTTACTAAAATTGGCCCAAAAACGAAAATTGAGATAACATCAAAACTTTACGTTATGAGGTCCCAGGAACCCAAGAAAGTGGTTTTTGAAAAATGTCTGTCTGTGTATGTATGTGTGTTAGCACGATAGCGCCGAAACTACTGAACGGATTTGGATGAAACTTTGCATGGGGGTCTTTTTAGTGCTCCAGAAGATCTAAAAAGGTTCTGGTTGAGATCGGATTACGTCCAGTGCCGTTTTGGCGCAACAAGTTGTTTATTTTATAATTACTTTCAATTTGCAATAGAACCATTGAAAAGCAGTTAAAAATCCGATTTAAGCCATATATCACACTTCTACCCTTTTGATTTGGTTTCTGTGAAAAAAATTAAACACAAAGCAAATGTGAAGCATAGATCGCATTTCGCGTGGCATGGTCGATGAGCGAAGCCGTTGTTCCGTGAAACTTGTCACGTCACGTGCATTGCATTCCTATTCAACAAAAACTATACAACTTTACTGTCGCATTTAATTTCAAATGTTTTGAATTGGAGAACGGATTTGGATAAAAGTTTGCATTAGGGATTCTTTATATATAATAATTACACTACAAATATTCCTCTAAAATATAGTAACATTACTAAAATGCAAGCTAACTCAAGTTTCATATAACAAAGACATGAGTAAATCGACGATTGTCGTTTGTTTCTCGAGCCACGTTTTATAATATTTTGTCATCCGATAACCTTGGTGTCATGTCATGTTAATAAGATTTCGGCGTATTAGTAATAGTCCAAGATCCCAGAGTCTCCAGACCTATGGCAATTTAGCAGAGCTAAAATTTTCACAGTAAATGTGTAATATGTAGGTAAAAGCGTATTGCGTACTTGCTACCTTGAAAACGGGGCCTTTTTACAGATAATAGATACTAAAGGCAAATACAAAATCTTGCTATTACGTTCATATAGCAAAAAGTATGTAGTTTTATTAACAGCCGTCCCTGGTGTAGTGGTTGAGGGCCTGATTCTTACGTGCGAGGTTAACAGAATAAAAAATTGTTGTACACGGTGGTGGTCAGGCCGTCCATCACATACGCAGCGCTGGTGTGGTGCGGAATACCTGCCACGACATTGAAAAAAACTTCCAAGTGTTTGAACACAAATTTATGCGCCTCATTTCAAATTCTGGAAGCTACATCTCCCTCGGAGATCTCTGTGCACGTTACAAAGAGATAACCCCGACAGCGAACTACGTCCAACGGAATCTCTCATAACTTCTATTCTTTCAAGCTGGGCGATAGTCCGCTAACAAGACACATAACACAAATTAGACAGAATGGTGTCCCATATCGGATTAAACACCCCTTACCATACCAGACGTTGCCGATTATCCGGCAACCTCTGTAGCCAAGCTTCACCAGCTATAACCCTATCCAAATTTTCTAATATTTCATACCTTTGTAATATCTTTAAATCTTTTCCTGTCCCCCTCTTTCTTTCTATTTTTGTTCTTTTTGTTTGTTGTGTCGTCTTCTTTTTTTTTACATTTATGTTTTTCTAAATTCACATCTCATCACGAATATCAAATAAATTAAAACATTCTGAAAATCAAAATTCTTAAAGCCAAAAGTTGAGGCCAGCCCTGCGCAGCCCGGAGTTCATGCATTTTACAGAAGGTGCCTCGTTTAAATTGAGGTGATCTGCGTCAACTACAAAATTATTAAAAAAGTGTTAAAGTGAATCAATTATTAAAAGTATGTGTAGTTTTAAGTTGTTTTTAAAAAAGCTTTACTGTCTTATGTTCAAATGGTATCTAATTTTATTTGCTTGTTGCAAAAGGTGCTTAGGTTAGTTGTTATTCAGTTTCGTTTTTCGCCGACCAGACCTGTTCCGCCCGATCCTGCAATTCGTCACCGCGTCAGCGCGGTAGTTGCACTATTTTAATTTTAATAAATCTTTGTTGTTGTTGCAAGGTTGAGGGTTTGAATCACGTCTTTTGCATTTTTTTCTTTCTACATTTTGTATTTCGAGATGTATTTCGGCTCGATTAGCAACTGAAATAACTAATATGAACATTTCTTTATAGAGAGATACCAGAGCCCCCAAACCTACGTCATTTCAGCAAAGCTAAGATTTTCACAATAAATGTGTAATATGTAGATAAAAACGCATGCGTACTTACTTTTACGTTAAAGCAGCATAGCTGTTTTTAATATATGTTTTACACAATTTTATTAAAAACGAACATTTATTATTGCCAGACTCTTTCCGTGGGCCCTAACTTCCGCCAGACGCTTTAAAGCTGGAGAATCATAATAAACGTGTAATATGTAGGTAAAAACGCATGCGTACTTACTTTTCTGTTTAATTAGCATAGCTGTTATTTATGTATGTTTTCCACTATATTATTAAGAACGAACATTTATTATTGCCAGACGCCTCCCGTGGGCCCTAACTTCCGCCAGACGCTTTAAAGCTGGAGAATCATAATAAACGTGTAATATGTAGGTAAAAACGCATGCGTACTTACTTTTATGTTTAATTAGCATAGCTGTTATTTATGTATGTTTTCCACTATATTATTAAGAACGAACATTTATTATTGCCAGACGCCTCCCGTGGGCCCTAACTTCCGCCAGACGCTTTAAAGCTGGAGATTCACAATAAATGTGTAATATGTACGTAAAAAAGCATGCGTACTTACTTTTACATATTTATGTTCGTATTAGTTATTTCAGTGCCTAACCGAGATGAAATATATCTCGCACAAAATGTAAATAAAAATGCAAAAGACGTGATTCGAACCCTCAACATCGCGCGGTGAGAAGAGAATCAGGCAACTCGATCAATACACCACGGACGGCTGTTAATGACACTACATACTTTTTGCTATATGAACATAATAGTAAGATTTTTTATTTACCTTTAGCACCTATTATCTGTAAAAGGGCCTCGCTGTCATGCTAGCAAGTACGCAATACGTTTTTAACTAAATATTACACATTTACTGTGAAAATCTTAGCTTTGCCAAATGACGTAGGTCTGGGGGCTCTGGGATCTTACTCTATAACTTTTAGTAACTGTGCACCAGTAGATTGTCACAAACTTTAAAGGTAGGTGTAACAGTAGCAATATCATGCTTTCTGTACCTATGTTGGTGAATTTATTATAGATTATCACTTTGCCAATTTTCAGTTTGTTACTTACAAATCTATAATGTTTAGGGTAACTAGACTTTCTTAGTTGTTAAAGTGATGGTTAAACATGTTAATATGATAATATTATATTACTGAACGAGCGATAATGTAGATAATAACTCACGCAGATGAAATTTGCAGCACGAGCCGCAGGCGAGTGTTGTAATCAAATTGAGGGTTTCTTTTGTGATCCAGAAGATTTAAAAAGGTTTTAGTTGCGGTCGGATTACGTTTAGTGCCGTTTTGGCACACAATTTAATGCTCTTTTCGGCTTCAAAAATCCACCGGGCAGAGAGGTTCCAGCCGCTTCCAGTAGCACCCATTTTTGTCTTAATGCTATGTATCTACCCAAATTTATTTTAATGGGAAAATTAGGAGGATGAGTAAGTAAATCAATAAATTTCCTTAAGGAATAAATAAACATCGTTTTGTTTATTAATAATTCCAATTAAAGCAACTTCATTGGTTAAGTGTACTACCGTACAATATTGTTTCTTAGAAATCATCTTTATCAGTTTCATTTTTTTCACCATTTGAGTCCGTATCATGAACGATAAAGTATATATGACGGCATTTTCAATTTAAAATGGAAAGAAAATAGTTTTTATCAAAAAATATGTAAATGTTGACATGGAATCAAAGAAACACATTTTTTTTGCAGTTTGGCATAAAGCGGAAAAACGAAAAATACGAGAAAAAGCAAATTTTTTCAAATGAAAAAACGTCACCACCAAAGAACAGTTTTTTATATCTATAACTAGAACTAAAAGGAAATTAACAATATTACCTCTAATATAAATATTAATGTCCTATGACTGCATGTCTCTTAGCTCACAGTAAGTCTCCACAGCTCTACGATAGCAGTCAGTAAACCATCTTACAGTGATAGGCAAAAGCGGCCAAAATTAAGTATTTCATGAAACTTGATATTCAGAATTTAGAGGTTCTAAATGAATATTTTTTATTTTTGAAATCTTATTATTTAAGACTTACTATCAAGGGTTAACTTTCAAATTTATAATTTGTTAGCACGACATTTCGGTAAATATTCTAACTTCCAATTCGGTGCAATATTTTGGTTTAATAAAAAGCATTTTTTGCTACATATTGGCTTATAAAAATTTAGGTCAACAAATTTTAAATCTTTGGTTTTCATTTTTTTTTCAATTTAATAAATTATTAAAAACAACTTTTAGATGTTTATATAGCAGAGTCTAATATTAATCAAAAAAATTTCTACCACTTCTACCCAGTTGAACTATTAATTACATTAATAAAATTTTACACTTCAGGCAAATTCTATATAAGACAAAAAAATTTACAAATGGATTCTAGTATTTGTCTATCCATTCGGATGTCATTGGAATTTTTTAGTTTAAAGAAATTATATAAACGAGCTTAAACTTACTTCAACAGACAATAAAAAAAAAATAAAGAAGGTTTAGTTCCTAGATAAAAATGCAGAAAGCATAAATATATTTAGATTAAATATACAGGCTGTCCATTTTATCAGGGCACTCGAGAATATCTCACTTAATATCGGTCGTACAAAAAAAATTATTTTTACGAAAATTGTGCCGATTTATATAACCTAAAAAATGGTTTAAAGTCATTTGAAATCCATGGCCTACTTTAAGAGTTATGGCGGAAAATATCAAAAAATACGGAAAACGTCTAGGCCAAATATCTCCGTTATTTGAAGAGATACGAGAAAAATTCTAAGGCGCAAATTTTTTGCAAAACAAAGTGTTTCAAACAGGTTTTATCTAGCTTTTTTCGGTTACTCTTCAGGCTGTTAAAAAAATTATTTTGAAACGGGTTAGAAATGGCGCCATTAAATAGAGTATTTTCCTCCCTTTTCAACGATATATCACATGCCGAGTCACATGCCATATTTATTCATTGGTACTACGTTAGTAATTATAAAAACATTTTTTTAAAACCAATAATTTTTTTTAACAAGCATTATACTTGTCTTCCGTGGAGAAGTATGATTAAATAAAACGATAAAATAATTCAATAAGTTGTCTTTGCTATAATAAAACATTAACACAATTAATAAGAATAAAGTAAATTCAGGTAACAAAAAAAATAATAATCAAGAAAGCAACATAGAGCAATTAAGGAAAGAGTATTCGCAGTTATGCCAATGTATCGAGGTCTTCCATAAAAGCGTCACTCCTTGCTCAGAAAGTTAAAATGTCTACCAATTAATTTAAGTTAATATCCATTTGTTTGTATTTCATGATTTCACTATTATTTCAATTATTTTAAAATAGTTGGCTATGAACAAACTTGACAATTTAATTTTTTGACAGATCATCTCAGTTAATACTTAAACTTTCACTCACACTCGTTTAAGAACTTAGAATTTTCAAAAATGATTTTCACTCACATTGATCGTTATAATATGTTCGTTACATATTGCCAATGCAATTTTAACTCTGGATTAGCTCAAGTAGAATATATAAACAGATTTCCACAAGCACTACAGCCGAATAAAACTCTGTTCAGAAAATTAGCTACGAAACTGAAAAATAATGGTTCATTTTTAAAGAAGAAGACAAGGTTGAACAGTGTTACTGATAATGTAAATAAGGTAAACCGAGTTATTAATTATGTAAGAAATAAAAATACATAAAATTTGGAAACATTAAGAGAAATTCAAATTGCTTGTCATATAAATAAAACAAGTGCTAGAAATACTTTAAAGAAAAATGGTTACCGGTGTTATAAAGCCAAAAATTTTCACAATTTACAAGCGGGGGACAAACCAAGGAGGACGACTTTTTGTAGGTAGCTGTTGGAAAAGAAGCGTGCCGATCCATTAATATGTAGTAAAATACGTTGGGCCGACGAGGAAAATTTTTCCAATAATGGATTTTTTAATCGCAATATTCATTACAAATGGACTTCTGAAAATACACACTGGCATAGACCGACTGGGTTTCAAGATCGTTTTTCAATAAATGTATGGATAGGTATTTTAGGCACCAATTCAATAGGTCCTTATTTTTATGATGGTCACCTCAGTGGTCAAAGGCACCTAAACTTTTTGAGAAATGAATTTAATGAATTCTTAGATGACCTACCTTTAGAGAATCGACACAACTTTCAATATTTTCAACAAGATGGAGCTCCTCCCACATTTCCCAGATTTGTCTAGATTATTTAGACGAAATTTTGCCTCAACATTGGATAGGTACCAGTGGATTTATTCAATGGCCCCCTCGTTCTCCAGATATAACCCCAATGGATTTTTTTCTATGGGGGAATATTAAAGGTTTTTTCGACTACACCGCAAAATGTAGGGGACCTAAAAGCCCGAATTCAACAGGCGACCCCCGAAATGCTGAGTAATGTTTTAAATGCAGTGCCTCGCCGCGCTCGATTGTGCATAAGAAATCGCGGTGGACACTTTGAACACTTTATATGATATCTTAAAAATTATTTTGAGAATTAGATAAATATTAATCTTCTGTGTGCCATATTCTTTTTATAATTTTGTTTTTGTTACCTGAATTACCTTTATTCTTCTTAATTATTGTGTTAATGTTTTATTATAGCAAAGATTTGAACAACTTATTGAATTATTTTATCGTTTTATTTAATCATACTTCTCCACGGCAAGTATAATGCTAGTTAAAAAAAAAATTTATTGGTTTTAAAAAATGTTTTTATAATTACTAACGTAATGTCAATAAATAAATATGGCATGTGATATATCGTTGAAAAGGGAGGAAAATACTCTATTTAATGGCGCCATTTCCCGCCTGTTTCAAAATAATTTTTTTAACAGCCTGTAGAGTAAATCTCAAAATACAGCGGTTTTGAAAAAAATTAGATAAAATCTCATTGAAACACTCTGTTTGGCAAAAAATTTCCACCTTAGAATTTTGCTCGTATCTCTTCAAATAACGGAGATATTTGGCCCAGACGTTTTCCGCATTTTCGATATTTTCCGCCATAACTCTTAAAGTAGGCCATGGATTTAAAATGTCTTTATACCATTTTTTAAGTGATATAAATCGGTACAATTTTCGTAAAAAATTTTTTTATACGACCGATATTAAGTGAGATATTCTCGAGGGCCCTGATGAAATGGACAGCCTGTATGTACGTGATATGTATAGTCAATGATTTTAACAGAATCAATATAAAATTTACTGTTGTTTATAGTATAACGTATTACTTAGCGAATGTATCACTACAAAGACAAAAACAAAATAATGTTTCAATGAAATAATTATTTACCTAAAAATAATATTCTTGGCACCCAGCCTACGATTGATTGACATACATAACTTTTTGCCATAGAAAATGTCTCCTAATGTTGCAAGTATTGAACGCGAAGTAGAAAAATAATATAATCAACATTATGTTATAAAGAGCTATTTAGATAATAATATATGAAAGTATTAGTTTACAAAGTGTTTGAAAATTTTATCTCGTCGTTGTTGTTTGTTCTAACTGAATTACTAATTAAAAATTGATACACTGGATACCTTTGCCAAGAATACATGCAAACAAAATATATTTTATTTATTATTTCTTATTCCCGTCATAATAATATTAAGTAGTATATAACCTGTGCTTAAATAAATATACATTGTACCCCTGATTATTTCATGAAAATTAAGGTGAATATTTTGTTGATAATAAATAAAAATAAATAATTTAACTGATAACTTTCAATACTTTGATAATAACAAAAATGACTTTCTGTGCCAAGAATTATTGTATTTTCATTTTGTTCGAACACTGTTAAGTGCAAATATATACGCACTTTAGTTCTTATCAAAAAGTAGAGTAATGATAAAGCCACCACTGAATATGTAACAAAATATTGCAAAGTTTTAAGGCAGTTAATAAAAATAGCTAAAGAAAAGTATTTTATTAATTAGACGAATCAGTCACATAATAAAATTAAAACAACCTGGAAAATTAAAACCCATTATTAAAAAGTAATACAAAAAATTACGAAAATATTTCAGTTACGGAAAACAATAGATTATTAACAGATTCAGATACTGTCGCAAACAAATTTTCTACATTTTTCTCTACGCAAGCTACAAACTTAACCGCATCGTTAAAAATAATCCGAAAAAATCCGAGAAAATATACATCTCACGCAGCTTACAATACGATGAAACTGTAGTAGACAATATTCTGTTTCTTCACGTATTCAGTGGTTGCGATACCACATCGTCTATCTATAATCAGGGAAAAGTGATTTTTTTTTAAACACTCGGAAACTCTCGGTCTCTCAGTGATATTATTGGAATTTTCAAAAGCCGTGATGCTGAACCCGCCAGGATAGCTGCGGCTGGTGAAAATATTTTTATTGAATTATACACGAAAAATTTTGAAACCAATTCCGCCCTCAACTCACTTCGTATAACCTTTTTGCTAAGTGTGCTGCAAAACGTACTTTCCATCTTGCTTCTCTACCACCAACAATGTGTGCTGTTTTTGGATGACGACCATGATGACGAACTTGACGTGCTCCAGAACATAAATAGTGCTGCTGAGGATGTCATAGAAGATGCAGAGATGTCGGATGATGATTACGCCGGTCCGACGGGTCTTTGATTTAGAGTCGGAACTGTGGATTAGGCCTACTGGGCATACCACATAAAACAACGCACCGATTTCTCTACCTCATAGATGGCGTGGAAACGAGAAAAATATCACAACCTACAATTTTTTTACACATATAGCATCGCTATAGATGATAAAACATTGTCTCGCTAACGTCGTGCAAACATTGCCAATAGTTGCAGAAACAATTGCTTTATATTTATTACACGACAGGAAAATTTTTTTTTCCCGAATTTGAGAAACTATCTCTGTAAATATTGATCGTACAAAAAAATAGTAAAGAGCTAAATTGTACGTAATTTTATAAGAAATAATTTTGAATAGAGGTATTTTTCCAATAAAACGTACGGTAAAGAAGGTATGGTTAATTATCTAATTTCATGCGCCATTTTCTCCAAGATCGCGTCACGAGTAGCGCAATGCTGTGTTCACAAAATCAGATGGCCATTAAGGACCTCAAGATCTAGGTATGTGCCAAGTTTCAAAAGTTCCCGACCTTTTGCAAACAAACCCTATTTTTATGTATTCATTGACTGGAATATAGGCTTCTTCGTTGTTAGCAAATACTCTTAGCATCATAATAAAATTATTTCTATAATAATAAGTTTATTTACCAAAAAACATAGTGTTTACAGAAATACAAATACATACATGTGTAAATAAAGTAATACAAAATGAGTATTATAAATACAAAGTGGGCATAATTATTATACATGATATTGGGTAAATAAAATAAAATAGAACACCACTATAGGCTAGGCCTGTCCGTGGGAATATCAATAAGTTACACGAAAAATACAAATTACATATTTAAAAGTGCACAAAATGTTACATACACACGTACTTGCTTACATAAATACACGTGGGTGCTCACCTATTTATACATAAAATACACGTACATATATCAATACACATATATATTACGAGACACAGTTGTATTAATTAATTAAAATGTGACTCTTAAGTCATTGCTAACCATTTGGGCTATATATATTACTTAAGAGTGAAACAGTGTCGGAGAGAATTATATGAAAGGATGAGGAAAAATCTAAAATATGCTGCAACTTTAAATGTCAAAAAATAGTGAAATTTTACTAAGGTGAAAAAGGACTCTCTAACCATGACGATTTGCATGTATTTTAGTGCAATTATTAGTTCAAATTTTTAGATTGATTATGTCATGTATCCGGCATCTGGGCATAGAGAATACAAACTGCCGAAAGCGTTTCTTAAATGTGTTTATATTGATAGAATTTTGCAAGTCCAGAGATAAGTGGTTATATAATCTAGGGCCCAGGTACATGTAGATCTCTGTCCTAGCATTTTGTTCATCAGGGGAGTAGGTATGTGTTTTCTTTATTACGCGTATTATTGTGCATGTGTTTGTTTTTTTTTTCAGGTCAGCTTTAGTTTTTTTTGCCTGAGGACGCAGTAGTAGAAGAAAAGTTGACGTGGGTCCATCAATTGGGCTTCTTTATATAAATGGTCTGAGGGGTACATATTTGGTTTGGCGAACATTATTTTTAATATTTTCTTTTTGACAATTATTAATTTATTTAGAATTGTTTTACCAGCACCTCCCCATGCTAATATCCCATAGCTAATGTGTGACTCCACTAGTGAGTAGTATATAGTTCTCAAAGAATTTATATCTAAAATATTCCTCAATATTTTCATTTTATATATTAGTGACTGTATTTTTTTAATTATATAATTATTTATATGTTTGTCCCATTTTAGGTAGGAGTCTATAATGATACCAAGATATTTAAATTCAGTTGTCCGACCTATTGTGAATTCATTTGAGATATTGAGGTTGTGGAACGGTGGTAAATTCTTCGCATTTGTGCAAATTGGCAAGAAATATGTTTTATTAAAATTTACCGTGAGTAATTTGTGGTCGAACCATTTTTTGATTTTCTTTATGTCTTCCTCAACTATTTGTTTTAAATTCAGCCAACTATCACTTGTATAAAATACTGCTGTGTCATCTGCGCATGTTATTATGCTACCTCCACTTTGGACAGAAAAAAGTCATTTAGATAGATGTTAAAAAGAATGGGACCTAGCACAGTCCCTTGTGGTACTCCATACTCCACTCTTCTGACGTCACTAACACAGTTATCAATTTCTACAATATTAATTTTGAAAAATTATATTTGTAAAAATGTAACAAAAATCGTCTTATTCGGTTTTGCTCAAAACGACTGGAATTATTTGGTTTTGCCCAAAACCTTATTAACAAACATTAATGAAAGAAAGCATTATTTTTAACTAATAAAATAGTGTGTTTTGCTGACAAAACATAAAAATAAACTAAAATGGTTTCTTAACCCTTAAGAATATGTAAATTCTCAAGAACCTTTACTTTACAGATTAAAAAATAATAATAAACAGTTTTTGTTAAATCACTATACAAAAAACAGATACTTTCTTAAGTTTAAACTACATAATAAAAAAACTTGCAGATTCCTCCTCCAAGCAGTCGTACTCATTACTTGCATCTTCTTCCTGAGTTATTTCATCGTTACTTTGACCTCGAACAGTTTTCTGTATCATTAAAAATGTTCGTCATTCTCCCACTCTTCCCCAAATTGTTGACGATACGACGATAAGACCTGCTTAATTTTTAATTTCCTACAGCATCACTATTGCTATCTAATATTCTAAACAACATAAATTTACTTCTTGACATGCTTCATAATTTTTTGGATTTGCTCGGTCTTGAACTAAAAGCAGATTTATTCGCTTTTGTTCGGTATTAAGTAATTTATATTATGTACTTTAACAAAATGAGTAGATATCCGCAGCTAGCTCAATTTTCATAAAAAGTGGATTTATTCGGTTTTGCTCCAAAGTTCCTGAGTTATAGTTGTTTATTGTATCTTATATGTTTTATACATATATGTTATAATATAAATTCGTGTACTTACATGATTGTAATTTCAGGTGGAGGAATGGTTTAAGCCAAGTTCTGTCTCTTAATTTGGAATTTCTTTCTCAAACCATAAAATTTCTCTGAAATATTATTTTCCGTCAATAAGTCTAGATGAAAATTTATAGCAAAAATTAATCGAACTAACTTTCGCTAGATATAAACCCAAATAAACTATATAACTTTTTAGTATCCAACAAATTGGCGGAGTTACAGGCGTATCGAATAAGTTCCGAAGATTAGTTTCCTAATTACTTGGAATTTAAAACGTGTTTTAAGTTCAAACGTATCGCGTAGCGCCCCAAATCCAGTGTTCTTTCTTCGTGCTTCTAAGATTAACGACTAGATATTGTAAAACAGCTAAATTTATCTGAATCCACCTGAAAGGAGTTTATAGTCAAGACCCAAGTCGTGCCATTTATTTAATCGATTTAGTATACAAACTAAACCTGGTATTTATCTAATGCAGATGTAGTTCAGTTTCGTGTTTTATTTACAGGCCAAAGAACGTATTGCAAAAGCGGGTTTTTTAGTTACATTGACGCAGTGGGAAAAATTTATCTTCGTTTTATATGAACTGCAAGAAATATCCATCTAGAAATATAAGTCTATAGGAAACACTTTATCACTGCTGTTTTATTGTGTTGAATTATTTTAAGTCTGACTCGCTGACAAATGGGGATTTCATGTTTTGCTGAAAATCAATTGCTGACTGACGTTATTCAAAGTTGTTATATTTATTTGGTGAAGTCGCCGAAGTGAGTTATAACAGTACACAACTTGTATTAAGCGTTTTTATGATACATAAAAAATGCTCACGTCATCGTGGGCTTGAAATAAGTGCCAGCTATGAAGAGGAACATTAACAAAGATACGCATTGCGACGGATTTTTACAACGTTTTTTATATTTCTTTGGTAAAACTAGCTTAGTTTTTACTTTCCCATATACCTAGTATATTATAAGGAAAGCATTGTAACTGTGCAAAAATCAATTTCGAGTTTTTGGTGAATTTACACGTTTTCAGGTTACCTGAAGCCAAAAAAGTTGTTTTAAAAAAATATAGCACCTACAGCCCAAACTACTCGATCGATTTTGGTCAAATTTCGCATGAATAATCAGGATTGGGACATTAGGAAGTGAAATTGCAAAATCCTAAAATATTTTTTTTCTCAAAAACGGCTCTACGACTTTGATCAAATTTAACGTACTAGTACACAATATAAATATAACCCATTACTCCTCAAAAATAAAGTGACGGGGGCTATGGAGGGTAGGCTTAAAATAATTAAATTATTTCCTTTTATCTAAAACGGCTTTAATTATTTTGATTGAATTTAACATATTGATACTTCCTTAGTATCAGTATAAGATGACGAGACTTGTTACTTCTAGAAAATTCAGGGAGGGATATTGAAGGGGTATGGTATAAAGAATTCAATAATTATTTCCTATATAATTGCTCTAAAAATTATGATAAAAATTTGTACATGGATACTCTTTTAGTACTAATCTGAAATGACCTAACTTGTTATTCCAAAAAAATGCAGGGACTGTGGAGGACAATATTAAAAGAATTAAAATAAAATTCTAACCGACCTCCATAATATTTTCTTAGTATTACTAAATTGTGTAATTACTAAATTTTGAAAATAAACGCACAACTGTAGTGTTAAGTACCATGAAGAACTTTGTTTCGTCAAGGATGGTTAGTCTTAGTGGATAGAGCATTTGACATACCTCGTGGAAGACTCCTCATTTATGTTGAAGTCTCGGTTGAGGTTCTAGCGTCAACTGCGAAAAAAGTGGTGTTTAAAATGTGCAGGTTAAGTTTTGTTAAATCTGTTTTTAGATATTTTAATCGTATTACCTATTTTTCATTTGTTTTTACATAAAAGGTGTTTAGGTTTAGTTTTTTCCAATTATTGTTCTCGCCGCCTGACCCTGCAATCCGCTACCGCGTCTGCGCGGTGGTTACACGATCGGCCCCGGGGCAGGGCCTGACTAGGTAACTCTTTGTACTATTTCATTTAAAAAAATCTGTTTTGAATAGAATTGAATTGAGCATTTAACTATCAACCAGAGAATTCGGGTTCATATGCCATCAGATTCTCTTTTTTTGAAAATTTTCTTTTTCATTGCCAATTAATTTTTTAATTTAAATAATTAAGCCTTTTACACATTTTATTAAAGTTGATAGAAAGATTTATAATAATTCGAAATAAAAATTTTAACAGAAAAATGTGTTTATTCCTAAATGGAAAATACGGTTCTTAAAGTCCTCATTACTTTCATCGAAACCTCTAATAACAGTGTCAAAATCTCTTTCCTTATCTTTTATTCTATGTCTTCCTCTGTGGCCGTGTCAAGATTTTCTGGGGGTGAGATATATCACAAAATAATTCATTATGTTAAACAATCTTCAACAAATTGTTTAAAAATATTGACAGTTCTGACAAAGTTTTGGAAAGACAAAGTCCATGCATCTAGTCATTTCCAGGCAAAGAAATATAACTGTTAGGATATATTCATTTTTGTACTGCGAGGAATAGCCATTTATGTAACTAGTTACAAATGATTATTTTTTGTGTAACGACTGAATTACACGAACGTAACTTGAGAAATTGTAATTACTATGAAGTGTATAGAAGAACTGAATTTCATCGATATATTAGAAAATATATTGATTTACGTCCATCAAATCCCAAGTAACAGATTTTTGTTAAATTTGCAAATGGAAATGCAACGAGTGGAAATTTGCACCGTTGTTTTGTTACAGAAAATAATAATAGTTCAACAGATTTGATTGCCAAATTCTTTTTTATTTACTGGCTACTGCTTCAGGTGGTCTTCCGCCACTTTACGTCTCAGATTCTAGAACGAATATTTTGAAAATAAATACGGAGGTTAGTAGATAAGTAATGAGACTTCTGGCGCAAAATCCCATGTTACATTATGTTTTTCCAAGGTCAATCGTGTAAAGAGCCGGCTGCGCGCGCAGATTGTTCAAGGTCAAGAGTCTTCACATAGCAACCCATCCGTTGCTATTGATTTCATCACGTCGCGTCACCCTGTTCACTAGGCGGGAAATTCAAAATTAATTTAGTGACCTTGAGCAACCTTTGAAGACTTTACATTATTTTATAGTATTGGGAGATGGCATATATAATTATTAATAACATGGCGCCACCTGGGGAATACATAGGGGATAATTGTAGATAATTAAGGTTCAAACAGGTCTGTACAAATAATAAGCAGGTTAGTACAGCGTTTCTTACTGGTCTGTATGATGCAGGTGCGACTTTTTTACTGGTCTGTATGATAGACACGCGATGTTATTACTGTTCGACACGTTAACAGATGCAGAAATACATACATAAATTTTATACATTTTCTGTGTTGAATCAAACAATATATACATTCATTTTCGACGATGTAACTTGCGATAGACAGGACGAAATAAGAAGTTATTGAGTAGACATAACCGTGTGGACTGCTTCTATCTCTGACAGACTTATACTATGATAGGTTAGGTTGGATAGGTATACATCCTTATTCTGTCCTTATACATCCTTATTTTATCCTTATTTATATCCTTATTATATCCTTCCACATCCTTACGGGCGTATATTTCTATATATATTTGTTGATAATACCAGGTACCATCTCGTGCTAAGGTCGTTAATGACTTATACCATGCTTTTAAGTCATGTTAAACGTTTTATTGTAGATGATATATCGACCTTTTTACGACCGTTTAAAGGCCAACCATTTTTAGTGTCCAATTAGTCATTTTACGCTTACCATAGGACTTTCATAAGACAAGGAATTTCGATATTCCTATGTACAATTTTATAATGACCTTCATACAACCTACAGTTGCTAAATTTATTTTAAAGACCATTTTACAACAATTACACAACTAATACAGTATCTAGACCAAAAATTATAACTCGAAATGTTACTTGGGAAGTTAAATATATAAATATAGCACATATAGCTCCATAAATAGTAATCAATAGGAGTGAAATCGGGAGACCGAGGTGGTCATTCTATAGTTACACGTCTTCCAATCCACCTGATAGGGATAACTTCGTTTAAATAATTTCGTTCCACATGAAAAATGCGGTGGAACTCAACTCTGTTGCTAGCAAATATACCCGTCTATTTCATTTGGATAATTAATGTCAGGAAAATCTATTTTTAATGCAAGCACTAAAAAGTTCGTAAACAATTTTGATAATCATTACTGTTAACTCCTGTGCATTCAAAAAATATAAATAAATAATTAACATTACATTTTCAAAATTAATTTTCTCAGTAATTAATGTTCCGAATTTAAAGACCTTTATACTGCTGGAAAGAATCAAAATTCCTTTCGAACGAGGGAAATTTCAAATAAAAAATCGACCTGTTTCAGATCCCTTCCTAAAAGTTCATAATTACGCTTGAAACGAATTTTCCATATACATGAACCGCACTATATAAGCAATGATGTATAAAACCTTCCACTATCTTCGCTTCACCACGCTTCTGTTCACCGTTTCCGAACGCGCGTCGGCTTTTATAAAAGACTTCAATATCTTCAACTAACTGAATTCACTGTTTCACTGTTCAAGTGTAATAGTATTGATATAAACGTGACCCAACAATAAGAAATTTTACAATCGCCTGCCGTAAAATGTAGCTCGCAAAACAGAATTGCTGTAGTAGGTCAGTTCCTCACCAATCAACATAATGGATTTTGTAAAAATCGAAATTATGATCTTGTAAATGGCGATTAGACTGTAAATATGAAATTTATACATCCCATGTTTTTTGTTGGTAACAAATTTTTTTTCAAATAAGCATTTGGTAAACTGTAAGCAAATTTAGTCAAAAAAACATTCATCCTTTTACAAAAAAAAATCATATTTAAAATTTCAATAATAATTACTATTCGAGTTATTTATTGTAGGATAATTATATAACTTGGTAGTCGTGTAATAGTGACGCTAATTAAGGGTGGTGTCTACATCTCAGCACTGGACTGAAACGGAAAGAATGTGAACAATTGCATAGGACGGGCATCATAATAAGAGGTAATATAAATTATAATATTCATTAACGGTGTTATTTTCCATTGAAACTTACTAGCTATCCTATTAGGAAAGATATTCTGTTAAGTGAAAGCAAAGTAATCTTACCAAAAGAAAAATTAAGCCAAAATAAATGTGTCTATTAATGAAATATTAAACAATGAGAAACAATTTATCAAAGAGATTCTAATAAACAATCAATATCTTAAAGTCTTTGTTGAGAACTTTCCTAAATATTGAAAATAGAAACAATCAAGTATGGGAAAGACATGAACGTCGTTACACAACATTAATTCCTCATGTGTATATAGGTGATAAATTTGATGTTATAACACCAAAAACATCATCACCCGATAAATATTAAAAGGCGACTTAACAAACGTCACCTCATTTTCAATATAATCTCAACAGTTCTGTGCATGTAGTAAGTATCTATGGATATGTCGCAAACACAGTCTTAAGGTTGTATATTTAACATACACAGCAAACAAGAATTCTTTTTAGCTTTGAGACAAGAAACAGATTCAGTTTCCGAAAATTTATTCTTGTTTTTGTAATTGATTGTGAAAAATAATAATGACCAGAAGCAGATATATGTGGTAAAAAACCCAAAAATAAGAAGAAAAAATATTGTAACCATTTTCAAACCTAAGGGTTTAAAATAAGATTTGTCAAAATTCGTTGTTTCTTCTGTAAGATATTGGGTTTTCGTTTTTCATTTTAATAATTTTGCAACTCTTAAAGTACGATTTGCTTTAAAAATTTAGACATTTACATGAAAGCGATTATGCTAAACTTCACTTAGTATAAACAACACCAATTTGTTAATATCAAATTACCAAAAATATACAAACTTTACGCAGACCCTTCGCATTTTTACCTCTTTTACCCTCTTTGTAACGACAGAGGTTAGAGATTATAATATTTAACGAGGAGATATTTCCCAAAAAATGTGTTTTCAATTATTGGAACGATCAGAACAATTTAAACACATTACTTAGGAATAGCTATTAATAACTGCTTCGGTATTATTCAGTGAGAAAATTTATTTTTGCATAAAAAGTAAATAATGCTTTAACAAATTTTTATGGAAAAATCAATCAAGCCAGCAGTAGCTTCATTCCTAAAAGAATGATAAATGATAAATTCTCTCATTATTTTTCAAAAATACTTACTATTAAAGTCATTAAAAAGAAAAATAAAATTTACAAAAATAAAATTTATCAAAACGGAAATGATAAAAATTATTTCGGCTTATTGAGGAGTTGGTCTAAGCAACTCACAAAAACGACGTCAATAAACGACCATATATCTAATAATGCAAAAAATCTGACATTTGGTTCCCCACAGAAAGACCATGCGAATATACCATGTGCTATGAAATTTAATAACAAATGTGCTCAAATTTGTTATGAAATCTGCCAGCTGTTTTCATATCTTTTTCAAAGCGCTTATGAATCAGATGATCAAGCTGCGGTAGATTTCAATATCGACAATAATAATAAGGTCAATTATGTCAGAACTGATATGGAAGAAGTAGTAAATATCATGGTTCATTTGGATGAAAACAAGGGGGCTTCGAATTTTTTCCTATTTTGTAAAGAGGAGCTCTCAGAGTCATTTTGAACTGCTCACCTTGATATTTAATAAATCATTTGCTGAATGCGAATTCTATTCATAAAAATGGCGACAAAAACTTAGTTGTTAATTATTGACCTATTTGTAAGTTAAATATTTTTTGTACAGTTTTTGAATGTGATAGCTATAATCATTTATTTAATTCTATTAAAACCTCAACAATCACAGAGCAACATCGCCAAATTAGCTGAGATCGGTGTGCATGGAGACATACTGAGGTTGTGTAAATCTTATGTTTACAACGTATAACAAATAGTAACGATTAGTGGATAAGTCATCTAGGGTTCATACCTCGAACGCTTGCTATTTTTCATGTATATCAACGACATCGATATGTGCTTTAAATTTTGTAAGTTTCTGTTATACGCAGATGACCTAAAAATATATTCCCAAATAAGTATATAGCTAACTGCACCTCATTCCAGGAAGACTTAAATACTTTTTGCAAGTACCCTACAAAGAACAAACTACAAATCTAGAACATAAAAGTATAAAGAACAAACTATTTATAAATCTAGAAAAATATCACCATATCTGTTTTACTCCTCACAATTTAAACATCTTTAAGTAAGAGTATAATTTCATCAACAAGACGCCAACACAAGTACAACAAGTTAAAGATCTAGGAATAATTTTCGATTAAATAATAACTTTCTTGTCAAATATAGATTATGTAATGAAAAAATTAGAAAATGCTGGTTATATTGTTAGAATATGCAAAGTTTAAATCCACAATTGCAATAATAACAATTTATTTTTCAATCGTACACAGTAGTTAAATTTTGCATCAATAATCTGAAACTCACAATATTTACTTTACAAATCTCGATTAGAATCCGTGTAAAACAAATTTGTGAGATATTTGAATTTTAAGGTGACCGGACAATATGACTGCCCAAGCAGAAGTGCTTTAAGACACAATCATCATATTACCAGAAAATCAAAAATCACTTGCCGATGCAATATTTTTTTATAAGCTGATCAACGATTTTATTGATTCTCCTGAATTGCTAGGTATGGTAAACTTTCATATCCCCCCTCGTAACTTTAGAAATAATATTATATTTTATGAATTTTACTATAGACAAATTTTGGACAAAACTCTTCTTTAAATGGAATATTTTGGACTTAGAATTTGAATTTTTCTGAAACAGACGTATTGTTTTATCGTTAAGAAATTTGAAATTGCTATAAGAACATTAACATTAACCGAATTTTGTTTTAATTACTCTGCTGTATGTGTTTTCTCCCTAATTTGAACATTTGAACATGAACATTTGAAGGGGTTTTTAATTCTCTATTCAGCAACATAAAATTTTTGAATTTTGTATATTCTTCATCAAGAAAATTAAATTTGAAAATTTTGAAATGTATTTGAAATGTATACTATAATCAAATGTATCCTAAACTATTTTATGTACCAAATATCAGTCGAATCCGACTTTTCTAATTAATTTTGTGTTACAACATTAAATTTAAATGTATCGTTTTTTCTGATATGCCGGTGGCAATATGTCCAAAAATAAAGAAAGAAGTATAAAGAGTGTCTTTTTGCATATCCGAAAAAATGATAATTTCTTTATTTGCTACATCTGTCTATCGGTTCTCAAAGGAATTCAAAATACATGCTCCTTTAGTTATAAAGGCAATCCATATTTGTACAAAATAAAACAATTAATATTTCAAATTACATCAACTGGAAGGAACATTTACTTTGTTTGGGTGAAGGCTCATGTTGGACTTGAGCATAACGAACAGGTTGACTGACCTCTTGGCTAAGGAAAGCTGCAATTTGGAATATTCTCTGGATGACAAGTTATGTATAAGTGACATATTCAACGTGTTAAAGTTACAGTCAAGAAATAAATGGTTTAGTTTATGGAAACAACTCTATTTCACAAATCCCTCGAGGTATACTTCCATTCATACCGACATCCCGACAAAATTTTTTCACGATGAACTTCCTGCCCAAATAAAATATATAACTACTCTGATACGCTTAAAATTTGGCCATGCTTGCTATCCAGCTCATTTGTTTAAAATTGGAATTGGTACTTCGGATAAGTGCGAACACTGTAATGTCATAGGAGACCTAGATCACGTGTTTTTTGGCTATGTTAAGTATAAAGATGCATCTACGAAATTTGTCCAAAACATTGTTAAAAATTGTGAAATCATAGCTCCATGTAAATTACTTAGCCGGTTGGTGATAGGATCAAATAAGATATACAACTGCATTGTAGACTTTATAAAAGAAACCAAAGTTAAGTTATAGGTTATGACTATTACATCATGTTTTTTTTTTCTAGCATGTGGGTAGGTTGGAGTAGGTTTTTCTTTTTTTAAATAAGTACGCGGCTGGCTGAATGGTTTCGGCCTTAATGCCAAAAAAAAAAGTTATAGGTTAAATTCGTACACCCTATGTTTTTCCTGTGCTAGTTATCCCTACTTACCGAGGTCTACCCAGTCTTGTCTAAGTTACAATAATGTCCTGATCGACACCTGGACGAGAAACGTGTGACCTTGTCTTTTCCTGTCGTTTTTAACTAAAATCTCTGTCGGTTTGAGCTAGGTTTAGTTTTAGGTACGAATTTTTTTTTTTTTTTTTGTTTTTTTTTTTATTACATACTCATACTGTTATTGGCTGCATGGTTTACGACCCAAAGCAATTGGAAAGAAAAGAAAATACATCTGTACATACTCATGATTCTAGTTATTTATCGCTGATTGTCAAGTTGATCAATATTTTAACAACCCAAATAATTGAAATATTGATATTAGGATGTGGTGATAAAACAAGAACGCAGAAACTGTCGCATTTCTCAGTCTACGACTAGTAGAGTAGAAAACAAATTTCGTGAATTCGGAAATATCACAGATATTCCTAAAGCTGGTAGGAAACGCATTTTAGATGAAAAGGAATTGAACATATTGTTAGATATTCAAGATAATCCACATAAACCTACAAGACAAGTTGCCGCTGATAACGATATTAGTAAAACGTCCATATTGCGTCTTTTAAAAAATAAAAAATGAGAAATACCACCCATATAACATTCACTTGGTACAAGAACTTACCGAAGATGACCCTGATCGTCGATTGAAATTTTGCAAAATCATGGCAAATAGATGCCAAGATGATCAGTTATTTTTTAAAAAATATTCCTTTTTCTGTTGAAGCAACATTCGTCTTAGATGGAACAGTCAACAAACAGAACTGTAGATAGTGAAGTACAGATAATCCACACTGGATGATAGAGGCCAATACTCAATATCCTCAGAATGTGAACGTTTGGGCTGGAATTATAAATTCTCGAATTATCGGACCATATTTCTTTGATAGCACATTAACTGGCACGACTTACTTGGATTTCTTGCAAAATTTCTTAGCTCCAAAGTTAGGAATATTTTTCCCAGATGACGATAAACCTAATGAAATTGATATAAATATTTGGTATCAGCAAGACGGAGCTATACCACATTTTACATCTGAAGTAAGAGCCTATCTCAATCAAGCTTTTCGCAATAGGCGGATCGGTAGACGCGATGAAATTTGAGTGGTCTGCCCATTCTCCTGATTTGACCCCGCTTGATTATTTTTTATGGGCTTACTTAAAATCAAAAGTCTACTTCAGACCAAATAACGTCGATAATTTAAAATACAGAATAAGGCAAGGAATTAATCAAATCACGCCGATACAAAATATGTCAGCAAAGCCTCCATTACTCAGTTTAAACATTTAACTTAAACTGTTTTCTGTTCTTTTCTTTGCTTAGTAACATTAAAAATGTAATATTTTCAATAAAAAAAATTAGAGAAATTCAAAAAAATCTTATATTGCGGGATAGAGAATTATAAACCCTTTCATATAATGAGTTATCACACGTACCCTCGTTCCATTTAAAAACTTTAAAGGGGTAGCTGTCACTCCAAGAGGGTTGAAGAGAGAGGTATAAATTGTGCTCAAAAAATGTCATTTATAATTAAAAATTGACATGTTTTAGGATTTTGTTGATAAATTGTTAATTTCGTAGATAATGAATTTGTCTGTCACTTATCGGCCTCACTGTATACCCTAGAGGCAAGGGACAATGAAAATGTTATTTTTAAAAGTAATAACGCATCGAGGTTAAACATTTGCAATTTAATTTTTAGTATCATTCAGGCATTTGTGAAAGCAGATTGTTTTAAATCTCGTTCTTAATGCATAATGAATCATGAAATAACTGAATCAGAAAAAAGAAAATTCAACGTGCTTACTACTTAATTATTTGATAATAGGGAATTAGAACGGTGGTTGTTTTGTATGTCTTTCTCCGTGTGTAGAGTTTATTGACTACAGTTACAAAGACCATTCGCTGAGCTTCCGTTTTCTGTATGTATAGAGGCCTAAAAACAAAGGACCGTATTTCACAATGTACGTATTCTAAAACCATTTCTCGCTTGCGAATTTACGTAAGGATTATTTTGTTCCTTTTTTCCCTGAAAATGCGGTATATATCTGTTGAAAATACATTTAAGTATTACGAGAGTATATGTTAAAAATGAGTATCTTCATAATTATGATAACTATTATTCTGTAGCAATTGTGAATAAAAAGGTAAGTCATTAGTTAATGACATATCTAGTTATCTGCAACTGCTAGCTGTCGATTTCTGTGGTAAAACAGCATGTGTATAACTTTCTCAGTATGTATTGTTGTACTCTATTTCAATATAAGTACCTATACCGTCTGTCTATTTTACGAGGGCCACGCAAAATATCTCGCTTAGTATCTATTGTAGAAGAATAAAGTTTTAGAAACAGTTATCCCATTTTTTGTAAGATATATTCAGTAAAAAGAAATTTGAAATCCATAGCATACTTTGTGAGATATATTACAAAAACCTGAACAATAGGAATATCACAAACGGTTATAGCTTCCTTATTTGAGGAGATACGAAAAAAGTTAAAGGAACGAAATTGACGGCAAAGGCAATAAGAATAATAATGTGTATCAAAAAATTCGCAAAACGCAGTTGGCTTTGACATACGCTCTTGTGCAAAAATGAATAGAACAAATCTCAAAGTAGGCCAAGACACCATTAATTCCGTTTATTTTTTCTCTTTCCAACGATATAAAACATGTCACAAAAATTTTATCTGATAGTGTCCATATTTAATATTTTACGAAAACTACAATTCATATCATTGATTTGTAAAAATCAGCTATGCCATGATTAGTGAAAAACAATGTATACTGTTAACAAATTTGAATTATTGCTGTTTTATGTTGCGTTGTCAAGTTCTAAGACAAGTTTTATATCAGTAATTATGATGTACACCAGTATAATAGCAAATTCGGTATGATTGGCATTTATTGTCAGTGCAATTTGAGAGATAAGATGGAAGTCACGGTTTACGGAGACTGATTTCCAGATGCACCCCAGCCAAATCGAACTATGTTTAGGAAGTTAGTTCAAAACCTGAAAATGCACGGTTCATTTTAAAAAAAAAGTAGTAAGGTGAGGGCATGTTGCAGATAATGTAAGAAAAATGAATAAAGTATTGAATTATGTTAACCAAAATGAAGAAACCTCTTTTAGACAAATTCAGAGAAACTGGGTTTTTAAATAAAAAAAGGGATGACCCACTGATATGTAGCAAAATTCTTTTGTCGGACGAATCAAATATTTCTAATAATGCATTTTTCAATAGAAATATTTTAAGTGGACGCGAGAAAATACACATTGGTGCGGAGAGACTGCTTTCCAAGAAAGATATTCTACGAATGTTTGATTGGGTCTTTTAGGGACTAAAGTAATTGGAACTTATTTTTATGATGGCAAATTAATCGCTCGTAGATACCTTAATTTCCTGCAAAACGAATTAAGGGCAAACAAAATCGTAATAACAGCGTAAACTCTTTCTCACTTTCTTATGAACTAATGGATTATTTTCATGGTATTGAGATAAATACATAAATCAAAAGATTGTCTAAAATAAGGATCTAATCTTACTAAAAGGCCAAAAAATAACGTAAAAGTTGACTTAATGCCATTATCCCCACCCCATTGCTGCAACTTAGAGTTAATGTTCGATATGGTCTCCACCTACTTCTATGCCTTTTCTAATTCTATTCATAAAAGATTTTCTTACATTGAAAACTACATGTTCCTATCCTCTAATAAAATTCGCCACGTTTTGTATTTTGTCTCACAGTTCTTCTCTTGAGTCGATAGTATTTGCATAGACTAAGGACATCATATTTCCCCACGCATAATAATCCAAAGGATTATAATCAGGACTCCTTGGTGGCCAAGCGAATTCACTTCCTCGACGGATCCATCTACGTGGGAAAGTCTCATCAAGATAATTCCTGACTTCAGTAGAGAAATGAGAGCTCCATTTTGCATGAACCACATTCTATTCCGTATGTCTAGCATGAAAGCATGTAATATATCAGCAAGAGCATTTCGAAGAAAAAACAGTTAAGAATGTCCCTTTAAATTTGGAGGAAGAACAAATGGTCCCAATAATTAATCGCCGATGATACCACACCAAAAGTTAATCCTAAATTCTTGCTGAAAATGCCTTTCTTTAACGGCATGAGGATTTTCTACTTCCCAGTAATGAGTATTTCTCCAGTTAAAAACGCCTCGGCAAATAAAAGTTGCTTCGTCGGTAAATAAAATGTTGGTAACAAAATTTCGTTCCCTGTGGTGTTTATTTAGAACAAATTGTCAAAATTGTAGCCTTTGTGGAAGATCCCTTCGAAGTAAGTTTTGTACAGGAGTGAGATGATATTGGTAGAAGCGTTCTTTACGTAAGACCCTTAGGACAGATAGTTTACTCACCCCTGTTGCCGCTGCTAAACGGCTTGAGCTGACTTGATGATCTTCATTCACACGAACTAAAATTTCTAGTTCTCGATCTGGAGTAATTCGTTTCGGTCGTCCTACATAATTTTTATGGCTAAATGGACCCGTTTCTCCCAAACGACGAGACAGATCTTTGAACATCTTATAGTCTGGCTGTATTTTATTTGGATATTGCAATGAGTATCTCCTCGCTGCAGCACGTCCGCTAAAATCATTTTGTGCGTAAACACATATCATATCCCTCATTTCCCTATTTGAAAAATTATTATGTCTAGGTATTGTAAATAAGGAAGTTAAAGAAATTAGCTCGAGGAACACAAGCACAAAATAAAATGATTAAATGACGTAAATGACAGAACTGAAACGTAACCAAAGCAGACTTTTCAATAAGTTTTTTGAAAAATTATTGAAATTTTAAATTCATCATCATTTACAGGTCCTGCGGCACCCTCTACGATCTAACGTGATGCAATACATAAATTATTGTTTCTTAGAATAAAAGAAGTTCCTCTAGCAACTTTCGAGATTAATAATTATAATGATTTTCTAATTAATATCAGTTTGAAAATTTAAACAGTAATTTTGTAGCAACACCAGTTTTTATGTTAATGTCAAACCAATTATGCACATCAGTTGTGAAATGATGGTGTTTTAAGACATTTGATTCATTAGAAAATATTATTTGTTTTTCTGATGGCAAAACTTTTAAATTTATTTCTTGGGACTATAACTATCACTTAAAATATTTATAGTTAATCATTTAAATTTACGTAAAACTTGAAAATCAGAAAAATATTTAGCTCAAACATCTAGTGATACCATAAATCGCAGTATTATTACATATTATACAAGTTTCCAAGGTTCTATCGTGGTTTATATCAAATCTTCATTTCCTGTTGAAACCACGTGGGATCCCTATTTCAATAATAATTTATCCCTATTTTGCCATCTGTACGAGAAACATCACAAATAATTATTTACTAGCACTGTTCCATTAACTAAAGCAAATATTTGCAGGCATCAGCTTTTCATAATTAATTTGGTCCATGTGATTTTAGCCGTTTTACTTTTGCATAGAAGTATTTACTTAACAATAATAGCTGTTTCTTATATAATTCAAATGGTTCTATTTATACCGAACGGAATCTAAAGCAAATCATCTCTTTACGGTAAAGTGAATCAGTTAAAATTTAATCAAAAAGTACTTGTAGTTTTTACTCGTTTCTTTCGACCGTTATGATATCGTTTTTAAATTTATTTTAAAATTAGTAAAACAAAATACACAAAATATATTCAAGGTAGAGTCCCACATATACTCCTTCTTTTTCTGACCTACTTACCATTTACTATCACCAAAACACGTGCTTAATTCATTTAAATTATGTAACAAATTATAAAACTCTTCATCAAATGGGATACTATTTTTATGCTAAAATTAAGCTCGAAATTACTTGTAGCCCAAACAATGAAAGGGTTGGAAAAGACATTAATACATGTAGATTTGAATATACCCATACTTATTCATTGTGGTATCCTGTCATGCATACTAGGAGTCTTCGAGGGAGGAGGTAAGTTCGTGTAGCCATCTTAGATTTTAGGGCCAATTTGTCGGTATTTCGTAGATATTCTGGAAATCTATCAAGTTATTAAAAATGTCTTTCTACGATACATATATATACGACTATATAATTTTCTACCAAAAAGGTCCTATTCATTTTTGCATTAGCCCTAACGATTACTGAGATAACCGGTTCCAAAATTGGTAGATTTTAAAAAATTATCCGTACGAAGATGTAGATAGTCGCTTATTCATCAAGACAGTCGAGTTGAGATTTCAATGGAACATTTATTCGATTGTTGCTCATTTCCAAAAATATTTCGAATGCTTGAAAGGGGGCACAGATCAAAATCACTTCTCAGAACTTAATCATCTGGCTCATATTGGGTTGGGTAGAAGGAAGTTCAAAGATGTAGTACAAGAATAAGATTGCTAGGTAAATATATTCAGTAAATGGAACTGAACTTGTAATAAAATAAAACACAAATCTAAGAAATAGCAAATTTAATATTCATAAAACTATAGAAAGATACAAAAATTCTTCTTCAGTCGCCGGCGAGATGCCATTATGGCAGATCCTCTAGCACTCTCCACATGTGATGGTGAAACTCACACCAACTTCCTTGCAATTGCACTACATACCTGGTTAATAATGCACAAAATATTATGTTAAGTATAGAATTCAAGGCAGGAGGGGTTGAGGTTTTGATGGATTACAGGGATGTAGTTTTTTCATACTATTTCCAAAGTTCAAGAGGAAATCTTCTATTCAACAGCACTCTGTACCTAGTGACACTTTCTGAAGGAATGCAACCTTGCAGCAGCTTCGGTTGGAGGAAAGGAAGAAAGGTCCAGTTTTATTTTCTTACTTACGACTATTGGAAGCAAATGAACCGATGCTGGTTGAGAGAAATTGTGCTCGAAGTAACTTCATACAGTGTGAGAAAAAATTATTTCCTTCCTTAGCTACCTCTTCTTGAGTTGAGAGTGAATTTGTGAATATGAATGCGCAAGAGATCTTGATTATACTGCAGCACGTTGACAAATTTCATTTTCCCCTTATCGTAGGTAGCTGACGTAGTATCACAACCACCGAAGTCTTTTGCGCTTCTTGAGAGCAACGGATTTTGGTTTCCACCTTGATTATCTCCCTTTTATCTTTTGGACGCAAGACCACCAGCAACACGAGAAGGCTAACATCTTCACTAACGTGTTGCGACATTATCATGAGGCGATGATCTCTTAAAAGTTGTATTTGCAATAAGCGTCTCAATACCAGCATTACTTTGACGAAATCCTACAGCATATTTATCAGTCTGTTCTTGTTGTTTAATTTGGAGAAGAAATGGTCGTCCTGCACAGTGACTGTCATGTTTTTCTCAAGTCATATCAAATCATATGTAAACACATATTTTTTCAATCGTAGCTGCCGAATCAGTTCGCAAGTTTGGTGCTGTTAGTGCTGGTAGCAGAAATAATAGGCTTCCTACTCAAACCATATGCCTTTTTTTGTTCATCTCTCTGCTCTTTGTTCGTCCCTACTGGTCCTTACCACCTACGACGTATCTTACCACTATTTCTTATGATGCCGGTATGCTTTGAAGTATATGCAATATTGCGATCATCATAATAGTTCTATTAAGAAACTTAATTAGGTAATGTAGCTCAATTTGGGATATATTGAATAACCATGTAAAAATGATTCATCAAAATTTGTCAACATTGGATCCGAGAGCTAGTTCAGAAATGAATAACATCTTCTTTGTAGAGAATTTTATGTTATTTAATTTAGTGCAGAATGATATTTCTCGAAAACCAATTTGTTTTCGAATTACTTACGAAAAAACGAAATACTAGACCTAAGAACCAAAATGGCAGTATGACCTCACCCCACTCAACCCTCGAAAACTTTTAGTATGTTTAACAGGACTACTCAATGAACATGTATTATTTCAGTTATATTAGGTGGAAAATAGCAGGATATGCCGAGAAAATCCAAGTGAGCTGAAATTTTGCGTACGTACGTATTTTAACCTTAGCAGCGACATATCAAAAGTTCCCATGAATATCGCATGTCCGATTTCTATAGATGTATTGGACCTCAGTATGCTCAAGTGACCGCTGATAAGAGTACCTACGCTATTGACGGTGGATTCCTGCTGCATCGTGTCATGCCAAGAGGATGGTACTTTTCATTTTATTATTAATGGATATGTTGATTGTCTACGAAAACATTTCGGTTGTGATAAAATAGTTGCCTTTGACGGGTACAATGACAACAGCAAGAATATAAAAGCAATCGAACAGCTTCGACAAATTGCTTCAATTTCCGGATTATTTGAAGTTATTTTTGACGAAGCAAGGTAGGGACGACGCCGACATTTAATAGTAGAAGCGGCGCTTCAAGAATCCCTACAAAACATCACAATTATAGTTGTTGGAGAAGATGTAGATCTTTTAGTGGTCCTAATTAGACGTGATTCTTCGAACCAGCTGAAATCAGGAAGAGAAAAAATAGATTCTAATAGAAGATATACTATTCTTCTAGCATAGATAAGTTTCCTAATTGTGAAAAACATGTATTGTTTCTACATACCATCATTGGGTGCTATATATTTGCACTTTTGACAAAGGAAGAATAAAAATACTTAAAATATTCAAGAAACTTCCAGCAATCGGCAAGAAAATTGTCCAGCAGAAACCATTTTGCAGAATTCTTCTGGCAATGTATGGAACTCCTAAATCAGAAGTATCCATCGACAATTATCGATACATGGCGTTTGCAAAGTCAACAAGACTTAAGACCTGTGAAATTGTCGTCACTTCCACCTACTGCCGTAACCCCTCACCAACATCTGAGTCGAGTGTATTATCAGGTACCGACTTGTAATGTTTTACATCCAGGACGATTCATAATAATATTTTGGAGCCCATTAAGAGACTATTATCATCTCCGCCAGATGTACATCTAAACACTATCCTTTGCAATTGCACAAACGGATATAACACAAATTACAAGTGCAGAAAAGGTGAACTATCCTGTTCAATATGTTGTGGTCACTGTCACGGTCAGTCATGTCTCATCGCAAGTATCGATAGTGCTATTAAAGACTCGATAGAAAAAATTGAAGGTGAAGAACATAATGAGATTAATTTTGTTGATCGCATCATATAAAATAATATTGATGCAGAAGAAAATCTTGAGGAAGAAGTTAACGAAGAGAGAAGAGAGAATGAAGAGGAACATGCGGAGGGGGAGGGAGAGGACGAGGACGAGTTATAAAACGTACATTAAACACAAAAAACATAGATTGGGCCTATTGGAGAAACCGTTCCTCTGAGGTGATGTGGAAACGGATGCACCGCTGCTCATTATTTCCTTATGGTGTTGTATGAAAACGGCTGGTTGTATATAAAAAATGTATATAACCCTTTCTGTAGAGAATTTTCCAGTATTATTGTAATAACTAAAAAAATCATATGGCCTATAGGAAACGAGATACTTGTGGAAAACTGATTTTTGTGACCTTTAATCTCGAATAACTGAATTCGCACGCGAGATATCGATGGGGACTTTTGAGACGTTGCTTCTAAAGTCAAACTAAACGCGTATGCAAAATTTCAGCCCACTTGGATTTTTTCGGCAGGCGGATTCTAATGTGACTGGAGTACATATTAATTTTCAAAATTATAAGTATTAATGTACTTTTCACCCCATTTTGAATCTTTGTTGCCCGGACTATCATTACCATTATTTGAAACATTTATAATTCTTCTTCACCGAAAAGATATAAGCAGGAAGATCTTCTCTCAAATTATCCTATATACTGCTTCTCTTTCTACTTACGAACTCTCTTCTACAACAGTTACTTGTTTATTTTATTTTAATATTGAACACTAAGCTCGAATACATTACTCAATGCTTGTTTCGTGAACCAATATACCCTTATTAGGACATCAAGACCCCAGAACTAGCTGTCTGAAGTTGTTATAAAAATAATTATTTCATCGCCCAATCGAAATGATTTATCAGAATATCATAGTTTATTTCAGTCTTTAACCACAAGTACAAATGAATACAAACTATCAAGCCCTGAATAAGTTCAAGCTAAATAAACTAAACGTTGTCAAGGTAGTGTGGTATTAAAAAGTTCTGATTCCGACAACCACGGCTGCTCAAATTAACACCAAAGATGCAATTATCACTCTTAAAGAATAGTTGATATTCATTTGAATATACTTATCTAAATCAGATTACTTATATAACTATATAAATAATTATTTTGCCTACTTATAAAGATGGTACTCAAAAAAAGAATCAAGACAATAGCGCAGACCTTAGAAAGGATAAGATCGGTTACTATAAAACAGGTTGCTTTTGTTTGAATTTAATATCTCCTATTTATTTATTAGTGCGCCATGTCACTGAGGACATAGTACGATAGCTGTTTATATAACCTACGGCGTAAATAAATTCCAATTTAATATTATTAATTATAAAAATTAGCTAATGATTTGGCTCCAGAGTGCAACGAATGCAATATAAATAACACATATTTAGTCCTACTCAGAAAATTTCATATCGTTCCGTTGCCAAGAAGATATATAAATTTTATAGTTGCACTTTAAGCAAACTTATGACAAACTTAGGAACATTATGGATTCTGTCCGATAAATATACAGTACTCTACAGATACTCTGTTACTATTACCATGTTTATAACAAAAATGTATTATATATTATTAGTAAACCTAGACATTCATACTGCAATCTGAATGAACAAAACAATAAACTGATTTATTAATTTTCACAAGGATATTTATTCAATATGACAATTGGTTCGTTAAATATTAGTTTCAACAGATGTATGCACAAGACTACTATCACATTAAATTATTTGGCTTTAAGCACATAACAATATTGTACTTATACTGAACAATATTATAATTCAAAGATTTTATGTTCTACCTGAATTTAATAACTATTTTTTATTGAATGTCGAAAGATCTTGCTATTAACATTAGCTATTCCAACAGTCAACCAGAACATAATCACACAGACAATAACATAAAGATCATTATATTGTCATCTTCCGCAGCTAAGACTCGAACTCAGGAGTATTATAGCGACTAGCCGTGTTGTCTCTCACACAACCCCGTCTAATCCACTGTTATCAAGTCGGTAACACATGAAAAACACCGGAAAACACCCATACCCTAGCCAGGATTTGAACTTCCGACTTCTTTGTCTCAAGCCTAATGCATAATGAGATAAAACAATACAAATGATAAGTTATAATAACAGTTATAATAATACAACACTGAGATAACACTAAATCTTTACGATTTGAGGACTCAGGAACCCAAAAAAGTTGTTCTTGAAAAATATCTGTGTTTGTGTGTATGTATGCATGTGTGTTAGCACGGTAGCGCCGAAATTGCTGAACGGATTCGAATGAAACTTTTCATTAGGGATTCTTTAGTGCTCCAGAAGATCTGAAAAGATTTTGATTGAGACTGGATTACGTTTAGTGCGGTTTTGGCACAATGTGTTATTTTATAATTACTTACAATTTGCAATCGAACCATTGAAAAGCAGTTAAAATTCCGATTTCAACGATATATCACATATTTATATCACACGTGCACCCTTTCGATTTGGTTTCCGTGAAAAAAAAAAGAATCTGAAGCATAAGATCGCTTTCACTCTACACTCTACCTCCAAAAATTTTGCATCTTTAAATCCATCCTGTTCTGCCCTTTTCATTTCTATCTATTTCCTTTTGTTGTTGTTTGTTCTAAATAATTCTTCCTGACCAATAGTCTTCATTGAAATCATAACTTATTTTGGTCCTTAACAGCAGAAAATCAAATAAATACTGGACGCCTGGAATGCTTCACTGCGGTAGTTGTCTACAACGGGACTATTTCTTTAAAGATTTTCTGTAACAGCTTTCAGCTAAGTTATTTAAGTGTCTGCTTACTTTTATTAGCTTAAGTTTCTGAGTATTTTAAATACGCTACGACAGAAGGAAAGGTATTGAGCAGTTGATGTACATTATGAAGGCGATCCTACGGCTACAACACTGGACTAGCCAGAGCAAATGCGCTGTGGTCATTCCCATCCACAAACCAAATAACAACGCAAAGTTAGCCGGCAGCTACATTCCCATTTCGTTGCTGTCGTCGATTTCCAAGTTGGTGGAGAAGCTCGTCCTAACCACACAAGATGCTATTTAGGAGGAACTCAACATCCGACAATGAGTCCCAGTTTGGCTTCAGAAGGGGCTGGAGCATGGTACAGCAGGTCGTTAAGATAGTTACAGACGTCAAAGTACAATACAACCTCGGGAACAGTACCATCATGGTGCTCCTCGATATTGAGAAGGCGTTCGACACCGTCTGGATCCCAGTGTTACTCTACAAATTACACCACTATAACTTTCCTACCTACTTCATTAAGCTTATTCACTCATTCTTGTCGGGCAGGTCACTGCAGGTTCGAGTGAATAACAAACTGTCAACACGGCGGGACATTCGCCCCGCTGAGAAGTTCGAGGCCATAGTCTTCACCCGTCGGTTTACAGAAAATAAAATCATAATGTCCATTTCGAACGGACGAAACAAAAATCCAACTAAAAAAGGCGTGAAATACTTGCTAAACTGAACCAGAGACTGACGCTTAACACACATGTAAATGAGACGGTACGGATGGTCTACTCCCTGTCCAGGAGTTTGTATTCGCTCATGGTCAGGGGTAGCAGACTTAACAGACAAAATAAAAAAATTTACATAATGGCGCTCAGGCCGTCATCACATACGCAACGCCGGTGTGTTGCAGCATACCGATCACGACAATGGAAAACTAAAAGTGCTCGAACACTAATTTCTGCGGTGTTTATTTATTTCTAAAAAATTAAAAATTATGCGCCTCATTTCAAATTCTCCCTCAGAGACCTATACGCACGTTGATCTCTCAAAACTTCCACTCTTTCAAGCTGGACGATAGTTCGCTAACAAGACACCCAACGCAAATTAGACAGCATAATGCCCCATTTTGGATTAAACACCTCTTACGGTACCAGACACCGATTTTCCGGCAACTCCTGTAGCCAAACTTCACCAACTATAACTTCCGCTTACCCTATTCAACTTTTTTTTTTTGGGAAAATATAAATAGTAAGGAACCGTCTATTAAATTCACATTAGAAGTAGAAAGTAGGGCGAGCGTAGGTGCGTCTTTACTATGTACATACTTCGGTATGCGATGTAAAGCAACGACAGGCGCAGTTAGTACTTGGATGGGTGACCATTCCAACGGAAACCGCGTCCTCGCCTCACACATCTTCCAGCGACTTGTATATCAGTGTATGCGCGGAAGCTAGACAACTTTAGGTGAGGGTTGTATAGGAGATATACCATCCTTCGGAGGGGATGTAAAGCCGTCGGTCCCTTGTCTATTAAATGTTAGGCAAGTAAAAGATCCCTACTCTTCTTAAGGGAAGAAATTCGGCAAAATTCCTGGTTGAGGGTAGCTCGTCTACAGGCGTCGGTGTTAGGCCTCAGTAGCGGAAATAGGTCGATGTTAAATAAATGTATAAAAAAAAAAGTAGAAAGTAGGAATGAACTACAGTTTTTAGATGTTTGAATTAGAAGGGTAAATAATACAGTTGAAACAAGCGTTTATAGAAAACCAACACATACCAGTAGATATCTAAATTTTAACTCAAATTAGTCAATAAATGTTAAAAGGGGTGTTGTGAAATGTTTATACGATAGGGCCAAAATAATTTCATCTAATAATGAAATATTAAATAACGAGAAAAAATTTATCAAAGAGGTTCTAGTACAAAATCAATATCCTGAAGCCTTTGTTGGTAGAGTTTTCATAAATGTTGAAAATAGGGACAATCAGGTACGACAAAAACCTGAACGTCACTATACAGCAATAATTTCTTATGTATACGGACTATCGGAGAAACTACGCTGTATAGGTGACAAATTTGATGTTAGGACGATATTTCAAACGGGAAACACTTTAGGATCTATTTTAACAAAAACAAAACCGATAAACCGGGAGCAGAATTCAAAAAACTGTATTTACAATATCCCGTGCGAATGTGATTAATGTTATGTGGGTGAGTCATCCAGACCTTTCAGTGTGAGGTTGGATGAGCACAAGAATTACATTAGAAAGAATGAAATTCAGAAATCAAAGATTTGTGAACATGCTTGGGAAAACGGACATAGAATAAACTGGGACTCGGCAAAAATTTGAACAAAAGAAGCAGATACCAAAAAAAGAAAAATTAAAGAATCAGCAATAATCTTATTAAACGAAGATAAGTGCGTATCGAGTTGTTCTGTAGATATTTGTACAACTTGGCTACCAATGTTAAAAAAAGAAATTAACAAACCCAACATTATCTAAAAGAAAATATCATCAGTTCTGTGTAAGTAGTAAGTATCTATGAAAATAACATAAACAGAATCTTAAAGCTGTGTATTTGACATACACAGCAAAATAAGAGTTCTTCCAAAAAAACTTTGAAAACGGAAAGAGACTACTTTCCGAAACGTCAGCAAAATACATTATTTCTGTGTTTATTCCGATTTATATTTTTTGCACAACATAACCTCTGACTATTCCTTTGACGTAAACGTCACGGGCGCAGAGGCTTTTTTCCAATAATTCTATTATTTTGTAGATTCGGTGATTTGTTTTTGAAGAGGATAAATAATACATGTGGTAGAAAACCCAAATAATACGAAAGAATATTTTTTTGTTGTCGAAACAGGCTTAAAATGTCATGAGATGTCGAGATTTTAAATTTGAGCAAAAAAAAAATCCTGTTTGTCGGTCGGTCTGTCTGCCTGTAACTTTTTTTGTGCGCACGTTTACTCTGGAACCGTTTATGATATTGGCTTGAAATTTGGTACACTTTTGTATTATAACGATATTTGGAACTAGATTATATTTTCATTTAATTCCGTTGGGAGGTTCGGAGGGTAAATAGGGTAAATAAGGGTAAATAAGGGTAAATAGGTAAAGCAAGCAAGTAAGAGTCCATAAAATTGCAATTTAGGGCATGTACGAAAAGTCAAGGTCTAAAATTTTTTTTTAACATCAACCAGCCCCCCTATCACCCCCAATACCACCCCTACACTATTGTGAAAGGAAGTAAAAAAAATAAAATGTGATTTATTGTGTGTACAAGAACGAAACGCCTCAAAAAATGTTTGGCATTAGCCACCCCCTCTACCACCTTATTATTAAAGGGAGTAAAGAATTATTTTGAGATTTAGTGTATGTACGAGAACCAAGGGCATCTAAAATTTATTTTGGCATTAGTCACCACAATAAACAACAATGTTGTTTTACGTGAAATGTTAATTAATAGAGTACTTAGGGTTTAGCGGATTGAGTTGAAGGCAACATCTCAGTAATCCATTTAATAAGGCAATGTCACCAGAAATGACTACAAGAAATCAAAAGTATGGAAGTAATTGTCATATCAGCCCATACTAATCTGTACCATAATCTCTGAGCATGGTTTCAATGAAAGTTACAATAAACAATAATTATGACGTTCAGTGTCCAAACATTTAGTTAAGGCTCAGTTCAGCAACTTCGAACTATAATTAATATTGCTTAAACTGTAATTAGCACTTAATAATTGACAGTGTGATCACTTTATGTGGTTTAAAAATAAAATATACATACGTCAGTATTTTTCTAACTTTTCTTTCCTAGACCTAGACCGTAGTTTTTTAATAAATTTTACAGTTAAATAATAAAACAGTTCTTGTAATTATTATCCAACTTGAAATATTATATACACATGTAGTTACGATAACAATAAAATAATTAAAGAAAACGAAAAAATATGTAATAATTTAAAAGACTAAAAAGGCAAGTCTTACAACTCAAATTTATTTGACCCACTTCCATTGATTTGAAATTTGGTATGCTCAATTTTAATGTATAACTACTTAAATGTATAAGCGTGGGGCACTTAACCTAGTGAAAATGTGGATTCAAAGAGCGCCCCATGCCCAACGAGACGAAGTTACATTTCAGACAAACAATAATAACCCACTTACTTACATTTCTGTGCTTCAATTTAAAAATGTTAACTATCCTCGCGTCAATCTATCGTACTAATATATTTTATTATTTAAGGTATGTTGTGGGGAAATTCGGTCGAGTAAGGTTCATGAAACTGGATCTGAATTGGTGAATACGAATATGGAGTTAGGCGTTGTCAAGTTGGCTATGCCAAGGTTAACTCTCGTGTTACACCATATATATTTATTTCAATCATTTTCAATGTGGTTGCCAGAGGTTAATGGAATTTTTTATTCCCTTCTTTGGGTTCGGACGAATCATTGACCTGCAAAGAAATGAGGCAGCATCTTCTCTACGTTGGAGCCAGTTCTTTTTTTATAAATAATGTTGAAATAGAGATAATCCCGAACTGCTCTTTATTGTCGCATTTATGAACTAAAGTGTGATATAAAGTTCGAATCAACATAAGCTTTAACATTGATGATTATTTATTGTAATCAGCTAACTGATACACAAAATCATTATTTTCAATTCTAGGTTCGTATTTCAATTAAATAGTATTATTAACTGTATTTGCCCGCATACAGTGTAAGACTAAAAAGGCTACATTTACCTGAAATTAAAAGAAAATTAATTCAAACAACAACAAAGCATTTGTGGCAGATGACAGTTTCCCATGAAATATAAGGAGAGTCGGAAAAAGTTAAGAAAGTGTCAAAATATGACATCAAAGGCACTTCAGTATCTATGAAATAAATTATAATTGAGAACGGATATTCATAATATTGCCTAGTTTTAAAATGTTTTTATCCCTTTTCAGCATTTTTAAATGTGGTTTGTTTGTATATTAATGTCAGATTTATATCTCTTAGTTACAATTTGTATATAGTAAAGAAGAACTTGAATTAACTAGTAGTTTCTGACGTGCTCTTGTTTCAGCTTATTATAATTATTTCTTAAATTAATGTATGAATGAATAATGCAGGAAACATATAAATATACATATAACGATGCATTCACATTTATATTGTAGCATTTTAAAGTACTACTTATCACATCATGTGGAGACGATGAGTATGCTACCAGGTTGTACCTAATGTTGCGTTGCTGATGAAATGTTAATTTCCAACTAACGGATGTTTCTTTTCAATCAATTTAATTTCAGGTTGTTTATTTGTTTAGTACTCATTAAATCTTTTTGTCAGTAGGGGTTGTTTTATATTTTAATGTAAATATATTCCCTTGTGATTTCATTGGTTGACAACAGGAAATCTTCTGAAATGAAGTTTAAGTTGGCAGCACCAAGAGATATCAAATTTCCGGAAGGAAATGGAGATTTTTTCTCTTTACCAAGATGTGTTAGGAAGATATTTCTCCTTTGGATAGGCAAAACCCAGTTTAATTTTGAGCATTTTGTTAACAGGTATTTCGTAATTCTTTTGTGTGGAAGCTTGGTTGGCTATTACCTGTAAATTCTATTTTCGATCTCTACTTAGAGGGAGTGTCTGGGACTAACGATTTTTGGAGTTAAGCCATGATCAGAAGCCAACTTTTATGAACTGTTGATGTAGTCCCAACAATTGGGCATTTGGATTCATGTTCAACTAGCAGAGCACCAGCCATAACTGTCAGGGGTCAGCGTAAATAACCTTCTTCATTATACGTCATAGAGACGACTAGGGCATGTCGAAGTAGCGCAGGGACATTAACGTCATGTCGTAGACGAGCTGCCAGATCAATGCTGAAGCAGATAGTTTTTTTTTGTCAATGAGTTTTCTTATATATATATATATATATATATATATATATATACATATATATATATATATATATATATATATATATATATATATATATATATATATATATATATATATATATATATATATATATATATATATATATATATATATATACATATATGGTGTACCGGTGAGAGGTAAGTGAATCCTCTCATGTGGTCAAATGCTACTATACACCAGACATCATAGATGTCTCCATGGTGTATAGCGACTTGCTATTTTGCAAGTACCGAGAGCGGTGACCTTCAGCCCTTGGTGGACTTAACCTATACTGTTATTACATATGATTTGCAGGAAACAACTACTCAGCGGGCAAATACCCCGACCTGCATTGAATTATACCTTACAAATCATGAAAGTTTGGTAGCCAATGTCATTTGTCAATTCCCTGACCAGACATAGACCGGTTTCGAACTTATTAGTTCTCATCAGTATGCCATAGGTCATGGAACAGACAAATGACACTGGCCAACATGTTAGTTTTATACAAACTTAAGTAAATGGTGTACCGGTGAGAGGCAAATGAATCCACTCATGTGGTCAAATGCTACTATACACCAGACATCATAGATGTTTCCTGCAAATCATATGTAATAACAGTATAGGTTAAGTCCACCAAGGGCTGAAGGTCACCGCTCTCGGTACTTGCAAAATAGCAAGTCGCTATACACCATGGAGACAGATGTCAATCAGATCTGTGCAATTTGGAATTTTTCTACTGAGCCTACAGCAAAGTTTTTTAAACTAGAAAAAACGGATGGATCTTAAATGAGAATAAATACGATCTTCAATGGTTTGTTGGACCACAAACACCAAGCTCGTGAGAAGAAATTTTACAGACTCCTGCAACATCAGAACCTGAAAGTGACAGCGAATTTGCTTCCTACGATCACTTCTAGACAAAATAAAAAATTGTGATGGCAGTCTTTTACCGTCATATCAGAGTTCATTGTTGTACAAAATAAGGAGGACACAATATTTTTAGTCGCAAACTCCTTTATAGAATCCTTATTTTACTATAAGGAACACGGCCAGACTGCAACCAATAGCTACTCTCCGGGTTATGTGCCCCGCCGAGCGCTGAATTACAAGTTACAAGTCTGGCGCGTTAAGTGTAATAATTGCATATTATCATCAAAACGCTAATGCTTCGATTGCAACAAACACCAGCCGAAAAACTGATCCTACTTAAAGAAGCTCTCGTGCCAGTCGTCACACACCACTTGCAGACTGCAGTTTCGAGCTGTTGGCTCTCGTCAGTGCAAGGTAGGCATGTGACGACCAACACGAGGATCACTTGACCATTTAATACATTTCGGTATCTTTGGGGTAGCGACATGTAAAATAGTCAGCAGGCGCGATCTAGCGGTCCAGTGTCTGTTGCAATCGAAAAATAAATAACCTGACTGGGCTTAGCATAGTTCAAATGTGCTTTTAGAGGGCGGAATATTAAAGCATAATATTTTTAGTCGCAAACACCTCTGTAAAATTCTTTTTATTATAAGGAACGTAACAGACTGCAACCAACAGCTACTCTCCGGGCTATGTGCCCCGCCGAGCGCTAAATTTCAAGTTACAAGCCTGGCGCCAGAGCTCCTTTAAGTAGGATCGGTCTTTCGGCTGGTGTTTGTTGCAATCGGAGCATTAGCGTTTTGATGGTAATATGCAATTATTATACTTAACGGGCCAGGCTTGTAACTTGTAATTCAGCGCTCGGCGGGGCACATAGCCCGGAGAGTAGCTGTTGGTTGCAGTCTGGTTACGTTCCTTATAGTAAAATAAATCATTAATAAAAAAACTAAAGGCTTGAGCATATTAGCATGAGCCAAAAAAATAAGATCAAACCTAATGGTTTGATTAAAATAATATACTTAATATTATTATGAAGGTAAGTAGCTAGAACGCTAGGCAATTATGAAATTGCTAGATAGTCACGAAAGTTTGCTAGATATTCATGAAAGTTGCAAATTAAATAATTGCAAAATGCTGATTACGAACTAAATTGCCACAAGATATAGAAAAGAAATATTTCATCACTATGTGGTCACATGTAGTATTTTACTTATATAAAATTAAAGAAATTGAATCGATAAAGCAAATCTTCAATGTTCAATGAGAAATGTTTATTACATCGTAGTTTGCAAACATAACCAAATAAATACGAACTGCCCAAATAAAGTAAATTGTTTTCAAAATGTATTGTGATGATCCGGTAAATACGTCACATATCATACACTATATAACAGGTGTGCCTAGAACAAGTTTTAGAGGTAAGAAAAGAAACTACATGTTGTACAGAGTGAACAAGGTAAAAAAATCAAAATTTAAATAAATGTAAATGTTTTGCATGTATGGTAACAATTGGTAACCTGAAGTGCCATGACAGAAGTACATAATTTGATGTAAATAAAACATGATTGAGTTCCTAAGATACAAAAATAATTATATAAAAAAATTTGAAGAAATTTAGCGTTTAGTTAGTTGCAAGTAGTCACTTACAAAAACTAAATCAAAATACTATGCAGATCGTGCTAAATATAAATAAATATCAGTAATTTTTGTAGTTGTTAAATGAATATAGACCATGCAACAAACTATTCCCTGGCGCTGACGGTTTTCATAAAAATGTCCGTGATCGAATGAAAATTCGAACGACTTCTTTCCGGGCATATATCTACACCAAAAGCTATTGTTTTACTCTTCTTTATACTAGCTAGGATGAAATCATTATTAGTTCAAATGTAATACCAGTCACATCCTGTTTAACACTAAAGTGTTTCATTAAGTGAGGAGTTATTAAAAACAAATGAAATGAAATTTTTAATATTTATTTTTTTTAATTATCGCAATGTATATTTTTTATTCAAGTTTTGTAGAAAGTGTAACGGTTCACTTTCCTTGATTTCTAAATTGTTATTAAATTTCAGTTGATTTAATAATAGACACTATACGCCTGGTGTATGTATTAGTTCTCATTTTTGTAAGCTGTTCGCTTGTCTTGGGCGACCCTGTATATCGAGTTTGCCGAGACACTGACAACTCTTTCGCTTCCTCACCTAAGAGAAATTACAAAAATTATTATGAAGTAATGCATCTGAAATGACATGGTATGTTCGTGTAATTTATTAATTATAGAAACAGGAATAAGGGATAAATACATTGTATAAAAAGGTATTAGCAAAAATAGGAAAGAAAGTTTTTGATAATCAGACAGCTGGGAGCTGTTAGGTCGAACGATAAGTTGGCATATATATAAGAGACCTACAATTGTTTTTTTAAAAGGCCGTTGAAAAACTATAGGCAAGTATAAATTTTTATGGCTTTTGTTTGCAACAAATTAAAACTATACCTTATCATGTCATTTAAAATGCATTTATTTCAGGCCTTTATTTCTTTGCGGGTCATTGTTTGCTCGACCTATATATGGATCCTATGATTTTATTTTACATGGCGATGTAAAATTGTATATGGAATATACACAAGTAATTGGTTTAAGCCAATGAGGCATTTCTCTTAGACTATTTGGATCAAAACAGCGTTACCGAAGGAGTATTGAGGTATTCGTTATTTAGGAGTCCAGGCAATCGGTGAGACAGAAATATTTGAGATATATGAATAACTTGAATAACCGAAATGATTCTGTGAGTATCTTCCATTTTACCAGTTTGTTACGCATACTGCAGATATCAAGAAGGTTTGTTTCTTTTGTCCTAAACACTCTGGAGGAAACTGCAGTATAAAATTTAATTGTTTATCTGAAATAATATCATATATTGCAATATAATACTTAGGTTTTTCATGTGAACTTGGGGAAACAGCTGTTTCGGCGAGTAATTAACTGATTGAATAATACACCTTAATTAAGATTTACCAAGTACTCATATAGTTCATAACAGAGAGTGAAGCATTATGTTTTTAATCAGTACGTTTCTACACCTAACTGTAATTACATCTTTTAGTGGCATAAATATCACGTGACCTGTCTCATCCTTATTATTAGTAAAAAATATCTTTCTATAATCCAAATTATACGAGCTAATTAAGCCTCACGTTTCACACATTTTTTTATATTTAATAATAACTGTACATATTATTCCCTCGATTTACATTAGGTATAAATAATAAAATTTGTACATATGAGGATTTTATAATTGGGTAGTTTGATTCTTATCTGTGTTGTTTTGTACCTCCAACCTTCCCTCGTCAATTTTACATTGGCTGGCGCCCTCAGCTTACTAACTAAATAACAACCAAAATAATTAAAATCCACGACCTAGCTCACGACATACAAGCTGCCGAACGCATTTATGTTGACGAACGTCACAAAAGTTTCTGTCTCTAATAGAATACCTACTTTACTTATTTTACTGTGTGACCATTATTAACATTTAACTTTTTTACAGCTTTTTACCTTAACTTTTGCATTTATTAGAGTACTCTAAGTACTCTAAATTCAAAAGTAATACCTATATATTAAAGAGGTGATAACACTGTTCCTGACAACTTTAGACTCATTACGCTATTACCAGCTCCATCAAAAGTACTAGAATTGGCAATCTACAAACAAATTTATAAATATATGGAACGCAATAACTATTTCTCCATTCAACAACACGGCTTCAGGAAAAATAAAAATACTTCAGATACAACATTAAAATTTATAGAATATGTATATGAAGCCCTTGAAGAGAAACAATTGTGCTACTCTATTTTTATCGACCTGTCAAAGGCTTTCGATTGTGTATCACACACAATTATGGAAGAAAAACTTGAATACTATGGAATAAGAGGACCAGCACTTCACTTACTCAAATCCTACCTAAAAGACAAAGCACAAATAGTACATTCCCATGGGACCCATAGTCTACCACTATTTATATATTAAACGAGGTGCCCCCCAAGGATCAATCCTAGGCCCCCTCCTGTTTGTCATATACACAAACGATTTACCGGACAATATGAAAATTAACAGCATTAATTTAACAACCCTAATATATGCAGATGATACTACTCTTGGCATTAGAGTTCCGCAAAATTTGGAAGATATCAGTGAAATGGTGCCTACAGCAGCTAAATTATGGTTCAGTAATAATGAACTCTTCCTCAACGAAAATAAAACTGATTCAATATCATTCTCAATAAACAAAACTAATAACCAATCCTCCAAGTTCCTAGGTATTAACATCGATGCCTCAGTGACATGGACTAATCGTATAGATAATTTGTGTAAAAAAACTCTCCTTCATAGTATTCATACTTAGAAGAATAACCTTCAACGTAAACTCTAAAGCAGCTTTCACTTGTTATCATGTCATATTTTACTCTGAAATGAAATATTATCCTCCTCTGGAAACGCAGCAAACATTCACATCCAAAGAATTCTAATTCTACAGAAAGCAGCGATTCGAGGAATAATGAAGAAAAGTTACGTAAGCCACTATTTAAACAATTAAATATAATGACTTTTTCCTTAATTTATGAAAATGTGTGCCATGTAAAACAACATTTAAGCGATGTCCAAACATTCAGTGATGTGCACGACCACGACACAATGCATAAGGAAAATCTGATTTGTCCATACACAAGACTTAAAAAAACAGAATTTAATGATTTACAGTTCTATAATGCCCTACCAATAGTGCTGTTTCTCAAATTAATAGTTATCTATCTATCTATTGTATGCTGTTGGTTACCCAAGGTAAGTAATGTTCGTTTTTAATAGTAAATTTAACTCGTTACAAAGGATTTTTCGACTTGAAATGTTCTCACAATGAGTCTAATAATGACCTTAAAAGAAATCACGTACAGAATCATTGATGCATATGACTCATTTAGTGTCCACAAAATAATTAAATTTTAATATGTCTTGTCAAACAGATGTAATTTCCAGCGAAATAATACTAATATGGGCAAGAATTTTTCATGAAAGCTCTAAGCTCTATAAATTCAATTTATTTTGCACCGAAATCAAAGAGTGCATGCATGTATGCATGTTAAAATTTAATTACCTATTAGCCTCATATGAATGTTTGCTACAAACTTTAAAGGAATTAAAAAACAATTTGCAATTTAATGAGAAATTGCGATTGAAAAATAATTAAATCTAAACATATTCGCCCTGCTGTAAGCTCACGTAATGAAAACTATTTTGTGGATACATTTTTATGAAATAATACACCATATGTGGGTTTTCCTTTATTGAAAGTAGATATTTAAAATGCAGATTTGAAAATACGGAATGCATCTATTTGTACACAGAACTGGATGCTTTCCAAAACTATAGGAAATATATGGAATCGGTGATGTATGAGAGAGATCATTTTAATAATATTAATAAAATATATTATTTATTCATAGATTAATTTAAGTTTAACATTTAATTATTGTCTTATTGAAGTGTATACACATATAAATATTTAACATGTATTTATCAGAATATAACATATTGTGAATACATGTAGAATTCCAATTTAATAGTTGTTTCGGTTTGATATGATGGGGTGTGTATTTTAATTACAGAGGCACACACACAGAAAGAAAATTGCTTGACCGAGGTAAGGGCCCCGCCAGTGTATTCCTATGTATTATTTCCTGTTGAATCCGAGAATTTCCCAATTGGCTAATACTTTTAAGATAACCTAAAAAACAGCTAAGAGATACCAATAACAGGTATTATTTTGCATTGTAAGGTATGTCTCTCAGAATAAAACAATAAAAAGTATTTTATCATCTGTTTTTTTATCCATTTCTACATTTCACTTTAGAATTATGTAGATTTCCAGGTAATCCATATCCAAAATGCTCAAAATCCTTCTAAAATTAAATTTTCATATATCGTAGCCTGGATTTACTTAACAAAAGAATTAAAACAATTTTTTCGCTTATCTATTGAGAGTATTGAGGAAGTGAATCAAATTCAATGCCTGAATCTGTTCAGTAGGTAACGATCGATCCCTAACCTCAAAAAAACGTTGAAACCCCTTCAAAAACATTTTTTTCTCATACGCATTGAGGAATTGAATATCAATTCAATACCAAAACATGTTCAGTAGGTGTCGAGTTGACCATAAACTAATAAAATTCTAACGATTTCTTCAAATTAGGACCTTCCTGAAAATTACCCTGGAAAAGAAAGAAATTTCTTTTCCTAAGTCCTTCAATCAGCTGAATCTAACATCAACTCCACAATCGGTCAGTTCTCCTAGAGAAGAGTTACAAATTCTAATGAATCTGACTGGTAAAATCTCTTTCTTTCAAGTAAGCTTTAATCTGAGACGAAAATCCTTACTTTTTCTTTCTATGGTATCGCACTATTTTACATTCAAAAGACCGGTGCAAAGGCTGTCGTTTGCGTTTTATTCATTTTGGATTCACTTCTCTATTTAACGAGCAACAGAAATCGGCCATCACATTTTCATCTCACCTTCCTTGACATCCTGATAGAATCGTTCTCTCTGCTCTTCACTACAATTGTAAAGATTTTCCGGAAAGTAGTCTATATATGAATCTAAGAAATGCAACTTCAAATTCATTAGGCATAATTTTTTGCATAATTTTCAACCATTTCCGCTACTATTTCGTTGCAATTTTAACTCTTGGGAAAGTTTTGCGCTGCTTTTTTAATTTCATTTATTTCTTTAACAAAAGCCTCATCCCTCTTTTTGAATTGTGGTCCATAAAAAATTCCCTCCTCCAATTTCCGATCTGAAATATTTGGAAATATTTGTTGGATATGCTGGAAACAAAAGATGGCAAAAAATAGCGGTTGCTTCCAGCATATTCAACAAATGTTTCCAAATATTTTAGATTCAAAATTGAAGGAGGGATTTTTTGATGAACCAGAGACTAAAGCTTACTTGAAAGAACAAAATTTTATCAGTTAAGTTCATTCGAATTTGTAACTATTCTCCAGGATTAGCTAGGAGAACTGACCGATTGTGAAGTTGATTTTAGATTCAGCTGATTGAAGGATTTATAAAAAAAATTCTTATCGCTTTTCCAGGGTACTTTTCAAGAAGGTCCTAATTTAAAGAAATCGTAAGAATTTTGTTAATTTTTATTATATACTGCTCATTAACAGATGGCGCTAACATTTCTGTTTTGGCCTTCTCTCTCTCTCTCGCTCTAATGTAACAGATTATTTTGCATAAGACTAAGGAAACTGTAATAGAATTAATGCCTGTCATATAATACAAATTAACAGATGGTTCTGTTGTCATCAATGAAATATAAATGAATGAATATTTTAGCGAATATAATTTTGAAAGAGGTATCAAAGATTCGTTAGTTCTTAGGAGTAATTTTAGAAATGATAACTTTCCTCTAGTATACGACATTCTTCAGCAAGTAAATTGGACTACTCGTATTATATATAGCGACATTGATTCATATGTTACTTATTTATACGAACTTATGGGTAGTATCTTTGACGCATGCATACTAAAGCCCAAATAGCGCGAACCGAAAGCAGGTTTATTTTTTACATAAATCATCTTGGTGATTTTTACGGTGGTCTCTTCGTCCTCTAGTGCTTGTAGTTTAGTTAGTGATATTGATTGCTAAACAATCTCTAATATTTTAGCAGTGGAAATTTGATTAAGATGCACACCTTGCATCTTAATCAAATTTCAAGAAGTTGACAGTGAGGCTGACAAATGCAGTGGATATGCTCGTCAAAGCGCCATGTCATGTTATGATCGATGAAATATTCGAGCAAATGCCAATAAGCTGGAGGCGATAGTTTTCGCGCACCACTTCACAGAACACATAATGTTAACGCCAGTAATTGTCCGGGGTAAGAAAATTCCTGTCAAAAGTTACTTAGTGTACTTGGGGTTAAACTGGACCAGCGATTGATATCTAAGACCTGCATTAATGAGAAGGCACTGACGGTCTATTACTTGTAAAGGAATCTGTTCCCGTCCCTAGTAGTAGCAGATTTAAACAACAAAATAAAAAATTAATATAATGTAAGGTGAGCAGATCGATAATCACATATAACCACATCTAAGTGGTGCAACACATCGATCACGACAATAAAGAAACTGAAAGCCTCGAAACATGCGCCTCATATTAAGTTCTAAAAGGCACGTCTCCCTCAAAAATCTTTATGTACGTTGTCACGACATTGCTCTAATAACCGACCAACTTTAGCCAGCCTTTCACTCCGTATAGCTTTCTCTTTATCTGTCCCCCCTTCATTTAAAGTTTCATACCTTTAATCCTCCCCTATCACCTCCTTGTTTCTGGTTGTCTATTTTTATCGTTTGTAATTTTATTTTTCTAAACTTCACTTCCTATTCTTTAAAATCGAAACCTACTTTAAATCTAAAAATTAGAAAATAATGGATAAGCAACTGGGATGTTGCCTCGATTGGGTTTTTAGTTTTTCCCGTATCGGCTACCAAAACTGATTGAGTGCTCTCTTCAATAGTTCTAAATTTCAGTTATTTGAATTTTTTAGGTTTAAATTTTATCTACATTGTTAATTTGCTGATTCGAGCCTATTTCGCCATACTGCACAGTCACCATGAGACGCCGACACTTCATCATGTGGTTGTTCAGCCGGTCCTGAACGATGTTCTAAAAAAGTTATATTTTACTGAAATTTTGGATAAAGTGGTATTAAATTGAATCGAGCGCACACCGCGTTTGGTTGTTAAGCATTTGGTTAAAGTTCTACTAGCTAAATTAAACGCCAGTTCCACAACAAAATGTTTTGATATTGACATTACGTTACTACTATATAAATGAACTTCAATTTAGTAGTTTGCATTTACAGAAATTCAAATTATTTTTACAAATGTATACCCACGCAAAACGATTTAACGTGAAATAGCAACATAATTGCGTCCATGAATAACATTGTGCATAATTAATAAGTTTCAGGTTTAATTTGAAATGCTAACAAGTGATTGCATAGCACTACAATAATAACACGAAATAATTTGTCGGCTACCTGTTGTAGATCATTCTCTATCTCTGTTTCATGCGTTGAAAGTGAAATACTGATATCCTAAAATATGACACGGGGCTAGTTATTTGCATTCCTTATTAACAGTTCTATTCATCTTCTTATGGAACGTCGTCTTAATATTTATTTACTATTTATCGATATGCACAATGAATTAGAGATTTCTGAAATTAATTAAAAAATATCTACTAGACATTTTTATTTTACTTAATATCTTCTAGCTGACGTTTTTAACGTAATAAAAATGTCTAGTAGATATTTTGAAATCATTAAAAAAATTCTATTAGATATTTTTATTGCATTAAAAATATCAACTAAATATTTTTAAAACATCTTTTATGCCGTTTTAAAAATATTTACTTGATAATTTCAATTAATCTTAGATATCTGAATCTGGCGCCCTCTATGATCATCAATTTATGTACTTTTTTTTTATGGCATCGACAACTTAGGTCATTAGCCATTAGGTGTAATAGATTCCGTTACATTGTACAAAATAATGTTAAATCCTTAAGATCAAACCCGTTTGATATAAAAAGGAGAGGACTATTTTTATGGAATCTATATTGTTTGCAAGACAGCTGGCTAGGTTATTCGGGAGTTGCAGTTGGGTACGTATACGTGCATATTTTGGGCACTCTAATAATATGTGCTTGACATTTATTATGGTTTGGCATGTATCACAATTTGGAGGTTCTGTTCCGCTTAACAGGTAAAGAGATGTAAGATTGGTATGGCCAATTCTCATTCTAGTTATAGCTACCTGTTCTCTTCGTTTGAGATTTACTGGCATGAGCCATTTTTCTACTATTGGTTTGACAACTTTCAGTTTGCTATCATTTCTGTTCCACTCATTTTGCCATGATATTACGAACTGTTTTTCAATGTGTGCTTTAATATCTTGGGTGCGTATAGGTATATCTTCAGGTATTCCGTTTTCAGCGGCTTGACTAGCTGCGTTGTCTGTTAATTCATTACCCTCAATTCCTATGTGTCCAGGGCTCCAGACAAATTTAACTGTTTTCCCAGCATGGAGTAATACGTCATATAAAACAAGGATCCGTTGAATTAATGGATTTGGTGAAAAAATATCTGTACATGCTTGAATTGCACTTAGAGAGTCAGAGCAAATAAGAATTTTTTTATTATCGAACATTAAACAAAAAAGTAGAGCTTGCCAGATTGCGTAAAGTTCGGCTGTAAATATACTTGCTGATGGGGAGAGGGTCCAAGAATGTGTTTCATTACCAAGTGAGAATGCACTACCTACACCCTCTCGGGTTTTAGAGCCATCCGTGTACAAAATAACCGAGTCCTGGTGTTTATCAAGTATTTGATAGAAAGCATTTCTAAGTAGGATGTTATTGGTTTCTCCCTTTTTAAATAGTGTGCACTCTAAGTGTAGTATAGGTGGTCCAATTATCCAAGGGGGGACCTCACATACACTTGTTGGAAGGATAGATGGAAGTGATTTATATATTTCACTTAATACCTCTCTAGCACGAACAGCAGCTGGTCTAGTGATTGTGGGACGAGATTCGTATCTTTCTAATTGCTCGTCGTTAAATATAAACGCTTTATTAGGGTGAAATGGTTGGGCAGCGATTCCTACAGTATAATTTAGAAGGAGTCTGTTTCGTCTCAGCTCTAATGATGGGATGAACACTTCACAATGTACTGACGGCACAGGGCTTGTACGAAAGGCTCTTGTGGCAAGCCTAAGAGCTGCAGTTTGGATGCAATCAAGTTTTTTTAAACGTGATTTTCTGGCAGATGTATATATACCACATCCATAATCCATCTTAGACAGAATTAGACTTTTGTATAACTGCAAGAGAATTTCTCGATCTGCACCCCACCTAATGCTTGATATACATCTCAACATGTTTACAGCTTTTTTGCATCTGGTGGCAAGGTCATCTATGTGAGGGCCCCAAGTAAGTTTTGAATCAAAAATCAAGCCTAGAAATTTCACCGTGTCGCGAAATTGAATTTGTGTTCCTTTTATGAAAAGCTGTGGTTGGTTATGAGGCTTTCTGAGTCTGCAGAAGTGAACTGCCACGGTTTTTGATGTAGCTAGCTTGAAACCTCGACGCTCAACTTAAGTTACAATATTATTTATGGAGTTTTGAAGGGTTTCCTCCATTTCAGTCATTGATTTTATTGAATAAAAAATTGCTAAATCATCCACATACAAACATTTCTGCACTTGCTGGTCAATACAGCTTGCCACATTATTTACCGCTATAGCAAACAGCGTGACGCTGAGGGTGGAAGCTTGTGGCACACCAGATTCCAATTCGTGGGGTGTTGATTCAGTATTATTTATTCTTACTTTAAAATTTCGAGATGACAGAAAGCTCTTAATAAAAAGAGGCAGGTTACCCCTAAATCCCCATTCAAATAAGCGTTCTAATATACCGTGCCTCCATGTTAAATCAAAGGCTTTTTCGATGTCAAAAAATACAGCGGTTAGGTGGCTTCGATTAGCGAAACTATTCTGGATGGCATTCTCAAGCATAGCTAAGTGATCAGTTGTGGAATGAAATTTTCTGAAACCCATTTGACTTCCTGATAAGAGTTGTTTTGTTTCCAAAATCCACATTAATCGTGCGTTGACCATCCTTTCCAAAAGTTTGCTCATACAACAAGTGAGCGAGATGGGTCTATAACTTTCTGGAAAAGCTGGGTCATTTCCAGGTTTGAGTATCGGAATAACTATCGCTTGTCTCCACTGGTCAGGGTAAGAACCTTCTTGCCATACTTTGTTAAAAAGATTCAATATCTCTAATTTTTCCGATTGGGGTAGCATGCGAATGAATTCGTAGTGAATATTGTCAGGTCCAGGAGCTGAGTTCTTTGCATCTTGTAAGGATTTTTCTAGTTCAGCAAGTGTAAAGGGGTCATTGTAAGATAGGGTAAGATTCGTACCAAAATTTAGGGTTTGTTCCTCGGATGTTTCCTTAATGGCCAAAAATTCAGGAGTGTAGTTATCTAGAGAGCTCGTGCGATGGAAGTGTTTGGCAAAGCGGGCCCAATACCTTGGCCAGCGCAAAGCCCTGACTTAACACCCTTTGATTATTACGTATGGGGTCATATGAAGGAGATGGTCTATGCCACACCAGTCAATACTATAGAAAACCTTAGACAAAGGATAGTCGATGCTGCCCAACACATAAGGCATACTCTGATGACAACCAGAGTAACAAGGACGGAAATAAGAAGACGCTGCCGTGTCTGTATACGGAATAGGGGCTCCCATTTTGAGCAAGACATATAAAAAATAAAGTACAACATTGAAATTAATGAAGAATTAAACTCTACTTTTAAAATGTTTTTTACTGTTTATCTAAAAATAAAATTCGTACTACTTGTGTTATTTTTACTAGTATTTTCTTAGAACTATTAAGGGTACATTGACCATTTACCTTGTTAGATAGCTATTAAAATAAGGCAGTTTTTATAATAATTTATACGCGTGTTACGTTAATATTTTTTTGAAAAAACCTAATAGGTAAATTTCATAGCTGATTTAAAAAAAAAAAAATTTAAAGTTTTTATTTCAGATGTTCACATGATCGAAATGTTTCCAAATATTTTTCATTCCAAACGGATATTTATAATATTGGACAAATAATCCAGTAAAAAAAAATTTAAAAATGTCTAATAGATTTTTCGAAAATTAACTTTTAGGACATTAAGATCTACTTTTTGAGAAAAACGAAAAAATTAAATATCTCAAAAACTATTGAGTTTTGCATAATATATGTTAGGGCTAAATTTACTTCTTAGATCATGTCCCATCACATCTCCAAAGGAATGTATCGAATTACCAGTAACCCTGTATATATATATATACATAAATTAAATAAAATTTTCCAATCTTTGGTGTGATAGTATCACAGTAAGTAGTGTTAATAATATATCACACTTAAAAAACAGTTACACTGAGAAGGTTGGGTTAGACTTCTAGATTTGCCTGGCGGCCTACCTTTCTTTCGTCTTTAGAAATTCGATGCTTTTGACGTTCTGCTAGCATCGTTATCTGCTTCCTCGTTTTTTTGAATCATCTGATGTAGCTGGCTCATTTTTATTCGACTCGTTCGTCCTTTTTCTTCTTTCCGAAAGTATGGAAAGGTTAGTTGAGAGTGAGTCGGATCGGGTTCTAGATAATACCGTAGGTTGTTTAAATACCTTATTTCCATCACTGGTATTAAACTGATTAGCGATTGATTTTTTAATTATTTCTGTCATGCGTGGTATCAGCTCTGATATGATTGCTTGGGTATCAATGCTTCGTGATTGTGTTGCTTGAGCATATGACACATTTGGTGTAGGAGTCGAGATAATAACTCATCTCTTTGCTTCTGAGTAGGACAAATTTTCTGTAACTTTTAATCTCTGGACTGCGGCTTCAATTTGATACTTTGGTCACATTTTCTCGCTGAGTGATTTCCTTCGCAGTTAACACATTGCACTGGTTCCTTGCATGGTGAGCCTTCGTGTAGCGGTTTTCCACAAACACAAATCTGTTCTTGTTCTGTACACCTAGTAGCTGTGTGTCGTTGACATTTGAAGCATCTAATTGGTGGAGAAATATATGGCCGAACTTTAAGGTTATAATATGCAACTTGGATATTAGTGGGTAGATTAGGCGTGTTAAAAGTAAGTACATGATGTGCAGTGTCTATCATATTTCCTTCCTTTCTTGCTTTAATCCTGGATACGTTTACTACTCCTTCAGTTTTTAGGCCCTCTATAATTTCTTCAATCGAACAGTTAAGCAAATCTCGGCAATATATAACTCCCTTGCTATTGTTGAGTATTGGATGGGGTATGACTTCTACTGGATATTCAGCGAATTTTAGAACTTGCATTAATCGTTTTGATTGTGCATTGCTTTTTGTTTCTACGAGGAGTCCATCTTTCGCTTTCCTTATTGACCTAGTTTCTCCTATTAAACCATCCATCGTCTTAGAAATTAGGAATGGGTTTACTTTACTAAAGTCTCCATCTAACTTTTTAACAAGCAGGAACCGAGGAAGCATTTCCGTCGTCTCTGTGCTTGTTTTCTGCCGTCCTGTATATACAAGGCCAATGTGGAGACATCTATGATGTCTGGTGTATAGTAGCATTAGACCACATGAGAGGATTAACTTACCTCTCACCACTATACCATATATATATATATATATATATATATATATATATATATATATATATATATGTATATTGTTATTATACATGATTTGCAGGAAACAACTACTCAGCGGGCAAATACCCCGACCTGCATTGAATTACGCCTTACAAATCATGAAAAATTGGTAGCCAATGTCATTTGTCAACTCCCTGACCAGACATAGACCGGTTTCGAACTTATTAGTTCTCCTCAGTATGCCATAGGTCATTGAGCAGACAAATGACAGTGGCCAACCTGCTAGTCTTATACAGACTAATGTAAATGGTATAGTGGTGAGAGGTAATTGAATCCTCTCATGTGGTCCAATGCTACTATACACCAGACATCATAGATGTCTCCGTGGTGCATAGCGACTTGCCATTTTGCAAGTACCGAGAGCGGCGACCTTCAGCCCTTGGTGGACTTAACCTATATACTGTTATTATACATGATTTGCAGGAAACAACTACTCAGCGGGCAAATACCCCGACCTGCATTAAATTACACCTTACAAATCAAGAAAAATTGGTAGCCAATGTCATTTGTCAACTCCCTGACCAGACATAGACCGGTTTCGAACTTATTAGTTCTCCTCAGTATGCCATAGGTCATTGAGCAGACAAATGACAGTGGCCAACCTGCTAGTCTTATACAGACTAATGTAAATGGTATAGTGGTGAGAGGTAATTGAATCCTCTCATGTGGTCTAATGCTACTATACACCAGACATCATAGATGTCTCCGTGGTGCATAGCGACTTGCCATTTTGCAAGTACCGAGAGCGGCGACCTTCAGCCCTTGGTGGACTTAACCTATATACTGTTATTATACATGATTTGCAGGAAACAACTACTCAGCGGGCAAATACCCCGACCTGCATTGAATTACACCTTACAAATCATGAAAAATTGGTAGCCAATGTCATTTGTCAACTCCCTGACCAGACATAGACCGGTTTCGAACTTATTAGTTCTCCTCAGTATGCCATAGGTCATTGAGCAGACAAATGACAGTGGCCAACCTGCTAGTCTTATACAGACTAATGTAAATGGTATAGTGGTGAGAGGTAATTGAATCCTCTCATGTGGTCTAATGCTACTATACACCAGACATCATAGATGTCTCCGTGGTGCATAGCGACTTGCCATTTTGCAAGTACCGAGAGCGGCGACCTTCAGCCCTTGGTGGACTTGTTGTTTCCTGCAAACAGTATATAGGTTAAGTCCACCAAGGGCTGAAGATGTCTGGTGTATAGTAGCATTAGACCACATGAGAGGATTCAATTACCTCTCACCACTATACCATATATATATATATATATATATATATATATAAACTTTTGAACGGGTGGCATTTTTGGGGTCCATAATCGAAGAAACTATAGTGGAATTTTCCCGATGTCGTGACATGCTGCAGTCTGCAATAGGTAGATGAGAAATCTACCTAAAAAAAAATGCATCGCAAACCCAAAGATCGATCACATTCATTTAGGGAAATTTGGGGAAATCAGAGAAAACTTTAAAAATCCATTAAAACTCCACATGCGCAATACCTACGTAATATAGAAAATGAAATCAGATATAATATTTAGTAACAATTTTTGGAAATACATAAATAACAAAAAATCAAATTTAACTGGCAGAACTGAGTTTGAAGCAACGACAGGCGCAGTTAGTACTTGGATGGTGACCATTCCAACGGAAACCGCGTTCTCGCCTCACACATCTTCCAGCGGCTTGTATATCAGTGTATGCGCGGAACCTATACAACCGTAGGCGAGGGTTGTATAGGAGATATACCATCCTTCGGAGGGGATGTAAAGCCGTCGGTCCCTTGTCTATTAAATGTTAGGCAAGTAAAAGATCCCTACTCTTCTTAAGGGAAGAGGTTCGGCAAAATTCCTGGTTGGGGGTAGCTCGTCTACAGGCGTCGGTGTTAGGCCTCAGTAGCGGAAATAGGCCGACATTAAATAAATGTATTAAAAAAAAAAAACTGAGTTTGAGACGGACGAAATTAAGCTCAATGAGTCTAAAAAACTAATAGAAGGTTTTGCGCAATATGAAACAGTCAACGGTAACCCGGCAACATATAATATTCAAAATATTGATATGAATGAAATTGTATCGCAGTAAATAGTAAATATAAATAAAATTTACTTACAAGAAATAAGAGAATCGATAAAAAAACTTAAATCCCAAAAGTCCGCAGAACCTGACGGTATACCACCCTATATAATAAAAGGATGTAGTGGTTTGCTTGAAGATCTGCTGTAAACACTAATAAATTTCCGAGATCGTGGAAAAAACCCTAGTAACGCCGATACATAAAAGTAGGTCATTAGAAAATATTAGCAATTACCGGCCCATATCTGTTCTCTCCACCGTTGCTAAAGTTTTTAGCAAATAATATAACATAAGATATACTCTTGTTAAAAATAATATTACTGAATGCCAGCATTGTTTTGTCTCTAAGAAGTCGTTAATAACAAATTTAACTATTTTCTCTGGTGATATAGCATGGCAATCGATAACTTTCAACAAGTAGATGTAATTTATATGGACTTTGCAAAGGCTTTCGATAAGGTCGATCATGACACCTTACTAAGAGAAATATTAAAATTTGGCTTTTCCATTAATCTCATGAAGTTTATAAGTTACCGATTTCAACAAACAAAATTCATGAACATCCTGTTTGAGCCTTTTTTTTAGTAAGATCCGGAGTTCCGCAAGGTAGTAACTTCGACCCTTTATTTTTTTTGTTATTTGTGCACGACATTCCCGAACATTTAATTTATTCTAAATCTTTGTTATATGCGATGATTTGACATTTTACAGAAATATAAGACGTGAAAAAAACGCGTTATCACTGCAGCATGATATCGATACCATATTTAATTGAAGTACAAATAACAAAATATCATTGAATATAAATGTTCGGAAATGTCTATACTACAAAAAGAACAAATTATTTTGAAATAATAGTTCTCTGAGGCGTGTTTATAAATAAAAAGACTTGGGGGTTCTGTTTAACCACAACTTAAATTTTAACGAACCCTTTGGAAATATGGTAAAGAAAACATATCAAAAGGGATTTGTTACGAAGAATGCATCTGAATTTAGTTGGCAAACAATTAGAATGCTTTATTTCAGTTTTGTAAAATCAAAATTAGAATTTGCTTGAGAAATATGGAATCCCGGAACTACAGTAGCCTCAAATCAAATAGAAACAATTCAAAACAAATTCTTAACTTACGTTTACAGGAAAAAATATCAGATTACTTTATTACAATCAGTACCATACAACAAGAAAATAATTTAATATTGCCAAACTGTCGTTTAGAGGAACAGAAAGTACTGTGCTGTTTATGGGCAAAATAATAAACAGATATTCCATCAAAACTAAATTTTTATATTCCATCCAAACGCAGGACTCGACTAATTATGTTCCAAGTGTAAACTGTGTCTGTCATGAATCAAATTTAAACATATTAAGTTTAACCTAACATAACGTAAACTAAAGACATATATAGAACAAAACATTCTGAGATACTGAAAAAAGTACTTCTTGTGCCTTTTGATTCTAATTTTTAATTAAAATAATAAAAAGTCGATTGCATGTCATATTTACATATTTATAATTATAGGCAATATTCAGTTTAATAATTGTTATATAATAAGTTTCTCTATATACGTATTCCGTATAGCTAGGTTTTTATAAGTATACTGGCATACGATGTGATGTAATTGTAAACTTAGACATTTTTTTTTGTCTATATTTATTACGCTCTTTATATTAAACTGAAACCTGGAAATTTCCAAAATTTTATTGAATCCCTATTATTTTATTATCAAGGAATATTTTACCCGTACTTATACCCTTTCCAACTCGGCATGTAATTGACTATTTTTGCATTTTGCTAATTTCAATTAAAGAAACTGCACATAACACTCATCGTGAATATGCAACAGACGAGCACTGGTGAATTTATCCAATGGCCTATTAGACCGTTTATACGAGCCAGCTAGTATGAAACCACAAAAATACTTAAAGTATCAGATTCTAGTTCAGTGATGTGGAATATGGGCTGGCATAGATAAGCTGTTGGCACTAGTTTCTAAGTGTGAAAATAGTGGCTTGCGGTAACGATACGGTGATTTATTTTTATGGCAGCTTTAATTAACTAATTTGTAGCAAGAAATCATCGATTTGTTTTCAACTCAGAAAAAGTTAAACCTATTTCCCGTAATTAACAAAAAATATATTTATTTCATTAAACTTATTATTAAACTTAACTGATTACAATTTATAAATATAAACAAAAATTTAAATCTGTGCTCAAATTCTAAGGATAATAAATGAGTAAAATAGTTGAAGTGTGAAGTATAGCCACTTACAATTAAATACATGGTGAAATAAAAAGCATGTGTGTATATAATTACTAAAAATTTAAAAATATAACACTACTTACACCTGGACAAATATTTATTCAGGTTTACTCCAAATTTTCCTACTAACCAATCTAGTTCTTGGAATCTGTATAGCACAATTGTAACGATGAATCCTAATTGTACTTATTAGTTAGTAATTTAAAATAAGTTGAGTACGTATAAACGAAGATAAATTGGGACCGTCATAACGAACATATCATTTGTAGGTATCCAAGACAATATTGTAACTAAGAAAACATAACGGCCTAGCAACCATCTACTACATAAAGCAATGCGCGAGCTTAGTTTGAGGAGAAGAGTCCAGAGACCAGGACCTCTATTCTGCAATTATAGGGAGAGTGAGCATTCATCGTGCAAAGGCCCCCATCACACGCATCTCATCCGACCATCCTAGACTGTATTCCGTAACTGCAGTGACTAGGTGGTAAACGTGAAGTGATTCAGCGAGAATACCCGAATTTACAACCAATTAGGTTGCCGCAAAAGCATCAGCTGTTCAGTGCTCAGTTGTTGTCATTGTCATGTCACATGTCATTAATTAAATTAGGTAAAAGGTGACAGAATACATTTTTACTGATCAAAAATTCTGTAAGTATATACCCTCATTATTAGTAATATATATTTTTAGAAATATGACTATAATAAACCGAGAGTAATTTTAACATTTGCTAAGAATTATATTGTTATTGCCTCGTTGGCGATGAGCAAATCCGCAATGTCCATTCTGATTGACAGATTTGACAACAATAATTTTTGGTCGAGCAAACTGCCATAAAAGTACGGTTAGAATCGTCGCTCTCCCGGGGAACTGGCCGATTCCATCACGATTTACCAGTAGAAGTAAGTTCACGTATTTTTTGCACGATGTGATTAGATATAAAACTACATGTAGTTTTGACGTCTTTAGATTATTCTAAGGCATTGACAAGATTTATCACAAATTTATTGACTTGATTCATCAGCGTGCGGTAGGTATTGCTGCCGTGTCCGAAAGACACACCGTCGGTCGGGTCGTTTACGTCTACGTCGGGTTGTACTGATGTCATGCTTTTTACCAGCATTAGTTTATTTCGACAAGTATTAATATTTATTCAACTTGTTTTCAAAGTTCTGTCGATTGATGTAGCTTTTACAGATTTCGCAAGGATATTATTAAATTAGGTATGACAAGTTGATCAAATTGTATCCTTATTTTATATGCAGAAAATAAATATAGAGAAATATAGAAAATAAAGGAACAATTAAAGTTGATGGGAATGAAAGGAAGAGCCGACATCGAAGATTAATAAAAAAGACGCCCTAAAAAATTTACTTTTTCCCTCCCTTTTTTTTCTTGGTTTCTTTTAGATGATGGTGTCGACCGGCAAGGTCTTTAACTCACCATCGTCAAGGTTTAATAACGTTTTTTTGGTATATTATCTTTTTCCTTGACAATGTCTGAGGTGGTCAATTTCTCCCATTTGGTTTTTCTATTTTTGTCAGAGGCGTTTGATGAAGTTTTGAGTATATATTTTTACCGATTTTTTTCATAAGCAATTGCAGGTATTGCACTACGGCAATTCTTCTTTATTTATGTTTTCATTTTACTATTACATCAAGTATCAATGCCGAAATGGGGGGTCGCCGAGGGCTCCTTTTGCGCTCTACGAACTTCCCGATCTTTACCAAGGATGTTTCGTGTTCAAGGCTCAATATACTCAGCATATTCTCGGCTCATATTTACCAATTCTTCTATTGAGTCACGTGACTACACTGGCACATGCTCTAGATATTTTGCTAGGTTGGCGTGTGAAATGCTTAGTTTTTATATGAAGTCTTCGACAGCTAGGAATGTCCCTAATATCCGGAGACCCTTTCGTCTAACCGGTCCAACAGTGTTAGGTATATTTAACTTATACTATATTTCCTTGAGTTTTATATAACTTTCTAGCACTGATGGACTTATGGATACATTTCTTGTTTTTGAATTTTAATAACCGTTTATATATTCATTTATTTAAATATTAAATATAATAAGAATGAATGAATGATATCACCTAACGCTATCACTGCTATATGGATTAAATTTTGTAAGGTACAAATTAGCTTAATTAATTTTAGTAATTAAATTTTACTACTTTAATCTTATCTCTCTACCTTGCATGCACGTATTTAAAAACTATGGATTAAAACTATAATGGACCACCCTGACATATTTAAATTAGTAAAATAATTTAGTTTAATCCTTGCTTATATAGATTCTCGGGAAATAAGTAAAATTAAATAAGCATTTTAATCAAGGTGCACTTGGATTGTATAAGGAAAAGTACTAAATATATACGACTAACATACACATATGTAAAATTGCATATTCTCGATGTTTTCATGTTGCGGTTTTTATAATTGATTTTCTGCATTCCAATTAGTTCATAATGCCATTCATACAAGTTGTCGTATTTCTGCTTTTCAAATGTAATTCTGCGTTATTGGCAAATGAAAATAATTAATATAACGCATGAGTTTTTTACTCTTTGTTTAAAAATAAGACAATAACCCAGCGTAGGAATAATTAAAAGTACAGAAACTATTCTTTAAAATATCATTGTATCGAGTATTTTTTATCTCGGCGATTTCAAATATTTGATTAAATATTAACCAAATATGTAGATATGTCATTCTTTCAAATTTAATTTACATTTTAAGCAAGTACTTAACAATAACAAGGGAATGAATTCGGTACTAAATTTTTAAATAAAATGGCCAGCAGTCGACTCAAGTCCCCATAATTTCGTCAAATTATTCAATAAAGTAATGCTAGGCAACATTTACACTCAATCTTAGACCATCATAATCTTGTTCTAATACATTTATTTTCTTTAATATACTCCAGTTATAAGAATTACAAATTTTGGAATCATCTGGGAGTTTTAAAAGAGGTCTATTTGCTTCATTGCGTCATTGAATGGCGGTTTAATATTTTGCTTCATTGATATTAACCACATTCGTCATCTGCCTTGGTGTTAACTGGTGATGATTAATAAGGCAGTCTATTTCCACCAGCTACTGTAACTTTATAAAAATTGTGTGGGTAAGTTGGCCGTTTCCATTTATTTTTTTACCTGTTTCGTGGCTCAAAGGATTGCATCCATTATGCGCCCGTTTACGCCCCGAAATAATTAGCTAGTGCCCTAACCCAATCCAAATTATTAACAATTGTAGATGGGGGAGCTTGGATAACGATTTGTTGGTCCGTTTATCAAAGAAATGCACACATGGTTTCAAAACGTCCAGCATAGTAAGCAACCTTTTGCGCCCCCAGTAAAAAGCTTAGCGCACTTTTGAATGATAGTATAATGGGGGTGGCGGTACGATCGTACGATCATGTGATTCCTAAAATTATATAGACGCCGTGTCAAATTGGCGCTGTGTCTTTAGTAATGATAATAATTACAGGTCAGGCAGTAAGTGATTACCAACCAGCGTTCCAACTTTTAAAGGACATAATGCCAAATTCATTTTGTGGGCAAGATTCCTAAAATTATTTATCACTGATGACTCTGAAGTGGAAAGAAATGCTCTAAAAACTGTATCGGCTGATTCAAAATCCTTGCTTAGTCGGTTTCATATATTCCAGTCTATGTGGACGTGGTTGTAGGAGAAAAAACATAAAATTCTCCAACGAATTCGAAGAAACCTACATACAGTTTTTCAAAATATTTCGGTTGTTCCGCTCGAATACAAATTAATGCGCCTGATTTCAAGTAATGGAAGGTACACCTACCTCAGAGGTCTATACGCACGTTGCAACGACATAACCTCGATAACGGGTTACGTCCAGCAGATCTCTCAAAACTTCTACTCCTACAAGCTGAGCGATAGTCCGTTAACAAGATACGTAACGTAAATTACACAGCACAATGCCCCACCTCGGATTAAACACCCATTACCATACCAGACGTTACCGGTTTTCCGGCAACCTCTATAGCCAAACTTCACCAACTATAACTGCCGCGTACCCTATCCATCTTTGATGATATTTCCTTCCTCACTTCTCTTTGACTAACACGGGGATTCTCAACCGTTGCCAGCCGCACAGAAATCTCATTTTCTTTTGTATCTTTAAATCCCTCTCTTCTTTTCTGTTTGTATTCTTTTTGCCGCGTTTTTTTCCTTGGTTTCTTTTTGTGCATTTTTGTCTCTAAATTCGTTTCTCAACCTTCATCAATCTTTAACAAAATCAAAATTCTGTGGTATTAAAATTTTTAAAATTAAAGTTTAGGCCATCCTTGCGCAGCCCGGCCGGCGTTTATACATCTCGCAGAAGGCGCATCGTTTGGATTGAGGTGCCTGCGTCAGCTGCAAAATTTTTGAAAAGTGCTGTGTCCCAGTTTTTAAAACAATGTGCAGTTCTTAGTTATTTTGAATCTTTTTTGTATTAGATATGTAAGAATTTTACTACCTGTCTTTATCTGCTTGTTCAGAAGAAGTGTAGGATAAGTTTTGTTAATTTTTGTTTTAAACGAACCAGGCCTATTCTGCAATTGCCCGGTCCTGCAATTCATCACCGCGATTAACGTGGTAGTTGCGCGGTCGGTCCCGGGACGGGTTTTGGGGAGGTACTGTTTTATATTAATTCAAATAAAGTCTTGTTGAATAGATTTGGTTGTTCTTACACTGACTCTAGCTTACTAACAGATCATTGAATGAAGAAAGAGGATTGGTGTTTAGCGTATACAAACTCAAGAACGCATGGCCACCATACCAACAGTTTTAGTGAAATAAGTGTAAGGTTATTCAAGGAAACAAATATAATGCCATTGTAGTGAAGGATTTCAATTATACGGTAACGGAAGAATATTATTTGCGAAGAACTAACAATGTAACTCGTCAAATAGGCGTTACTTCTAGGTTACTTCTAAATAAGTATATTAAAATGACTAAATATTTACAGAGGAGACGACAGTCTACAGACATCGAATGATACGTCTAACGTTTCTAGTGAAAAAACTGGTGAAATTAATTACATGGGTATTTAATACAGTCTCAGAGAAGGGCGAAATCACCGACTTACACAAATCCCGCCAGGATAGGAATTGAACGACCAAGTTTTCTCGTATCTACTAATAATATATTTTAATTGGTAATTGGTAATTTTCTTTAAATCGATGGGTACACGATTCTTGCAGCCGCCGCCCGGTCTATTCCACTGGACGAATCAGGATATGGAATAATGAGAAAGTACCATCGACGTACATCTACACGACATCGATTTTTTTTTTTTTCTATTTTATAGCTAAAGGCCCCTCTACACAATGGCCCATCACGATGGGTCATGACGACGGGCCATCGTGTAGAGAGCTTAATGGCCTAGGATGGTCTATGGCTGATGGTTGATGGCTGATCATCGCCGACGATGGCCTTTGTATCAGTTTTTGAACACACATCAAAGGTCCAGGTCTCGAAGATGGGCCAGCGTATGGACGGTAGCAATGGTCCACAGTGTCCGCCCATGGCGATGACCGATGATTAGCCATCGTGATGGCCCGTCATGATGGGCCATCTCAACGTAATATTATGTTCCTGCAAATGACAATGACGCTAATTGTTTGTATGTACCACACCTTCTGGAGCAATAACCAGGGTCATGATATCTGAATGTCTTTAACCGTCTTACAGGTCAGCCAAATGACTCGTTGAGAGACCTAGATTTTTCAAAGTCAAGGAGATGAGGCTCTACAGTTTGTAATAGGACCTCAACCTCTTCTTGGGGATAATGCAAAATCGAAAATTACTTGACAGTAGATGGCGTTCGAACTCACTTCGCTTGGTATACTCAGAGAGAAAGTTAACTAGTGAGCTACCGTCTCCAATGCGGCTATTTTAATAAGTTTGCAAATCTATCTATATCCATAAAATTGCACGTGTGCTATATTTTTCATAAGTATTCCTGACATACTATATTTTTTTTAAGAAATAAAAATATAGTTTCAATACCTTTATAATAAACATGACTTTTAAAGGATTGCTATTTTTTCAACCTCCTTGACATTGATTTATTAGAACAACTTATATACTGGACTACATTTTAGACACATGTTTAAAACTTCCGTTCTACTTATTTATGTAGAGCTAAAACTCTCAGAAGCGATTTAGAAGCGCCACAAAAGTCAAAGTTCGAAGTCATATATTTTATATATAGAGCTATATTGAGATAGGTATCATTACTTTACGCACCACGCATAATAAAGATGCTATCTAAGTTTTAATCCAGGTGGGAGCGTACCTCGAGAGTATTTCTTAATTATTGATTTATGGTAGCCGAATTTCCCAATTTCCATTATCATAAATTATCTAATGTCGAAGGGGACCATTATATCTGTAATTACACCCTAAATCCCAATTATTAATAAATAAAACTTTCTGAACCTTTGGGTCTCCAATAAAAGTGTCAGAGTAAGCTTCAAATGTCACAGTATAAAAACGAATTACAGCCATACCTCTCATACTTTTATAAACTATGACATTTATTATAACGTAAATGCGACAGAAAAGTTATCCAGAAATTGTGTATCAACTGGAAGATAGAAATGTCCGGCATTTTGTGAAAATAAGTTTTAATGTGGGTTAGCTCTCTGCTTGGGCAAGTCGTGCGGTCAGAGTCTCTAGCCATAGTAAAGCCCTAATAATCCTAAGAGGCCGCCATAAGCTTCATTCCCCATCTAAAAGGTCCCTGGCACTGCAAACAAGCGGATATGCACTTGCACTGATTGCTTTGAATACCAAATGGCCAACATAGTACAAGGTGGTTTGTTAAATAAGAGAAACTACTCTAGAGGTGTTAGTGTACTACCAGAACTTGAAACTTTGTTGATTTAAGATTAGATTCTCTAATATATAACCTGCTTGTTAAACTCAAATATAATTACGAGCATTTATATCAAATCAGAGTTTAATTGAGCGTAATGAACTATACAGTTATTGGCAAACTGCATTTTTATTAAGTGAAATTTCATTTAGTCGATTAATTGGTCCTTATTACGTAATATCAATACTGAAGATGGTTAACAAGTAAATATATGAATATATTTGTTTCTCAATTAGCATACCGTCGGCTAAAAGTGTTAAACAGCCTCATTTGCACCAATTTTGCAGGAGAGCATTAAAACCACATAGGTAAATTATTACACCTGTTAGAGATGAAAATTTGCGTTATATTACATACAAGTAATAATCATACTTATTGAAAAACAAAAAAATGTATATCGTACCGATAGAATACTTTCTCCTGTTTCTAATAATACTGAAAAATGGAGTTAGCAGGTTAATACATTTCACCGACGATATGTGAATATGAATCATATTAACCCTAAAAATATGACCGAACGTAATGCTTATTGTTACATGGACCGCTATAGTATATTGTATCACAAGGGCAGAAAATGAGCATTGATAACCCGCGGATATTAGCAGATAGCTAATGCGTTTGCTACATGTGTGACACACAACTGTTTTTCGACTAGCGTTAAACAAAACAAAACAAAAACGACACTTGGCAGTTACGCCACGATACACCAGTAGAATTTCGTGAAAACCGCGTTGGAAGGTCGCGGAAAACACAGATTCGCGATTAACTCAGTTTCTATGGCCCACACTTATTATAAAAGTTGTACATCTGTAAATTCTGTACCTTAAAGGTCCTGAACATTTTCTTTTTCGTATGCTTAAACGTTTTGGAGATACGACGCGGACTAAGTGAAAATTGCATTTAGTTCCGTTTTTTCGTGTCTATATCTACAGGAGTAATTGGAAATGTTAAAGTGAATTGCTATAATGCAACAGCTTTTAGGGGCGAGCGTAGATGCATCTTTACTATGTACATACTTCGATATGCGATGTAAAGCAACATTAGGCGCTGTTAGTACTTGGATGGGCGACCGTTTCAAAGAAGACCGTGTCCTCGCCTCACATATCTTCCAGCGGCTTGTATATCAGTGTATGCGCGGAAGCTATGCAATCTTAGGCGAGGGTTGTGTAAGTGATAGACCATCCTTCGGAGGGGATGTAAAGCCGTCGGTCCCTTGTCTATTAAATGTTAGGCAATAAAAGATCCCTACTCTTCTTAAAGGAAGAGGTTCGGCAAAATTCCTAGTTGGGGGTAGCTCGTCTACAGGCGTCATAGACCTCAGTAGCGGAAATGGACCGACGTTAAATAAATGTTAAAAAAGAAACAGCTGTTGGTCTCAGGTCATTGCGGAACATAGTTGGCCAAACTTTTGGTGAAATTAAATTAAAGCGTCCCATCAATGTTCTTCCTCTTTTAACGGTTAACAGCTCTGTTACGGTGCACGAATGCAAAGTCGCTATGGATCCTTTGTTGTTGTTTCAATGAATTTGCCTTAATGAAAAATTCGAGGAAAATTTGAAAGAATACATTGGATACGAATTAAATCCGTACCTTACATCCCTCCTCGATGGTGCAGGGCCGAGAAAACTAGTAAGTCAACACTTTACAAATGTTTCGATTCCATAACGGTCCTCATCGATACTAATAACATTATATATATTGTTGACGGAGGATTTCTTCTATACTGGGTCATGTGGCAATTTATATTTATTATTTATTATGGTTCCAGTACTGGTGTCGTATTCGACGGCTATTCTGACAACACAAAAAACATAAAAATCATGAAACGGCGACGACAAAACACACTTGTTTCGTCATCATGTGCAGTTCGTTTCGATGAAACCATGGAATTGCAGATTAACCAAGGGAAGTTCCTAGCTAATAGCTCGAATAAAAGCAGTTAATTGAAAAGCTTATGAACCAATTAAATAATACCAATATTGGAGTCAAACAAGCCCGGGATGATACCGATGTCCTCATTGTTGAGACAGCAATTGAACAATCAATTCAAAACACCCCCGCCATCGTTGGAGAAGATATTGACTTATTGGTTATTTTATTTGGGCGCATAACTTCTAGCAGTAATATAATTTTTATAAAACCAAGAAAAGTGGAAACAAAACATTATTCTACTGCCAGCATGCACAAATATCCAAATTGCTTAAAGCATATTTTGTTTTTGCATGCCCTGACAAGATGCGATACCACCTCCAATTCAAGTGTCCAAAATGTTTGAGAAACGGCCGGATTTACACCCTGCAGCACATGTGTTCATGCAAGAAAATTGCCCTTTGGACATACTGATTTGCAATGGAATGTAGATTATGCTCCCAAAACGGAAACTTCCATAGACAATTATATTTAACATTTGCGAAATCTACAAAACTTTCTAGTGCTGTAAAATTATCATCACTTCCTCCAACATCTTCAGTAGCTCAACAGCATTTGTGTAGAGTATATTATCAAGTTCAAACATGATATTATTGAAAAATTGTGAGAAACGTCAAAGTATGCAAATGACAATCAAATGTGTCTAGATTGTGGAAAGCTACAACATCGTGTTGTTCTGAGTTTAGCATCTCAAGGGACGATAAACTTGAATTTCTGTCATATTTTTATGCTCAATATGATTCATTTTCACATATGCTCGGTGAAATAGTTATTTATGTATCGAGGGCGATATATGTTTATGCCCGCGGATGACGAAGTAATAAAGTGTGCTAAAACCTTTCTAAAAGTGATCATGTAGGACGAAAAAATTCCACAAATTTTTGTCCAAAGGGCCACAGAATAAATGAGACACTGCTACCAAAAAATCCCGATCATTCTATGAGAAAGAATATGAAAAAATTTACCAATGGGCTAACAGAAATTCAGTAACTGTCAAGGAGACAGTTCTAATGGCTTATTTTCACGAACTTGTACATACGAGGGTACTATTATTGTAATTTTCAACTTTTTGTGTTTTTGATGAATTATTACCCTTACTCCTTACATATTTGTTATTTTTTATAGGCGAAAACATTCTACCCGAATATATTTTGATCAAAATAGTCAATGCTGACGGCAACATTGTTAATGACTAGAAAAATAACCAGAGGAGATCGGCTGGAGGCATTTCCAAATAATAGGTTTCCATAATGTAATAAATTTTGTACCTGTGTTAGCTAATAGCATTAAAGAACGAAAGAACTATAAACGACTTTATTAAAATTGTTTTTTAAATGTTTTTCAATATTTTCCAAAACTGAGTATTGAAAGGCATAATCAGCGGGCGTAATCATTACGTCCGCTCTTTTTAGCCCTAGGATATAATGGCCTTATTTATATATCTCGTATCCAAGCAATAAACAACAAATTATAAGCAAGCCAAATATAAAAACTTATAACAACACGACTGCAGTCTTTCACAATCTAGATATCTTTGAGTATCATTTACATACATTGACGTTTCATATAATTTAACCTAAGTTTAAAATCAAAACCAAATTGTAAAATGACATTCAGTTCTGAATAATTGTATTTCTGTGAATAAGTGTAAATTGTAACTAGGACAGTGAGGAAGAAGTTACGAAGCTAGCAATACATCTCTGATTCGTTACCTGCAAAGTTAAGGCAACGGTACGAAAAGTATTACGAAATGTTCAATAACTGGAAAAAGAATAAAGACAAAAAACAGAAAATGTACTACTCGCTTACCTATCGGAAAGATGTCTCAATTTTCAATTTTGAGAAGCACTTTTAAACTCAAGGAAAATATCAACTTTGGGAATTTTCAATAAGTTCGAGCATTTTTTAAACAAGAACAATGCATCGAATTTCTTAAGGAGTAGATAATTCGGAATATCTTATGATAAAAGCAAACAGTAAATTAAGATAAATTAATCATGTTTTTTTATTAATATTACATTGAAGGTTTCTCTTATTATGAAATTATTTAAAACAAAAAAGCAAAAAATAATATAGAACCTGAATCAGGAGTAATTCAAGATATTGATTGCGAGTTTGATTGCTAAACAATCATTATTTCAAGGAAAAGAAATTTTTTTTAAGTGCACTTTCTCTGCAAAGAATTTTGTATATTTGTAAATAAATGTAATTAAAAAAAAAACTCTTATTTTTTTATTCATCTGTTTCCTGTATGATAAAATATTTAAATTTAAATGGACATTTTGATCATTTACCGTTACAACCTGCTGTGTCATAAGAACTTTCTTATTTAGTTTATAATATATATCAAACATAACTTTTTCATCACTTTAATTATCTAAATTTTCATTTCATTTGAAAAAAAAAATATTTATTCCAAACTTGAAGTTCTCAACCCCAGCCCTTGGTAAGGGATGAAATTTAAAGGGTATAGCGAAGTCAGACAAGCAAAGCATAAGGAATTGTTTCCAGTGTCATTTTTTTATTTTAACGAATACTATACGAAATGGACATTTTCTACCTCTAGCAACCGCCGCTACGCAAGTTATCGGCCATTTTGTGAAAAATCGACCATACTGGTCGTTCTTTCTAAATATAGATGAGTAAATTTCGATATGTGTAGGTCCAAAAAAAGCGAAAAAAATTGAGAGTGTTCGTTATGATACAGGCTATCAGCGGTTATGATATGAAATTTTTATCTGCACACATAACCTCAAAAAAAATAAAAACTGAAGAAACTGCTAAATTTTGGTTTTCTGGTTATAACTTCGGATGTTTTAAGTGACGTTTAATAAAATTTTCAGAAATTATCTTTATAATGTTGGCAATAACCGGATAAAATTCCAAGTCAAAATATCTAATACAAGTCTCAAAAATTGACTTCAAATTTGAAATTTGAATGGCCAATAACTTTTGTGCATCGCATCATACGAGGTATTTTTTAAAAAAGTGTAGTTTTTTTTTATGAACTTTATGATGGTGGACAAGAAAAAAAATTTAAACTTGTAAAAAAGTGAAAAAAATCGACTTTTTCTATTTATGCGTCTTTTTTCGAAAAATTTCACTTTTTTTGATAAAACTCGATTTTTTTGTATTATTAATTAATTTTTTTAAAGGCACTATTTGTTATGCAAATGTATATTTATTGTATTTAAGTACTGTTTAAAAAAATGGAAACATTTTACTCGAAATTGAAAAAATATATACGTGAGCAGCTATATTAACCGCCTTCGTTTTGTATCACTTGATAAAGAATCATCAGACTGATTTTCAGTATCGCTTGAAGCATAATTATAAAATGCAGTAGTTAATAATATCTTGACCGTCACTCAAGCTACAGAATTTTTATCCAAAAATAGTACTTTTCCGTCGACCGTGTATTAATGAGTTTGATTAATGTTAAACGATTTTTATATAAACATACATAAAATTAAGTATCCAAATTAAGTCGTCATGTCATCAATATATCTGTCACTGTCAAGCTTATAATTTATGAAATGTGTTATAATATAAATATTTACAAACACAAATCAGATAATACTAATTAATGAATAATTGAATAGGATTTGATTTAATCAAGTAAAAAATTAAAACTAATAAATGATTTTACTATTAACAGCGATTTTAGAATAAACACCCAAAAATATATAAAATGAAATATCCAATTCAAGAAGCCATGTCATCAATATTTGTCATTGTCAATCTAATGGATAGTTCAAATATACTTCTAGAGGGCAGAATATTATTATGTTATGTTATATGTTTTTTATCTTTAACATTTTAAATTTTCTAGATCATTTCTTGTCATTTTATTCTATTTATAGGTCACAAGATAGTCGGTTGTGCAAATTAATTTTAACGTTACAAAAAAAAATTTATAATTATTTTTATTTATTAGACTATTTTTACAAACTTTTCCTCTTGTTACAAATTATTTGACTATGTTGAAAAAGCATTGAATACTTTAACAATCCTTGTTTATTTAAAAAATCTAAGTATCCTATTTTATCATATGTTTAAACTATACCTTGTCAGATATTTCATACGCTACCAATAATTTTCGATACCTATTAATTTGATTTATATACAGTTTTCAAAATTCCAATACCAATAACTCTTTTTTTTTATTTAGATAGTAGTTTTTGTTATAACTTTCTCCCTTTTTTAGTTATATTAATTTTTATACATAAGATTTTAGTACTGTTACCTTAGATTTTCTATTAAGTTTCTATTAACTTATTTTAACTATATATTGACAACATGCAGTCACTAATTCCCTTTTTTAAATTGTTTCCTTGTAGTCTTGTGTCTGAAGATGTGAAGTAAGTTTTTGTTCACGAAACCGGTAACACAATAAAAAGAATTTTGTGAGATATGATTCTTTTTTCCCACCAAAAATAAAATATAATATTTTAGTCGCAAACTCCTCTATAAAATCCTTATTTTACTATAAGAAATGTAACTGCGACCAACAGCTACTCTCCGGGCTATGTGCCCCGCCGAGCGCTGAATTACAAGTTACAAGCCTGGCGCGTCAAGTGTAATAATTGCATATCGCAATCGAAGCATTAGCGTTCTGTTAGTAATATGCAATTTTAATTAGCTCAGAATTTGCCGTTTTTTTAACCGTAAATAAGTGGTGCAAATGAAATTTTTTTAAAAAAATTACGGCGATAACACAAACAATAATTTTTTAGAATCAGCAAAACCTTTTCAGAATTAAAAACACATAGGTCTATTATTTGCCGATAATTAATGGTGAAAATAACAATTTTAAAGTTGTTAATTTTAAAAAAAATCTCGTGCTCTGTTAACTTCACGTGGAAGTTAGCAGAACGTCTACCAAATATGTTTTTTGTTATTAAAAGTAGGTACCTTAGAATTTACTGTTTTTTAACCGTAACAAATGGTGCAAACGAAATTTATAATAATAAAAATTAAGGCGATAAAACATCGTTTTTAGAATCAGAAAATATTGCATAATTGAAAGTTTTCAAAGAAAACACATAATAAATACGAGAGAAAAATTATAATCAAAGTCTCTACAACAGGCTCGAGGATTATACGCCACAGAAATTAGATAGGAGGACTCGAGGCGTAAATTAAAGACAAACAAAACAAACAAAATTTCTATGCATTGAAATAGAATATCATTTCACGAATATATAAAGTTTAAAAATTTAGTAAATTACAAATAGTTAAGAATTTTTAAATTTTTCCCCGAAACTCAGCAGAACGGCCATTAGGATCGTTCGAAAATGGCATTTGGGACTCACTTTTCGTTCAGGAATTTACCGTTCCCCTTCTTACGTTAATCGTGCCGTTATCGAATCTTCCGATGCCTTTGTAATTTTTTTTTACATTACAGAAAGCTCATTTGAAAATGGATTATGCGACTCAGTTTTCGTTCAAAAATTTACTGATCCCGTTCTTGTAATTAATTGTGTTGTTTTTGAATTTGCAATTTATTTGGACATCCTTTGATTTTTGTTTCCTCGAAAGTCAATAGAAAAGCCATTAAGCTCTTTTGAAAACGGCTTTTGGAGTCAGCTTTTGTTCACTCTAGTTATAATGATCTGTAAAGGTCTTTATAAGAAAAGCGATATCCTTATAAGGGTCATATAAGATCCTTCTAAGAAAAGTGATTTCTTTATAATCAACTTATGTGGTCCTTCTAAGGTTCATTTTTATTAGGGCAAAAATTGCCGTTCCCGTTCTTATTATAATTTATTGTGGCGTTTTAAAATTTGCCGTGATGATCTTCCAATTTTTTATTAATAAGGAATTATTTTTTTTTCCTAAGTACTTATGTCCTAAAATTATTTAAGACCATTTCTCGTATTGCTTCAAAAATTTCTTTATTCTGCATGTTATTCAGTTTTGTCGAACTCAATTATTTAATTCCGATTTCAAGGTATTTCGCCTGTCTCACTAATGTTTTACCTTTAAAAATCTTAATCCTCGAGTCTGTTGTGGAGATTTTGGCTATCATTTTTCTTCCGTGTTTATGTGTTTTCTTTCGTAACTTTCAATTCTGAATTATTTTGCCGATTCTAAAAAATGATTTTTGTTTTATCGCCTTAATTTATATTTTTTTAAATTTCATTTGCACCATTTGTTAACGGTTAAAAATGACAAATTCTGAGCTACCTACTTTTAATAATAAAAAAAAAATCGTTAGATATTTCGCTAACTTCTTTGTGACATTATTAAAATTGCAAATGTAGTGGCTACACCTATAAAAAGTTTCATCTAAAATTTTAATAATTAATAATAATTGGAAGCTTCAATCAAATGACGAAGCATATTATGTGTTCATTTAACCTCTATTGGTTATTCAATTGGTTTCAATACTATTTACATATAGGATATACGTAAACACTAACTAAAATGTTGTCCACCCAGTTTATTTAACTATAGATTGAGTAGGTACCTGTGTCTGTGTGTCGCTCGCTTGCAGGGTTAGAATTTATATTCAAATGAGGATTACGTGAAATGACAAAAAGAGGGTGTTAGATGGCTACCACTTAAGAGTACTCAGGTGCAAAATAATACTTAATTTAATGGAGCAGTTTCATGTTACACAATGTAGAGATTAAATAAATGTTATTAACTACATTGTTTACTAGATAATCAGATAGACTGAGGCAACCACTTAAATCTTTTCCTCCTGCGTCACTGTCACAAATGTTGGTCCTGAGATTGGGCAATTAATTTCGTAAAAGACTCCTGACGAAAATTAATTTTTGATAAAACACGGAAAAACATTAAGATGAAAATTATTCAGACAATAGGCATATAAGGTCTAGTATTATATTAGTCTCCTTGGTTTATAGAGAACATTTTACTAGAAAAATATATTTACTGTTTTAATATTTACTCATATATTATTTAACAGGATACCTCAAATAATACAAAAAATATGAAAATAAATAATACAACAAAAAAAAGTAACAAAAATTTAATATATTAGCACTACTACTAGCAAAAATTGTTACATCACATTAATTATTGCACAAATATTTTTTAAGAGTGCTACCACTAGTCTATGGCTAAAAAAAACTCTAAATTAATTTCATTATAAAGTCGAGGCAAGAATTCAAGCGATGCACGTCACAGATCGATTCTATAAATAAGGCAATACTACTAAGAATCATGAAGCCCCATTAAACTGTACCTATTTCTGAAAAAAGCTTAACAACTAGGTGTCAAGAATTACTCTTTTTAACGTAATTAATGATTAAAAATTATGTTAGTATTAAAATTTCTTTAATGAGATCACTCGTGACGTGCATCGCTTGAATTCTTGCCTCGACTATAGCTGAACATTAATCTGTCAATAGGACTATTCACTCCATAAGTGATTCAGTGATATTCCAGATCAAAACTATAGACAATTCGTCGTTGTCTTTGAGGAAGATAAAAATTTATTAGTGCTGACAAGTCTGGACATTCAATAGGATTGTAGAATTATTTAAACACCATGATTGCATCGGCAATATACCTACGTTTATCAAGACTGAATATTTAAATGTAACAATATAGTTATACTATCGAAGTTGGTATTGTTGAACTCAGGTTTACGGATCACTCAAAAAGGCAACAAAAAATTTACGACCTCGTTATTATCGCCGTTGGACCATGGTATCACATGGTATCACCAAACAAGCCGACGCACATTAAAATCCTATAAATGTAAGCGAGTCAATTTGCGGACGAAATAGTACAGAGCCGAACTTAAAATTCATATATATTAGAATGTACATAATAAGTTGCTGATCTAAATATTTCAAGTGCGTGCCTGGGCGCAATTACTTTTGCGACTAGTATAACGGTATTTTAATAAGGTCGTTGAAAGTTTTTATTGATTTTTTTGGGTGCACCGTAAACCTGAGCTCGACTATAACTCAGTGGTTAGCGCGTGTAGCTTTCCCTTATATACCTGCGCATTCTGAAATTTAATCTAGGATGCGCAGTGCAAAAGTACAAATGCTACAAAATATATTATTTACTAACGCTAATAACAGAAATGGCCCAGACTCGCATCAAAAATACAGCAATCGGCCATGACCAGAGACATAGCAGACAGACGTATACATAACGACCCCAGACACGCTCACAGATTTCTCCACCAAAGCATCCCCATATATAGGGAGAGACTATAACAACATGGACTCACATAGAACATTCAAAAACACAGACTTCCTTCTTATTTCTTCCTATCCTTTATCCTTCATGCCTTCCTCCTCCCCTATAATCACATAGACCAACAGGCTTTTACATTTCTTTTTTCTGCATGGCTCCCTTAGAAAAAATTTAATTTAAAATTTCCCAAATTATACACATTTTTTAAATCTACATCGTAGAACAAATACTCATAATGCACTATAATTCACCAGGAGAGCAGTATATAGTAAAAAAAATTTAAAATTGTGCAAAGTAGGTTCCAACATTAACTTTTGCTAAGTAATTTTTAACTATAAATTATTCCAAAGAATTGGTTCGTAATCTACTATAAACTGTAGGATCCCCTTTAATTCAGTTAAACGATTCTAGATTTCTCAGACTAAGAAGTTCATTGACATGATTTGGAAAGTGGTTATCAACATTTTTCAAACAAAAAGTCTAAAAGAGATGAAATATAGAAACTGTATTTGGATTATTATAGCTTATTTATATGTTTAAAAATGGGGTAACCATACACAGCTACATTTTTTTATGCATGATCTAACAAAATTAATACATAGGACGTTAACTGCGCATATGTGGAGAAGACTTTTATACTTATTTTAATAAAGATAAGTATCTTCAACGCTTCGTTGCATATACAGGGTGATTCACGTAAGCCGTTCATTAGAAGTTTTTCGCAGTTGAATTACAAACTTGAAACTTGGTATGCAGCCATAATCGATCATGCCCGTTCTACCTAAAAATTTTCAGTCCTCCTGCTATACAGGGTGTGCCAAAAGTCGGTACCAACTTTCTTATTTTAAATGGAAACCTAATTTTTTCACATGTACTTAAAAATATGTATGCATATCTTGAGTTATTGGCATTTTTTGTAGTAGGCTTTGGAAAAAATTCCATTGTCATTGTTATCATATTGTTTTAATTGATTCGTGTATCCAAATGATTTTATCTTTGATTTGTTTCGTCTTTAGTTCTGCATCATCCAAAGTTAATGATCATTTTGGTGAAAACTGAAACTTTGCCAGTCGGTAATTCAAAGAATAGCAGATAATTGCTTCAGACAATAAACTTTTCAATAGCTGTCATTTGTGTCACTGTTATAACTTTGAAATTAATCTCAAATATCTAAACATCAAAAAACTGGCTCAGTGGATCAATGCTTACGCGCTAAGCTAGAGAGCAAAGAGTACGGGTCCGAATCCTGGTTAGGGTATGGATGTTTAGTGGCGTTTTTCATGTGTTACCAAGTTGGTAGCAGTAGATTAGACTGGATTCTGTGAGAGACAACACGACTAGTCGTTGTACCATTCCTGAGTTTGAGTGCCAGTTGCGGCAGGTGACAATGTCATAGAAAATGGTCGTTGTATAATTACCCCTGTGTAAGTATTCAGGTAAGTGGTGAAATAGCTAAACTCCGCGAGAATTTTAGTCTAAATAAGACGATTGAAATAGAAAAAGAAATTTCGTCAAACATTAACTTGTCTTCCAGTTAGTAACTGATGGCAAATGTTCTAAACAGGACAACTGCAAGTAACTCACACTCAAATCATCGATATTATCGTTCACGTAAATATTAAAGAACAGGACTTCCAATATACAGGGTGTACCAATAGTGCATCAAAGTCCAATATCGGCCTTACCTATTAGAAGATTTTGGAAAATAATTTTTTATGGAAATGGTATAGTGTCAAAAGGCGCACATTTTAAAAATATGTTGAAATATATAGGGCGACTCGCTACAGCGGAGCATATTCGAGGTCATTTTCTCTTAAATCGAAGACCCTATATATTTTTACGTTTATGAATTCAGCGTAAAATTACCTTTCCAACGACCTCCAGATTATTGGTTTTTGACATGGCGTTGCCGAGTTATTCGACAAAATATGAAAATTTTGGTCAAAACAAGGTGTAACAAATTAATTCGCTGTGCATGTATTACTATCAATTAAGAAGATTTGTTTTGCAATTATGTAGACAAGTAATGTACTACCGAATTTTCATAAACTAAAGATCATAAAATAAATGCATATATACTATAATTGTGCAATAGGACAATGCGACAACGAACAGATGGGCATGCACGCGGGGGGGCGGATCGGACGAACAGGTGGGCAAACGGACAGGCAGGTGGGCGGACATAATTGCTTTAATCACCATTATTTTTACTACAATTATCCTTATTATTACTGCAATTACTCTTATTGTTATTGCAATTACTCTTATTGTTACTGCAATTACCCTCATTGTTACTGCTATTACCCTTAATTATCCCTATTGCTACGGCAATTACCCTTATTGTTACTGCAATTACCTTTAATTACCCCTACTGTTACGGTAATTACTCTTAATTATCCTTATTATTACTGTGATTACCCGCATTGTTACTGTAATTACCCACCACAACAATTGCCTCCCGCCCACACCAATCTAATTGCATCCCATCACTCTAATTACCACACCACTCTAACTACAACAGCACTTCAATTACCTCTTACGACCACAATTACCCTCCCACTACTGCCGCTTCCAAAACAATTGAAAATAATAATAATAATAAGCAGGAGGGGCTAACTTCCATCTATTAAGCCTTTGGTGAGTAGCGCCACCACTTACTCCAGATAGGGGTGCAAAACCGAACCGGCAGCCCTAGTGCACCCGGGAGGGGAAAGCATCTTCCCCTCTGGTGTCGGTCGTGGGCCTGCTGGGCTAACCACCCACGGGCCCTAAACTTTGGTTCCAATAGGCCGAAGACAGGGCCCCCACGATCGACCCCGTTCGGATAGGGGTCAAGTGCAAGGTGGTGGGGCCCAACCGGACGGGCCGCCCGTTGACGAAATTGGCAATGTCCAAGGACGCTTTGAGTGGACAGATGAGCTGAGGGATGAACCTCTGCATTGCTATGAAAGCAGTGAGCCCGCGCGGAGGGGATACATGGCGCGGATGCATGCTCTGTGATGTGAGAGGCTACCAGAGCATAGCGCCTTCACGCCACAAAATCTGCGTGACTATGTATCCCACCTTCGTAGTAGGGGCTACGTGAGGGCTGCTCCTGGGCCGGTGAATGAGGTAGCCGAAGAGCCGCCACATTCACCGGTTGAGGACGTAGCTCTCCTCGTTCCGCCAATACCAGAGGGCCTCAGTACCAGAAGGGGGTTACACCGTCTGAAAACCCCCGGGCCACAAAACCTGGCCAGAGTGGACGCTGAACTTCGCACAGCGCTACCAGAAGAGGCTGACATCTGGCACATAAATTGTGCCGTGTATGCCGCTGCTCAACGCACGTCTCAGGTGGAGAGGCGAAATACCTCTTCCACAAAAGATGGAAGCCAAGATCCGGTCGGCGAGGCAACACGCATCCCGTATCCAATGTGTGATGGACTATATGGCGGCCAACAGGCCGTTCACTCCTAAAGTGCGTCGATTAGCTGCCAACCTAAGACGCGTCCATCACACACTCAATGAGGCAGTGCTGCGAACCACCAAACAGCACTGTCTCGACAGGATACGGATGCTAGTGACTTGTAAAAAGTCACTAGTGAGGCGGGCGAGAGGGCTTGCGGAAAATAAACTGTTCCGCGAGAAGCCCTCGCGCCTTTTCCAACCGCCTCCGCGTGTTGTAGACAATCCGCCGACTGCAGATCAGGTGGAGAACTTCTGGAAAACGCTGTACGAGGAGAGGCTTCCACTCAACCGAGATTCTCCTGCCCTTGCACACTTTGAAGCCTTTTGTCAAAGGCTTCAGCAACCACAGGAAGTGTGCGAACCAATAACCCCAGAAGAGGTTCGTAAGGCTCTTGAGGGCTCTAAGAACTTTGCTGCTCCAGGTCCCGATGGGATAAATAACTTGGAAACGTGGAAAAAGTTATCGAGTACCCACCACCATTTGGCCAGAATTTTTAATTCCTGGTTGAATGGGGAGCAGCAAATCCCTTCTTGGGTTGTTGAGGGGCGGACAGTGCTGATCCCCAACAACGGAGATTTGTCCAACCCAAAAAACTACAGACCGATAACCTGTCTAAACGCATGTTACAAGGTGTTTACACGCATTTTGTACATGCGGGTGCTCCACGCAGTTGAACCGGTTTACGAACGGATATATGAGCAACGAGGGTCGAAGAGAGGTGTCGCTGGCTGCAAGGAGAACCTGCAGATCGACAGATGTATCACGCTGGACTCCATGCAGTATAAGCGGAACCTCTCTATGGCCTGGATCGACTACCGCAAGGCATTTGACATGACATCACATGAGCTCATTGTTCACTTGCTCCGATGCCTTGTGGTACCCGGTCCCGTAGTGAGATGTATTGAAGAACTGATGCCGCTCTGGAGGACTCGCTTTACCATAACATCGGGTAACGATAGGGTCCAAACAGAGTCGGTAACATTCAGAAGAGGAGTATTTCAGGGAGATTCCCTCAGCCCCCTTCTGTTTTGCATCTCACTACTGCCATTATCCGTCTCGCTCCGGAAAACTCGTGGCTACAACTGCGGTACCCCCGGCGACAGGAGGCATAAGGTCACCCATCTATTTTATATGGATGACCTTAAACTTTATGCCTCTGGAGAGAGGGATCTCCAACAGTCCCTTAGGGTGGTACAGGAGTACACGCAGGCTGTCGGTATGCAGTTCGGGTTGGACAAATACGCACTGATCCATCTCAAGAGAGGACGATGCGGTGACTATGGAGAGGACGCGCAGCTCGTGGATGGAAGCATCTTACACCATCTAGATGCCGGAGAGTCGTACACTTACTTGGGTATCGAACAACGCTCCACCCAAGAAGTGAGTGTAGTGAAAAACGCTCTCCGCGGCAAGTATCAGCACCTACTCCGACAGATCTGGTCTTCAGAACTGTCGGGGAAGAACAAGGTGTCTGCTACAAATATGCTTGCCGTTCCGATCCTTCTCTACTCTTTCGGAGTAGTGAAGTGGACTAGAGAAGAGCTGCGTCAACTCGATGTAGTAATCCGCAAGAAGATGCATCTCAATAGGAGCTTGCATCCTAAATCGTCCGTTCCACGGTTATATCTCCCACGACATCGGGGAGGCCGTGGACTCTTGAGCTTGGAGAGTCTCCATAGCAGGATGGTTCTGGATGGAGCATGTAAGGTCATCAGGAGTTCGGATCCCCTCCTCTGCATGGTCCGAGACCATGAAAATGCAGAGGTAGGAGCTTTTCTCTTTAAGGCAGCACGGAGAGCAGCCGATGAACTTGGTCTCATCTTCGACGTCGAGCGGGTAAACCCCGACTCTGTCACCAAGTTGGAACCCGTTCGACTAAAAGCCCACATTAGAGCTGCAGAACACAACATCCTTCTGCAGCTCCATAAGGATAAGCCATTGCACGGGGTCTTCTATAAAAATATAGAAGACCTCGGCTTATCCGAAAGGCTGACCTTCGCCTTTTTAAGGTCAGCTGGGCTGAAGTCTGAGACTGAGGGATTCATAATGGCTTGCCAGGATGGTGTATTAAATACTCTCGTCTATCGACGTCGTGTCATGGGTATGGAGATCCCTGATGTCAGCTGCAGGGCCTGCCGCAGGGCGCCGGAGACTGTAATGCACTTACTGTCGGCTTGTCCGACATACGCAGTCTCGGCCTATATTCATAGACACAACGCAGCATTACGAGTGCTTTACTATCATCTAAGGCACTCGTATGGGATAGACGAAACACCAGTGCTGCCTTACGTTCCGGGGGATATTGAGTCCGTTGTGGGGAATGAGAAGTGCCTAATTTATTGGAACTACACGTTTCCCACCGTCAGGCAAATACAAGCCAACAAGCCTGACATAGTACTCCTCGACCACCAACTCAAGACAATGTATGTCGTGGAATTCTCAGCTCCCGCTGAGAGCAACATTGTCTTGAAGGAGGAGGAAAAACGGACAAAATATCGAGATTTACTCTTCGAACTCCGCAGGCTTTATCCAGGCCATTCTGTTAAAATAGTGGTACTGATTATAGGAGCCCTCGGTGGAATGAGACAGACGCTGCTTTCAGAACTAAAGATCATACCGGCATGCCGAGATTCGACAGAGATCTTAGCCGGCAGAATGCAGAAGGCTGCCATCCTCGGTTCATTGCGTCTACTCAGGGCACACGATTCGCGGACCCGGTAGTCACTCACCCCACGGGCGTGGGGAGTGGCTATTGGTATTACCAGCTCCCCTCTGTGAGGGTCGGAGCCACAGAGTAAGGTGACTGGTTTTTTGTAAAAATAATAATAATAATAATAATAATAATAATCTCTTTATTTAGCAAAAAAAAATAAGCAGGAGGGGCTGACTTCCATCTATCAAGCCTTTGGTGAGTAGCGCCACCACTTACTCCAGCTGGGGTGCAAAACCGAACCGGCAGCCCTAGTGCACCCGGGAGGGGAAAGCGTCTTCCCCTCTGGTGTCGGTCGTGGGTCTGCTGGGCTAACCACCCACAGACCCTAAACTTTGGTTCCGGCAGGCCGAAGACAGGGCCCCCACGATCGACCCCGTGCGGATAGGGGTCAAGGGCAAGGTGGTGGGGCCCAACCGGACGGACCGCCCGTTGACGAAATTGGCAATGTCCAAGGACGCTTTGAGTGGACAGATGAACTGAGGGATGAACTTCTGCATTGCTATGAGAGCAGTGAGCCCGCGCGGAGGGGATACATGGCGCGGATGCATGCTCTGTGGTGTGAGAGGCTACCAGATCATAGCGCCTTCACGCCACAAAATCTGCGTGACTATGTATCCCACCTTCGTAGTAGGGGCTACGTGAGGGCTGCTCCTGGACCGGTGAATGAGGTGGCCGAAGAACCGCCACAATCACCGGTTGAGGACGTAGCACTCCTCGTTCCGCCAATACCAGAGGGCCTCAGTACCAGAAGGGGGTTACACCATCTGAAAACCCCCGGGCCACAAGACCTGGCCAGAGTGGACGCTGAACTTCGTACAGCGCTACCAGAAGAGGCTGACATCTGGCACATAAATTGTGCCGTGTATGCCGCTGCTCAACGCTCTTCTCAGGTGGAGAGGCGAAATACCTCTTCCCCACAGGAGAGAGCGCAGCGGCGCATACAAAAGATGGAAACCAAGATCCGGTCGGCGAGGCAACACGCATCCCGTATCCAATGTGTGATGGACTATATGGCGGCCAACAGGCCGTTCACACCTAAAGTGCGTCGATTAGCCGCCAACCTAAGACGCGTCCATCACACACTCAATGAGGCAGTGCTGCGAACCACCAAACAGCACTGTCTCGACAGGATACGGTTGCTAGTGACTTGTAAAAAATCACTAGTGAGGCGGGCGAGAGGGCTTGCGGAAAATAAACTGTTCCGCGAGAAGCCCTCGCGCCTTTTCCAACCGCCTCCGCGTGTTGTAGACAATCCGCCGACTGCAGATCAGGTGGAGAACTTCTGGAAAACGCTATACGAGGAGAGGCTTCCACTCAACCGAGATTCTCCTGCCTTGCACACTTTGAAGCCTTTTGTCAAAGGCTTCAGCAATCACAGGAAGTGTGCGAACCAATAACCCCAGAAGAGGTTCGTAGGGCTCTTGAGGGCTCTAAGAACTTTGCTGCTCCAGGTCCCGATGGGATAAATAACTTTTGGTGGAAAAAGTTATCGAGCACCCACCACCATTTGGCCAGAATTTTTAATTCCTGGTTAAATGGGGAGCAGCAAATCCCTTCTTGGGTTGTTGAGCGGCGGACAGTGCTGATCCCCAAGAACGGAGATTTGTCCAACCCAAAGAATTACAGACCGATAACCTGTCTACACGCATTTTGTACATGCGGGTGCTCCACGCAGTTGAACCGGTTTACGAACGGATATATGAGCAACGAGGGTCGAAGAGAGGTGTCGCTGGCTGCAAGGAGAACCTGCTGATCGATAGATGTATCACGCAGGACTCCATGCAGTATAAGCGGAACCTCTCTATGGCCTGGATCGACTACCGCAAGGCATTTGACATGACATCGCAAGGGCTCATTGTTCACTTGTTCCGATGTCTTGTGGTACCCGGTCCTGTAGTGAGATGTATTGAAGAACTGATGCCGCTCTGGAGGACTCGCTTTACCATAACAACGGGTAATGATAGAGTCCAAACAGAGTCGGTGACATTCAGAAGAGGAGTATTTCAGGGAGATTCCCTCAGCCCCCTTCTGTTTTGCATCTCACTACTGCCATTATCCGTCTCGCTCCGGAAAACCCGTGGCTACAACTGCGGTATCCCCGGCGACAGGAGGCATAAGGTCACCCATCTATTTTATATGGATGACCTTAAACTTTATGCCTCTGGAGAGAGGGATCTCCAACAGTCCCTTAGGGTAGTACAGGAGTACACGCAGGCTGTCGGTATGCAGTTCGGGTTGGACAAATGCGCACTGATCCATCTCAAGAGAGGACGATGCGGTGACTATGGAGAGGACGCGCAGCTCGTGGACGGAAGCATCTTACACCATCTAGATGCCGGAGAGTCGTACACTTACTTGGGTGTCGAGCAACGCTCCACCCAAGAAGTGAGTGTAGTGAAAAACGCTCTCCGCGGCAAGTATCAGCACCTACTCCGACAGATCTGGTCTTCAGAACTGTCGGGGAAGAACAAGGTGTCTGCTACAAATATGCTTGCCGTTCCGATCCTTCTCTACTCTTTCGGAGTAGTGAAGTGGACTAGAGAAGAGCTGCGTCAACTCGATGTAGTAACCCGCAAGAAGATGCATCTCAATAGGAGCTTGCATCCTAAATCGTCCGTTTCACGGTTATATCTCCCACGACATCGGGGAGGCCGTGGACTCTTGAGCTTGGAGAGTCTCCATAGCAGGATGGTCCTGGATGGAGCATGTAAGGTCATCAGGAGTTCGGATCCCCTCCTCTGCATGGTCCGAGACCATGAAAATGCAGAGGTAGGAGCTTTTCTCTTTAAGGCAGCACGGAGAGCAGCCGATGAACTTGGTCTCATCTTCGACGTCGAGCGGGTAAACCCCGACTCTGTCACCGAGTTGGAACCCGTTCGACTAAAAGCCCACATTAGAGCTGCAGAACACAACATCCTTCTGCAGCTCCATAAGGATAAGCCATTGCACGGGGTCTTCTATAAAAATATAGAAGACCTCGGCTTATCCGAAAGGCTGACCTTCGCCTTCTTAAGGTCAGCTGGGCTGAAGTCTGAGACCGAGGGATTCATAATGGCTTGCCAGGATGGTGTATTTAACACTCTCGTCTATCGACGTCGTGTCATGGGTATGGAGGTCCCTGATGTCAGCTGCAGGGCCCGCCGCAGGGCGCCGGAGACTGTAATGCACTTACTGTCGGCTTGCCCGACATACGCAGTCTCGGCCTATATTCATAGACACGACGCAGCATTACGAGTGCTTTACTATGATCTAAGGCACTCGTATGGGATAGACGAAACACCAGTGCTGCCTTACGTTCCGGGGGATATTGAGTCCGTTGTGGGGAATGAGAAGTGCCTAATTTATTGGAACTACTCGTTTCCCACCGTCAGGCAAATACAAGCCAACAAGCCTGACATAGTACTCCTCGACCACCAACTCAAGACAATGTATGTCGTGGAATTCTCAGCTCCCGCTGAGAGCAACATTGTCTTGAAAGAGGAGGAAAAACGGACAAAATATCGAGATTTGCTCTTCGAACTCCGCAGGCTTTATCCAGGCCATTCTGTTAAAATAGTGGTACTGATTATAGGAGCCCTCGGTGGAATGAGACAGACGCTGCTTTCAGAACTAAAGATCATACCGGCATGCCGAGATTCGGCAGAGATCTTAGCCGGCTGAATGCAGAAGGCTGTCATCCTCGGTTCATTGCGTCTACTCAGGGCACACGATTCGCGGACCCGGTAGTCACTCACCGCACGGGCGTGGGGAGTGGCTATTGGTATTACCAGCTCCCCTCTGTGAGGGTCGGAGCCACAGAGTAAGGTGACTGGTTTTTTGTAAAAAAAAAAAAAAAAAAAAAATCTCTTTATTTAGCAAAAATAAGCCATTTATAAACTTACATTTCTAGAGCATAAGATACAAAAAACTAAACTAAACTAAAAAAAAAAAAAATAATACTATGTATAAGTTCTCAAAAAAAAGTATCTCAAAAGTAAATTATCCTATGAATTGTTTCTGATTAAATTAAATTACGTATACTTATTATATATATGTTGAAACCCGCTTTATATATCAAACGATTTTAATTTTTCTCACTTTCGAATACATGGGCAATTAGTTCTTTTTTAAATTTTATATAATTATTACATTGTTTTATATTATCAGGAAGTTGGTTGAATACAGTGAGTCCTTTATAAAATAACGTTTTGGCTAATCTGTTTGATTGTGGAGTATCTATAAAAAAGTCATTTACATTTCTCGTATTATATGTATGTACGTCTCTCACGAATTTAATTTTATTTCTTAAATAATCTGGGGTTAATTTGTTTTTCATTTTAAAAATCATATCTAGTGTTCTAAAGAGAATTCGCTGTTTAACACTCAGGAAGTGAAGTACTTCAAGCATTATATTTATTGGTGTATATTTGTTACATTTCAGAATTATTCTCATGGCTTTGTTTTGTATAACTTGAAGTGTTTGTATTTCATTTTGGTTTAGGTTAAATAATACTGTTGAACAAAAGTCAATGTGTGGACTAATTAAACTTTTATAAAGTAAAACTTTTATGGACATGTTTAAGCAGTTGCTTATTCTTCTTAAAAAATAAACTTTTTTTGACATTTTATTCATTATATACTTGAAATAACTTTTGAAATTAAGATTTTCATCAATAATTACTCCTAGATACTTGATTTCCTTTACTTTATCTAGTCTGTTTCCCATAATTTCGATACTTAAATTAGGATATGAGATATTGTACGTTGATAATTTGAATTTGTTCCCTATTAACATATATTTAGCTTTACCTACATTTAAACTTAAACTATTATCACCCAACCATTTACTTATTACTGATAAATCATAATTCATCGAGTTAAATATTGTTGGTAAGTCATCACCTGCAATATATATCATAGTATCATCCGCAAACTTAGATATTTTACAATGTTTTACATATTTCACAATATCGTTTATGTATAAATTGAAGAGAATTGGTCCGAGAACTGTCCCTTGTGGAACGCCATGGATGGTTTGCAATTTTTTTGATATACTATTTCTGAATTTAACATTTTGTGTTCTAGAGTTAAGATATGATTTAAACCAATTTAATACCTCGCCTGTAAGACCAATTTTTTCCAGTTTACACAGTAATAATTCTTTGTTTATAATTTCAAATGCACGTCGGAAATCCAAAAACACTGCTCATATTACATGATTGTTTTCTAAAGACTTGTACCACTCATCACAATTATTTAAAATTACAGACTCACAAGAATGATGTTTTCGGAATCCTGATTGGTTGCACACTAAAACACGGTTTTCATCACAGAAATTCAATAGTTGATCTTTAACCTCAATTTCCAAAAATTTTTCGTACACTGATACCGTATTTATAGGTCTATGTTCTTCTCCCAATATTGTGTTTGTGATTTTTGGCACTGGTATGATACAAGATGTCTTCCACCCGTCTGGAAATTCACCATGTTGTAATTGTAAATAATGCCCTAAAACTTGCGACATATTACATCTTCAATCGGAAAATGTAAACAAACGCAATCAGTTTATTGTTTGCGTTTTCCAATTGAAGACGTAGCATGCCGCAAGTTTTAGGGCATTATTTTCAATCGTTTTGGGAACGTACATTGTGTTTTCATACACAGACGAGTAGGAGGTGTACATGCATAATTGTGTTCCATTTAGTTGAATAAAATATATTTTTTTAAAGAGCTTCTTCCTTGTTTTTCAACTAAACTCCGTATTTAAGCTTTTCTCAATAATTGAAAAACTAAATAAATAAAAATGTAAAAAAGACTGTTTGCTTAAAGTCGACTTCTAATTATTAGAATACCACAATAATTTATGTTAAGTTTGACAATGTTTATAACTTCCTAAGACAAGCAAAACTTTTTACCAAAAAAATAATATTTCGCGGCAAATCAAAAATAAATTCACAGTTAAGATTTATTTCTCTCGATATCAACCTATCTAACATTTTCATTTTAAAAGCGCTTTTACTGATTAGTTTGATAACGTACAGCGTATAAACTCTTTTGTGAAGCAATTATATATAAAGCAGAAGTCTCTTTAGATGCTAATTTTGAATATACAATTATGCAACGCAATTTTATGAGACATAAATTTTGCGTCAGATATATTTCTTCCTTTCTGACGGCTCCCAAGTTTATTATCATAAAACGGAGACAAAATTAAGAGTAATTTTGTAGAATTCTACAGAGATTGTAAGAATCTACAACAAATGTATCTCTAATGATATAAACTGATTAGTTATGCCAAAGAATTTAAATTGAATATAACTTAGTATTATGTACCTAACGGCGAAGTCGATTTCTCAAAGATGGAATAATGCAAATTACCTACTATCGAAATAAAAGTGCTACAAAATTGAACTGTCTTAAAAACTGTTTTCAGGCTCCCAATATTTCAACGGCACGAAAGATACATGAGTACAAATAAAATTTTGTAGTCTAGCTCTCGGTCTGACTAAATATGTGATTGACGAGAGTTACAACAACGGACAATACAACTAATAACTTGTACAAGTAAAATACAGAAATAAGCGCAAACTACGTCAGAGTTACAGAAGCGTATTTAGTAAGGGTAAATTCATTTGAATTGAATAAAGTAGTAATAATGACATATTTAAATAAACTATCTATTGTTTCTTACTTTTTTATATTGTGCCAGAAAGTAGGCAAAGTGAAAGTAAGTTTTTCTTGTTTTAAATATCAATCTTCGTGAAATGAATATAGCAAATTATCACATAAACCGCAACAAACAATTATTATATTAACCGTTGCATGAACATGTCTTACATTACCATATATATTTTGCAAAATGATCTCAACTTCTATAACGGGAATTTTGTTAATAACCCAAGTTCATTCCTATTTACGAATCAAAAAAATGAAAAAAGTATATTCCCGAATTAAGCACATTTAGCTCGTTTTGTTTCTACCTTTTAAGCTCAAGATGGTGGTATACAAATTCGAAGTTATGAAACAGGTTATGTAAGTTTCTTCAGCCGAATATCGAGCAATTGCTACTAATACAGTACTTGCTCGTTACACCAAAAGCAGGAGAAAGCATCAAATATTCTTTTAGGCTTCAGAATTCATTTCAACTTGCAATATGTCTTGTTAGTATGGTCAAAGTAGATTTTCCTTCCGAAAAATTCCGGAAAGCCGTAACTTTTTACTGTAAATATTGTTTGAAAGTTATTTGTGACAGAAAGAGACTACTTTCCGAAACGTCAGCAAAATACATTATTTCTGTGTTTATTCCGATTTATATTATTTGTAAAACATAACCTCTGACTGTTCCTTTGACGTAAACATCACGGGCGAAGAGGCTTTTTTCCAATAATTCTATTATTTTGTAGATTCGGTGATTTGTTTTTGAAGAGGATAATAATACATGTAGTAGAAAACCCAAATAATAGGAAATAATATTTTTACTATACATCCGTGAGTATGTTATGAACAAGATATAAAAAGTTACCAACAAAAGAGTACCTGGTCTTATTATTTATTTAATAAATTAATTGCAAAATACTAGTTTCTTTAAAAAATCTCTTAAAATACAAATTTTTGTAAAAACCTGTTATGGCAATTCGAAAGAAAATTCTACATAAAAATTATATCGAAAGTATTATTGTAAAATCAAAACTGCAGGCTGTAAAATTATTTTTTAACGCCCGAGGAGCGCGCGGGCTTAGGCGAGCTGTAATAAATTTGCTATAAATTTTTTAACTTTTTTATAATCGATGGAATTGTACAACCTAAAATTTAAATGAAAGTAGAGGACCGTAGGTATTGAATCCTTATATTTAAACTTGAAAAATATTGTCAAAAATGTATTTATTAATATACACGACTTGAAAAGTTGGAAAATTTGAAAAAGTACCAAATTTTAATTTTTATGACTAATTTCAACGATTTATTACTTGTTTAAAATATATTATTAAAACTTTAAAGGTGCGTTTTCTAAAGCTTGAAATATATTATTTAAAATGCTTTCAGTTGTTATATCTTAAAATATTAATTTTGGCTCCCTTTTATAAATATACAAAATAAAAAATATAATGCTCCGTAATTAATGAAAATTGAGTTAAAATAAACCTATATAATTGTTATAAAAAAAATTTTTCATTACCCTACCTAGTATATATTTATAGTAGGACCTTGAATGAAGTAAATTCCGTGTAAACAATTTTTTTTGATAAATATATACACATACTTTTCACGAAAAATCGAAAAAATTATGTTTTTACAGTAAATCGAGGCAATTATTATGTTTCAAAACGATTTTCCTGTTTTAAGTAGTAGAAACACAGTCAAAATGTTGTCTCGGTATATAACCATCAGTCGATAAATATATCCGAGAGAGATATCATAAAAGAAAATCTTCGCATCTGTAGATCTGCCGCATGTTGTTGTGTGTGTGTTTATAAACATAGGATAGTTATGAAAATAGTGTGCCACGTTTTAATAGATTGTCTTGTAATGTCAAGTATTACATCAACGTGATATTTACTACTTGTTTCGTTTTTTAATATTATATTGTTTAAATAATTAAAACAGTGATAACTGTTGACCGATGATGTACATGTCTAAGTAAGTTATCAATATAAACTACTTTACTGAATTTTGAGCAAATTTAGTTGACATTTTAGGTTACATTCAAATAAAACAATTCAGTTTATATTTCCATTGTGTATGTAAAGAAAATGTATTTCTTTAACTACGCGATTTATTACTCGATAAATCTTGTTGTAAACGGCCTTACAGGTGCATTGTAGAAGACAAAAAGAATATAGAAGAACAAATATCAAAACTGCTAGATAAAAAGATCATAGAAGACATTTACAGTCCGTTTGCTGCACCAGTTACTTTATCATTTAAAAAAGAAGAAAACAAAAAATCCAGACTGTGTATAGATTTCAGAGATTTGAATAAAATAGTAGTTCCTCAAGCTCAACCTTTTCCTTTAATCGAAGACCTAATGGTAAAGACAAGATGCTGCAAATACTTTTCAACATTAGACATCAACTAAGCCTTCTCGGTCGATTCCAGTTCGAGTTGAAGATAAAAAAAAACAGGGTTTGCAACAGGAAGGAGATTTCCAATGAACTTGTCTACGATTTGGACTTAAAACCGCACCAGCAATTTTTCAAAGGATTCTAAGCAACATATTAAGAAAATATAAACTTACTGATTTTGCAGTTAACTACATAGATGACATTCTCAATATTCTAAATGTTTTTCTGAATACATTAATCATTTAACACAATTGCTGGAAGCAATAAAAAAAGAATGTTTCAGGTTGAAATTTACAAAATGCACTTTTGCATCAGATTTAGAAAGTATCTTGGAATTTTAAAGCTGTGTATTTGACATACACAGCAAAATAAGAGTTCTTCAAAAAATAGCTTTGAAAACGGAAAGAGATTACTTTCCGAAACGTCAGCAAAATACATTATTTTTGTGTTTATTCCGATTTATATTATTTGCAAAACATAACCTCTGACTTTTCCTTTGGCGTAAACGCCACGGGCGCAGAGGCTTTTTTTTCCAATAATTCTATTATTTTGTAGATTCGGTGATTTGTTTTGAAGAGGATAATAGTACATGTGGTAGAAAACCCAAATAATAGGAAAGAATATCTTGGTCATATAATACTGAACAATTTAATAAGACCGATAATTTTATTTCGATTTAAAAAATCCGATTCCGAAAGGAAAGATCAATTTTTATAATGAGTATATACTAATAAAGTGCAATAATCCTAGATCCACTGCACAATTTATTGAAAAAATACAACATTTTTTGGTCTGAAGAATGCCAAAAAGCATTTGAGAAGATAAAAAACCTGCTATGCTCTCAACCAATTCTAGAAATTTTTGATGCAGACTTATCTATCAACAGATGCATCTTTAGAAGGTGTCGGAGCTATTTTGAAACAAACCCAACCGGATGGAAAAATAAAACAGTGGCATACTTTTCGAAAAAACTAAATGAAGTCCAAAAAAAAGAAGGCAATATATTTGGAATGTTTATCTATCAAAAAACCAGTGAAATACTGACAAAACTGGTTAATAGGCAACTCATTTACAGTTTTTTCAGATCACAAACCACTGGAAAATATGAATCTTAAATGAAGAACCGATGAAGAGCTGGGTGATTACACATACTATTTATCACAATATGAATTTAAAATATAATATGCTCCAGGAAAAACAAATTTGGAAGCGAACTGCCTAAGCAGAAACCCAGTTTGGAATCACATAAAAACACAAAAGAAAAATTAAATTTGTAAACTTAATTAAACTGGAAGATATTTTATCAGATCAAAATAAAAATGAAGATATACAAGACAAGAAAAACATAATATCTATTTTAAGAAAGTCAGGAAAAAAAAATTATTTTAACAGAGGAGTTTAGTATCACACTCATGAAAAATATTCATGAAACCTGTGGCATATTGGAATAAACAGATGCAGAAGACAATTCGTCCACAATACACAGCCAAAAATTTAACGAGAAACGTCAAAAAGGTTTGTAGAAGTTGTGGAATTTCTATAAATAATAAATCGAGAGGACACGACAAATTTGGCTTGATATCTCATCTGATTCCAGCCACAAAGCCTTTCGAAATAATATCCATAGACACAATTAGAGGTTTGGAGATCAACAAACAAATATCTACATCTGTTAGTAGATCATTTTACAAGATACGCATTTATTTTAACCTCAAAAACTCAGAATGCAAATGATTTTGTAAAACTAGTCACTAATATAACAGAAATAGAGGACATTGGTATGCTTTTTACCGATCACTACCCGGGAATCAATTCAAGAGAATTCAAGAAATTCTTAAAGGATAAGCTGATGCCATTAGTATTCACAGCAGTAAATACACTATTCTCGAATGTCATAAATGAAAGTCTGAGTCAAGCATTAGTGAACAAAATCAGATGCAAAATAAATGAAAAAAGAAAAAGAAAGCCTGGACAACAATGGCCCAGGAATGTGTAAATAAATATAATCAGACTGATCATTCAGTTCTCGCTCTGCACCAAGATATCTTCTCTATGGTACGGATGTTTCAATTTTACCAAATGAACTGAAGCAAGAAAAATCAAATAATGATTGGACCAAAGACAGAAAAATAGCACTTAAAATACGATAAAATCATATAATTATAATAAAACACTATTTGACAAAAATCGAAAATACTATGAATTTAATGTAGGAGCTATGGTGTACGTGGAAAATGGAGACAAACTAAACAGGAAAAATTAGATGAACTGAAAATGGGAACTTATGAGATTGTTGAAAAAATTTCAGACTCAATGTACGAAATAAGCACAGATCACAAAAAAACAGAAAAAATTTTGCCGAGCTCCGCGTAGGCAAAGTATTGACAAAAAGTTACGTGTCATATTAATGATGTAAATGTTATGTATGATATGAAAACTCGAGTGAAAACTGATTAAGAGTTAATTAATAAAATTTGTTAAAAGAAATTGACATATTAAGGAACAAACTTTAAATGTCGTTTCTTTGTTTACAGATAAGAGTTTTTGTAAATAGTGAAATAGAATTTATAATTAATTAAAATAAATCTTTGTTTACAGAGCAACGCAGTCTAGTCTGTTTGATCCGTCAATCCTAACAAATAAAAAGATTTATGATCTTATATGTATTTTTTCACAATTATTGTGAAATTATATTAATATAATATTTATTCGACTTTTAGAGTTTACATGTGTTGTGGTAACCAGTGTGGTTGTAGTAAAGCTGAATTATTCTAGCCAGCTCCACATGTTCCGGCGCTGATTGCCTGAACTGTCAACAATTAGCAGTCAAGCCAATTTGAAGCATTATAAATTTTTATATTGCTATATATCATTTTGAAGAGACCTTAGGAATACACTATATTGAACGAAATTTATTTAAAATTCTTTGAGTTACGTCATTTTTTATAAAACATTGTACCAAAAGTCGGCAATATTGGATAAGCCATTTTGAATTTTTATTTTACATTTTATTCTTTTTCAGTGACCTCAAAAACACGTATAGTATAAATTTGAATACAATTGCTTTGAAACTTATTGTGTCATCACAATTTTATATACAAATACACACAATATAACTTAATTTAAGCTACCTATTTCAAGTATATATCAAAAAGATTCACGGAAATCAAAGCGAATTTCTGAGTTAATTTGAATCCACTGTATGTATTTCTGAATAAGACCGATGAGAAGGAGTTGTCATACACTTTTTTTTAGGTAAAATTACAATTTTCAGGCTGCTATACTTTAGCTATTCACTTTTGTGAAAAATTGTATCAGATTTTTTTTACCTTAAACCTCGATTTTATATCCATTTCAGCAGCTATTTTTTTTTATTTCCGGTGCATCATCCCAAAAATGGAATCGAGCTCACCCTTAGAAAGAAGTAAACCCTCGCATACGGTAGTAAAATTTAGAGGTCCATATACTATTTAATATATAAAAAAGAAATCCAAATCCGTTCAGCACTTCATTTCTTCGAAATATCGGTTTTGAACCCAGAGATACTGAATTAATTACTTATTTTATATATCGTAATAATGGTATGAAATTAGTGTTTACTTTCTTACTTACTACTGGTGTTTATAATTCTTAATATGTAGGTACTAAAATTTCAAGGACACGATGTATTTGATTGTTTCAATTTGCTTTTACATAAATACTTTTGTCACAAATTGCTTTTAAAAAATTAGACATATTTCCGTTGTCAACAACTTGCAAATTTTTCTGAAACATATTCTTGTGCCAAGGATTTTATTTTCGCACGAACTTGTATTTAAAATTGAAACACAATATATTTAGCTCAAAGGCTGTATAAATACTTTCCATTAGTAAATGTAAAAATATGTCTATTGCATATTTTTGCATACATCAAAAACAATAAGCACCAAATTAATGTATTCAGGGTAGATTAAATGTATGTATATTACGAATCTGCTGAATTTGAATGCTGATGACATTGACCGATACGCTTATGGCGAGATATATGAGTATTTCAAGTTGAACTGAGACGGTTAATATATCATGTTCCTAGTTTGGAATTGAATAGCGTCTCGCTAAATACAAAAGAATCGATTTATGTAAAACTTCACTTTATTTTTTATATACTTGTTACGTTAGTCTAAATGGCGACTGAATACTGGAGAATGTATATAAAAACGTATAAATGTTTGTGTAATTCCAGAAACAAACAACAATGTAAACGTACGTCGTTACCGGAGAAAGTTTCATTTAGTTTTATGACGGATAATATGCGAATTTCTTAATAAGGCATGATTTCTTTTACCATTGCAATGTTCAATAAATTAATGAAATTCCCATGTGGGAGTGCAAAGCTGTAATCACTAATATTTTTAAAGTTGTATTATTTCGTTAAGTTTATTAATTACATACTCATTACAAAATATTTTGTTTTATTTTACCAGGTATATGCGATGAATTTTTTTTCTTTCTATTTGCACTACCTTTTGGTAGTACAGATGGAGGACAAAAAAATAATATGTAAAAAAAAAAATTGAACACTCAACAATTTAAATTTTTTATTTAAACATTGAAATCGTGCCAAAATATTTTTTTTTGGGATTTTGTATCTTTCTATGTGTAAATTAATATTTTCATGTCAAATATTTTATAAACAGTATAGAGAGGGTTATTTTCTAGGAATAACTTGAAAATATTTTTATTCTGGATCTGGCCCTGATATTTTATTAACAACCCAGGCATTAGATGGTGAATAACTACTATAATCAAAATACAAAATTTCATTCAATTCCGTTTACCCATTACAGATATATGGCGAAAAGAAAATTCTTCTACAAAATACAAGTCAAGTTATATATTTCATATTTACGAACGTGTCAGAGTTTTACCAGATATTTTACCTTTTTACCCTTACAATAGTATTAGGTTTCCCACATTGACACGTCATTCATTTTTACGTCTAGTATTCCATTCTGTGGTTGGAGTGCACATCATCTACGAGAGTTATTACGAATAGCAACAAAATAGTGTATTGGCCTCGTATACGTTGGCAATTCTTTGTTTACGGTAGTGAAAGACACGTGATATTCATCACTACCACAGAAAAAACTTTTACAGATAAAATATGAGTAAAGCAGAGATAAAAATCAATCAAACATACATACATTGATCCAACTACCTATACAAAGATTACACCATCATAAACTATTTCACTCGCTAGCTGGCCTCAAATAATTCACCCCTGACGCTAATAATTAGGTAATTATTATAATATTTCATACTATACTTATGTTTCGTTGTTTATGTAAAGGGCGACTGCTTTATTTTTTCTTTAATTAGGTATGCGTATTTATTTGGTAAGGTAGCGAAAGAGATCATTAATACTTTAAAAGTCTAATAAATAAGCAGTAGTAACAGCGCCTTGCAGACCGTTGACAACAGACAAAAATATTTGTTCGCTTTTAGAAACCACCCCACTTTGATGAAAAGAGTTGTTGGCTGGTTCCAACTCGTAAAACCAGTTGATATAATCATCCCTGGAGCGTTTGTCCCGGGTAATTTTTTATTCTGTGCTGCTTCAAAATTAATCTCCATTTGCTGATGGAGAACTAGCCAAACCACAGATAGAACATTGGGATGGATGAAACGCAAAAGAGCTGATATTTAGCATGACATATTTTCATTAAAGAATGTTATTTATTTTGTAAATTTTCTGTATTACGGAATACCCCAATTTTAAGAAGCCCATATTATTAATCTTCATCTTTTATTATAAGTTCTATAGATTAATCACTAGGGAGTGCGCTTATTTGAAATTTGGTTGTGATATAAATAATTAATTTTTCCGTCTTTAAAATAGTATCCAATTATATAAAATTAGTTTAAATCAGAGTTGAAACTCTATACTACCAAATTAAAATAAAATGTATTACTTAAAAGTAAAACTTCACTCATAGGCACGTCTCGTCACTGAGGAAAAATTTGATTTTAGGCGCACCTAACTTCCTTTATTTTGTCGAGTCCAACGAATAGTAAAAAAAGTGGGTGTATAATGCAAAAACAGCTAAATGGGGCATTAAGGGGCAACTGAAACTGTCGGATATCAGTGTTATTATATAAATGGCAAACAAGAAGTAAATATTTCATATAGAAATATTTAGTCAGTATCGAGCAAATGCACGAGTAACGTCAATAAAAGTGAACAAAACAATATGTTTTATTGTTAAAAAGGCACTAAATTACATTGGCGATGAGGATAAAGTGATAATGCAAATAAGGGGGATGGAAAAGGAACCGACAACCTTCTCCTCGTGGTGCACCTAGGCAACAGGCAGAGGAAACTCTGCCTAGGTGATGCCGGGCGTGGATCTCAGGCTAACCACCCAGGGACCCACGACTCTGATTCCAACGGGCAGATAAAGAGCTCCTCCTAACCGTCCCCATTCGGATGGAGCTCAGAAAAAAGGTGGAGCACATCAGAACAGCCTCATCGGTAACGACCCGTAACGTAACGATGTTGTATGTAGGATGTTTTAAGTGGACGAGGGAACTAAGGGATGAGTTGCTGAACTGCTATAAGAGCAGCGAGCCTGCGCGCAGATGGCACATGGAGCGATTGCATCAAATCTGATGCGACATCCACCTGCGCCTTCTATGTTCAACAACTCAGAGACCAAGTATCTTTCTTGCGCGGGTCACACTATGTAAGGATACCTCGGCTGCAAGAGGACGTGCTAGCCGTACTTTCACCGACCGTGGCAAATACAAGCTGACGGGGAACATCCTACGGGACACACTGATGTTGACTGAAGGACGAGGATTAGCCATAACACCAGGGCAACCTTAAAGCCACAAGACTTGGCACGAATGGACGCAGTCATCGGAGAGGAATTTCCAGAAAACGTCGACATTTGGCAGATCAGCTATGCCATGTACAACAACGCTGCTAGCCAACTCGTTCCCTGCACGTGTCCAGCTACTGCCTCAAGCGGAATCGAGAAAGCTAAGCGACGTGTACAAAAAGTCGAAGGCAAAATACAGTCCGCCAGACAGCACGCCTCTCAAGTACAGGGTGTGGTGGAATATATAACTAATAAGGCATTTTACACCAAAAGTCCGGCTCATAACGGCCAGAGTGAGCGCCAAAACCACAGTATATCTAACAGTGTTGCTTATAATCAACTTCAGATAAGATTCGAACACTTGAAGCAATCAAGAAAACTTTAAAAAAGAGGGTGAGGAGTATGGAGCAAAACACGCTGTTGTGTACGAATCCCCCCGATCTATTTCAAAAGCCGCCGCGTGTTGTCAATAATTCGTCGACTGTAGCGGATGTTGAAGTCTTTTTTTTATACATTTATTTAACGTCGGCCTATTTCCGTTACTGAGGCCTAACACCGACGCCTGTAGACGAGCTACTCCCAACCAGGAATTTTGCCGAACCTCTTCCCTTAAGAAGAGTAGGGATCTTTTACTTGCCTAACATAAATAGACATTAATAGACAAGGGACCGACGGCTTTACATCGCCTCCGAAGGATGGTATATCTCCCATACAACCCTCGCCTAAAGTTGTATAGCTTCCGCGCATACACTGATATACAAGCCGCTGGAAGATGTGTGAGGCGAGGACGCGGTTTCCATTGGAATGGTCACCCATCCAAGTACTAACTGCGCCTGTCGTTGCTTTACATCGCATACCGAAGTATGTACATAGTAAAGATGCACCTACGCTCGCCCCTATGCTGAAGTCTTCTGGAAGGGAATTTACGAAAAAACGCGTCCGTTCAATAGCAACACTCTAGCAATAGCAAACTTTCAGGCTCTGTGCCACAAAATCTTAGGAGAGCCAGAGGAAGTGTGTCCGGAAATCAGCACGGAAGAAATCCAACAAGCACTTGTTAGCACCAACAACTTCGCTGCCCGGGTCCACACGGCATAAACAACTGGTGGTAGAAGAAATTTCCTTACACTCACCGCCGTCTGGCCCCAATTTTTCAACCCATGGTTGAACGGGGGTCAGCAGTTCCTGGACTGATTTGTCGAGGAACGTACTGTGCTTATCCGCAAAAGGGATCTGTCGGATCCAAGGAATTATAGGCCAATTGCCTGTCCGAACTTTTGCTAAATATTTAAACGTATTTTGAATGCTAGCACATTACGTCAAGCTGATCCAGTCTTCCAGCAGATCTACGAGCAATGCGGTGCAAAAAGAACATGGCAGGTTACTCTGTTACGCAGGACTCTTTTCAACAAAAGTGGAATCTATCGATGGCCTGAATTGACTACCCTAATGCATTCGACACACCTCACGATCTTCTGTTACACTTGCTCCAGTGTGTTGCGGTAGCAGCACCACTAGTATGGTCCAGTTTATCAATGCAGGGTTAACTCGTAACTAGAGTATAAATGTCAAAGAAAACAATGGATACCTATTGTTTCATTTAACATTTAGCCCCTAGTTAAGACTTAACTCTGTATTGATAAACCGTACCTAAGATGCATAAGACAATAATTGCTACCACTCTGGAGAACCTGCCTGACCACAACGTCAGGTGCGCAGCGGGTTGCAACAGAACAGGTGGCTTTTAGGAGAAGAGATTTACAAGAAGATTCTCTTAATTCTTTCCTCTGGGTTGGATAAATGCGCAGTCGTCCATCTCATGAGAGGGCGATGCGGGAAATTATCTGAAAGGGCATAGCTCGCAGATGCAAGCTTCCTACAACATATGGATGCCGGAGAGACCTATACATACCTGAGTGTGCAGCAACATCACATGAGGGGCCGAGGATTCTTGGGCCTGGAGTGTATGCATGGCCGGGTAGTATTAAGGAGAGCATGTAACATCCTTAGAAGTTCTGATCCGTTCCTGCTACTAGTGAAAGATCACGAAAATATAAGTGTGGGTATAGGATTGTTCAAGGCAGTAAAGAGAGCTGCAGATGAACTTTGTCTCTTGTTCGACATCAGATGAGGAGGCAGGCGAGGTGCTGGCCCAGAGTCAGTCACTGAGCTTCAACCAAATTGTTTGAAAGCTCAAATAGAAGCTGAAATCCGGATTGCAAAAATGAAAATTATCCGAGTATCTTCATTTTAAATGAGACACACTGTAGTCGGTCGTCACATGCCTATCTTGCACTGACGAGAGCCAACAGCTCGAAACTGCAGTCTGCAAGTGATGTGTGACGCCTGACACGAGAGCTCCTTTAAGTAGGATCAGTCTTTCGGTTGATGTTTGTTGCAATCGAAGCATTAGCGCTTTGATGGTAATATGCAATTATTACACTTAACGCGCCAGGCTTGTAACTTGTAATTCAGCGCTCAGCGGGGCACATAGCCCGGAGAGTAGCTGTTGGTTGCAGTCTGGTTACGTTCCTTATAGCAAAATAAGGATTTTATAGAGGAATTTGCGACTAAAAATATTATGTTTTACTGTAGAAACAATACTACTACATATGCACGATTTTCAGTTTTACCACGCCTCATATTACCATTTTCAACATTTCTGGAAATTTCACTTAATTAAAAATCACTTTAAAATTTAATCTACAAAAAATGTAATGTCCTCAACAATACGCTTTTTTCCCCAAATAACTAAACAGAAATGTAAGTCCCAATTACTATCAACATGTCATACTTTTTTATTATTTCAATCTGAAATCAGAAGCATATTTCTGAAAATTGTTAACTCATAGAAGCAATTAATTCGAGAAAATCTACTGGCTTCTCTAAAATACATTTTTTTTTTTAATTTTTGTTGGTATAGTTTTCTGATTTTATTTAGAATTGTAGTTATTAATAGAAACATTATATAATATTTCTTTTAAATAAATCCATATCTAATTTGCAAGGCAAAAAGACCGATCAGCAATTACATGGGTTTTATATTAAGTAATGCATAATAATTTGCAATATTAGGATATTGCAAATTATTCGGACAAATTCTACGAAATGTTTAGAAAACCACTATAGCTAATGTAGAATATTAAACGATTAATTTAAATATATTAAAACGTAAATCCACGATCCATTAAATTTTAATACGGTACCGCGTAAAATATAAGGGATAAAACTTTAGATATTTCTAATATAAGATTCTAACATATGTTGGCAAATCCATGGAAGTTTTTCTGATCCGTCGTTTTACCTAATTATGAAGCAACAAATTATTTGTTTGAAATTTAATGGGCACCATCGTAGTAATGCGTAAATCTATGAATTCCCAACTTATATGTTTTCTTATAAATGTAGTTCCATAACAAGGGATATTAAAAATCAACCTGAATTTTCTCAGAAAAAAATATTAAGAAAGTAATGTCGGAGGCTGTTGTCTCTTACAGAGATGCATCACTGAGTGTTACAATACAATTATATACGTCAATCACCTCTGCAGATGCTACGAGTTCTCAAGACAGCGTACCATCTAGTACTCAAGAAACGTTTATACAAAGTATCAGCACAACATTTTAAAATTCAAATAGACAGACACATAAAAAACGGCGTCAATCAATTCCTAACTTCACACAAGAGCACACAAACAAATTCTTGAAAATTTTATTCCTACAGGAAATATTGTAACAAATTCAATATATCAGTATAATCTATCACAATCCACTAGTCAGTCGAATGCAGTAACAAATGTTCCCTGGTGCTAACAACGATGTAAGTGAGGTTATTTCAGAAGTAGTTATATTTGTTATAAATTCCCTAAAACAGAAAAATTTCTTTGATGTTTAGAAACCAGAATTATTAAATGTTTTTCAATTTCTTTTAAAACACAGCAATGGCCAATCAGACTCTGACACCTATTAAAGTGGTTGAATTTATCATAAACCAGTGCAACTACAGGTCAGCTGTGGCCAATAAAAACAACTTAGACTGTCTGTTAAAACCTAACAATGTTCATATATCATTATTATGCGAATCATGGTTTAAGTCTCAAACATATGTAAACTTTTCTGAATATAATATAGTAAGGCAAGATAAAAGAGATGGCGGAGGATGGGTAGCACTTTTTGTTAAATCAAATATTATCTTAAAGATTTTAAGGCCTATAGTGTAGCTATGAACACACAGGACCATCGGGCAGAAATCTTCTGGATTCCCTACATGAAAAATAATTTAATATATCCAAACGATGGAAGCCCAACTTACGTCAGAAAATTCAATAGTAAAGATAGTGTGATAAATTCAACTATCTGCAACCCAGAAATTTTTCATATATTTGGTTGGAGTACTTTGGCTGATCCCCACATCCTAATAATGATAAAGTGAGATTTAAATGCTCAGTGCTTTATGTACAAATACGAAAGACAACAGAATTTGAAAAAAAAACGTGTAATTATGAAAACTATTAATAAATTAAACCAGGCAGTAAGAAATTCCATAACTGAATACATGATCCAGGATCCAGCGCTCCTTTTTTAAAGTGATTACTAGCAGGCTGAATTTTCGTGAGTGGGTTTGTTTTGGCTAGTCTCCCAACTTCTCTCTGTGCGAAAATGCTCGGTAGAGCTATGCAAAGTTCTATGCAGCCGCTAAACATATTGATCGTGGAATGAACACACGTCGTGAATACCGACAACGATAAGAGCTATGAGCTTAATAGAAACCCTTGAGACGTTACGTGCACTTAATTTGTAGAATATGATGTTTTGGGAGGATTGCACTTAAAAAGGTTGGAACCAAATAAATGGCTTACCTCTTCTGATAGCTTTGAGTGGTTTCTGTTGATTTCTGAACTTAAATTGACTTTAAACTGAATTTTATTCTTTTTGTCAGGTGGTTTTCAAATACCCTGTATATAATTCCTAGGATAGAACACTTCTGTGTACAAGAATTTAGTTGGAGCACTTTTGTTAAAATTGAAAAATTTTAATTAAGATGGCCAAGTATTTTGGAGCACCCTGTATGCAGCCGTTGTAGATTAAAACACTCGGTTTTAAAACGAAAATATTTATCATTATAACGAACACAGGTTTAAATAAAATTAAAGCATTATTCTTTTTACAGTTACTAGAATGTAACTGTTCAGTGGAGTTTTATTGAAAAAATGTCGAAATTCACTTAATATTAGATGCGCTGTGTCAGATTAAATTAATTAGAAATAGTCTTTTTTTACTAGGTTTCGGCCTAGGAAGGAGCACGAACACGAGTTACACTAGCGAGATGCAGAATTACTAACATCGGGTACTGACACTGACTTGCCGAAAGCGTGTTGAGCTCGGTATTTTATACTGTTTGATATGGATTCATTTGCAAAAAGTGGTAATTTGGAAATGAAAATTATACGATTCTGTTTGGGCAACAGAAAGGGAAGTTAATTAATAATTGAATGAACTTCGAATCTGGTTTGGCTATATTGAAGCGTCCTCGTATGGTCATATTTTAGGCATGCATGTAGTATGGTCTCTGGAGTTGTCTCGCGTGATGATGATTCAAGGGGGTAAATATGGAGTTGAAAATGTGTTAGTGCGTTGGAACGAGAATAAGTCGTGATATTAATTTGGAAATGTGAACTGATATGAAATAGATAAAATAGCCAGCAATTCGAGATAAGGTTAAAATTAAATAGAAGATGAGTTATAAAAATTTATAGACACGAATTTACAATGTATACCGGAGGTACGAAAAGTGTGTTGTTATTATACAGAGGCTGTATTTTTTAGGTGAGTGATTTGATAAGATTGTGTTGTAAAATTGATGAATGGAATATTGTAACGTGTTTTCTGATTGTTTTAGGCTATTTTGGAATTATCGATTTTCAAATTGTTAGTGACGTAATTGTGATTTTTGCTCGATATGAAAATGAAGGTGATTTTTTAATCGGGGTTTGTCCTTTTGGATCGAATGATTGAATTTTATAGCTAATTTTGACATTTTGCGGTTTGTACTTACTTATAGGGAACGGAATGTAATATAACAGGAACTGACAATTTCATGGTATAGGACTGGGAAATCCTGCCAGAAATTTATAGGATAATTTGACCATTCGATCTCAAAGATATTAATTAAACAATATTGTAAAGAAACAGAGGGAGCTGCCAATACGTAAAAAAACGAAGTCTGAAATTTCATTACTAATTTTTAATTAATATTTTTGAAATCAAATGATCAAATTGTCCTACAAATTTCTGGCACAGTTTTCCAGTCCTACGCCATGAAAGTGTCATTTCCACGATCAACATGTTTAGTGGATACGTAGAACTTTGCATACCTCTACCGAGAATTTTTGCAGAGAGAAAAGTTGGAGGACTCGTCAAAACGAAGCCACTCACGAAAATTCAGCCGTTAGTAATCACTTTAAAAAATGGGCGCTGGACTCTCGGCTAATAGTATAGTAAAAAACTAAAATCCAAAGAAAAGCCATGGAGGAATGAAAAACGTGAAGCTGAAGCGAAAGAAAGGGAAAACTCTTTCAAATGTACTTATCAGACCCTAATATAACAAACCTAAAGAATTATAAGAAGCAAGATTCCACATTGAAAAAGTATGATGTAAGAAAGCAAAAAGAAATTATTACTGTTCTTCATTAAATAAAAATGTGCCTTTAAAAAAATTTTGGACCACAGTTAATTCCTACAAAAACCAATTGATATTAACTCTGAATGGATATATCAACTTCACTCGATCCATCAGTATATTCTTCACAGATTATGGAAATAGACGCAATTCATATACGCAAGCACTATCTTCTAGAACCCTTTATATTAACAGAACTTAACAGAGCTCTCAACCAAAACAACAATTTTTCACCTGGTAAGAAAATGTTCACAATTCAATGCTGTCAAGTCTCCTTTTAGAGTCAAAATGAGTTTTTCTAACAATACTTAATAACATTTGGCTACATAAAGAACCTATACTGACATACTGGTTCAAAATATATAGTAAGCCCAATACTAAAACCTGGAAAGCCGGCTGATACAACCAACTATTACCACCTACACAGTTTTGGTTCAGGCGCGGAAAACCTATTAATGCTATTAATCTTCTAGAAACATTTTGTAGGCACAAGTGAGGAGCGGACCCAAATGTTGCATTAATTTTTTAGAAAACTTTAATTACACCCATCACAGACTATGGATGTATTTTTTATGGGTCAGCAGCAGACCCACAAATGTGATCGAACAGATTAAATATAAGTGTATTCGAATTTCAATCGGTTACTTAACGAGTACACCTTGTGTAATTTTGGAAGCAGAACCTGCTTTGAAATTTTGCAGGAAATATATTTGTAACAAATTCATCCTTAACATTAGAATCCAAAAACAGCGACTTACTAAGAACAATTTGTCGTCTTAATATTTTGTCAAACTACCAAACATTGGGATGTGAAAAATCTTTTTTTATTAGTGGATATTTGTCGCAATACACAGCAAAGATACAAACAGCGAACGGACTTTCAAATTTCTCGAATACTTACAAAACATTTGAAGAATTGTAATCACTCATATTACAAGACAATAAAAAATTATTCCAGAAGTTCAAAAACAATATATTTTTCAAGAAGATATAACTAACAAATGGAAAGACTTTGAACATATCTGTACAGATGGGTTTAAGCTGAAAGATAAAATAGGTTGTGCAATTTATAATCCACAGGAAAAACAAATTCTAAAATATGGATTACCCACTAACGTATCTGTATTCAGTGCAGAGCTATTGGCAATAACGGAAGCTTTCCACTTGCTTTTAAATTCAAATAAAAATAAATTTGTGATATTTTCTCACTGTAAAAAATTTTTAAATGCTTCTCCAACGACCAATTACTAAGTCTCAGAAATTTTATTAATTAATTATGAAGCAAAAATCAATCAAAAACTATCTAGTTTGCATGGATTAGCTCGAGATCAGAGGACATTCAGGTTTGACAAGTAACGAATTTGTTGAAAAACTAGCAAAAGAAGCTACAGAAGAAGGATTAATTATGATAAGTATTAGAACACCTAGAAAGGATGTGTATTTTATACCGAAAAAGAATATGAAGGAAATTTAGCAAAAGGAATATGAGAAATCTGAAACAGGCAAGTTTTACAAAAATATCCAATTCCAAATCTTTTCCATTCCCTGGTTTAAAGACATTACAGATATGTATTTCATTCAAACAACATACCCTGATTAAGAAGGTAACCATGCTTTAGCCCCCGCCTACAGGCATAGGCTTGGCCTCAGGGACACCGCACAATGTTTATGTGACGAAACAGCTGACCTGCAGCATATAATATTAAAGTACATACTGGAAGAGGAAAATATTAATAAATCATATAAGAAACTAGTTGCGGGAAAAATTCAATTACCAGTGAATAGATCCGCATTGCGGCCAAACACAAGAGCTTATTATGTTTTATACAATTTTATTTTAAAAAATTATAAAATAAAGAAATTTAAAAATGATCATTGTTAGGAAGTAATAAATTTATATAAAAATATGTGTATATCTGCTTGTGTATATATACTATAATTTAAACTAACATTAGATAAGCACAATAACACATTTCGTTAAAAATCAATTGTTCAAAAACTTTATGTATACATAATATAAAGAAAAAAGAAGAAACCAAAAACAACAAAAGAAAAATCTAAAATAAAAAAATAAAAAAATACAAATGAAAATAAATAAAAACAATATACCGCGTGATTCAGTAGGTATTCGCGCTCCTGTACCTTTTTGCACACTTTATATTAGCATCATCTCTATGTTTGTATGTAAAATTTTTCAATCTTTGTACGTGATTCTCACCCACTTCGAAACGCCAGATTAAACTGAAACTTTGCACACTTATCAAGGACCAATGACAATACAATAATTTGACAACTTTGTCCTAATGTCCTCATCAGGATCATCAGGATATAATAAAATTTTAAAAATTACTAATCTATTGTCGGCATTTTGGCGGAGTCGCCGCAGTTAATGGTATAACCTATTAGCCGTCGTATAAGCCCTTGTTAAACGCTACTTCCAACTTTAATACATACATTATAATGTAATATTAATTATGTACTACTAGCGGATACTCAGCGATTTCGAAAAGCAGTTTAAACTCGAGAACAAAGTTCGGGAGTTTAATTTTCTTGAGTGGATAAAACGCGACTAAATCACATATACAATGCAACGTTTTATCCACAATCACGGTCTTTTATAATCAGATTTCATCAAAAAATGATTTGACATTAATTTTAAAAAATTACAAGCTTGTTATTAATAGAAACGAAGTGAAATATGATAAAACAGATATGTAAATGTCTATTAATATAAATGTTAATATTAATATTAACAAAAAATAAATTAAATGTAATTGATTTAAGATTGTATGTTTCTTTCTTCCACTAGTGGAATAAAGTAATTTCATTACTCCACTAGTGGATAAAGTGGTACTTTATATGCTTCATAAGTGTGGATAAAACTCCAATTATAATGTGATTGTGGATAAAATATTTAAAAGATGTAAACATTATTTTTTACTTTTTAGTTCGTTTTCTATTAAAGCGTGTTTTTTTAAGTTTTTTTCATTATTTCAACAGTAAACTACAACAGACCATATATATTTGTAAATCGCTTGTCAAGCTCGATCAGATGACGTCCTTAATCATCTCTGTAATCTCATATGCCAAAGTAGCGATGGACAACTTTTTTTTCTCAAATGGTATGCTATACTTTTTTGCCGATTATTGTAGAGATTTTATTTCTGCATGCAACTGTGTAAAAAAAAGTATACACTTCCATAAAAAAAAATTCGAGAAAATTAATAAAATATGACAAAACTACATTCAAAGATTTTGTTTCTGAATCAGAATAGTTGGCCATGGAAACAATTGAATTTTGACATTGTTAACCTCAAATTGAAAATACGTTTATTTGTGCTGTTCATTAGTAACTGTGTTATCCGTTTTTGTTTTATGCCATATTATTTCTAAATGGTATCTTACGGTAATTAAGAAAAATTGGAAATGATATTAATTTATGGAGAGTGCGGAAGGAAGAGTAAAGCAGCCAAACGTTTATATCGTGAGCGCTTTCGAAAGAGGCCAATGCCATCGGACAAACTGTTTGCAAAATAGGCAAAAAATATGGGCGAAAGTGGAAGATTTGAAAAAAAAAGAAACATTTTTAAACCGAAACTCGCATCTTTTGACACTTCGAGAAACTGGTGGCTGTAAAACTAACCATCTGATGTTTTGTGCAGTATATTCCTTCCAACGAGAGGTTGTGGAGCAGACCTAACAACAGACCATGCTCTCAGTATGTCCTTTGCAGTTTTTTTAAATAAAATGACCTAACATCAATATACAGTCAAGCGTAATTTAACGACTCAATGATGACAGTATTTTTTTTGGAAATAAAGTGTCTAGCAAAATTTTGAGGTAGAGCAAGAGACCCGAATGCATGCTGCTTAATAACAGCTCGACACCGTAAGCGGAGGGCTATTACCTAAAAGCAATTTGTTAATGAAGTACCAAATCGTAATCGTGCTGTAATTTACCAAGAACACGGATAATCACGCGATAATTTATTATAAGGATTTATCAGTGCACGTGGTAAATTCGGTGAAATAATTTTTTGAAATTCTAATATGTCAAATCATGAATGTGATAATTTAAATAAACTATAAAACTGTCAATAATTTTTCGTTGCATAGCAACATAATGATAAGTGATAATCTCCCATGGGATGTTTTCAGTGTAATCTTTTAATAATTGGATGAATTTTGACATGTGATTAGAAATGGACGGATTTTATTGGATTTCTATTTCGTTAAAAAATTATCTACTATAATACACCTAAGAGAGCATTGATAACCGAGATAATTATGTCATAGCGACTGTTGAAAGCATGTTGCTTGGTAATATTACCTTTAAGCAACACTCTTGAAGCACTCCCTTTGACAAAATTTTGAGTATTTATCAATGTTCGAAGTGTATTCGGTAAGAAAATTTTTTGACAATTAAATTAAATTATTTATTTAAAACTATGTATTAATGGAACAATTACTGCTATGATTAAAGTCTGTATTTCCGTAACGCGAATTTGGCGCTTTTGACATTTCAAATAATTTGAAAAGACAATAATGAAAAGACAACGCGATAATCACATGGTAATGTATTTGCAGTGTAATTATGTTTAATTGGTTACTTCAACACACACGATTAGAAATGCAGGAATTCAATAGGATTTGGTGGTTGGCTGTATGGTTTTGTGCCTTAATACCATAAAAAAATAGGATTTCTATTTCATCAAAAAAAATTCTATTTAATAAAAATTCAATAAAATAGTTAACTGATCTTGGCTATTCGTGTATTTTTTAAATGTGGTGTGAGTATAATGGGCTAAATAGAACAAATAACACAATAAAACCGTTTAATAAATAACACAAGCTGTGATATAACCAGTCGTTGTACAGATTTAATGAATTACTTACCACCTTTGTTGAAGCGCCGGTGTAATGAATGTGGCTTACCTGCAAATGAAAAATTGGGATTACCGATAATCAGATTATACATGGTGGGGCAATAGTGAGTCGGACCTCGATAAAATACAATTTACTCATTTCAATGGATTGGAAGAAATGTTCCCACTAAATGGCCTCATTTCAAAATTGCACAAAGACGTATGTCAATCAAAATGGGCAACATGTCGAACACCTATTATAAATTTTTCTAATGAATTATTTGAGGCAACCTCTTTTTTTAAGTTTATTCTTGAATTTGACACTTATTTATCTATAAAACGAAAATGGTTGCAATTAGCCGTAGGGAAGTACTTACAAAAAATGTTCGTTTTTTATTTCTACATCACATCGTCGAAAAATATACAGTGTTCCATTTGAAAAAATTGAGAAAATTCAATTTAAAATGTTCTTAATTGAAAAATAATTTTTGGGCACCCTGTACATTTTTAGGAAATAAAAATGATTCAAGAACATTAACTGATATTCTCATAAGTTTTTCTTAAAACCCATAATTGTGACTGTGGTGATTTTTTAAATATCCATCTGCAGATTGCATTACTTCAACAAAAAAATCCATTACATCCAAATGGTTGGGAGATATTCAATGCTAATATGGGAATGAATAGAGCCTAGAAAGAGGCTTCGAAAAATGTACTGATATACATAGTATTCCATTTTTTAAAAAGGCACTTGGTCCTGTAATTTCGTCTTGGCTCGCTCTGTATGCTCGAAAATAATTTCCTGATATAGACTTTTTTATCTAGTTTACTTGCAATTTTTTAAAACATTTCTAGCTATCGTAGAACTCGAGATATTGAGGCCCGACGCACTATTGCCCCACCCTGTATGACTTGTATTTCAATAAAAGTTCTTAAATTTGTTTAATTCAATGATTTGTTTAATTTTGATTCATCTTTATTTCCACAACCACTATATAATGTATTCATTATGTATGTGTTTTCTCAAGCATAATGCTATTCATTATTCATTGTAGTGAATAATGATTTCGTTATTCCATTGTTTTTAAAGTTTATCTACGTGCTTGTTATTTTGTCTGATTTTTTTAGTAAGCCATGGCAATCTGTCAAAGTATAATTTTGCCATTGACTTGAAACGTCAAATCATATTCATTATGTACTTTCGTTGGTTATTTAAACTAAAAAACTAAAATATGGATACTAATAATAAAATGAAATATCTCGATAATTGCTGAGGTAGCCCAAAAATTAAAAGTCCCAAAAAATTAGCTTGAATCGTTGCAGATCGCCCGGTTTCGTCAGAATTTTGAAAAAAATATCCGTTAGTTATATGCTTCAAAGTGTGGCGAGGCACGGCCAAAAATAGGACACTTGAATATCTCGAAAACCGTCGCCCCTAGGCTAAAAAACTGCTATGAAACGAATTTGTAAAAATTTATATTCTCTAAAAGTCGTTTTTTTATTTCTTGTCCTTCTCCGAAAACTAAGGAGCTGGGAGCCTCCAAAATGAAGACTTCTTTTTGTCGGGAAAGGTATCTACGTCATAGCTCAGGTTTGAATTTTGGTGTCAAAAAATGCCACCTTCCTAATGTTCCTGCAGGCCCGAATTCTTGATTTGTCCAGAGCAATTTATGACAAGAAACCACACCGGCACCAAATTTTACGAGTTTTAATTTGACCGTTGATTTTCGTACTGATAAACACTAGTTTTATTAATAATTTGTTAAATAAATAATATGTAAACTCTCACAATTACTACTTTTGCTAAACTTACGTTAAAGTGTTACCTCCTGCTGAATAGTGGCAGAAAAGTACCGTATTCTACTCTTCTGTTAAAAGCTATAACTCACTCAGATGAATCCAAATGAGTAGTAGCTATAATTACACGTTCGTTGAATAATGTATTATAACTCAATTTATTTATAAATGCAGCACATCAGCTAGCTACTACTAGGTGCATTTTTGGTTATAACTTGGCCAATTTTATTTATTCTTTATAAAACTTTTTCCTTTTAAGTTATTAGCATGTGAAAGTAGGAGTCAGAAAAATTGTCAAATTTCAAATTTGCACATCTCGCTTACCTCCCTCTCATGACTATATTTGATAGGTGAAAGGTCAAAATGTAGGGCTTCAAAAGTATTAATATTTATTATAATCGATTATTTTCAACAAAATTAGTCCCTAAAAATATTTTTAAAGCCAAAAAGAACCGCTTATTTTATCCCAAAATTTAAAATTATTTTTTCTATTCACCTTTTTAACCTCACCACAAAATTGTGGGAGGTTACAGGTTACTAAAATTGGTCCAAAATCGGAAATTGAGATAATATCAAATCTTTAGGGTTTGATGTCTCAGGAACCCAAAAAAGTGGTTTTTGAAAAATGTCTGTGCGTATATGCGTTAGCAAGATAGCGCGGAAACTATTGAACGGATTTGGATGAAATTTTGCATGAGGCTTTCTTTAGTGCTCCAGAAAGTCAGATCAGATTACGTTTAGTGCCGTTGTGGCACAACAAGTTGTTTATTTATAATTACTCACAAATCATTTTTTTTATACATTTATTTAACGTCGGTCTATTTCCGCTACTGAGGCCTAACACCGACGCCTGTAGACGAGCTACCCCAACCAGGAATTTTGCCGAACCACTTTCCTTAGGAAGAGTAGTAATCTTTTACTTGCCTAACATTTAATAGATAAGAGACCGACGGCTTTACATCCCCTCCGAAGGATGGTATATCCCCTATACAACCCTCGCCTAAGGTTGTATAGCTTCCGCGCATACTCTGATATACAAGCCGCTGGAAGATGTGTGAGGCGAGGACGCGGCCTTTGTTGTGAACACGGAAAGGACCTCTGTTTGTTTGAAAAATATAAATTGGTAGTGGTGGGGGTTTAGAGCTGAGACCCCAGAGGCGTCCGTGCACTTATTTTAGATGGGTTGAGTCTCAGGGTTGGTTTTAGTAAGTGCTGTTTCGGGTCGAATGCTACACCCTGTATGTTGTAACTTGCACTACTTTTTATCACTTTGTTTAAATTTTCACTGATTTGACTTTTACAGCTATTTTCGGGTTAACGGTTACACCCTGTATGTTGTAGTTTTGATTTAAATTAAACACGGAGGTTTAAAGGGATTTACAATTATCTTTTATTTATTTTAATCGTCTTGAACAGAGTTGAAGAAAGATTATATTTTAATTTTTACAAATTTCTTTTGAAATTGTAACTAATCGACAACAGAAATTCTGTCTTAGATTAATTTGAATGTGTTTGAAAAAATGCAACAAAAATTAATTAAATCGAAAAAATTCACTTTATGATTGAACCTGGTAGATTGAGTGGAGATTGTAAAGGGAGGCCACTTAAGGCGAAGAATTTTATTAAAGAAATATAAAAAGGGGGCCACTTAAGGCGAGAACTTACAAACTAACTCTTTTTAACCAGGTTGCGGCCTGGGAAGCTAGAATCGGACAGATTGTCACGGCGAAAGTGCTGGATCTGGGATTAAGAAAACCTAGCTAGACGGGAGTATCTACAACATAAGTTAAATAGTAACCGAACCCGTTCAATAGCGTCAGCAGTTATTACACAAAGCTAACTTTGAAACTTATTCTTTCCCAAGAACACTACGCGAGAACTTTACACTAGAGTCACTGCCAAAACTGAACTTGGCTACGGCTTGCGATGCACCGGTATTTATACTAATTCAGAAAAGTTTCGTTTTTCTCGCCCCATCGAGTCTCGCGGAGAGCTGGAAAGGCTTGAAATCGCTCCGTGCGGGCAAGGATGAGTCACCGATTGCAACATGTTGTGCAATACTTGAAAATTTTGGAATTTGAAAATAAAATTTATATAGAAAGATCGGCGATGCAAAGGGGAATTTACCAAAATTAGAATGAGAGTCGGATCTATTTGAAGTTTTGTGTGAGAAATCTGGCTCGACCCCGTAAGGTATCACGAAGGTCCGCTGTTAACAAACTGTAACTCCGTTAAAAGGATAAGATATTAAAAAGGTTCAATACGGTTGAGTCGAGTGGAGCGTAGATATAGTATATGTGTCTGCTATTATACAGGGGTGATTGAAAATGGGGAAAGATTTATAATAGCAATGAGACTTTGGAATTTCGATGAAAGGGTATTTGGACTTTTGAGACTCGAGGCATGGAAAGTGATTTGAAGTATACAGGGGTTGATCGAAAAATTGAAGATTTTGAAAATGAAATTGTTTATAGAAAATTGGGGGATTGAAGTACGACGTTGAGAATTTGAGGTTAGATGGCGGTTCTGACTAATTTTATGATTGTGAGGGGGTTGTATATTTAAGGGGTGGTTTTTCTGAAGTTTCTTTTGCAGAATGACTGGGATGAATGTGGGAAGTGTGTTTTCGGTGAATTTATGTTATTTGAGAATTATGGATGGTTCGTGAATTTTTTCGGATTTGTGTGACCTTGAATGTGGTTTTTCAATGTTATTTAGGTCTGGTTGACTTTTTATCATGGTCTGCCATGATGCTTGGATTGATCTGAATTTTTTACTAATTTTGCATTTTTTATTTTTTGTTTTTTGACTTATAGGGGGAATACCCTTTAACAGTTGGAACGGCCATCCATCCAACTACTAACCGCGCCTTACGTTGCTTTACATCGCATATCGAAGTATGTACATAGTAAAGACGTACCCACGCTCGCCCCAATCAAACCATTAAAAACGAGTTAGTCTTACGATTTCAACGATATATCACACTTGCACCCTTTCGATTTGTTTTCCATGAAAAAAATTAAAAATAAATAAACTGTGAAACATAAGTCGCATTTCGCGTGGCACGGTCGATGCGCGGAGCTGTTGCGCCGTGAAACTCGTCGCGTCACGTGCATTCCTATTGAACAACTATACAGCTCTATTGTTCAAATGTATTTGAATTGGACCACGCAATTTAGTGCTGCCGATTTTTTTAACCAATTTTATAACATATGAGATTTTGATTACAAGTACTACCTCTCTCAATTTCCAAAAGAAATTAAATCTTAGGATGAAACAATCATTATGTAGTTCTTGCATTATAAAGTAATTAAATAAACTTGGGAACGACTGCAAGTGATAGCTATTTTATTTTCCTGCCGAAACATTCTCCAAAGAAATAATATTTCTGTGCATTAGAATTTTAATAACCACACAATAAATTAATATGGAAGGTAACACCGATCGAATAAAAGTTTTTTCATTTCTACTTCTTCGAGAACGAAATTATAAGACTTTCTCAAAACGATACTTTTAAATTCAGCAAAGTTTCGTATAAAAGTGGAATAAAATACAAAGGTCCTTGAGATTCCTTTATTTTACTTCAATCTATACAATTCAATATACTATAATAGACAGTAAATGCCTCGACAAACACAATCAATGAAACGTTTTGAAATTATATAGGGCGCTCTGCCACTTTAGTTTTTAATTTTGCTCACTATAAATCTCCTTTAAGAATTGTGAACTTTACTAAAAAGCCCAGGATCACGGAAAGGGTAATAAATATAAACTCGCAACTTGGAGTACTAATATCTTTAAAGTTATTTATTTTGCTATTCTAAAGAGTTTCAGAAAGTTTCTTAATATCACCTTTCTAAAAGTTTATTTCAACAGAAACGGAGTAAATACTAAATATAATCTCTTACTATTCTTGGCCCTCTGTAATTAAATTAATTTACCTTGTTGAGTAAAAGAAACTCTTTTATGTGCGTTTTTTAACAAAGTGTAGACTTACCTACAAATTTAATTAATGTATAAATCTACACTTACTAAATACATATATAGTTAAAACCAGTTTAGTTTTTACGTGCTACGTTTGATACCAAAGGGTCTCGGGTTTTTAATTCTGACTATAGTCTGTTTTTAAACCAGGAGGACTAAATGTAGAATCCCAATTTACACTATAAAAGTCACCAGAAAATTACCCTAGAATATTTTAGGGGTTCTAAGCAACCAACCTTACACGGGTGTATGCAGTCTAATATACTTACTAAAAAGGTGTCTAGGGATTCCTCACATTCTTGATAATAAATTTCCAAAAAAGAATATTGTTTGAGATATTTGAAATTTGATTTGGTATATGAAACTTATTAAACAATATTTTAAAAAAACAAATTTAATTATTTTCAATTGATGTGTCAATGATATATACAATTTTCCCTCCACGTCCAATTTTGCCATGTACTGAGGAAGCTTTGAGCTATAAAGTGCGTTTGATTTTTAAATTATATACTTGTAAAAGATTAAGTGTGTAAATGAAAGTAAAACAAAATTTCCCTATTAAATACACAACTATTTATTATCACAGGGTTCGATTACTGCTTGCAACTTGTGCAAATCTGGGCGACTATTTATTTCATGTAGAATTTTGTTTAGGGTAGGCATTTCATTTTTGTATAAGAAACTATATATTATTTGTCGAATAGAGTTTTTCATTGTTTCAGCAAATCTGGTAATAATTCCTGGTCTTCCTCCAAGTTTTTTTGGCCTGCGTATATTTCCAGTCTTTCTATATTCCCTTCTCGTACGGAATACAATTGATCTTGCAATTCCTAACAGTAAAAGTGTTTAAAATAAGTATGTTACAAATCTTACATTGTTTAATAGCTCACACACTGCATTCATAATTGTAGATACGATTTCACACATTTCGTCCTTTGTTTTTTCACTCAACATCTGTTTATACATATTTATTACACATTGCTTCTCAGATAATGCTAAAGCACCCAAATCTAATCGTTTGCGTTTCTTTACTGGTGAAACTTCCACTAAACTTGAATTTGCCACAACATCCATATTGAAAAACTTCCAGAATATATATATATAATAAATATAAATAACATATAATTAGTTCTGCACAGAACTGTTTCCTTTTGCTTTCAAATTTCTACAAACGAGAACGAGTGATGATAAATAATTAATGAAGACATTTTAAAATTTGGTTAAAATATTCAACTGACATGTATGTCAAAATTTACGATTTGGGCTAGTGTAAAACTGGCGAACGCGCAGCCAATCACATGTGTATGATTTAGCGCGGCAAATTCGAAAGAGTCCTCCTGGTTTAAAAACAGACTATAGTGTGTGGATAATTAGTAGCGTTTTTAAAATATTACCGAGTCGGTGGCAATAGGCTAGATGTGGCTGTGTGAGAGACAATAGAGTTTTTGCCAACTAACGCTATACCTCCGTTACCGCTAACGTAGAAGGAAAGAGATAATTGCGCATGTACATAAATAGCGTTCACCTTATTCTAATTGCGTGTCGCCTTATGTCGCTGTGGATAAGGGACGTTCGGTTAACCACCTCAAATAGACCGTTACGCTTCTGATCAGTCAGAAATCCTAATATATTTTGGTTTTAGGTTTGTGGTAGTTTAGAGTTCACCGGTTATGCGGTGGTCGCACTGGTCACGTAGTTTTGTTTAAAAAATTATTATAATCCTTGGTTTTGTTCTTGCTAATGACTGTTTTTGTTTGATGACTTGATGTTGAGAGCCAAAGTCAAACCTGTCATACATATAGATCTTGAGAAAGGGGATTGTCGAGAAGGATTTGGTATTAATAAAGCCTGTATCAGCGCATCTTCCAACTAATTCTCCAAATTTACAACTTAATTTGACACACCTTCCATAGCTGCGGAAAAGATGCTTTCAATTATGGTTGTTTGTATTGTTCATAAATGTGTTTTACATACACAATTTTACAGGTTATAGAAATCGAACTCATTTTACACATCAAATCTGTCAAATGTAGCGTCCACCGTTCGGAGCTCGTGCAAAAGCTCTTATACGGCAATCCCCTTATTTTGTTGACCGTATTTGGGCACGTGACATTTAAGGTTAACGTGAGTCGTATTGAGGCCTCTTCACCACAGGGCGCGATCTGAACGCTTGAGATCTCGTGTTATAGTTATCACATTTGTACTCAGTATATCCCCTCCAAAAGATTCGAAACTGATCGTGGCGATCTCGGTGGAACGAAAACGCATATTGCGCTCTATGTGGAGGGGATATACTGAGTACAAATGTGATAACTATAAGACGAGATCGCGCCCTGTGGGGAAGAGGCCTGAAGGAATTGGCAAAAACTCCCTATTGATAAAAAGGATTATTTCAGATTACGTTACGGTAGTTGGTCAATAGGGAGTTTTTGCCAATTCCTTTAATACCACTCACGTTAAGCTTAAATGTTATGTGCCAAAATACCATCAACAAAATAAGGGGATTGTCGTATAAGAGCTTTTGCGCGAGCTCCAAACGGTGGACGCTATATTTGACAGATTTTGTGTGTAAAATGAGTTCGATTTCTATAAGCTGTAAAATTGTGTACATAAAACAAATTTAAAGCATTTTTTCAGGTATCCTCCACGACAACCCCCTTTCTCGAGATCAATATGTATGACAGGTTTGACTTTGACTCTCAACATAAAGTCATCAAACAAAAACAGTCATTATCAAGAACAAAACCAAGGATTATAATAATCCTTGGAACAATACTACGTGACCAGTGCGACCACCGCATAGCTACCACAAACCTAAAACCAAAATATACTAGGATTTCTGACCAATTAGAAGCGTTACGGTACATTTAAGGTGGTTAACCGAACGTCCGTTATCCGCAGCGAAATAAGGTGACACGCAATTTGAATAAGGTAAACGCTATTTATGCACATGTGCAACTATGTCTTTCCTTCTACGTTAGCGGTAACGGAGGTATAGCGTTAGTTGGCAAAAACTTTCTAATACGACTTGTCCTTATTATCTCTCCTGAGTTTGCTTCAGCTACGACAGACAGATAGCTCGAGGAATGATTGATGTGTAGTTATCTGGGTGTAATTATGTCCCGATATGCTAGCAAAAGTCAATGCCAATAATAGATTAATGCAACCAAATTACTGAACTTTTGTTGCCTAAGCAAAATGCTTACGTTATTTAAAAAATATGGTTTTGGTTATTTTGGTAAATAAACTAGGCAACACATTCGTACGACTAGCCGATTTTAGCCGGAACAAAGAGTCGTGGGATCTGAGAATTTTCAAGAGACGTGGAACTTAACCTTTATAACATAGAAGACAAATTTCTTTTTATTTGGGGAAAAAGTATAATGTAACATTGATAGTGAGCATCATCTACAGTCAAAAATGAGTATAGATTTGTCTCTTTATAAAATATATTTAAAATAATGTGAAGTTTACAACATAAATTTAGGAAATAAATTTGTAACGTTGCCCTTCATCCTGGAAAGTTCACGTTCCCAAAATTGGTAAGCTTCCTATTCGAGAGCGAATTATTTTTCAATAATGGCACATAATCATCATGGTAATTTTTTAAGAAATTTGGCGGTTGACATAAACATGACTAGTTTCTGAAATTATAGTCCAAGTAAGGACTTCCTGAGACAAAAAAAAACTAAGCAAAAACTTTACAGCATAATTATATCGCTGCGGGCCATGGCGCCAAGCCTGACATGAAACATTCCCGACGCACATTAAAACCTATAAAGGTAAGCGAGTCAATGCACGAACAGCACAAAAAAGGGTACCGGTATTTTAATGAGGTCGTAAAGTTTTTGTTTGGTTTTTCATTTCTCAGTTTATTCTTACTTGAACATTACATATTTTCCATTGGCTAGTAATTTAAAAGCCGATCTGAATCAAATTAAAGCAACCGGCTAATTTTCTGTTAATACATATGATTTCAGAATGTTGTTGAGAAGCATGACGATTCTACTAAAGACAGAATCGAGGACAGAATTTTCTTTACGTCGATGTTTATTATCTTGGTTGTCTAAAGCCATATTGTTTTCTTATTGTTAAAGACAGTTTACCGAATTATATCTTGTTTCTGGATTATCTTTTTTAGATAAATATGACGCCACTAATGGCTTTGTCAAAACAATACAACTGACACAGCTAACACAAAGACCCCTAATTACAAAATGAAATTTTTCGAATAAATAGAATGCGAGACAGATTACTTGGCAGAAAGTCTTTTAATTTAATTCGGCCCAATAGTACTTATAGATTTGTACATCACAACAGAGCCAAGTACGAAGTCAAGTTAATATTAATAATTATTGTTTAGATTTTTGTGTTCTATATTAAATAATATCTGAAATTAAAAATATAGTTCCAAAATATGGATAAATAAAATGATCTGGACCAAAATGAATATGAAAGTTGAGAAAATAAGTAAGAAAAATTAGTGACTTTTGACATAGTTTTAGTTTTATGTCAATGCGTATTGTAAAGCTTGTATAGTGGCCGTGATCATTATGTGTAACATTTGTATATTATTTTAAATTTATTTATCTCGTGCAGAAAAGTTGTCATTTCTGTGACGTTTTTTCTGTGAAATTTATAACGGATTTTTATTAGTTAGAATTTTTTTATATGTAATACACTACTATGCTAAAGTACTGGTTACCAGAAGAAGAAAAAATACCATAATTTACATTATCAAGAAGACTAATGATTAATATAATTATTACATATGTAAAAGGGAGGTAAGTTTTGTCTAAGTTTCTCTCCTAAATCTCCAAAAGAAGAGATGTGGACAAAAATTCTTCTTAAAACTGCTTTTGACCAATATTACTTTGATTTGATAATATGTCATTTTAATCATACAATATTTGTATTTTAAAATGTTTTTTCTCTGTCACAGAAAAGGACACAATTATCACGAAACTGTCACAACACAACAGAACTAACAATTATTTTCAGTAAAATCAAAACATTTTTATTCTGTAGCCATTTATTAAAAAAAGTTCCAGTGTGCAATGAAATTTGTCTTTTATTTGCCCCAAAGTGTACTGACTGTATTTCTGTATTTATTTTCGCTACATAGTTCTCCGAAAAATCTATGTGAAAAAGTAGTTCATTTTTATTTAACTCTCCATTTTTAGTTCTAAGGATGTTAAACTGGTGTTTCATATTTTTTATACGTTCAATAATAGAGGGCAATTCACTCTTCATTTTAGAGACAAGATTTTCTTTAGTACATCTGATTGATGATTTCTTTGTAATTTTATTGTTTTTAATGTTCCTCTAATATTTCGCTCTACAGTTTCTGTTATCCACTGAAAGTATGTAGTTTCTTCCTGCATATCACCAGCATTTTTTATATTAAATTGAACATTTTGATTTCCGGTTTCAATAATTTGTTCAGCTTTTATTACGCCAAATTTTTTAGACCATTTACTTTTGACAAAATAAACTCCAAATTTGCATGTTTAATGCATACACAAGTCTCTCTATCCCTGAAAGTTGAACGGACAACCCAAAATGGCTTTGCTTTTAAAAATGTAACGTATGCTAATTTGTGCGGAAAACATTGGGAAAATTTTTTATGTGCTTCTTTTCCAGTCATTAGAAGTAATCGGTTTTTTTTATACCATTTCGCTGAATAAAATCTTTTTTACCAGGACACATTTTGGATACATCATCTCTAGTAAAAAAATTGGCCACATTAACCTTAACTGTTTTATTTAAAACATAAGTTTTTTTGACTCTATCATAAATTAATGTATTTTTACTACGCGTCAGCAGATTTCTATTTTCTTTATACGAAATTAGTGTTTTAGCTTGCCCGGCTAACCGATATTTTTTAAAGTAGTTCCAGATAAAGTTTTTTTGAATGCTTGTTTGTCTTTCTGAGTTTTATGTAGGTTCAGATTATCTTTAAGTTCCCGTTGCAGAGCTTCTCCAAATATTAAACGTTTTTTAATATCTTGCGGAACTGACCCTCCTTGAAGTAATTAGTTGGTTTATGTATTTGGCGATAGACTGTTCACTGAACTTTCTGCAGAATTTTTCTTTCTCAACTTTGCTAATGTTCTGTTGTATCTTTTCTTGTAACGCTCTTTGTCTTTTTCTAAAATTCAAATTCTCTCAGTCGCTTTTTTCAATTGTCTGTAAGTCTGAGCGCGATTCTTTTTTACGTTTTTTCTTCCAAAATATTGCCTTGAACTATAATAATAATAATAATAATAATAATAATAATAAAGTTTATTTACCGAAATACAAATTTGCGTACATTTCAATAATAAAGATTACAATAAAGCGGTAAACAAACATCGGGGTACCCTCAACGGGGAACATTAGTAAGTAAAATATAATAAACAAAAAAATACAAGCAAAACAATACATACAAAAGTAAGGTACTAGTCCGCAAAGAAAAATCCGCGCGTGAACAATACCTACTATTACATTATTTATTTTCTGTACAGTTTATTATTTAATACATAAAAGCAAAATAAAGATTAAAACTATGATAAGCACACACACTATATTCCTAGCCTTTTTGAGGGAATTATGTTAGTTTTATTTTATTTTATATTAGGCACCTTGCTACAAGCAAGTTAATCCAAAACGCAAGTAAGTATCTATGTTATTTATATTTGTTTCTATTTATGTTTTATATAAGAGTGGCGTAAAGATAGTCATAATTGACGGTGTAGTTTATTGTATATACACATACTCACAAGTATGTTAACAGTTATAAATATTCTTTCTATCTATTATTTGATGAATTTTTAATCTAGGGATATTTAACAACCAGTTATTGAGTTTCTTTCTCATCACTACAAGAGAACAAGCTTTCCTTATTTCTTCTGGTATTTCGGCATAAACGATAGGACAAAAGTAGGTAAAAGATGTTTGACTGATAGTTTTGGTCATTTTAGGTATTAAAGTACTTTTTTTGGAAAAGCTGGTGTTGTGTTGATGCACTATTGGCGTAAGACTATTATGGCATTTAAAATGTGGATGGAAGAAAAGCTGTCTTATATCAAGTATTTTAGATTCCGTGTATAAGGCTTCAGTTGAGTAGGTATAGCTTTTCCCATATATGATTTTCAGAATCCACTTTTGTAGAACCTCTGAACTTCTTAAGTGGTTATTGTTTACACCTCCCCAAACCAATATGCCGTATGTAATATGCGATTGAACCAATGAGTGGTATAAGGTTCTTAATTGATTTTCTTTAAAAACCTGTTTATATGTCTTAAATTTTCCTAGCATTCCTCTAATCTTTTGTACAACATAGTCAATGTGGTGGTTCCAAAGCAGATGGCTATCGATAATTATTCCTAGATATTTTATTTTATTTTTAGCTAATATTGTTATTTGTTGTTGGTTTACACTGATTTCTAACTTATTATATTCTGGTAGCGAATCTTGGTAGCAGCTAAATGGTACAAAAAAGGTCTTACTGAAGTTTATAGTTAGTAGTCTGCTATTGAACCAGTCAACTACTTTTATAAAGTCTTGTTCAATAGCTTGCTTTAGTTGAATCCAGTTTGAGCCATTATAGAAAATTGCAGTGTCATCTGCGAAACTGAAGATTTCTCCTAGAGTGTTAAGGTTAAACAAGTCATTCACGTATATATTGAAGAGCAGGGGTCCTAAGACAGTTCCTTGGGTACTCCAAATTCTACAGTTTTTCTTGAACTTACAAAATTTCCGATACCTGCACATTGCTGCCTATTATTTAAATAACTACGTAGGAGGTTAAGTGCCATTCCTCTAAATCCAATATTCTCTAGAGTTTCTAATAATTTATTATGGGATATCGTATCAAAAGCTTTAGCTAAATCGACAAAGATGCAAATGGCGGGTTTTCCCTCACCTAAGGTTTTATATATGTTGGCTACAACACTCGCCATAGCATCTTCGATCGATTTAGCTTCTCTAAAACCAAACTGTTTGTGTGATATATTATATTTGTCTAGAAAAGCTGTAATACGTGCTTTGAGAATTTTTTCAAATACCTTTGCTAGTGAACTAATTAAGGATATCGATCTGTAATTTACTAATTCTTTTTTGTCTAGATTTTAATATATTGGCTTTATTAGAGCTTCTTTGAATATGTCCGGAAAGATACCTGTATCGATGGATTTATTTATAATATATGAACTTAAGAAAGGTATTTCATTATCCGAGTTCGGTGGTGCAACTTGAATAATGCGCGTTATATCCGCTTATCATTTGCTACAGCTTCGTTGATCTCGTTGCCATTCTTCTCTTTTTGACCTCTTTTCTCTTTCAGATAATTGTTTTATTGATTTTATAAGGCCCTGTTACTTTCTCTTTTTATATATTTCCCTGTCCTTCTGTCTTGCAATTTTTTTCTACTCTTCGGTCATTTTTCTCTGTATTTTCTAGTTCTGTTAGTTGCTTTTTTTCTCTGAATTTTATACTTTTCACTAGCCTTATTGATATTAGAACATTTTTTATTAACGGATCTCTTCTTAACTTGAACTATTCTCGAACATTCAGTACTATTTTCCTGTTTACTAGTCGATGCAATTGCTTCTTTTTGTTCAACAGTTTTTCTGAGAGGTAAACTTTTAATAGTCTTTAGAGATTAATCATTCTTTGGCATTGTTTTAATCATTTCTGGTATGTCTTGTTTCTCCAACTCTTTGTAGCTATTTGCGTTTTTGATCACATTTTTATTTATTGCGTTTTCATCTCTTAACCTAATTTTAGTGACTCTTTTTTCTCTTTTCATTTTCGATTGTTCATTTCTGTGATGTGCTGTCAGGTTATGAGGCGTCTCAGATCTGACGGTCACAGAACTGACAATTTCACGTTTAAATTGCCCGCCAGAACGAATCATAATGGAAACAAACACAATAATGTGGTTAGGGGGGGAAACCAAGGTTAGAATTGTCGTTAATATAAGTATAAAACCTACCCCTGCCACCTACCACTGTAAGAAATCGTAACAAACAACTGCTGTCACAGAACTGATACAAACTAGAGGGTACATGCATTTCACATGCTCACAATAAAAAATATGGCATATCATAACATTTTCAAAAGGTCGTTTTGATCCTTTATCTTTTTTTAAATATATCTGATTTATGCAAATGGTGCTATCTCTTGAAATTACGTAAAAAAATATGTTAACTGATAGACCTTAGAGCAGGAACACAGAAGTGACAATTTCAAGTAGTTTTGTTAAGAAAAAATACCCAGACAATATGAATCAACTGAAAGCGCCATTTTATTAAAGCCTAGTTCTAGAACAAAATATTTAAATCGAGATTTAAATAAAGAAAGATGACAACTATCGATGTTTTATATTTTATTTAATCGAGGGACTTAATTTAGCCCATTTCATTTTATTTATCCATATTAATAAATTTGTTTAAATGATGCACATATCTACAAAAATATCTATTAATTGCACTTACAAATTTGTATATCATTTATATTCAATTATGTCATATGACTGGTGTTCGAGAGGTGAGCGCACTTGCCTCTCATCCAAAAGTTCCGGGTTCGATCCCCGGTCGTGGCAGTGGAAAATACTGTGAGAGGGATATTTTCACTATACACGGATATTGGGTGTGTGTCCCTTGTCTCTAAATGTGTAGCCCCCTCCCACACAAGGCTCTTCTAGAGCCTTCCGGGATAAAGGGGGTCGTAATTACCTGTGGTGTTATTTATTTATATTTATTTATATTATATGCGGCTCTATATCAGCTTCAATTCGGAACATCATTACAATTTCTAAATTATGTGAATAAATTTATTCTTACAACTAGGTGATATCTTTTAAAAATTACATATTATCTGAAACTTCCTAGAATTTAATATCTGTCTTCAGTTTTAATAAGAAAACATCATCGCTGCCCTACAAAATAATCCGAATATCTTTAAAAATGGACAACAAAAATTTTTAAGAAAGGTTCATATAAAAGTAACAAAGATATCAAAATTTTGAAAATTACTTTGAACATTCATGAACATGTATTTCAATATAAAAGTTGTAAAAATAAATTTAACAGTTACAAGCAAATTAATAAAAACCTCTGATCTTCTTACGCATTTTTTCTATAATTATTAATAATTAATCGGAGTAAATTTACCACTACTAGTAAATATACCTAGCTATAAATGCTGATTTGACTATCACTAGCGGTTTAGTTGCGTTAGCCACGAGAGCTAATAAAAGCCCTATAAGGCAGAAGTTTCAGTTTATTCAGTTTACGGGAGGTAGTTAAAATTAGTATCAAAGATAAGGCCGCGGGTAGATCAGGAAATCCGATGGTGCAACTTCACGTTTCCGGTCACCACAAAATCAATATCTGTTTAATCTGTGGATTCTCTCCTTATCGCTTTATCAACTTTATTAACTTTATAGGTTGATGTTGTTAATTTTAGTAATTATATTGGAGATTAAAATATGTGATTAGAAACATATCATTCTGTTTGCTTACAAAAATGATTTTTATATTGTACGTGTATTTGATTAGAAACAAGAAATGTTTTTACATGGCCACGCATATTTAAATAACATCAATCGGCATGAAAAAACTTAAAATAAATCTTATAAATTGGTTTATTATAATACACATTTAATGTTAATGACAAAAATTACAAATCTTACTTATAGTATAATAATATGGATTGAAATCATTAATATATATGAACACATATAAACCTAGTATATTGACACAAACATATGTCCTACATTGACACATTATATTGTCACATTTTTTTTATTTAAGAGTGTGTTTGCATGCACCAGGAAATTGCAAAGTAATCGAATTACGTCGTCCTGTCGATAACACAGAAGCCACCCAGCCTAGGCGGCGTACAGGACCGTACAAACTGTAATCGCGACGCGATTTTTTGTTTATATGTACCAGTTACAACAAATTTTTGCAAAACCTCGGTAACACATAGAATATCTTGAAGTATTGTAGGTTGCGCATATTTTGTAGGCATAAAATATGAAATAGCAGAAAATACCAGAATTTAGCTAGCAGGGACACATAACTTAATGATTTGCCTATGATACAGCCACTCGAAGCTCTCAAGGCTAAATTTTATATTCCAATCATGTGGGTAATTTACGGATAAAGGAGCCATGTAGAAACTTTTCTGTACACGTATTGTCCAAGTAAGGACTTCCATGCACTCAAAAACGCAACAAAAACTTTACGACATAATTATTATCGCCGCGGGCCATGGCGGCATGTCTGTCATCAAACGACTCGTCGCACATTAAAAACCTTTAAAGGTAAGCGAGTCAATTTACGAAAAGCAGTACAAAGGGTACCGGTGTTTCAATGAGGTCGTAAAGTTTTTGTTGCGTTTTTTATGTGCCGGAAACTGATTACTTCAACTATAATAAGACTAAGAAAGTGTAAAAGTAGGTTATGTCCCTCGAGAAGTAAAAGAAATTTGTACTTTATTCCTCTGAACTTATTGTTACAATAGCAATAGGGCACTGTTAAGACTGTGGAGTACAAAAAATTAAATAGTTTGTACCAATATACCACAGAGCAAAGGTGCTTTTTATAATTGCTCCTAAAATTGACCCTTCACACTCGGTGATAAAAAATGCACTTAGTCCCTTGGTATACACTATGTATAGTAATGGTATTTATTTAATATTTAACAGCAGTGTCACCAACAACAGGTTTACTGAAAATGTGTGAACAAAAATAAATTAGAACTATTTTGCAGACATCAGTTCTTAGACCTTAGTTCCTTCCAAGATTTAATATATTATTCACATATTAATTCGGGAATTGTGCAGTAAGTTTTAATGAAATTGTAGTGCTCTAATATAATGAATACAACTGGTGCATCTTTTGCGATTCTTCTATTATAAAATGTTTCAATCATAAAAAAACATAGTAACTACCTACTTTTCTTCAAAGAAACAGGGAAAAAATAAAAAGGATATATAAATAGCCATTACTTCATTTGGACAATTTTTTTTTCCTATTGTGGTAGAGATCAAAGTACTGTCAATCTTAATAAATAAAAAGCAATTAATCCCAAAAATATACAATCAGCAATACTTTTAATGACAATGTCATTTCTTAACATTAATATGAGCAAATAATTAAAGCAAGTTTTAAACGCTATTTTAAACACTATAAATGACAAATTATGAGCCCGACCCTGCTTTTCTGCACACGAAGCAATGTCATCGCTATGCTGCTGCCATGTAGTAGCAAGCAATACGCCCAACTATTTTACGCAAAATTTGATATTTTAACCTCTCCACAATAAAATTGTGAGAGGTTACTAAAATTGGTACAAAAACGAAAATTGAGATAACATCAAATCTTTACGTTTTGAGGTCCTAGGAACCCAAAAAAGTGATTTTTGAAAAATGTCTGTGTGTGTGTATGTGTGTTAGCACGATAGCGCCGAAACTACTGAACGGATTTGAATCACACTTTGCGTGTGCGTTTCTTTAGTGCCCCAGAAGATCTGAAAAGGTTTTGGTTGAGATCGGATTACGTTTAGTGCTATTTTGACGCAACAAGTTGTTTAATTTATAATTACTTTCAATTTGCAATGGAGCCATTGAAAAGCAGTTAAAATTCTGGTTTCAACGATATATCACACTTCCACCCTTTCGATTTGGTTTCCGTGAAAAAAATTAAAAACAAAGCAAATATGGCATAGATCACATTTCGCATGATACTAGTAAAATTACTGAAATGCTAATGTTTCATTTAACAAAGTCAGCCGCGAGCGATCGGATTGCAATGGGAAAATTTTGACGATTGTCATTGTCATCGTTTGTCATCCGATAACGTTGGTGTCATGTCATGTTAATAAAACTTCGGCATATTTGTAGTGGATTGTCACAAACTTTAAAGGTAGATATAACAATATCATATGCTTTCTGTACCTTCGTTGGTGAATTTATTATAGATTATCACTTTACCAATTTTCAAATTGTTGCTTTACAAATCTGTAGTATTTAGGATAACTAGACTTTCTTAGTCGTTCAAGTGATGTTAAAGTTGTTAATATCCTAATAGTATATTATTCAACGAGCGATAATATAGATAATAACTCGCATAGATGATTGTAAATTCATTAAGTTGAGGGTTTTTTTAGTGCCCCAGAAGATCTGAAAAGGTTTTGGATGAGTTCGGATTACGTTTAGTGCCGTTTTGTCACACAATTTAATGCTCTTTTCGGCTTCAAAGATCTACCGGGGAGGTTCCAGTCGCTTCCAGTAGCTGCCGATTTTTTAATACTATAATACGAGCAAATGTTATGCAGACTTTTCAGTTTTTTTTTTCAATATTTAAGAATATAAAACAGTTTATGGTGAATTTCGAACGAACGAATGGTCCCGTTCGCGTTGAATAATCAAGGAGGAGAAAATTTTGGAAATTTAATTTTAACTAGGATTACAATATAAAATATAAAAGGTCCTTATCCTAAGTTTACTAGTTTACATAATGAAATCAATTCTGAATTCTGTTGGCTCTAAGAATTGTGTAAAATAAGAATGAAGATACTTAGCGCACTATTTGACCTTGACACCGCACCCTTAAGTACTTTTTTTTCAATTTTTTTCTGACAATAATTCCTAATAGTTTTGTTAAGAACTCCCTATCAATTTTTTATACATATGTTTTAAATCACTTCACTTTTTGAATGTTAAAAATATTTTTTATAATCATATGTGTCTAGCCGATAGCCGTGTTGGTTAAGGCACGAGGTGGCAATCGCGATTAATCTAACGGGTATCGCGCTACAGGGTTCCAGCCCCGGCTCCGGCACCTGTACTGGTTGTATGTCCATGTTTTTCAATGTGTAACCCCCTTCTGCACAAACCTCTAACTTCTGGAATCGGGGGTTGTTTAATTTCTGTGGTGTTTATTTATTATTTATATCAACTTAAGCGAGTACTTTTTTTGGCAGGCATCTGTTATATAAATTTAAATCGTTTTAGTTCTTATTCGATACATATATCTCTTATTGGTTAACGTTTTTTTTTTAATTGATAAAATGAATCTTCCTGATGTCACAAACTTTACTTTCGGCGTAAGATGAATCGGGCGTATTTTTATGTATTATTTTATAAAAATATATTAAAAGTATTTCTTATTTCTCCGATGACTTCTGCTAGTCTACTCCATCCTATAAGAAAACATGGATTCTACTAATGCATATAATATTTTTGAGATATATTTGAACCTGTAAACTAAATATTGATGGTGTTTTTAATATTCATTATGTGACTGTCCTACCTAATATAGCAGTTAATATTTGTACTTAAAGCTATTTCAGTGGCTTCAAATTATAATAAAAAATAGGTTAAAAAAACTCGGCAAAATATCTGGGGATAACCCTAGATAAATGACTGAGTTTCGGACTCTATATCACATAGGTACTTAACGGAGCATCGCAATACCCAATTGCGTTTACCCACTTGTAAACAGATGGAGTAGATTGATTACAGGCAATAAACTCACGTTAAATAAGGTTATATAACCTATGCATGCGTATCGTGGAGTTTTATTTCAGACGCGCAGTGTAAAAGACTGCAGACGACACAAAATAAACTCTTAATACTACTGACGGACAAAGATTATATCACAAAAATGGTGTAGACATTTTTCGCAACAAGAATACTGCAAGCGGTAGTGACAAGGGACATACAACTCCACATAAACTTATAGATAAAACACAAAAACTAGAAAAGCATATGGTAAATCTGACAAAACGGAATAACTCCCTACCTCTCATTAAGGGCCGATTTATCAATGCAGGGTTAACATTTAACTAGGATAAATGTCAAACGAAACAATGGGTATCTATTGTTTTGTTGGACATTTATCCTTTGGTTACGAGTTAGCCATGCATTGAAAAACCGGCCCTTAATCGCACACATCGGCTCTCCAACCTCCTCAATCAATTTTACTCATCCCTTCCCCTCTTACCCTCATTCTACTATAATAACACATCACAGTACGCCCTTGCTGACGTCTAAACCACTCCAAAAACAACTTTTGTTTTATCCTCTGACAAGTCAAAAAAATTCTTATTTTTCTATATAAAATTTTTAAAATGATATACTCAAATAAATAAAATTGATTTTAATTGTATAAAATTATTGTAGACACAAAAAAGCGCTATAAATGAAAAATGCACTAGAATCTCACTAACTAGAAAAGTTTTGTATTTCATACTAGCATACCGCCAACCACCGTCGATGTCTAAATACACCAAACATACGGAACGTGCTTAGTACTAAACATGAATGTAGAATGAAATCAAATAACATATTAAATTATAATATATAAATATAAATTTGTCGAAATAAAAACTTTAATAGTAATGGTAATGGCTTGAGACCGAGCAGTCCTGGGTTCGAATCCTGGGTAGGTTATAGACGTTCAGTAGCATTTTTCATCTGTTGTCGTCAGCAACGGGTTAGACCGCAGTTGTGTGACGGTAAATGTTGCTAGTCACTCTCCTCTTCTCAGTTCGAGCCTCAGCTGCAGAAGACGGCAACGTCATAGAGGGGATGGATGTCGTAGTAGTGTAAAAGTATTACAAATTATTTTCCGGACATCGCGTATAATTTTATGCTTTAAAAATACTGTATAGTAAAACTTTTTATTTTAAAAATAAAATTGGCGACTTTAACTGAAAATATCTCGTACTCAAACGGAAAAATGTAAAAAATGAATGCCGTATCGAAATTGTGTAAGATTAAGTGCAGAATCAGTCAGAAATGATGAGCACAAGACAAGACACAACGATTGCTCGCTGTAGAAAACCTAATTAACTAAAAATTCTTCAATGGCAGAGCTTAGCTGTCTTAAATATGCAGGGTGGACCATTAATAATAAGCCATAGTTCAGGGGCAGGGGCCAAAATATGATTTCATTACCAAATATGCTTTAGTAAAATGTTGCTGTGGAAACAGATACAGGGTGTCAAAGTTCAAATTGTTTTTTCGTTTTTTTGCAATAACTCAATAGCCTCTTGACTGATCTTCGCAAAATTTGCTATAAGAACTTTCTTTATTCTAAGAAACAATAATTTATGTATTACATCACATTAGATCATAGAGGGCGCCGCAGGACCTGTATGAAGATAAATTTTTTCATATTTTTTTTTGACGAAACGTTGTGGTATTTCCGACCAGAAAATCTGATGAGGTCGTCATTTCCACGTATAAAAGGTGCACTTGGTAGAACTTGATAACTCCAAGGAAAGTGTCGTTAATCATTTCAATAATTTTTTGAAAGACAAATTCAAATTTAATGAAACAAAGTATATTTATTGAAAAAAGTACAAAACGTAAGGAAAAACAAAATCGTAATAACAGCGTAAACTCTTCTCACTTTTTTATGAACTATGAACTATTATTTCCATGGTATTGAAATAAATACATAAATCAAAAGATTGTCTAAAATAGGGATCTAATCTTATTAGAAGACCAAAAAACAACTTAAAAGTTAACTTAATGACATAAATTTTCCCCCATGTAAAATCCCCATTCCTGCAATTTAGAGTAAATGTTCGATATGGTCTCCAGTTACCTCTATGCCTTTTCTAATTCTATTCATAAAAGATTTTCTTACATTGAGAAATACATTTTCCTGTCCTCTAATAAAATTCGCTGCGTTTTGTATTTTCTCCCACAGTTCTTCTCTTGAGTTGATAGTATATTTGCATAGCGTAAGGACTTCATATGTCCCTGAATACGCATAATAATCCAAAAGATTATAATCAAGACTCCTTGGTGGCCAAGCAAACTTACTTCCTCGACCGACCCATCTACGTGGGAAAGTCTCATCAAGATAATTCCTGACTTCAATGGAGACATGAGGGGGAGCTCCATTTTGCATGAACTACATTCTGTTCCGTATGTCTAGCATGAAAGCATATAATATATGAGCAAGAGTATTTTGAATAAAAAACAGATAAGACTGTCCATTTAAATTTGGAGGAAGGGCAAATGGTCACAATAATTGATCGCCACACCAAACGTTAATCTTAAATTCTTGCTGAAAATGCCTTTCTTTAACGGCATGAGGATTCTCTACTTCCCAGTAATGGGTATTTCTCTATTTCAAAACGACTCGGCGAGTAAAAGTTGCTTCGTCGATAAATAAAGTGTTCTTAACAAAACTTCCATCCCTGTTGTGTTTATTTAGAGCAAATTGACAAAATTGTAGCCTTTGCGAAAGATCCCTTCAAAGTAAGTCATGTACAGGAGTGAGATGATATGGGTAGAAGCGTTCTTTACGTAAGACCCTTAGGACAGATTGTTTACTCATCCCCGTTGCCGCTGCTAAACGACTTGAGCTGAATTGCGGATCTTCATCAACATGAACTAAAATATCTAGTTCTCAATCTGGAGTAACTCGTTCCGGCCATCCTATATCGTTTTTATGGCTAAATGAACCCGTTTCTCCCAAACGACGAAACAGATCTTATGGTCTGGCTGTATTCTATTTCGATATTGCAATATCTCCCGGCTGCAGCACGTCTGCTAAAATTATTTTGTGCGTAAACACATATCATGTCCTTCATTTCCCTATTCGAAAAATTATTATGTCTAGGAATTGTAAATAAAGAAGTTAATGAAATTAGCTTGAGGAACACAAGAACAAAATAAAATGATTAAATGACGTAAATGACAGAACTAAAACGTAATCAAAGCACACTTTTCAATAAATACACTTTGTTTCATTAAATTTGAATTTGTCTTTCAAAAAATTATTGAAATGTTTAACGGCACTTTCTTTGGAGTTATCAAGTTCTTCCAAGTGTATTTTTTATACGTGTAAATGACGCCCTCATCAGATTTTCTGGTCAGAAGTACCACAACGTTTCGTTAAAAAAATGAAAAAAATTCATCATCAGATACAGGGTCCTGCCGCGCCCTCTATGATCTAACGTGATGTAATACATACATTATTGTTTCTTAGAATGAAAAAAGTTCCTCTAGCAAATTTGGCGAAGATCAGTCAAGAGGCTGTTGGGTTATTGCAAAAAAGAAAAAAATAATTTGAACTTTGATACCCACAGCAACATTTTACTAAAGCATATTTGGTTATATCCTCATATTTTGGCCCAAAGGATCTACCCCTGAACTATGGCCTATTATTAATAAATCACACTGTATATGTCAATGTTTTGACGCAAACAGTATTCTGGAACACAAAATGTTTTAATTTTATTGAAAATTGTTTATTGAAAAAATATAACTAAAATACATATACAAAATGCTTATAATAAATAACATAATATGAGATATAATTCTATTCAAAGCAATAAATATTTTCAACACCCCTTTGTAGTGAAACCAACGCCTAAACACAATGGTTTGTTTTGCGTAGTGTCACCACGAAATCAGGTGCATTTTTAATGTAATTTAATATAAACAATTGATTTATATATATAAAAAAAGAGAGGAGAAAAAAAGAAGACAATTTATTAATACAGCTTATTTTAAAAGGAAACAATATTGAAAAAAGTATATAGTGCTAAGGAATCAAGAGTACAGCAAAGTGTAGTACAAGTTCTTTTTTTTTTTTTTCGAATGTAAGCATATTTAAATACTTAAGATATTCTGTATAATTTCTTGGTTTTCTGAAATAAACTGTTTTATTTCTTTTTTATATCTATTTATTTTTGTTATGTTCTTCAAACTGATTGGTAAAACATTATATAATTTAGGACCATAATAGAATATAAATCGCTGAATATGTGTTTTTTTGTATATTGGTACAGCAATGTGTTTGTTTTGTACAGAACGAGTTAAATAAGTGTGAGTTGAATAATTTTGAGTGCTGTAAATATTAATTGATTTAAAAGTCCATAATACAGAGTGATAAGCGTAGGTATTTCTGATGTTAAATACATTTGCATCCTTGTAAAGCCGAGTAGAGCTATATAGTCTGGGTTTGTTTAATATTATTTTTAATATGCTGTTTTGTGTAACCTGCAGATTTTTTAATGCATTTTTAAATAATCCCCCCAAACAATAACACAGTAACCAATAATCGAGGCAACGAGGGAGTCATATACCATAAGCAAATTATTTCTATTTAATATACCTTTTAATAAATAAAATTTATGTATGAGTATTCTAATCTTTTTTGTAATATATTCGATATGGTCGTTCCATCTTAAATGCTGATCTAGTATTATTCCAAGATACTTGATTTTATTAGTTTTTTTTATTTGTGGGCAATTACAATTTACTTGTGAACAATTTTTTTATGAATAGTAAGTAATTTCTTGAACGGTTGATCATCAGCTGATAAAGTAAATGTTAAGAATTTACTTTTATCTACATTTAAACTAAGTAAACTAATATTTAAATATTGATAAGCAATATATAAACTACTTTCTGCCTTAGAATAAACATTTTCCCAAGAATCAGCAATAAAAACCATAGCCGTATCATCCGCATAAGAGGTTAGGTGACCTTCAAAATTTTTTGGATTTGCCATGCTATTTATATACACAAGAAACAATATTGGGCCCAATACTGTTCCTTGAGGCACGCCCATAGTAATAATCTGCGATTCGTTGAGAATCTTTCCAGTAGAATGTGATGTGGCACAGTGTCGAAAGCTTTAGCCAGATCTAAGAATACCGCTAAGCACTTTTTATTCGAGTCTAAATTAGAAATTGTCTCATATAGTAGATCTAGCACAGCATGTTCAGTACTTTTGTTTTCCTAAAGCCAAATTGTCGGTCTGTAATCACATCATACTTATCAAAAAAATCTATTAATCTATTTTTGAGGCATTGCTCAAAAATTTTTGCGAAATTATTAATTACCGATATGGGTTACTTACGTTAGTGGTATCACCTGATTTATAAATTGATGTAACAATACATTAAATCGTACATCTTCGTAGTTTATTAGCGGAGGGCTATAGCGGCTGAATTTGTGCCTTACGGATCCTCCTGAAGCTGTTGACCGATATCCCAAAATGCAAGAGAAGCTTGTTTAACGATGAAACCAAGAGTTGGAGTTAGATACTACTGTTTGTGGAATGTTGCAGACTCTGATCTTATACAGACTGGGTTTCATTTTACCTGATATTCTTTTTTTTTTTTTTTTTATACATTTATTTAACGTCGGCCTATTTCCGCTACTGAGGCCTAACACCGACGCCTGTAGACGAGCTACCCCCAACCAGGAATTTTGCCGAACCTCTTCCCTTAAGAAGAGTAGGGATCTTTTACTTGCCTAACATTTAATAGACAAGGGACCGACGGCTTTACATCTCCTCCGAAGGATGGTATATCTCCTATACAACCCTCGCCTAAGGTTGTATAGCTTCCGCGCATACACTGATATACAAGCCGCTGGAAGATGTGTGAGGCGAGAACGCGGTTTCCGTTGGAATGGTCACCAATCCAAGTACTAACCGCGCCTGTCGTTGCTTTACATCGCATACCGAAGTATGTACATAGTAAAGACGCACCTACGCTCGCCCCACCTGATATTCTTATAGTTATAATTTATGTATATTTTATATTTTAAGTATAAGTTACAATGACCGATAGAAAAATATTTCAACATATATAACAACTCTAGAGATGTATATACATACACGTATATACGTGGCGTGCTCATGCATATTATGACGATAACAACTTTTACAACTTTCTTGAATCGTTATATCTCAGAAACGGTGGCTCGTAGGAAAAAAAGTATTGGTACATTTTTTATAGATAATTTTATGATCTACAATTTATGTCTGGGGTACTTTTATGATAAAACTTACCGTTTTGCTGAAAATCGCGAAAACTCATTTTTTTGACCTTTGACCTCGAGTAAAATTTTTTCCATACACGGGAATGATGGGGAACTTTTAAATTTTATTTATAATTATGTTTTGAACAATTTTACTGATTTTCAGCTTGTTGGCACTTTCTGCACCTTCACTCTCATTTTTTGGTCTAAATTGACCGGATAACTAATGTTTATCAGGAATAATTTTTTTATGCAGCAATATAAATGCTTTCCATTTGGAAATTAAGGGAATTAGACAAAATCTTTCCACTCTTGTATATTGTTTTCTTGATAAATAGACTTACAACCGCTCGAGGTATTATATTACACAAGTTGTAAATACAAAAAAAGGTATAATTTTGTAGAATATTCTTAGTAATAACTTCGCAATAAGCTTCGCAATATTTTTTCAACTACGGCAATACCAAAGTATTAGTAGGAATAAAGAGGTATTAAAAGCAATAAGATACTGTCCAAAATTTTGCCCGTGAGAAGTCCTTCGGGTTTGACATACATCAATGAATCCAGAAAATGCTTTCAGATTGTTTGTTAAACCTTCGATATACAATAATAATCATAAAAATATTAATAAGATTTCATTATGACAAAATTACTGTTACTGAAACAAAATAAATGATAATACACATTAAAACTTTAAAATAAAGGAATTGTTAGTTGAAAAAATATATATATGTGCGTTTATGACTTATATAATATAAAACCAGTGGCAGAATAGCTTCATTTTAATCTATATAAATGTTTTATTGACACCATGAAAGCTTATTCTTAGATTTGAAGGCCACATAAACACGTGCAGCTTCTGTAGCTAGCAAAAAGGCCATCTGCGTAAATGTTCATCCGGCTCGCACGTTGGAGGAATGTGATAATTTCATATTATCACGGACAATAACTTAATTAACAAAACCCACATTTTAACCTGTTTATGCGACAACATAATTTTCCAACAAAATGTATACTCGGTATTTACTTAGTCTGGAAATGGAAGTTAATATAATGAAAAACCTAAATGTTTCATCCACTGATCATAAAATTATGAAGTAATATGGAATGTTATTGTATTTTAGGTATTTGCTTTCTTATACTGTCAGAGGTTGCTGCTTTATCAATATTACTATTTAACAGATCAATAATATACATACTGGTATGTGTAATATTTCATTTTTGTTCCTTGATATTTCACAGCAGTCTGTGACGTATATAAGAAAGCAAATCCCGAAAATATTACAAAATTCCATACTAATGCACTCTTTTTAATTAGAGCTTTGTTTTGTTTTCCTTGGTGTGTTTTGTGTGTTTTTACTTTATTTTGTTTTATAATTTTTCTTTTGAGCATCAATGGATTCTTCGTTATTTTTTACACATCTACACAAATACACTACAATATTTAAAGAAACAAAAATACACTTTCGATGCTTTAGTATAATTGTCGGCGGGTAAACCGCTAGCCCAATTTGTACACCTGATTTCCCTTTTAGGGAAAATCTTGTATGTTCCCCTGATTTCCTCCTGAACTCCCGGATTTCTCCTGATTTCCCCCCGATTTCTTCTCATTTCCTTTGATTTTTTCTACATTAATACTGAACTTTGAAGTTACATTATATGACAATCATTCTTTTAATCCGTTATAACTTTCTTTTTAATATAAAAAAATTATTCATTACTTTTGTTAATTTTAAAAAATTAACAAATGTAATGAATAATTTTTTTATTGAAATATTAACTACACTACTGAATTCAGTAACCCCTCAAACGGGTAAATCCTGATCTGATATTACTTATTGACGTGTTTTTGTACTTTTTGAGTACAAAATAGATGAAAAAATATGAATTTTATGCATTTCTTTTGGGAAATAACTGCATAATATTAATTTTGTTTTAAAGCTGTCAACAGTCAATATGTTTCATAAAATTTGGGATTAACCCATTTGAGAGCTTACTGAATCTAGTGTTCTAACTAGAATTCCTCGATATGCGATGTAAAACAACATCAGGCGCGGTTAGTGGTCGGATGGGTGACCGTTCCAACTGTTATAGTATAGTAATCTATTAACGTCAACTTGTCAAAATCCATTAAAAGAGTCATTAAGATACTTGCAACAGTCAAAAACCACATTTTTTCAAAAATAATCATGAGAAAATTCATGCACCATCGATAATTCACCAACAATCCGAATCAATCACCAAAAACATTCAAACTTCAATAGTCACCAAATTACAGTCAAAATCTTACAAAAGATTGCCCCAAAAAATACAGCCCCCACAGTAACTCGATTAACCCCTAAACCACTCTCCAAACCCAAAGTCAAAATAGTTTTATTCACTTTCTAAAATTTTCTACAAGCCCATTTCTCTTCAATTCAACTTCAAACTCAACTTTATATTAATATATTAAAGCATCTTTCATTCACCTTCCCAGCCAACCCATAAAACGTTCGTCCCAAAATAAGTCCAGTTTACATGTTCCCCACAAGTTGCTAGCCGTATATCAGTGTATGCGCTATACAACTTTAGGCGAGGGTTGTATAGGGGATATACCATTCTTCGGAGGGGATGTAAAGTCGCCGGTGCCTTGTCTATTAAATGTTTGGCAAGTAAAAGATCCCCACTCTTCTTAAGGGAAAAGGTTCGGCAAAATTCCTGGTTGGGGGTAGCCCGTCTACAGGCGTCGGTGTTAGGCCTCAGTAGCGGAAATAGGCCGACGATAAATAAATGTATAAAAAAAAATTAGAATTTCAACAACAAAATCGCTTATCAAACTCGTTAATTTTTGACATTGAAAAAAATCGTAATTGGCCTTGAAAATTGAATCATATCTAAGTTTTTATTAGAAAGTAAAAGTTTTGATGATTCATTAAAAAATCGGCCAAGTGAGTGTAGTACACGCCTCAACTACGAGTTCCATAGTGTTGCTATTGAATAAATACAAATTTTGAAAGTATTTATAAAGTGCTATTATTTTGATTTTTTTAGATTTTTTAATCACAAAGTTGGAAAGTTAGAATGGAGGGAACACATTATTAACGACTTTAGGAGCTTATATTTCACGAAATAGTCACCTAAGAAGTTTTATTGCATTTTTAAAGACCTGTTCAACGATACCCCACACAATGGGGTGCGCAAAAACAAAAATGTTCATCTGTCTGTTCTATGCATGGAAAGCTAATCCTAAATTATTTTATTTATTTATTTATTATTATTATACGGATTCACCATTATACAAAAAGGAAAGAAAAAGAATACATATTAAAATGAGTTAAAACAATAAAATAAAGTAATGACTAATTTAACATTGGTAAACTACTAATATTAGATTTGAACTTACTTAGTGAACACGAAAAAGGATCTATGTTATATCTATTAAAATTCCTTAAGATACGAGATATAGGAGAATTAAAACCATAATTGGTGTTGTGAAAATTAACCACAAATAAATGAGAATTTCTCGTATTATAGGGACTAACAAAAACTTTTATATCATCCAGGATTTCGGTACAGTCGTAAAGTCCGTTAACAACTTTAAACATAAAAATTAAATCAATCCTAAAATGACGAACAGATAAATTGGTTAGGTGTAGACGACTTAAAATGTTTGGATAACAAAATTGTTCATGTGGAGTTAGTTTATAATGAACATAACGAGCAAATCTAATTTGTACATTTTCAATTAAATCAACATCACATTGATAGTACGGAGACCAGATAACACAAGCATAATCAATGAAGAGCGTATTAGGGAACAATAAAGAATTTTTACGGTATTAGTTGATAGTTGTTTAGAATTTCTCATGACAAAGCCCAAGGCTTTATTACAGGTTGAGGAAACTTTGTTTAAATGGCTTTTGAAATTTAACCTTTGATCAAAAATAACTCCTAAATCCTTAACTTCAACAACATTTTTCAAGATGACGTCATTGATATTATAGTCGTAATTGAGACAACTATGAGATCTATAAAAAGATATACTACAACATTTACTAATATTTAAGTTCAGATAATTATTAACTGACCAATTATATACATGATCAATATCATTCTGAAGATCCTGACTGTCCGATAAGCACCGAATTGTATGAAACAATTTAAGATCATCAGCAAAAAATAAAAATTTTGCAGAAGTAATAATCTTAGACATATCGTTTATAAATAAGTTAAAAAACAATGGTCCACTATGGGAGCCCTGTGGTACACCGGAACAAACATTAATTGGATTGGATATAAAGTTATTAATTCTAACCTGTTGTGTCCTATCAGACAGAAAACTAGACACCCACATAACAATACTATCACCAAAACCAATAGAGTTTAGTTTCTCAATTAAAAGAGCATGATTGACTCTATCAAATGCCTTGGAAAAGTCAGTGTAAATAGAATCAACTTGCAAACCTTTCTCCAAGGCATTCAATATGTACTGTTGGTAAGACAATAGATTTGTAACTGTAGATCTACCTGCACTAAATCCGTGTTGCTGCGGAATAATAATATTTTTACATAACCATGATAATTGTACACTGATAATTTAGATACCCCTGTAATTTTGTTTGTAATTTCATTACACAATTTTTCCTTTAGAAGTGTGAGTCACAGTGTATGTACATTGGATTTCTTCCTTGGCAATAGCGTCAACTGTATGTCAGACAAGATTCCAGATATATTATATATTATATATTATATATTATATGGAATAGTTTCTTAGTTATAGCGCCAAAAGACAGACAGACATACCGACGAAATTGATTAATTCTTTATTTTCGTAATTTACATCATTTCAAACGTAAGAATACACTAAAATCTCGGAAGGTGAACTCGAGCAAAAATGACGATCCTCTACTGAATGCTCTATAACAAGAATACACCAATTTGAAATCTATGTCAGTACTATATTTTCATAAGAAGACCAACATAACCTCACTAACCGATCAAACCCTATACAATTCTACGTTTTTGTCACAACTGATACTTACTCGACTTAACCAACGACACAAGAAATATTTATGGCCTCGCTTATAGCAAAATAATCACAGTAAAACAATGGCACAAAAACAAGCACAATAATAACAATAAAGCGAAGGAAATATGCACGGTAAAACGAAGTGTGGTACCGCGCTTAATATAGTCGTTTGCAATTTTAATCTGCAGATAAAAATGCAACAAAAACATTAACAATTAAAGCAACAAATATAAAATACCAAAACATAACACGTTGATTATACTGTTATTTTATTCATGTTTTCTACTACAAGAAGTGTCTACTTCCGAATTGGTAACTGGAATTTGGAATATATCTTCACCCCCGTCATCGCTAAAATCGTATATATCTGAGATATTCTCTGAAGTACCAAAATTGACAGGATTTTGGATGGCAGCAAACAACAGATAATGAATTGATGTAGATAAGGCCTGATAAAACTCCTCTTCCTAATGAATTACTAAATATAATTGCTTGTGATTGTAAGGTTGGTTGCAAAACTAAACGTTGCTCATGCAAAACCAATGGCATCACATGCAGCAATTTATGCCACAATGGAAGGGATATTTGTGTCAAAATGCAGGTAATATTGTTGACGAAGCTGTGGTTGATGAAAAGCCTGAGCAATTAGAAATTACTCCTGATATTTATAATATTGAAGAATTCGAAGATGATAATTATGAAGAAGATGTTTGTACTTCAGAGAATATGATTTTAGCGATGGCGGAGGTGAAAAAATATTCCAAACTCCAGTTACCGATTCGGAAGTAGACACTTCTTGTAGTAACACATCTAGTACAACTATTAAAAAAAGAAAACATGAATAAAATGAAATAATAATCAATATATATATTTTTTTATCTAAATATTTAAAACCTTCTCACAATTACTTTCTATTATGAATACTGAAATTTTTATAATAAATAATTACACGTATACATGTGCGCGCCCATATATATAACAAAAATTTAAAAAATCGGCTAAATTAAAAAAAAAGTTATTTTTTAGTTTACATCATTTTGTTAAAAAAAAAATTCGTTCGATCATTGTGGCAAATTGGGGAACGTTTTGAAAATGTTGAAGAATTTGGACTAATAATGGAATTGCGGCCAAACTATTGGATATCTTTTGCTAAAATTTGGCAGGCTATTTTTTGGTTATATAGGTTACTTTCGTCTAAAATTTCATCAAATTCGGTTCAATTTTGGCCAAGTTAGCCGTAATTCAATTTTTTACGTTTTTTACTTTTTCCCCTCATGGGAAGCGGTGAGCAGATTTTCACGAAATTTGAACTGAACGTTCCTTGAACATCTACAGTAAAAAAAATCCGTTATAGTTTCTCAACTAGCATTTTAAATGGCCCAAAATAAATTAAAATTGAAAAACCACTCTTAAAAATGACTAATTTACCCCTTTTCCGCGAAAAAATAGGTTCCCCACCCACTCGAAGCAAAAAACTCAGGATATTCTTGGTTTCACCAAAACAAACTTATTTTTATATATCGCGTTGCTCCATGTAAAATTTTCTCTATCGCCTTATTTTGGGCTATTTTTACTCCACTATAATAATACATAATATACTATGATTAAACCATGGGGGTACGATTTACTTATGTGTATGGTTCTGGGAACATTTCTTGAAAAGACAAGACCTAGTTTGTTTTACATAGAGAGAGTTGCGTCGTTAGCATTACTAAACGACGAAAGGCAGGATGAACGCCTTCCGCAGTTGGATGGCCAACCATTCGACTGACTTTTAGCAGATCAGTGTTATCATCTTCAATTCTCAGAGCAATGTAAGCCTCATCCCACCGAATACACCGATTATCAGGACGCAGACGGTCACCTTGACTGAGTGGTCTGGGTATAACGCTTGAAGCTCATACAGTTGATCTCAGTATTCAGACCGTTTTTCCGCCTCGTTTTAGATGGCATTTGTCTCGGCAGGTACCGACAACTCGATGACACATTGGTTTGGTGGTCGAAGAGTACTATGCCGAGTTTATTGGCTGATTGATAATATGCCAATAAAATATCACACAATATATCAGTAGTAAAGGTAAAACGTAAACAAAAATAAGATGTAATATCAATGTGCAAGTGTTCAACTCGACCGAAAAGAAAAACTGGAGTTCTTTTAAGAAATTTTTTAATGGCAGGCATAATTTTATTAGGAGTGGAATACTTATATAATCCGGCATTAAAAGTATAGAATGATTGATGTTTATAAAAACTGTAACCATGCCAGTTGTTCTTATTGCCCAGCAAGGACCAACATGGATGTGTGAGCATAAAGGATGGTAACAGGGTTGTTAATTAGGAAGTAACAGGTTAAAAAGAAAATAAATAAATAGGCTTACAACCTAAAAATAGATAACTGTTCTAACAACATAAATAAACTTTCTTGTTAAAATAGAATAATTAAAAACAAAACATACCAAAGTTAAAAATAAATAACTGTTCTAACAACATAAATGAAGTTTCTTGTTAAAATAGAATAATTAAAAACAAAATATACCAAAGTTAAAAATAAATAACTGTTCTATAACAACATAAATAAACGTTCTTATTAAAATAATTTAATAAAAAACAAAACTTACCAACAGTAATTTTCCACAATAAATAATTCATAATATCACAATCACTACATGATACTATCACAGATCATCACTCACTCACCACTGTCACTATCATTGCTGGCTCCTACATTTATTATTATTGGCACAATCACTGTGTCAATCCGAATATCCGTATTCCACATTTTTTCGTCAACTTTTTTAACGTGCCCTATGCATTTTGCCAATAATCAGCTGTAACTCTTTTTAATGCACTGGATAGAAGACCTTTTACATGTTCTAATTTAAAAGTTCTATTTTCTCTTGCAACATTCCCCTTTACTTCAGCCCAAATAAGCTCAATGAGATACGGGGCGTTATCCATAATAACGACAGATCCAGGTTCAATCTTAGCGAGAATTTTTGCAAACCATTCGTCGATAACATCCGCATTCATGTCCTCATGATAATCGCCACGACACGAAGTCCATCTTCCATGAATCCTGAATTACTTCCTATGTGCGTTATTATTAAGCGTTTTCCTTTTCCAGTTGGCATTTTTAATCCTGTTGACCAATCTTCCATATGGCCTTGACGAACACTTTTTACATTCTACATTTACATCTTGCCAAAATTGCATTACAGTATGTCATTCATTTAACCACGTCTCAGCTAAATAATAGCATTTTCTTCCTCTTTCGCGTGCAGCTCTAATTGCCCGAATATAATTCCTTCGAAAACAAATAATATCATTTCTCTCAAGTAGGAGGTTATTTCTCTTTCCTTTTACAAATACAAAGTTCATATCATGCAAACATTTTTTTAATGCCGATTTGCCCATTTTGGGTATATGTTCATTATCATTCAGGGACTGTAAAATTTTCTTAACAGTAGGGATTTTATTAACATAGAAGAATTTATGAACTTTACATCGAATTCCATTTTTCTGGAATTTGTCTATTTTTTTTTTCTTCCAGACTTCGCTTTAGGTTTTTGAACATCCCCTACATTTTTCTCTTCTGTTAAAATTCTGTAAATGGTCCGCTCACTCACACCGGTATACCTTGAAGTCATTAACTAAATCTTTTGATCCTGATTTCTGTAATATTATGGGATGATCGTTCTCCAATGCATGATATACATTCAAAATAATTTTCCTCTCGTGCAAGCTTAATGGAGGCATTCTAGGGGTATGACATTTTACCACTTCTTTTGAACAACCGGGAACCGCTTCCATTTTTGCACATTTAAAAATATTACGATATCCCACAATTACACTTATTTCCACTAAAGAGCTAACAATATAAAACTTTAAAGCACTGTGATACAACAAATACGTAATTTATAAACAAAAATTAATACCGCCCAATTCATAAACAATTCACACTATAAATACTTCACTCGAAATAAAAGTTTAAGGCACTATGGTACCACAAATACGTAATTTATAAACAACAAATTAATACCGCCCAACTGATAAACGACCGCACTCTATGGACACTGATTTTAAATTGAGTTATAAGGGTTTAACGCACCAAACACCTCTGAATACGTGGAGAATGTTGACAGATTTAAGCATAATATTTTAAATTTAAGATATGGTAGTTCATACATAGTTAACTCAAACCGAGGACTTTCATTCCATCGAAATTGATGTTATTCGTCAAAATTCTCCAAACTTAAGGAAAAATAAATAGGTAACAGAGTAAACATATTAGAGAATTTACAAAACTTGTAAATCCGCACGCCCGTGGCTCTACTGACTAGAATTTTCGGCCGAAGTAGTTAATTTTTTCAATAAACATATTACATTGTATATAATTGAACAATTTTTTCCATTTGTGGCATTGCAACACAGCAGCTGCTATATCTTCTTCAATTCTGTGAATCCATCCAAGAAATATGGCCGATCGAAATTTTGGCAAGTAATAGAAAACATTCTATGTATCAGAAACCGAGGGCATTAGGGTCATTCTGAAATTGTTCCAGGGTTCTGTACTCCTCACTAGCATTTGACCAGCCATTGACGAAACACAATGTATGCTCAATTCTGATATACACATCATCAATTATTTTCTTATTATAATTTTAGAATAAATGGTAGCCCGATGGTAGCCTAAGCAATCATTGGGTATAAAGTAAACTATAATAACTACCAAACATCGATGTGATAAAAAATGTATGGTTTTGTAAATTTTCACAAAATATCATATTTCGTCTTATATTGCATGATTTAAAGTGTCATATAAATTCAACACTTACATTTTAAATTCATAAATATTTTACTACTTTCGTATGAATTCATTAAAATATAAACAAGAGCTCGAAAGAATGAGCTCTAACCTTGGCCGGCTACTTGACTTGATAACTCTTAAATGTATTTATTTAACTACAACCTTGATCTCGCCTTCAAGACTATTCGACAAAAGATATTAAAATTGAAAGATACTGAAAATACCAAGGTATTTTTTTCACTCCGTACGCAGAATGTCTCCAAATGTTTGTCATTCATTGATTTCTGATCAACTTGGAAGAGGTAGAAACAAGTGATAGATGGTACAGATAATTATGTACAAATCTAATAAATGTCAAGTAACGGAATGTGGAAGCGTTTATACACTATATGGATGTAAAAAGTATTAAAATAGAATATAGCACGATTTAAGCATGTACTGTGTTATAGCTTGACACAGATGAATACTTTGACAATCAGGGAAGGGACACCGACCGGTTGACAACATTTATATTAAAATCTGTTATACTAAAACACTGAATTTGAAACACGGAGAAATATTATACTGTACTCTAGGAAATTTAAACATGAGGCCGACCTAACTTTCGAAAATGCGGTGTATTCAGAGAACACTAAATATAGATAATTAAATATTTTATTTAAATTGCAGGGTTGTATGCGGCAGATGATGCATACCGGTGAATGTTATATCGAACCCCTCAAACTGACCACAGGTAAGAAACTGAAATATTTTATTTATACAGTTCAGAATGTACCTCGTATGTCTTTAAAAACGTATTTCCCATTTTGTTTTTCATTCAAATCAAATATCCTTAGTAGTGTGGTATCTAAGGCCGCGACGTTTACAGCATGATACTAAATGAGGATCTATAATAAGCTGCTATATTTATATGCTGGGAAGCATATTTAGAATAGGTAACATTTTCTTCAGAGCACAACTTTTAGTGAAAAGCTGCATCCTCTACACTTGCATATCAGGAAACCCGGTTGGGTTTCACAGCTAATTTTCGAGCCAAACAGGGTATTAGTCATATACACCAAGATATTGCTTTCTGCGCCATCTGGATATTTCTTTTCATTTATTAAAATAACATAATCATTTAATATTAGTAATTACATGTGAAATGAATTCTTTATTGTTTCATCTTTCAAATAAATACCTGTCTTTAACTTCTCATCTTATTACGACATTGCCATTGATGTTTGAATTTTGAGATCTGTCATTCCGTTTATATTTGTGTACTAGACGGAAGTATGTCTTCAAAAACGCAAGTATGGCGTCGACGGATACGGAAGTCGCTTAATTTAATTTGCTTAGTGTTCCACTTCGAATCTTCTGTGCCGATAGTCTAATACTTACACACTTTCGATTCGAAAGTACTGCACTAGTTTATTTTTGCTCGTGCAGTGCAGTCGATATTTTCTTTCCTCTTCTGGCATTAAGGTTGATATAATGACAGAAACGGACGGAAGATATCTAAAATACCAGGCATTATTGCGCTAGACTATACATGTATTGCACTATATATCTTTTCCCGTATGTAAAGGAAATTCTTTGGAATTGTTTGTACGTCGAAAAAACGACATATGGAATATGTATTGTGCTGCTGCTTTTCTTGCATAATTCGATGGGTATCCCAGCCAGCGAAAAGGGTACCCCTACCGCGGTAGTACTACTAGAAGTAAAGACAAAATAGAAATTTTAGTAATGAATTATTTACCTACGTTTGGAAAATGCAAATTTTCTCCAACAAGTCCCGTGTTAGATTCCAACTGTGAAATCCAGATTCAGATTTTTTGTTGTATTGTCATTAAAACAATGTTGAAACATTAACTGTACATGATTTCAAAAATTTATAACCTGGAATATTTTGCTATTGGTTATTATTTTGTATTAAAAAATGTATTTCACAATAAATCAGCTTTAAAATAACCTCTACACGATTTCATAAATTTCTCTCTAATCTGTATTTTGTTATGGCAACAGTAAAGCGATTTTTGTTATATTTTATTCTCTACCATCAATGCACATTAATAGGAGAAATTTTAGTCTGTTAAAATAACATAAATAAGGAGAAAAATGATCTTTACACGATTTCATGAATTTTTAATCTACATTAGAAAGTAAAGGTGGTCAGAAGATACAGGGGACTACGATAACGGTAAAGCGCTTTTTGTTACTGTCTTCCAGTTTGCTTTAAACAAAGGTTTCTCATCATAAAGTGTATAGTCAAAAAGATAAACATGATGGATGGTCAGGGGCGCAGGGAAGCTACATAGAAAATTAGCTTGTACTTATTATACATTGGAAGTGTTGTGGGGGGGGGGGGATATAATTCACTTTGAAAAACTATGGGTTAGTTTGGTACTATTGTATGAAACAGTGACATGAGTTACCTACATTGAATCAGTAAGTTCTGTTTTAAAATCACAAATATTACCAAGATGCACTAATTAAATATTAAATATGCTTTATTTACCTATTTAATAACAAAAGTATGTCATAAACTTAAAATCTGTCATGATCTTCCAGGTAAACTTTTGTAAATATATCAATAGTATTTAATGAAACATTTATAATTTATCTGAAAAAATATATAAATACATTTTAAGTCAGTATTTCTTATACAGTTTACGAAAATATTTAATGGAATTTATAAACATTTATATTGCTAAGTGTCAGGTTTAAAAGTTTTAAAATTAGTAAAAATATTGAATAACAATCTATAATTTTCGAGATCTAACAGTCTAGAAACGAGTTTGTTATTTAGTGAGATGTAAATAGACTATTGAATCGACATAATAATATATGCTATAGTTCATAATCTGTAGGAAACTAAAAAATCTATCTTATTAAAACTTCACACTTTAATCAGGCATTCTTAATTAATAATCAAGTTGTGAAAAACTATTATACATAGTGTATCATTACCAATATAGAATTTTCAAGTTAAACCCACAAAGTCCACTGTAAGTAACCAAGAATGTAGTCAAATAATTCTGTTCATCTCATCGCAGACTGGTGTAGTAAGGGAGTATGTTTTAATGCTCTAAATTTAGTCACTATCATTAGAGTCGTTTTACAGGAAAAAGTTAATTCCTTATATGATACTACCCCTCCCTCCCTCTATCATCACCAGCAGCTGATTACAGTAGAACACACATTTATTAATATCTCAAGCTGTTTAACAGTACAAATTTTGACATTTTATCGACAAGTTAGAAACACAATACCCCTTTCAGTGATGTTTCCCTGCAAGTGCGTATAGAATACTCCACCCTCCATTGATATGCCAAACTAATCCAATCCAGAAGATTTATTGAAGCTGTCTAATTAATCTTGTAATTCTCTTGTAATTAATGAAGTGAAAATAGCCCAAAATAAGGCGATAGAGAAACATTTACATGGAGCAACGCGACAAAAAAATAAGTTTTGGTGAAACTAAGAATACAATGAATTTTCCGATTTAAGTAGGTGGGGAAACCCTTTCTTTTCGCGAAAAATGGGTAAATTGGTCATTTTTAAAGGTGGTTTTTCAGTTTTAATTTATTTTGGACCCTTTAAAATGCTAGTTAAAAAACGAACACGGGACCCTTTTATTCTAGATGATCAAGGAACCTTCAGTTTAAATTTCGTGAAAATCGGTACACCGCCTCCCACGATATGGATATAAGTATACTGAAGAAACGTCAAAAATTTAATTACGGCTTACTTAGCCAACACTAAACCGAATTCTATGAAATTTTAGAAGAAACTAAGCTATCTAATCTATAAATAGCTTGCCAAATGTTAGCTAAAAATATCCAACAGTTTGGCCGCAATTCCATTTTAAGTCTAAATTCCACAAAATTCACATAACTTTCCCTAATTTTCCAAAATGGTCCAATAAACATTTTTTTTACCAAAATGAAGGTATTTATATGTACTTTCACGTAATGTAACTAAAATATAACTTTTTTTTTAATTCAGCCGATTTCTTGTCATTTTTGGTATATAGATGGCGCGGCGATTTCCTGTCATTTTTTGTATTATACGTATGCAAGCACAAGTAAGTGTACGTGTAATTATTCATTATAAAAATTTCAATTTAGATTAAAAAAACTCTCGAAGGTAAGATATATATATATATTTTAGAAAACTTGAAATTTGGACAAGATACTTAGGTCCTGAGTGTCTATCGGGGAAAGAAAAAGAAAAACGCCTAGTCACTTTCTTCCCCGAAAAAAACCATGAAAACGGCTCTCGGTACGTTCTCGCCGCGGCGAAAAATCCGTATACAAATCCGTGCCTTCAAAACGCAATATCTCGAGATCCGCTGGACCAATTTCAAAGAGTCAAACTTCAGTTTACGCGCTTTTGCGAGCCCTGCTTGTCAACTTCAATTGTTTCTAAAGAAGGTTCAAGATGATGTAGATAGAATGATGGAAATTGGGCAAACGGCTTATGATGATTTTGTAAATAGTAGAATTGTAACTGTTTCTGAAGGCAATATCTGGACCACAATAAAGAAAAACAATGATTAGTTATGCAAAAATAATTTGAAAAAATTGAAAGCAGGTGCGAAGACAACTTCACTAGAAATTAAAGAAGATTGGTATCTTTTCACTCGAATATTCATTGCCACCCGAATACGTCCCGAAATCGACTTGAAAAATATTATTTGAAAATATGAACTCTCTCCAGTGCCTCGACCGATGTTCAATTCTCAAGGTATGATGCACATTTGTTCAAAAAAAGTGAATTACTGAATTTCTTAGAAAACTTCCCTACTGAAAATGTCGAGATTAAAAATCATTCGTCAGAAGCCGCTGATGGTATTCTGAAGACAAAATCATAGCTAGTCAGTTAAAGTTATTTGAGTTGGCTGAAAATATCAATAGAAAAGAGAAATATCGGGGATATTCTATAAAAAACAATTTTATTATCAAAACACATGAAGATTTTGAACTTTATGTCATTGACAGGGAATTTGCTGAAACTGTCATACTAGATTTACATGAAAGATTTGGTCATTTGGGAGTTAGAAAAACATGGTTGATTTTTAGAGAGAATTTCTATGCTGAAAATGATTTGACACTTGTCAAACAAATTGTTAATCAGTGTCATCTATGTTGTATGGGAAAAATTAAAAATCATGTAAATTATAATATTATAGAAAGCATTGCAGTGGACGAACCTTTAGAGTTGATTTTTATTAAACTTTTTATATATATTGATTATTATTTTATTTTATTGATGTTTTTTATTTTTCTAACTGTTGTACTAGTGTCTACTTCCGAATCGGTAACTGGAGTTTGGAATATTTCTTCACCCTTGTCAACGCTAAAGTCCCAAGTACCAAAATTGACTTGAATTGAATTGATGGCAGCAAACAACAGATAATGAATTAATGCCGATAAGGACCGACAAAGCTCCTCTTCCTAATCAATTACTCAATATAATTGCTTGTGATTGTAAGGTCGGTTGCACAACTAAACGTTGATCAAGCAAAACCGTTGGCGTCACATACAGCAATTTATGCCACAATGGAAGGAATACTTGTGTCAAAATGCAGATAATATTGTTAACGAAGCTGTGGTTGATGAAGAGCCTGGGCAATTAGAAATTAGTCCTGATATTACCCGTGTGAAAACAGCAACGGTTTACCAGCAACGGTTTTTAAAAATGATGTCTGTTGAATTTCTTTACGTAATTCAGTTCAAAGGGACACTAGTAGTTGGAAAAATAGCATGAAATAATTTTCCGCCCCGTACTAAGGGTGCAGGCCACCCCCAAAACACAAAAAAATTATTTCTTCATTGTTTGACGATGTCTGTTAAATTTCTTTACGTGATTCAGTTCAAAGGGACACTAGTAGTTGGAAAAGTAGCATGAAATAATTTTCCGCCCCGTACTAAGGGTGCAGGACACCCCCAAAACACAAAAAATCATTTCTTCTTTGTTTGACGATGTCTGTTGAATTTCTTTACGTGATTCCGTTCAAAGGGATACTAGTAATTGGAAAAGTAGCATGAAATAATTTTCCGCCCCGTACTAAGGGTGCAGGCCAACCCCCAAAATAAAAAAAAAATCATTTCTTCATTGTTTGACGATGTCTGTTGAATTTCTTTACGTGATTCAGTTCAAAGGGATACTAGTAGTTGGAAAAGTAGCATGAAATAATTTTCCGCCCCGTACTAAGGGTGCAGGACACCCCCAAAATACAAAAAAATCATTTCTTCATTGTTTGACGATGTCTGTTGAATTTCTTTACGTGATTCAGTTCAAAGGGATACTAGTAGTTGGAAAAGTAGCATGAAATAATTTTCCGCCCCGTACTAAGGGTGCAGGACACCCCCAAAACACAAAAAATTATTTCTTCTTTGTTTGACGATGTCTGTTGAATTTCTTTACGTGATTCCGTTCAAAGGGATACTATTAGTTGGAAAAGTAGCATGAAATAATTTTCCGCCTCGTACTAAGGGTGCAGGACACCCCCAAAACACAAAAAAATCATTTCTTCATTGTTTGACGATGTCTGTTGAATTTCTTTACGTGATTCAGTTCAAAGGGACACTAGTAGTTGGAAAAATAGCATTAAATAATTTTCCGCCCCGTACTAAGGGTGCAGGCCACCCCCAAAACACAAAAAAATTATTTCTTCATTGTTTGACGATGTCTGTTGAATTTCTTTACGTGATTCAGTTCAAAGGGACACTAGTAGTTGGAAAAGTAGCATGAAATAATTTTCCGCCTCGTACTAAGGGTGCAGGACACCCCCAAAACACAAAAAATCATTTCTTCTTTGTTTGACGATGTCTGTTGAATTTCTTTACGTGATTCCGTTCAAAGGGATACTAGTAATTGGAAAAGTAGCATGAAATAATTTTCCGCCCCGTACTAAGGGTGCAGGCCAACCCCCAAAATACAGAAAAAATCATTTCTTCATTGTTTGACGATGTCTGTTGAATTTCTTTACGTGATTCAGTTCAAAGGGACACTAGTAGTTGGAAAAGTACCATGAAATAATTTTCCGCCCCGTACTAAGGGTGTAGGACACCCCCAAAATACAAAAAAATAATTTCTTCATTGTTTGACGATGTCTGTTGAATTTCTTTACATGATTCAGTTCAAAGGGACACTAGTAGTCGGAAAAGTACCATGAAATAATTCTCCGCCCCGTACTAAGGGTGCAGGACACCCCCAAAATACAAAAAAATCATTTCTTCATTGTTTGACGATGTCTGTTGAATTTCTTTACGTGATTCAGTTCAAAGGGATACTAGTAGATGGAAAAGTAGCATGAAATAATTTTCCGCCCCGTACTAAGGGTGCAGGACACCCCCAAAATACAAAAAAATCATTTCTTCATTGTTTGACGATGTCTGTTGAATTTCTTTACGTGATTCAGTTCAAAGGGATACTAGTAGTTGGAAAAGTAGCATGAAATAATTTTCCGCCCCGTACTAAGAGTGCAGGCCAACCCCCAAAATATAAAAAAAATCATTTCTTCATTGCTTGACGATGTCTGTTGAATTTCTTTACGTGATTCAGTTCAAAGGGATACTAGTAGTTGGAAAAGTAGCATGAAATAATTTTCCGCCCCGTACTAAGGGTGCAGGCCAACCCCCAAAATACAAAAAAAATCATTTCTTCATTGTTTGACGATGTCTGTTGAATTTCTTTACGTGATTCAGTTCAAAGGGATACTAGTAGTTGGAAAAGTAGCATGAAATAATTTTCCGCCCCGTACTAAGGGTGCAGGACACCCCCAAAATACAAAAAAATCATTTCTTCATTGTTTGACGATGTCTGTTGAATTTCTTTACGTGATTCAGTTCAAAGGGATACTAGTAGTTGGAAAAGTAGCATGAAATAATTTTCCGCCCCGTACTAAGGGTGCAGGACACCCCCAAAATACAAAAAAATCATTTCTTCATTGTTTGACGATGTCTGTTGAATTTCTTTACGTGATTCAGTTCAAAGGGATACTAGTAGTTGGAAAAGTAGCATGAAATAATTTTCCGCCCCGTACTAAGGGTGCAGGACACCCCCAAAATACAAAAAAATCATTTCTTCATTGTTTGACGATGTCTGTTGAATTTCTTTACGTGATTCAGTTCAAAGGGATACTAGTAGTTGGAAAAGTAGCATGAAATAATTTTCCGCCTCGTACTAAGGGTGCAGGACACCCCCAAAACACAAGAAAATCATTTCTTCATTGTTTGACGATGTCTGTTGAATTTCTTTACGTGATTCAGTTCAAAGGAATACTAGTGGTTGGAAAAGTAGCATGAAATAATTTTCCGCCCCGTACTAAGGGTGCAGGCCAACCCCCAAAATACAAAAAAAATCATTTCTTCATTGCTTGACGATGTCTGTTGAATTTCTTTACGTGATTCAGATCAAAGGGATACTAGTAGTTGGAAAAATAGCATGAAATAATTTTCCGCCCCGTACTAAGGGTGCAGGCCACACCCAAAATACAAAAAAATCATTTCTTCATTGTTTGACGATGTCTGTTGAATTACTTTAGGTGATTCTGTTTAAGAGTAACACTAATAATTGTAAAAATGGCATGAAATGATTTTCCGCCCCGTGCTAAGGGCGCAGACCACCCCCAAAATACAAAAAATCATTTCTTCATTGTTTGTTGATGTAGAGAGAGAATGGACCACAATAGTCGTGTGACGTTCATTATTCACTGGGCGGCTCATTTGCTTTGCTTTCCATATCGTCTATAGGGTACGCTTTAAGTACATGTGAGTCAAACTAATTTGCTTACAATTTTAAATAGGAATTGCTGTGTTATCGTTCATATTTAACTATTGAAACCTACCGACTAAGACAAATAAGGTCCTAGGTTATTAGGTTTTTTTACATGTCAACTATTTTTTTGTATTTGAGAAAACAATTACGGAAGAGGCGGCGTTTAAAGATGAAGCATTTTCATGTAAATTCATTTGTTAAATATTTACAAATTTTTCAGAATAATATGGAAAGTTGAAGTGGGGAGTGATACGTCATACTATTGTGGTCCATTAACCAGTATATTACTGGGAAATGGCCTCTACACCCGTGAATTAAATGTCAAAGAGCATCCTTTAACTATTGTATCTTTGACGTAAAAGTCACGGGCGTAGAATTGATTTCCCACGCATATACTGGTTACTTCTATTATTTTGTGGATTCACTAAAGGCAAAATAGGAACATTAAGACCATGCCACAAATGATGACATTTAAACCATATTTAAAAATGAATTGCAAAGGTTGCATCTGGTATTTGTGAATGCAACGTGGCAGTTTTGGTGAATAAGTCTATTGCAGGCATTACATTTATCAAAATCGGTGTTGCATAATAATCCGCATTTTATACATTTTGCTTTCATGTCATCAGATTCTGTAAGAAGTAACGTCTGCAATTCTTTCCTATAAATATGCATGTCTTTATGTGAGGTTAATGGTCGATTTGTAACAATTTGTTGTACAAAGTATGATACAAACACTTCACAATTATATGTATCAGTTTGAAGATCATGACTAATTTGGTTTAACGTCCAGTTCGTAATTAGATTTAAATTTGTTCCTTTATACTTTGCATATTCATTTAAAAAACTTATTACTCTGTTTTTAAATTCCTCAATTGCACGTATACTTGCCTTTCGAGGATCTAAATACATTATCGTTTTGTTTGAGAAGTTTACTACTCCTAAACACCAATGGTTCCTATTTTACGACATTGGTAGAAGTAAAACAGTTTTTGTCTATAATTGCGGAATAATATCGAAGAATTCCGGCTGCAACTCGTTGTACAAGTAAATAGCTGCATAAGCCTGGTCTGCAGTAAATAAAATATAATTATTATTTTTTTACCTTTTAATGGTGCAGTAAAGTCTGTTAGCCATTGCTTACCACTGATGCTGTTAAAATCCTTCCATTTTAATTTCGGCCAAATGGCATTTTGATAATTGCAAATGACATAATCAGCGTATTCTTCATTTTTTCTATAATAATCAACTGATGCCACTAAACCGTTCCCTAGAAGACCCAATTGTACAACCTCGGAGTTGCTAAACGAAACAACTTCGGAATTGCTAATGGAATTATGGGTGTTCATTGAGTTCGGTACCTCCTCCTTCCATAAAATGATATTAATTTTATTGGGATATTTGGGGCTTACGATTTCGGGTAATAGATAAAACATGTAAAACCTTTCAATTGAATGAACCATTCGTTCTAGCCAGAATGTATCATTTTTTAAAATCCTTTGAATATGAATTCCTTTATAAGTCCAAATTATAAAGTCACACCATTTCCGTCTAGTTATGTGTAAAATTCCTTGGATATCGAAGAAATATTGGTGGGTTTCAATGAGATTTCCGTCAAGATCCAAGTAATTCAAAAGTTTTTTCCTTATTGCATCATTAGGATGAATATATCTAATTTTGAACGGACATTTTACCTCTATCACCCTTTCTTGACCAGCCAGACCGTCTGGCGAACATGCGAAGTAAGGTTTTTCCAGATCTAAAATTAATCCGCAATAATGTATAACACATTTGGGATGTTTATCTCGATATTCCCTTATCGCCTTTTTTTCGCTCTCCATACCGTGCTTCATCGGTAATGTGGGCTTCTTTGGAACGCACAGTAACTCTTTTACTTTTTGAAGAAGTATATCATTTTTGTCCTTGTTGTTACAAACGTATCCGAAGTTTGAGGCCGTTATGCGTTTTTTTCGTTCCTCTATCCACAAATCGGACAATCTTTTCCTGACTGTGGAAAATTCAGATGTTCCCTTTCTTGATGAATCAAATTCAGTTGTTTTAAAAATTCCAAACATTTAGTTTTTATACTTTTAGTAGCGTCAGGTGAAATTATTTTTGTATCATGTTCCAATTGCGCAGCTGCCTTCAGTTTTTCACTATAGTTTGTGTTATTCATTCCAAGTCTTAATTTACACCTTTTTGTATCGATGGAACTGAGGGTGTGCTTTAAAAGAACGCCTTTAAAATTGTTATTGTTCTGTTTCGATTTTTTATTCCAACTTTCCTTTACAAGCGGAAAATTATTTCATGCTATTTTTCCAACTACTGGTATCCCTTTGAACTGAATCACGTAAAGAAATTCAACAGATATCGTCAAACAATGAAGAAATGATTTTTTTGTATTTTGAAGGTGTCCTGCACCCTTAGTACGGGGCGGAAAATTATTTCATGCTACTTTTCCAACTACTAGTATCCCTTTGAACTGAATCACGTAAAGAAATTCAACAGACATCGTCAAACAATGAAGAAATGATTTTTTTGTGTTTTGGGGTTGGCCTGCACCCTTAGTACGGGGCGGAAAATTATTTCATGCTATTTTTCCAACTACTGGTATCCCTTTGAACTGAATCACGTAAAGAAATTCAACAGACATCGTCAAACAATGAAGAAATGATTTTTTTGTATTTTGAGGGTGTCCTGCACCCTTAATACGGGGCGGAAAATTATTTCATGCTACTTTTCCAACTACTAGTGTCCCTTTGAACTGAATCACGTAAATAAATTCAACAGACATCGTCAAACAATGAAGAAATGATTTTTTTGTGTTTTGGGGGTGTCCTGCACCCTTAGTACGGGGCGGAAAATTATTTCATGCTATATTTCCAATTACTAGTGTTACTCTTAACAGAGTCACGTAAAGAAATTCAATAGACATCGTCAAGCAATGAAGAAATCATTTTTTTGTATTTTGGGGGTGTCCTGCACCCTTAGTACGGGGCGGAAAATTATTTCATGCTACTTTTCCAACTACTAGTATCCCTTTGAACTGAATCACGTAAAAAAATTCAACAGACATCGTCAAACAATGAAGAAATGATTTTTTTGTGTTTTGGGGTGGCCTGCACCCTTAGTACGGGGCGGAAAATTATTTCATGCTATTTTTCCAACTACTAGTATCCCTTTGAACTGAATCTCGTAAAGAAATTCAACAGACACCGTCAAACAATGAAGAAATGATTTTTTTTTTGCATTTTGGGGGTTGGCCTGCACCCTTAGTACGGGGCGGAAAATTATTTCATGCTACTTTTCCAACTATTAGTATCCCTTGGAACTGAATCACGTAAAGAAATTCAACAGACATCGTCAAACAATGAAGAAATGATTTATTTGTATTTTGGGGGTTGGCCTGCACCCTTAGCACGGGGCGGAAAATTATTTCATGCTATTTTTCCAATTACTAGTGTTACTCTTAACAGAGTCACGTAAAGAAATTCAACAGACATTGTCAAACAATGAAGAAATGATTTTTTTGTATTTTGAAGGTGTCCTGCACCCTTAGTACGGGGCGGAAAATTATTTCATGCTACTTTTCCAACTACTAGTATCCCTTTGAACTGAATCACGTAAAGAAATTCAACAGACATCGTCAAACAATGAAGAAATGATTTTTTTGTGTTTTGGGGTTGGCCTGCACCCTTAGTACGGTGCGGAAAATTATTTCATGCTATTTTTCCAACTACTGGTATCCCTTTGAACTGAATCACGTAAAGAAATTCAACAGACATCGTCAAACAATGAAGAAATGATTTTTTTGTATTTTGAGGGTGTCCTGCACCCTTAATACGGGGCGGAAAATTATTTCATGCTACTTTTCCAACTACTAGTGTCCCTTTGAACTGAATCACGTAAATAAATTCAACAGACATCGTCAAACAATGAAGAAATGATTTTTTTGTGTTTTGGGGGTGTCCTGCACCCTTAGTACGGGGCGGAAAATTATTTCATGCTATATTTCCAATTACTAGTGTTACTCTTAACAGAGTCACGTAAAGAAATTCAATAGACATCGTCAAGCAATGAAGAAATCATTTTTTTGTATTTTGGGGGTGTCCTGCACCCTTAGTACGGGGCGGAAAATTATTTCATGCTACTTTTCCAACTACTAGTATCCCTTTGAACTGAATCACGTAAAGAAATTCAACAGACATCGTCAAACAATGAAGAAATGATTTTTTTGTGTTTTGGGGTTGGCCTGCACCCTTAGTACGGGGCGGAAAATTATTTCATGCTATTTTTCTAACTACTGGTATCCCTTTGAACTGAATCACGTAAAGAAATTCAACAGACATCGTCAAACAATGAAGAAATGATTTTTTTGTATTTTGAGGGTGTCCTGCACCCTTAATACGGGGCGGAAAATTATTTCATGCTACTTTTCCAACTACTAGTGTCCCTTTGAACTGAATCACGTAAATAAATTCAACAGACATCGTCAAACAATGAAGAAATTATTTTTTTGTGTTTTGGGGGTGTCCTGCACCCTTAGTACGGGGCGAAAAATTATTTCATGCTACTTTTCCAACTACTAGTATCCCTTTGAACTGAATCACGTAAAGAAATTCAACAGACATTGTCAAACAATGAAGAAATGATTTTTTTGTATTTTGAGGGTGTCCTGCACCCTTAGTACGGGGCGGAAAATTATTTCATGCTATATTTCCAATTACTAGTATCCCTGTGAACTGAATCACGTAAAAAAATTCAACAGACATCGTCAAACAATGAAGAAATGATTTTTTTGTGTTTTGGGGGTGGCCTGCACACTTATTACGGGGCGGAAAATTATTTCATGCTATTTTTCCAACTACTAGTGTCCCTTTGAACTGAATCATGTAAAGAAATTCAACAGACATCATTTTTAAAAACCGTTGCTGGTAAACCGTTGCTGTTTTCACACGGGTCCTGATATTTATGATATGAAGAATTCGAAGAAGATGATAATTACGAAAAAGATATTTGTACTTCAGAAAATATCTCAGATGTATACGATTTTAGCGATGACGGGGGTGAAGAAATATTCCAAACTCCAGTTACCGATACGGAAGTAGGCACTTCTTGTTGTAGCACATTTAGTATAACTGTTAGAAAAAGAAAACATGAATAAAATAATAATCAATATATGTAAAAAGTTTAATAAAAATCAAGTGAATTTTCGAAAAAAAAAAAATTATATCCTACCTTCGAGTTTTTTTTATCTAAATATTTAAAACCTGCTCACAATCGTTTTTTATTGTTAACATTGAAATTTTTATAATGAATAATTACACGTATACTTACTTGTGCGCGCATACGTATAATACCGAAAATGACAGGAAATCGCCTCCCGCATGTATATACCACAAATGGCCAGAAATCGGTTAAATTAAAAAAAAATTATTTTTTAGTTACATCACGTGAAAGTACATAAGAATACCTTCATTTTGATAAAAAAAAATTGTTGGACCATTTGGGCAAATTGGGGAAAGTCTTGAAAGTTTTGTGGAATTTGGACTAGAAATGGAATTGCGGCCAAACTGTTGGATATTTTTTGATAAAATTTGGCAAGCTATTTCTTGGATATATAGGTTAGTTTCGTCTAAAATTTCATCAAATTCGGTTTAATTTTGGCCAAGTTATTTTTGACGTTTTTTCAGTATATTTATATACACATCGTGGAAGGCGGTGAACCGATTTTCACGAAATTTGAACTGAAGGTTCCTTGATCGTCTACAATAAAAGGCTCTCGTACTCGTTTTTTAACTAGCATTTTAAAGGGTCCAAAATAAATTAAAACTGAGGAACCACCCTTAAAAATGACCAATTTACCCGTATTTCGCGAAAAAAAGGGTTCCCCACCTACTCGAACCGGAAAACTCAGGGTATTCTTAGTTTCACTAAAACAAACTTATTTTTTTATGTCGCGTTGTTCCGTGTAAAATTTTCTCTGAACATCTAATTTTACTCCACTAAATGTTGGTCTTAAATGATTTTGTGAGATTTTAGACGTTGAAGAAGAATTTAAAACGGACGAACAACAAATAGAAAAAACAATCAAGACAAAAAGAAACAAACAAGGACAAAGGAGGACAGAAAAGGTGCAACGTATTAATAAGTATGAAATATCAGGATAGGTGGATAGGGTAATAGGAAGTTATAATTGTTTAAAATGTGGCTATAGTGGCTGCCAAAAAATGGGCAGCGTTTGGTATGATAATATGTGTTTGATACGAAATGGTGCATTATACAGTCTAATCTGTGTTTCGAATTGGCTGGCTATTACCCAGCTTGAAAGAGTAGAATTTTTTAGATATCTCTTGGATGTAGACCGTTATGGGGGTTACGTCGTGGCAGCGTGCATAGAGGTCTCTGAGGGAAAAAGATAACTCTGTCAGAATTCGAGATGAGGCGCGTAAATTTATTTATTTATTCATTGTCGCATCCGATGTGCTGCACCACATCGTCTCATGACATGCCAAGCTAACTCGTGGAGATACATTCGCTCTGCGATATTTTTTGAATTCTACAGGTAACTTGTTCGCAATACAAATTCCCTCCACACAGAGACATCTTGGTTTCTGTCTGTGAATGTGAATATTTTTAGTGGTCAGAAACCTTCTTATAATAACACGCCCACCAATATAATCACTATAACCCTGTAACAAAATAAAATGTTACTTTAAACAGTTATATCATAAATAACTTTTTTAGTATCCATTATATTATTAACACAAATGCTTTAATGCGGATTTTTCTAGCCAAACCGTAGCCCATTTTTTGAATTTCTGTTGCCCACTTTACCGGCTTTTTGTGATTTAATTGAGGGCATCACGCTTGTACGGTCGTGAGCAAAAAAAAAATAAGACACGTCTTATAACGGTATTTTGCTAAAATCTAGTTGTGTACATCTAACTTTAATTTTTGTGACATTGTCAGTTAGTTGTCATAATTTATTGCAAGTGTGTAAAAAACTAATATGCCTCATATAAGCGATTTAGTTAAATCTGGAGTTATTGCTAAAGCAGAAGATGAATGGTCAATGAGACAAATTGCACCGCGTTATAATATTGACAAAAATTCGGTGTGTAACATTTTAAGAAAGTGGAGAATAAACGGTACGATTAGTAGAAATCCTGGCTCAGGGCGATGAAGGATATCAATTCAACAACAAGATTGGCAATTGGTAAATGCTTTAGTAGAAAATCCATTTTACTCAGTTATTCAGGCTGCTGAAGAAACGAATTTTCCTGGATCGAGTAGTACTGGTCGCCGGCGAGTAAGAGAATCGGAGCTACGCTGTCATGCAGCAGCACAGCAATACTTACTTAAAGCTGAACATAAAGAAGCTCGAGTAGGATTTTCGCTTGAATTTTTAGCGCATGATGTAAATTTTTGGACCAATGTAATCTTTACAGACGAAAAACTTTCCAGTCAACACACAGCGGTCGTATTCGTGTTTACCGCTCTCCGAATACTCTATTCGATGAGAAATATATATCCAACAATGATAAAAATGGTAGATTTTCCATCTACATGTGGGCTTGGATATCGGCACGTGGTCCTGGTGTTTTGTAGCATATTGAGGAACAATTTAATAGTGAAACATATATTAGGATTTTAGACAATATTATGCTCCCTTCTGTATCACAATTGTTTCCTAATAGTGAGTTCATATTTCAACAAGACAATTGTTCCATTCATACTACTCATACCGTAACTAACTGGTTTCAAGATAAGATATCAATGTTCTTAACTAGCCCAGTCATAGTCCAGATCTTAACCCTGTGGAAGAAGAGGGGACTACTCATAAGAAGTATCCAAAAACAAAATTTGAGACCACACAATGCAGAAGGATTATTGGAAATAGTAAATAATGCATAGGAAAATATTATTACTAATGATTATTGTATAAGGTTATTTAATTCCATGCCAAACAGACTTATAGAAGTTATAAATAGAAATGGTCAATAACGAAATATTAATAGTTAGTTTCTTGTTAAGTAGAATATCCTTTGTTCTTTGATCCAGGATTTCTACTAATCGTGCCGTTTATTATCCACTTTCTTAAAATGTTACACAACAAATTTTTGTTAATGTTACAACGCAGTGCAATTTGTCTAGTTAACCATCCATCATTTACTATAGCACTACGGCATTAAAATAAAAAATAAATTAAAAGTGATATCTGTTTTATTTCGGCTACTCATTACATATTCAAATAGAAACAGATTTACATTAGAAAAAAAAAGTTGCCCTATTTTTTTCTGCTCACGGCAGTACGTGTACCCTTTTCGACCGACCATTATAAAAAGTATAAATCTACATGTTATTTTTAAAACTGACTTTTCAAAATGCACAAAAATGGAGAAAAACTTGCCAAAAAATCTTTCAAATAATATACTAACCTTTCAATTTAAAGCAATTAATATAAATCTTCTTTGAAAATCACTATGTTCCATAGAAAATGCGAAAATTTGCCCAAAATTAGCATTTTTCTCCATTTTGAAAGACGTTACCACCCCAACCAGATGCGGGACTTATCAGATTATGGTTTTAACTATTTTAAAGAACAATATACAATAAAAGACCTAATCTGGGATTGTTGCATATATTCAAACTTCAAAAAATATTTTCAAATGACGTACTTCAAATAAATTATTCATATATGACGTTCGAACTTGAAGAATAAATAAATACAAAGTGGATAATTCCCAGTTACTTTATCTGTCATCTTGAATTATTATAGTCCGGAATTTTGTTGCGTTGTATAAAATACTATTCACGTTGGAAGTATATTCCATTAGTTAAAGCCAATACTGAACGGAATATACATCACATGAACATTTTGCCTGTAAAATAAGTCTGTTTAGCATAAATTATTCAAGGTATCTATAAAGAGGTTAGACCTATATTGTTTGGTTCTGTATTAATGAGAAATAAATAAATTATTCAAGCGGACGGGACTGTTCGCTTTTTAGAATAAAACATTAGCTAGGACCATTGTTTTCCATGAGTAATAATGTACTGAATTGGGTACCAATATCATTTACATAGCAATTTTACCTGAGAAGCTTATTTATTTCCTTAAGTAAATTGTTTGAGACCATTTGTGAAATAGGCCAATACCCATCAATGCAACGTACATAATATGAAATTGTATAGGTGTAAAATATGCATTTATTGAAGTAGTATGATGTAAACTGATGGCAAAATTATTATGAATTAGGCTTGTTAACATTTTTTAAAACTTTATTTGGAGTGCCTACCTCACAGGAAGGCGACTTACAAAAAATAAATAATTTCCTTCAATAACTTCCCAATCAAAATGATTAGTACAGTATCTAGATGTGAAAAGATGCAAAAGTTAGGAATAATGCCATATGTAATAACAATTTTATAGTGTGTGTGATTTTTGTAGTGAAATGTTTCTTCTCTAGTTGTGTATGGTCTGTTATAGTACATTCCCTGTACTATAAGGAAATACATCAGAAAAAATCCTAAAAATCACTTTCAATCTGATCTATCACCTCGTAATGTTAAACTATGATTTTTTCATCAAAAAACCTCATTTCCCCAAGATAAATTCTGAAAAAATTCAGTCAGTGTCGAAGAGTTACCAAATTTTGGGGACTGTAATAAAAAGTCGAAATAAATTCATTAAAATTAAACCGGCTAACTTTTTTCATTTATTTAAATCAGAATAGTAATTACCGATAAAACCGAATGTTTTCCACTCAGAAGTGTCTTAAAAAAATTCAAAAAATACAAACTTTCAAATAAATTAAATTGAGTGATTCAGAAACCAGACTAGATTTTCAAAAATAGTGCTACAACATGATTTCATATACAGGGTGTTCTAAATTCACCGTACAAAAAATTTAAATTTTAAATTAAAGTAATTATAACTTTCTAATTGAACTTTTACTGTTCTAAGACACCAAACGCTTAGCATATAGGGTGTTGGTTTCCAGCCGGACATTTTAAACATACAGTGAGCATTCAAAATTTTAAAATTTAAAGTCAGTGCAACTCCAAACATCAGGACAGCATACAGGGCGGACGTAGCTTTTGGCCCTGTGCAACATCTTCAAGTGCAACCCCCCCACCTTCTCAGAATCTACAAATTAAGTGCATCAAGGGATCCCCAGGGTCTCTCTCAAGCTGTAGGCATCAAGTTATGCCGAAATAAATTATTTTATCAAAAGCATGGAGAGGCGTATTTTTGTTCAGGTCCCGACATTTTAGTTCCATGTGGAACTGCAGAAAAAGGCGAAAAATGTTAAAGTACTGAGAATGCAGCAAAAGATATCTCCCCCCGTTTTCGAGGGTGAGGATACGAGGGTGACAATGGACTACAACCCAATTTAACGTAAACCACCTTTTTAAACAAAAAAATTCACCTACCCCACCCTACCCCAAGGGTTGAAACCACACCCGCAAAAACCGAAATACCTTCAAAAAGCATCAAAATGAACGGAAATTGGTATGCTCCATTTTCCAGGAGAAGAAACAAGATGGTGGCAATATTCTCTCACCCAACCACCCCCAAACGCAAAAACTACCTCCTCGCTTATCTTATCTAGACCTAGGCGTGCGTGAACTTGTCAGATCAGTGTGTTTTGCTTAATTCGAGAAAATTAAGCAACCTTCCACCACAAACCACCTTGTCCGACCCCAGGGGTTGAAACCATCCACACCTCCAAAACCGCAATACCATCATAAACAGAATAGAAATTGGTATACCCAGTTTTCGTGGGCGAGAAAAACAATGATACAATTTGACAAGTTTTTGCGTTTGGCGGTGGTTGGGGAAGGGTTACAAAAAAAAAATTATGATCAATTTAAACATTTTCTAAAGTATTTCGGCTTTTGGGGGGTGTGGTTTCAACCCTTGTGAGGGGTGGCTTGTGGTAGTTTTGCTCAATTTATCGAAATTGGGCAAAAAAATCCCGATCTGACAAGCTCTCGCATACCCAGACCAGAAAAAACGGAAAAAGGGGTGGTTTTGTTCCCAGTACTTTAACAATCTTTGCATTTCCAAATGGAACTATTTGTTCTTTATCCCCATGGGGGTGGAAACCATTCCTAAACCCAGAAATTTTATATTTGAAAAGCATTGATTATTTCTTTTTGAAACGCAATATATCTATTGAAAGATGCTTCTTTTGAGTTTCTGGCAGATAATTATCCATTCATTCAAAATGTAATATGGAATTTGTCTACATATACATTTGATCTAATGCTGATCAGTTACTGTATTAATAAAGCTAAATCGATGAAATAATTTCCCCCTTACGGGAAGTCAACAGCAATCTCCAACAATATATGGTTAGAAAATAGGGGGAGTGGGGGAATTAATTTGAGAGTGACTAACAACTTTCACGCGCAAATAAATTAAATTCAAGTTAATCTCTGTATTTTTAAGGTTCATTGTTGTGGGATAATTGTTCTAAAAACAGGTCGGTAAACTGAACAAGTACGTAAGTGAAAATGTATATATTAATAAAAACAAATGATATATGGTATGAATATTAACAACTGGATGAAAATACAAGCATTAGTCATTTATAGCAACACCCCTGCGCGACTTCAACGCGTCTTTAAGTCTTTCGTTCCACTGTCCACTTTTGCGCGCTTTTAGATCACCCTCGGGTTCGCGACGAACGCCAACGGGCGCGGTTGCCAAAGATCCTACATTGTTCAGTAATTGAGTCACGTTTCAGATATTAGACTAGGAACAGAAATCCAAATTCGAGCCGCGAGAAGCATTTCATATTACAATTTGGCAAGCGGTGCGGGTTTTCGACCCCTCTAAATCCGAAAATTGCCAGATCGAAAAATAAACCGGAAGCCCGTTATTCAAAATGGCGTCTGCACTGCCTATCTGGGGGTTGTCGACATCGCTAAATCCAAATTTGATAATACCATAATCATATGGCTCACTGCAAGTCCGATGGTGGTCAATATGGCGGCTATTTTTAAAATGTTACAAATATGTACTTAGAGAGGAATTCCAGGGCGTATCGGGGGTTTTCAACACTACTGAAACTAAATGACTTTGTAACCCCGTATACCGTTTTAATTCAACCGTTTGCAGTTTCTCTTCTTTTCAGTTCATATGTCAGATCAGTGTCCTCACTTCATCATCTAGCGGCTTATTTATCAGTGTATATGCAGAAGGTATACAATATTAGACGAGAATTGCGTAGTGAATATACCATCCCTCGGAGGGAATTTAAAGTGTCGGTCCATTGTCTGTTAAATGTTAAGTTCGGCAAAATTCCTGATTGGGGATTCCAAATTGTTTTGTTTGTTTGTCCAATATATCAATGGTATCAATTTTAATGACTGACAACCTATCACCTCGTTAGGTGTGATCTTAATATAATGATAAAATAGAATTATAAGTATTTATAGAATAAGAGTATTGTCCAAAATTATTTTTCAATTTTTTTAATTTTAAATTTTTTTAAAATCTTTTAAATTCTTAAATTTTTATTATAAATTAATATTGTGATGTTTAAAAAATAAATTATTATTGTTTCAAATTAACTATTTTATTCTGTATAGTTCAAGTAGGAAGAAACTGAGACATAAAAAAAGTAACAAAAACTTTACGACCTCATTAAAATACCTGTACTCTTTTTTGTGCTCTTCGCAAGTTGACTCGCCTACATTTATTGGATTTTTAATGTGCGTCGGGAATGTTTCATGTCAGGCTTGGCGCCATGGCCCGCGGCGATATAATTATATCGTAAAGTTTTTATTGCGTTTTTATTTACTGGGATTTATTTATTTCAACTAGTACCACGGCCCGCGGCGATAATAATTATATTTGGAAAGTTTTTGTTGGGTTTTTTATCTATCGGGAATTTATTACTTGAACTATACCTAATATGGATAAATAAAGTTCGTCGAAACGTCGACTTTAAAAAGGATATTAGGTTTGCTTCTTTTTTTATCCAATTACCTACGAAATATTCACCCAACAGAACAGTACATTTTTAACTCATGTTCGACGTTTGAGGAGAAAATAACATGTTATATGTGGAGTAAAGTGATTATTTGTATCTCGATTGTTCTTGCCAAACTCGCTTCGTTCATCCATCAACTACATCCTCGGCATAAAAAGTATCACTTTTACTCCGTATTATAAAACGATATACTATTACGTTATTAACTCAATAATTAATTTAAACACAAGCTCTCATAAACGTACGCTCCAGTTTTATATTGTAATCCACCATTGCATAAAATATTATTGTTTTTGAAATTATTATATGGTAGCGTTATGTCAGTATAAGAAAATGCTGCCGTATTCCTCATTTGGGTTTGTTGTTGTTATTAGTTTACATAATATCCATTTCAAAATATCCTTTTTACAAAGCAACATTATCAGCCTGTTTAATTCTGTATTGTCAACAAACAAACGTAATTTATCATAATCGGAGTAGATAAATTAATATACAGCAATAAATTATACGTCCAGAATTTCCTGCTCTTAAAGATTTTGTAATCATAAATCCATTAACATAAGGAATAAGGACGGTCAAGTTCATTACATCCGCGAATCTTTATAATAGTCATCACACGCGAGAGTGATGTAAACAAGTATGAAAGGTGAGTCAAATGAGGTTGCAAAACAATGGCAATGAACTTTTTTCTGAGCAGCGAGACGTAGACCCGCCTACAATCAGACAAGCCTGGGCAAGCAGCAGTCTGTTTCAAGGTCGTATAAGCAATCACTTTGACTGCAAATAAAGTATCCGTTTTATTAGACCGAATCGGGTATAGTTCGCGCAGATTTATTTAATGAAAGTTAAATGGATGAATTCAGTTAAATTGCTATGTATACAGCTCATGTTAACTGTCGGGAGGCTAAAATTCAAATCAACTGATACTCATGTTTAAATGAGGCTTTGAATTTTCCCCAGGCTTGCGTTTGCATAAATTCATGAATGAAATATTCAGTAAAATTTACTCTCAGTTTACTGCAAACTCTTTAAAATATATAGACTGTAAATGGAATTGATTTTCGATCACCAGTAGAGACCCTTGAATCGATAAAGTCGATTCATTGTATTGTTTGAAACAGAATATTTCAAAATACTAGTAATTAATTTAAATATTTAGTATTAGCTTTATGTTATTAGGTACATAAAAGAAAACTGAACTGATTGGATATTAATATTTATTTATTTATTTTTATTTAATATTTATTTAATATTTGTTGGTGTATGTAACAATAAATGTTTTACACAAGTCAAATAGAATACAGTACACAATAAAACATTGCAAAATATGTACATATATACAACCAAAGCAGTATACAAAATAATGTTTAATAATTCATTGGTGACATACTCGCAGTGCATGTACAAGTCAGATAATATAAATGTGTAATAACACTAACACTAAATAAATAGATAATATTAAATGACGTTAACAATAAATACAATACAGCTAAAAAGGGAATACAATGATGCACGGTAACGTAAACAATTCACCAATCACCAAATATTCGTCAAATGTATAAAATGCGTTTCTGAGTAAGAATTTCTTTACCGAGATTTTGAACTTGCTAATATTCAAGAGCCTCACAGGCGTGGGTAAGGCATTATAAAATATTATACCATAATAGTTGGTACCATTCTGTGTCTTACTTAGCCTTAAAAAATCTATGTTTATTTTGTCCCGGTTTCTTGTAGGATAGCTATGTATTTGGCTGTGCGCTGTAATTTTCCTCATTTTCTTTTACATATAACAGGGATTGTAAGATATAGGTGCATGGTAATGTGAGAATACTTAACCCAATAAATGCAACTTTACAGTCCTCTCTATAATTAAGACCAGCAATGATCCTAACTGCTTTTCTTTGGCTAGCAAAGACCGAGCTACTGGCGGGTGAGTGCCCCCAAATCAAGATGGCATAAGAGATACTTGAATGAATTAAGCCATGATAGGCATTAAGTAATGTTCTTTGTGAGACATCATAAGAAAGACTACGTAACAAATATATATTTTTTGAGACTTTTTTACAGATATAATTTGTGTGTGGTTCCCAAGATAGCTTCTTATCAAGGTATACTCCTAAAAATTTTACTTCATTACTGATGTTAGCGTCCGCACTATCTGTATTTCTCAGAGCAAAAACCAATTTTTCAGTTTTCGATTCATTTTGAGCCAGTTGATTAGCTATAAACCAATTTTGAACTGTTTCCTGTTTTGAATTAATTTCGGAAATTAAGTCCTTAATATATTTGAAGGATTTTGTCACGGTTGTATCGTCAGCAAATAAGACAAAGTTTGCGTCCAAGGTGACACTTGGTAAGTCATTTACGTAAATTAAGAAAAGTGTCGGACCTAATACTGATCCTTGAGGAACTCCATATTTTATTGGCAAGAGATCTGAGTTTATATTTCGACAAGATACAAATTGATAACGATCTTTTAGGTACGAGTTAAATAAGTCGGAGCTATTATTACTAAAACCATAAAATTTTAATTTATCAATTAATATTCCATGTGACACACAGTCGAAGGCTTTTGTCAGGTCTAAAAATTGTGAAAATGTGAACAAACCATCCTCGAATCCTTGGTTTATGAGCTTAGTTAGAGAATTAATAGCTAGAGTTGTTGACTGTTTGGCCCTAAAACCGAATTGATATGAGTTAAATAAATTATTTTGTTCGAAGTAGTTAGTAATTTGGTCCTTTAGTATAACTTCCAAGATTTTTGCCAGAAAGGGAATAATAACAATTGGGCGATAGTTTGACGGATTATCCTTAGAATTATTTTTATAAATGGGGATAACTTTTGAAATTTTTAAAACATCTGGAAAAATGTTACTTCTTATACAGAGATTAAGAAGGGTTATTAACGGGACTAAAATGAGGTATTTAATCGTAGTTAGAATTTTCATATTAACATTGTAAGGGTCTCTACTATTAGTTTTCTTAAGCCTGCTTATTATTTCGGTGACTTCATTATAAGTTACCTCAGAAAAATTGAATTTTTCTACAGGAGTATCCAGTTTTACATTGTTTAAAAAGTCACTATGATTTAACTTACATGAGGGAAGTTTTTCTACTATGTTATTTGCAACGTTTGTGAAGTAGTTATTTAATTCATTGGGAGATATGTTGATTTCCATATGTTGGTTTTTTAAGTTATTATTATTTATTATTCTCCACATCGCACGTTGTGGATTATTAGAATTCGAGATAAAATTGTCATGAGCAATTTTTTTTGCATTTGTTAATTCATTGCGGTAATTATATTTATGCTGTTTTATAGTAGTACGCAGATTTTCGGTAGGATTACAAGCATAGCAGTCTTGCAAAAAATGTAGAGTACTCCTTTTTCCTCTGAGATCTTCAGTAAACCAATTTAATTTAAATGATGACTTTGCGTTTATTAACTTTGATTTTTCCGGGAATGAGATTTCGATTCCTTGTGTTAAAATTTGTAAGAATAGTTCGAATTTGTTTTCCACACACATATTTGGATCTTTAATAAAGTCCCATCTAATGTTGCAGATTATTATATAAGACGAATAACCCTGTATCGGTTATAGGTTTATAGATTATTCTCGTATTGCTGCTCTTAATAATTACTTGGCTATAGTCTAACTTGACAGCTAGGTGGTCTGATAGCTTAGTGTCAATTACCCTCACAATACATGTACCTGGATCGACGTCAACGAATATGTTATCAAGGCAATTTTTTTTCCTCGTTTTTTCTAAATTTAGTGCGGTCAGTCTAAAAGAACTAAAAGTGTTAAGCACGAGATGCACGTTATTGTTCTCAGTGTTGAAGTGAACGTTAAAATCACCTGTTACAATTATATTTTTATTTTTTCTCAATAGCATATCCAAGGCACTTGAGAGCTTTTCTAGGAAAACATTTAGATACTTGTAAATTGTCCCAGTCATCACATCGTGAATATAGAAGTTGTAGAATAATGACTCCCATAAATGCATTTTTCTGCGAAAAAGTTTATTTGGGTGTCCAAAACTTTGAATATATCAATTTCAACTCAGTTGGAAGCCAAGTGAAAATGTTTGAAAAATGTGTAAAAATCACACACTATTCAGTTCCATTCCGGTCTATAATAATCTCGATAATAATATAATAATAATAGTGATAATCTTTATTTCTCAATCCTAATATCAAACCCAAATTAAAGGAACTCGTATCAACACAATATACTTTCAACTTTGATTTTACCCCTACCTCAACTACGGCCCACTATTCTTCCTCTGAGTTAGGCCTAAATCTTTCAAGTTTGATGTAGGAGAATTTAAAAAATAAAATATGTCACAATGCAGTGTTGTATAAGTACCCCGTTTTATATAGTATCGTCACCTGAGAAATATACTCCTCTATTGGCATCTTACAAAACTTGAGTTTGGTCTTGTTTTCAATTTAAAAAATGCATATTCCACCCAGACGCGGATCAAGGGTATATTGCGCTCCAAGCTGAATCAAAATTTGGGCCCCCTTACCTTATTTGTCTTTTTTTTTAACATGAACAAGAAATGAAAAAGAACAAACGTAAAATAAAATGTTTTCAAATGATTCGAATTTTTATTCCATGCCATAACTCAAAAAACGGAATACGAAATTTAAACAATCAAACAAAATAAAAACAATCAAAATTTGACTTTAGTCTAAAAGACATTAGTTTTGTTGTTGACTTCCTTTCACCTTGCAACCTCTTTTTGAGATTTTTACTATTTCATGAAATATGATCAAATAATTTCAAACCAAATAATTTTAAAAAATATTGCAGGAAATGTTGCGCCCTTCAAATTTTGGCGCCCAAAGCGTTAGTTTCCTTTGCTTACTGGTTATTCGCCTCTGATTGCATCGTCTAAATATAATTAGGTTAGACAACTACAAAGTTAAAATTCTTAAATGCTGAACTTCCATCTTCGTCGGTAGAGTTTCTATTAAAAAACTAATCTCGAATCAGTTTTCTCATACTAACTTCATAATCGATAGGTATAAAGAATACAAAAATACTGAAAATTTTGAATTGTTTGCTATCAATATAAAAATTCCTAAAAATGTATGTTTTTTCTCTATTATGCATTTGGGCAGCCAGATCCTTTGTGCGAATTGTTTAGTTTCATCAAAATGGTAGTTTCCAAAATTTTATATAACTGACACAGAATCATACTCGAAATAACATAATATTTCAAGGTGCTCCAATTTCACGGAATATTTTCATAAAATCGTGTTAAAGCTGTCGAATAATTCTTTAAAATGCAATATATTCAGCATTAATTTGGCGAATTCGCAAGTTCACTTTTATTTCATATTCACTATTAATTGAATAAGTGAAAATAACATGCAATTTTGGACATGCGCTTGGTTTACGCATAAGTAATTCAGGTTCACAAAGAAATATTGCACACAAACTACACATGTATTGCACAATATTGTATTTAATTGCAGCATGCTTGCCCCATATATCACATAAGTTAGTACTCCTTTGGTTAAAATACAAAACATTAATATATGGGTGTAACCAGTAATATTTTATTAAAATTAGAAATTGTGAAATATGAGTAGTAGGAATTACAGATAAACATTGTATACCGGCTGACCACGAGACCACGTACAGTGTACACCCCCATTTTCCATTTTATTTTTAAAGACAAAAATTTGAGAATTGGGTACAGGATTTTTTTATTTTATTGCCTTGTTTAGATTGATGCGGAGTTTAGCTTCAGCTATTCAACCACTCAACAAGGACACATGCATACAGACAATTACTCAACGACCATCTCTGCAGCACTGCCGCAGCTGACGCTCGAACTCTGTAGTGGTACATGAACTAGGCGCATTGTCTTTCCAGTGAACTCTAGTATAGAGTTCACTGTGTCTTTCACACAAGTCCATCTAATTCACTGCTATAGTATATACAATTGGAATTGAAACTGGTCAGTTTTAAAGCACAGGACCGTGCGTACTGAACTTGATATTTTGTCCTATATATTTGGCAATGATATTGAGATTCGGACGGTAGTTGAAACTGTGCAGGTGAGTCCGAGTCTGGCAATGTAATCAGCCTGAATGAACCATCTACGACTGCACTGGTTTAAAGGTAATAAAACGGACAGGCCTACTAGCACAAAAAAACTCGTAAATCGTTTCTTTATCTTGGAACGTGGAAGTCTAATATCGTGCTGTCTATGTGCCAGTACAGCGCATAAATACCTATTATAATAGCAAGCGTAGGAGTTTAGTTAGTTACTGTTCATATTTATAAATATTTACTACTGTATAAAAGGTAAAATATTTTAATTATTTACTAATTTACCATGGCTTTCTGGAGATCATTTGAAACAGAGGATAATATAATAACGCCCGAAAAACTTATCATTTTGTTATGACAAGCATTTCTATTTACCTCCGTCCATGTACAATAAAGAGATGCCGACTGTTTTTGCCGGCTTTTAGTTTTTATACGGTTTCAATTCCAATCGTATATACTTTTTTTTTTACCAGCTCGGTAATACATGAGAAACGCCACTAAACATTCATACCCTAGCCAGGATTTGAACACGGGACTCCTTGGTCTCAAGCTTAACGCGTAAGTGTTGAGCCACGAGTCACAAATTTGACGTGAAAATACAGTTTTTGGACTTTCTTATTTTAAATAATATCCTATATATTTTTTAGTCTTACATGTATAGAAATTTGAATTACCTTTACAAAGATTTTATGAAAATCGAATCAGAAATGTGCTTGAAGCATGGAATTGTATACCCAAAAAATATTTTCAAACATTTTTCATTCAAAATAAATGACTGTTTTGACAATTTAATATCGAAGTTATCTTCAACACGCAAGTTCTGGTTCATTTAGAGACAATTTAAATTTTTAAAATTGCGTTGAGAAACAAATTTCTAGGCAGCATTTAAAAATATACAGGATGCCATTTTAAAAAGTGAGTTTCGGGTCGTTCATTTTGTACAAAATATTTATTTAACAAAAATAAAAAAATACATCACAAACTAATTAACTGCCTGAACAGTCATTTGTCTTGAGTGAAAAATGTTTACATATAGCTTTCAGTTAAATACTGTGAGCATTTACTAAGTACCCTAAACTTGATTATTATTATCCATTGAATAATTACATACAATTTCACTCCTCAAGGTCAGTTCTGGTTCGATTTTGTTTTTTAAAACATATTGTAAAGTCAATTGACCTCTATCAGATAAGATTAAAAATACGCAGGGTGTTACTTATAATAAGAAATTTGGCAGTACTTCTGGTCAAACCGAAAGTGTATTGTTAGGTTTGGTAAGGTCAAAAAATATATACCAAATATTGTGTACGTAAATTTTAAATTTTTATCCTCGAAAATAAAGAAAAAATGGGGGTTTATCTGGTCTCATGTTCTTCACCCAGAGTAAAGACAACCCACAAAAGTAATCTTGTGGTGGGCTAATTAACTAAATTATAACTTACATAGAATTTAGCCAAGGTGGCTTATTAAAAAATTGGACAAATTCAAAAGTTTTATTAATATTTACTTGAAATAAAGTTATAGAATTTTTTTGAGACCGTAATTTAATGAATACTAACTTTTTCATTAATTTTTACTTTATTGGTAGTAAACATTTATATGAATCACTTTATGTGCGAATGATCTATTCTTAGATGATAACCACAATTTGGTTTTGAACTCAAATAAAGGACACGAATTTAACTGTTTTTGGTCGAGCAGTCTTTAGGATCTAGAAAAGACAAGCATGGTTGAATTATTACATTTGACATTACAGAAGAACAATATTTATGCATAAACAAAGATAAATTATTTAAGTCATTGTCATGTGAAGAAATAACTTTAAAATCGTCTTCACTAAAAACACAACTGGAAAGTAATTTTTGCTAGGCGACTGCATGTATGCAATTTTCAAACTGTATTTACTGCAAAGTACCAAATGGGACAAGGTGACGACAAAGTTGTGACTATTAAAAATTGCCTTTTCGAAATTATTGTTGCGACTTTGTAGTTTCTATCTATACAGGGTGGACCATTAATAATAGGCCATAATTCAGAGGTAAATTCTTTGGGCCAAAATATGAGGATGTAACCAAATATGCTTTAGTAAAATTTTGCTGTGGAAAAAGATACAGGGTGTCATAGTTTAAATAATTTTTTCGTTTTTTTTTGCAATAACTCAAGAGCCTCTTGACTGACCTATGTCTTTTCTAATTCTATTTATGAAAGATTGAAAAATACATTTTCCTGTCCTCTAATAAAATTCGCTGCGTTTTGTATTTTGCTCCACAGTTCTTCTCTTGAGTTGATAGTATTTGCATAGACTAAGGACTTCACATATCCCCTTACCCCCACACATAATAATCCAAAGGATTATAATCAGGACTCCTTGGTGGCCAAGCAAACTCACTTCCTAGACCAACGTTAATCTTAAATTCTTGCTGAAAATACTTTTCTTTGACGGCATGAGGATTTTCTACTTCCCAGTAATGGGTATTTCTCCAGTTAAAAACACCTCGGCGAGTAAAAGTTGCTTTGTCGGTAAATAAAGTGTTCTTAACAAAATTTCGATTCCTGTTGTATTTATTTAGAACAAATTGACACAATTGTAGTCTTTGTGGAAGATCCCTTCGAAGTAAGTTTTGTACAGGAGTGAGACGATATAGATATAGAAGCGTTCTTTACGTAAGACTCTTAGGACAGATTGTTTACTCACTCTTGTTGCCGCTGCTAAACGACTTGAGCTGACTTGAGGATCTTCATCCTCACGAGCTAAAATTCCCAGTTCTTGATCTGGAGTAATTCGTTTCGGTCGTCCTGTTTCGAAATTAACCCGTTTCTCCCAAACGACGAAACAGATCTTTGAAAATCTTATGGTCTAGCTGTATTTTATTTGGATACTGCAATGAGTATCTCCTCGCTGCAGCACGTCCGATAAAATTATTTTGTGCGTAAGTTCTGGTCCCCACTTTTGAGTATATTTACCTCTGATTTGCAAAATATACCCAGTTATTGTAGGATGCAACTCTACGCAGATGACATACAGATATATTACAGTTATTCAACTCTTGATACTATGAATGCGCAAGGGAAAATAAATACTGACCTAACAAAATTAGCAGCTGGTGTAAACAAAATTCATTAATTTTAAATGCGAATAAATTTAAACACATATTACTCTCCAAAAGAGACTTACAGCTAGCAATACAACTAAATGATTCAGACCTTGAAACCGTACACTGTGCCAAAGATCTTGGTCTGACCATAGATAACAATTTAAAGTTCTCTGAACATGTGAAAAATAGCCTAAGAAATAGTTATTACAAGCTTAAGCACTTATTTGCGTTCAAATCGGACTTAGACTCTAAGACAAAAATTATGTTAGTCAAATCACTGGCCCTATCAAATTTAAATTGCTGTGACACCATAGTAGGGCTTTGTCTAACAGTAGAAGATAAAAATAAATTGCAAAAATTGCAAAATCTATGCATGAAATTTATTACAAATATTCCTCCATTCTCTCATGTTACACCATATATTCGTCAGTCAGTTTGAACTTTTAAAAATGCAGGAACGAAGAGTTGTTCATTTCTGCATTTATATAATATTATAAAATTTAAATAACCTCCCTACTTATACAACAAACTAGTAAGATGTAATCAAATCCACGAGCGCGCTCTCAGACACGGCCCAAATACACTCGATATACCTCACCACTGCACTACTAGCTTTTACTCCAGTTTTTTCTTATTTGGCACCACATGTGTACAATGCACTTAGACTTTTCAAAAGTCATATATAGTGTTCAAAAAACATTACAATTCTAATTAAAAAAAAATGAGCTCAATATCAATCCGAACCATATTTACAGCATGAAATTTTGACTACATCAATGCATTAATTAAATTTATATGTATTGTTCTTTTTAATACTAAAATTTAATATTTTGTTTTATATTTTAGTCCACATTTATGTAAGTACTTACACTTTCTCTTAAGCAGCTAGGGTTAGGTTTAAATATCAGTTTTCACTGTACCTAATACCTTTTGTGTTCTTGTTTGTACATTTTGACACAATAAACATTTTCTATTCAATTCAGTTCAATTCAATTCAATTCAATACCATTCAATTCAATTCCATTCCATTCCATTCTATTCTATTCTAGACACATCACATTCCTCATTTCCCTATTTGAAAAATTATTATGTCTAGGCATTGTAAACAGGAAGTTAGCTCGAGGAACACAAGAACAAAATAAAATGCTTAAATGACGTAAATGACAGAATTAAAACGTAACCAAAGCACACTTTTCAATAAATACAATTTGTTTCATTAAATATGAATTTGTCTTTCTGTAAATGTTTACGGCACCCTATCAAATTTAAATTGCTGTGACACCATAGTAGGGCTTTGTCTAACAGTAGAAGATAAAAATAAATTGCAAAAATTGCAAAATCTATGCATGAAATTTATTACAAATATTCCTCCATTCTCTCATGTTACACCATATATTCGTCAGTCAGTTTGAACTTTTAAAAATGCAGGAACGAAGAGTTGTTCATTTCTGCATTTATATAATATTATAAAATTTAAATAACCTCCCTACTTATACAACAAACTAGTAAGATGTAATCAAATCCACGAGCGCGCTCTCAGACACGGCCCAAATACACTCGATATACCTCACCACTGCACTACTAGCTTTTACTCCAGTTTTTTCTTATTTGGCACCACATGTGTACAATGCACTTAGACTTTTCAAAAGTCATATATAGTGTTCAAAAAACATTACAATTCTAATTAAAAAAAAATGAGCTCAATATCAATCCGAACCATATTTACAGCATGAAATTTTGACTACATCAATGCATTAATTAAATTTATATGTATTGTTCTTTTTAATACTAAAATTTAATATTTTGTTTTATATTTTAGTCCACATTTATGTAAGTACTTACACTTTCTCTTAAGCAGCTAGGGTTAGGTTTAAATATCAGTTTTCACTGTACCTAATACCTTTTGTGTTCTTGTTTGTACATTTTGACACAATAAACATTTTCTATTCAATTCAGTTCAATTCAATTCAATTCAATACCATTCAATTCAATTCCATTCCATTCCATTCTATTCTATTCTAGACACATCACATTCCTCATTTCCCTATTTGAAAAATTATTATGTCTAGGCATTGTAAACAGGAAGTTAGCTCGAGGAACACAAGAACAAAATAAAATGCTTAAATGACGTAAATGACAGAATTAAAACGTAACCAAAGCACACTTTTCAATAAATACAATTTGTTTCATTAAATATGAATTTGTCTTTCTGTAAATGTTTACGGCACTTTCCTCGAAAGCGGTTGGAGTTATCAAGTTCTACCAAGTGTACCTTTTATACGTGGAAATGACGCCCTCATCAGATTTTCTGGTCAGAAGTACCACAATATTTCGTCAAAAAAAAATATGAACAAAAATCATCATCAGATACAGGTCCTGCGGCGCCCTCTATGATCTAACATGATGTAATAAATAAATTATTGCTTCTTAGAATAAAAAAGTTCCTCTAGCAAATTTGACGAAGATCAGTCAAGAGGCTGTCGAGTTATTGCAAAAAACACGAAAAAATAATTTGAACTTTGGCACCCTGTATCTTTTTCCACAGCAACATTTTACTAAAGCATATTTAGTTACATCCTCATATTTTGGCTCAAAGAATATACCCCTGAGCTATGGCCTATTATTAAGGGTCCACCCTATATGCTACTATAACCACTTTAACCTCACATATCGTACCATAGGTTTTTCCGTGTTTATATATTTAATGAAACATGTAGCAGAAAATCCAGATGAACGTTTTACTGATAAAGAGTTGTTAAAATACTGGATTTTAGTTGATTATTTTGAAGGGATTATGTATTGGTTGCGATCAAGCTTCTCTTTGTAAACAGACCCGATTATTTTTAATAGTGACGCTATTGGACACATATCATTGTGAGTCTTTAATGACTCACAATAAATATTGGGGGCATAATTTACTTGATGGTATCTATCCACTTTATAGTAGCTGCGCATTATGTCACCTAGTTCTGCAGGTTATTAATATAGTAAATGTGACCTACAAGATTTTAAAAAGATAATGAAGGTCCCCAGACTACCGCAGCAACTATGAAAGCTACTTGACAATCATTCATTGCTCATTTTTCAGTAACATAGGTTAGTCGCCAATGCCATTTTTTGACCAACTTCATGTTCTAAAAACTTCGAGGTAATCTTACTGGTAACTACGTCGTCCTCAGTATTGGAAAATCTACCTAAAAGTCACATATAATTATGATGTAACAAGCCACGTGGTAACTATATGGCACCGACTGCGGATTTGTCAAGTGAAGTCATTTATACATCAAAGTCGAAAATTTATTAGCAGTTACTTAAGGTTTCTGCCTCAGTCGTTGTTACTTTGGTGCTCGATGAAATACTTTGTTTTACTAAAATTTATAGAGGGTAATCGATAATGGAGCCATTGTTTTATGTTTATAAAGTAACTGTCACCTTTTTAGGGATTTATCTGGTATTATCTGTGGTACTGCAGAGATTTTGAGTAATAGTTAATAATCAACCTAAACTACTTTATTTAAGGTAAATGCAAAACATGACACATTAACAAAATCGTGTTAGTCGCACAACTATGTATTATATATACTAACTGCAAACATCGCAGTATTGTACGATATATGACAGAACTGGTATTCAACATAATAAAACATGCTGTATAACTCTCTGCAGAAACTGACTATTAACATAGGTATATATTGAATAATGTAGGACCAAGTACTACGCCTGGGGACTTTTTCTGTTAGAACATTAATAATAATAATAATAATAATAATAATAAAACGTCTTTATTTAAAGAGCGAAGTTTAGCCAAAGGGTATTCCTCCACTTAACCCTGTAGTTACAAGTTAAGTATGTAGATTATATAAAAAGATAAAAAAAGAAAAGGTGAAAACAGTGGCAATTAGAAAATAATAATAAGATCGAACTTTCTTAAATCAAATATTAGTCGACAGCAAGTATTTGAACTTTCTGGATGCGTTTTTTGTTAACTGTATCCAAAAATCGATAGTACATAGTGTCACAGTAGTAAACGATTGATAAAATAATCGTATCGCACAGCTTTTTCCTTATTTTAAAATTCAGAAACTGCTTGTTGGCATGTAGTAGCGCTTAGACATATGTAAGTTGCTCACATGTGCGTTGAAACTTAATTTATTATCAAATATAACGACAAGATTTTTCGCCTCTTCTACAAATGGAATTATCATATTATCAACTATTATTTCTATATGGTTAATTACATAATTATAGCGAAATCTGGAAGAGAATACCATAGCAGAACACTTTTCTACGTTTAATTTCAAATTGTGATTGGTGCCGTAGGGAATTCAGATCACTATTTATATGTCTTTCAGCTGCGAGTAGATTGTCTACGTTAAAACTATACTTAAGTTGTACATCGTCTGCGTAAGATTGGATTTTCATATATTTAAGGTTGTCGCCAAGATCCATTGTATATAATATGAACAGAAGAGGTCCTAGAACTGAACCTTGTGGAACACCAGAAACCACGGGTTTTTTTGACTCCGATGCTCCAGACTCGGTTTTAACCCTCTGGGAACGACCAATTAAAAAACTTTTAAAAAACGTAACACACATTATTAAAACCAAAAAATTGTAACTTTGCGCATAGTAATGAATGATCAACCGAATCAAACGCTTTTGAATAATCAAGGAAAACTTTATTATCCAAATCCCGTAAAATATTGTCCGATATATTGGTAAGTGCTGTGCAAGTGCTGTGTCCTGCTCTAAAACCTGATTGATATTCTGGGAATAACTTATTTTTAAGTAAGTATGTTTCTGTTTGAAAATAAATTGCTTTTTCCAATGTTTTACTAAATATTGCCAATAGACTAATCGGTCGAAGATCTTTGATTTCCGCTAGGCAATTTATCTTTAGTATTGAGCATAATATTGCTTCTTTCCACATTGAGGGGAAAAAATCTTCAACAAGGCAGACATTTATTAAATATGTTAAATATGGTATAATTAATGGACAACACAGCTTTACCATTTGCAACGAAACTTCGTCAATACCAGGAGACATTACTTATGGAATATGATATTGAACCACTGCAAACTAATTAATTTTTAATCTACAGGTTCAAATATTCACATATATTTTGTGTGCCTGGATGTGACATAATACTTCTTGTAAGTTATAGCTGTAGAACACACCTTTAAGTTTATCTCCAAAGATTTTCTACGTTTAGTTCATTAAGGTCGTTGCACATTGTACACACTGTAGATATTTTTTATAAAACTAATTAATTATTGCAATCGTACTGTTAATTTTCATACTTTATCAGTAAAATAGTAATATGTAAAAGAGACACGAGGTTGTTTCGTTTACATTCGAATTAAATACAACCCATTTTATTACTACGATCCTGCATAAACTAACAACCTGTGAGTACTGCTTTAAGCTATAAATAACAGGATAAACACAAGCTCTCAAATTGGTTATTGTGTTTTATTTTTGAATTGGTACAAAACAGAATAATTTAAATTGGAAAATCTAATTCACTCTGCAGATATTTACTTTTTGTTTAGCCTGGACTGTATGCCCAATTTACAATTCTCTCGATTTGTTCAATCTATCTGTTGTATATAATCGGAAGGACGCCAGAAAATCTTCGACGTACATTTATCAAGGGTTGGTTGGTAATAGATTTGCAGTTTGCAGTCAAGGCATGGCACAATCGAATTTTACTTAGGCTGCTGTACGTTACTTCTATGACCGATACATTGTCAAGCACAACCGGTTGTTTCTGCAGCTTGATTTTATACGAAAATACCTCCAGTGATAGTTTTCTTTTACACAAATAGATAAATATCCAGAACGCTATTATTGCGAGACTTGTGTGAGTCTGTTAAGACAATCAAACGTCCAAGAAATTGTTATAGTAACAACATACTATTAGATCTGAAAGTAAGCCTTTTTTCATAGTTATACAAAGTTAGAAAACAAAAAAAGATTCCTGTCTATACGCTTACCCTTTCCTTATTTGAAATAATAAAATTCAAATAACTACAGTTCGTAGTTTTCAAGATCTCGCCAAAATAATAATTTACTAGATATTTAAATATTTCGAGCGATATCAAATAAATATACTAATTTAACCGCAAGATGGGCAGGTGTCATATCTCATCATTTTTATGGGCTTTCTTATAATACGCAATACAGTTTAGGGGTTGCGAGAAAACTTTCTTAAAATTTTAAAATAAAATTAATTTTTATTGCAAATTTTGAAAAAATGCGTTTTGAAACAATCTTAGGTCAATAAAAGTTACTTAAAAGATAAATTATGTAATGTATGTATGGGTTTCCGAGGAAACATATTGAATTTGATTATGTCTGACGAGGGCGGAAGATCATTAAGAGTCAAATTAAATAATGAATTTTATGCAGTAAAAACTTTAAATCATGAAGTTCCTCAAGGCTCAGTGCTTGGTCCATTTCTTTTTCTACTTTATGTAAATGACATGCCTTATTATATAAAAAGTGGACATATGTGACTAAGTAAGTAAGTAACTATGTTTGCAGATGACAGCACAGCTGTATTTGCCGACATCCCTGGAGATGTAGAACGGCTAGTTCATAACGTTATGGATGAATTAGGAATGTGGTGTCAAAGGAGAAAAAAGAGAAATTCCGTTTGTCTGAATTTTGGTATGTAAAGGCGGCGACCATCTACAATAATCCATGACAATCTAACTTTGTCAGAATTAAGTAACTTATTGGGAACTAACCTAGATACGAAATTATCTTTTGATGTGCGCATTGATTCTTCAATTAAAAGATATTCTAGATGAAAAGGAATTGCTACAAATATATGCGTTGGCTTACCCTTACATTTCTTACAATGTAATCTGTTGGGAAGGAAGGAAGGATTGAGAGCGAGTATTCATAACTCAAAAAAGAATAATTAGGCTAATTTATAACTTACAACCTCGTGAAACATGTCGGGATATATTTAAAAACAAGAAAATCCTTACGACATTCAGTATATACATACTAAAATGTTTATGCTTCACTAAGAAAAACAACATTTTTAAAAGAAGATCAGAAAATCACTTATATAATACGAGACATGGCCAATTATTGTCGGGTCCAAGGCATTCCACCAACAAGATATGAACATTACCCATATTATAACTGTATACTGCTATACGATGAGTTGCCTAACGAAATTAGAAACGTAATGAACTTTTATAAATTTAAAAAGAAAATAAAAGAGTTATTAATTTTGAATTCATTTTTTGATTTAATTTTTTTAATCCCATAGTGGATTGTTTCTTGTTTTTAAATTGTAATGTCTTGTCTTTTTGTTTTAGCGATTGATATGTCTATTAGGGTCATCATAATTTTAACATATTATCTTTTCTTTTATAATGTTAGTAGAGAGATAATTGTTACGTACACTTTTCCATTTGTTCTTCTTTCATATATAAGCACATATTTACTACTATTTTGTATTCTTTGACTTACCATATATACATTGTATCATAAATGGCTAATAAATATTCCATTCTATTCTATACCAGAAGGATCAAAGAAGAGCATTACACTATAATTTTAAATAAGAAAAAAATATCATTTATATTATACGTGACATTGCGTTGTTAATCTTGTACACTGGAAGTGGTTGAATAATGCCTCATTAATTTGCAAAATGTAATTTTGAAATAGCACAGAAATTCTTCCGGCTGGTGTCACAAGATTTACTGTACCTAGGGCAAATGCAAAATTTTAAAAAGACTTATTTTGTGTAGTCTGTGCTCATGTTAAAGAACACGCCAAAACCCTCGATGAACTTTTCGAAACTATAACAAAATCCGACACTTCGCATGAAAAGCGTGCTTCACGTAAAAATGCCGTTAGAAGAGATTTTCATACATTCACTCACATTTTCGCTCTACGGAGCCTTTTTTATACAAAAATATCAGAAACTCATCAAGGAGTGTAATTTTAGAAAGTGTAGTAAATGTCGCTGCACGGGGACGTAATGTCGCTCCGACCACCAAAATTTAGAAAGTGTAACAAAAATCGAATTTCAAAATTAAAAACCCTTTTACGAATCCACGTTGTGCAGCACTGCAACTCATGCGTTGTGTTAAATATGAGGACAAGTTAATCCAGTCTCTAGTCAAAGTATTTCGAGAGTTTTAGCAAAAATAGCCTTTAGCGACAAGGGTGACCATTCATTTTCTAGCGGTCGATTTTGACGGGAAAATGATGGATTTTAACGGGATTTGCCCTAAACGTGTTCCTCAGTGATTCGGTGTCAGAAAAGTATCTTTACCATGTACTTAGGGGGACCGCCTTGCCTGAACGTATGAATCTATAATTGCAAAATATATTGAAAGTCGTTGCGATTCAAGCATTTTTAAGCTCCGAGGAGCGACCAAAATTAATACTGAACTAAAAATACGTCAATAGACAGGCAAGCAAAAGCCTACCAAAAAATGTATAAACATTGAACTTTTCACAGAATCTTTTTGTGTAATCATTAGCGAAAAACTAAACATTGGATGGTAGTTGGTACATTATGAGTGGTTCCGTTCCTCACTATGTGTTTTACACGGGCCAGACTATAGTTTTTTCAATAGATTTTTCTTGAACGTTTTGTAAAAACATAATTTTTTAAAAGATTTAATATATATTTTTTGATCTTATATTGTCTTTTTCTTGTGTTTCAAAATTCCTTTTCAGGTTTAAATTTAAGAAAGTGTTAGTATTTACTTTGTTAGATTTATAGTGTTACGACGTCCAATTGGTACCATCAGTGAAGCAGTTAAGCAAAAACGAACAGTAAGTATAGATTTTGTATTAATCTCCGTATGAAACAGTCGCTTTGAACCCTTCTTTGTGAACGTTTAATATCCACTTTGGAAAATATAATAAAAGACCTTCAGACGTGTAAACATGGATCGTTCACATGCACACGCATTATTGAAGGAGAAATTATAAAATATTATTAAGATAAGCTTTCAAACTTCGCTGAGCTTCAAATAAAGTGTCACATTTTAGTAGCTTCAAGTGACTCATGGTGAGTCTGCAATAAGGGTCACCCTTGAAGAAGAGTACCTAATAGAAGAGGTTATATTTTGGCAGTGGATTTATATCGACCGTTGCAACTTAGAGATTTCATATTTTAACAGCATATACAGAGCGCTCATAAGACATGGATAGTTGTTAATAAAATCTCACAAATGCAATTAATAAGGTCGTTGTCGTTCCACTGTGTGAAAATTTTAGTAGAATTTGTGTTAAATAAATAACTTTAATAAGTTTAATTCAGTACCTATAATAGTATACCTACTTAGATGCTAAATTATCTTTATTTGTGTTTATAGCTATTTGTTGTATACAAGTCTATTGTAATTTTTTCTCAATATCAGTAATTGGGTGGTTCAATTTGCTGCACTCTAATTTTCTGAAATAGTTCCATGGAATTGCTTCATCCAGAAAAAATATTGAACATTTTATGAAAGGGTGCAGTTTGTTAAAAGTGTAAATATTAAACTATTATAGTCCTGTTTCCTGATGATATGTAGTAAATTAATACTTAACGAAGCCACAATATTAAAAAAATATTAGAAAGGTATAAGTAGTGTTTTTATTTTTTATGTACATATTTTCGTGATTGTGTGACTTTTAAAAAAATTACTTTAATCGTTTTAAAACTAACTTATCAGAAACATATTATTACTAACTTTTCCTAATGCAACATGGTCGTACCGAAAATAAATTTTAATCTTGACACAAAATTGGCAACTTATTATATAAACATTTTCAGATTTTACAACTATTAGTTTGTAAGCAATCTCGCCCATATTTTCTGTTACTCCCCTTTCAACCTCGCGTACGTCTAGCTACAAGTTGAAGATATACTTCAATTGTAGAGGTATATAAAGTTATCATGGCAAATGCAGCACATAGCGGAATGCCCATGGTAATAAATTAAAGTATATTAATCGCTAATTTTTATTATTATTATTATTATTAGCCGTTACTCGAGTCCGAGTATAGAAATGTTACAGTCGATAAATTGCGTACAATAAAAAACAAGTAAAAGGTGTAGTCTATTGTAATTCCCATTCATCTACGGTGCACACGACTATGGCTATAGAGGCCAATTCGGGAGAGCACATGTCGACCGCAATCAGGACAAACATAGACCTGGTTAGGTCTTGGATTCAGCCTTCTTGCAGCAACATTTCCTTGATAGCTGGCCACAACCCCTCGCCATTCGGTTCTGTCCGCTGCAAGTTGTTCCCATTGCTCGTCTGCAATACCGCAGGATTTTAGATTTTCATGGAGAGCGTCTTTGAACCTCTTTCGTTGACCGCCACGCTTTCTTCTACCGCTTAGCAATTCACCATAAAGTGTACATTTAGGAAGGCGGTTATTATGCATACGATGAACGTGACCTGCCCATCTTAGGCGTGCTCTTGAAATAAGCACCTCAATTGGAAGGCTGTTTGCTCTCCTGAGTACTTCCACGTTTGATATGTGATGGAACCAACGGATTTTCATCATACTTCTGAGGTGTCTTTGCTGAAAACGTTCTAATTCTTTCACATGACGACGGTAAGTGACCCAGCTTTCACATCCATATAGCAGTGTTGGAATGACAACTGCTCTGTAGACAGCCATTTTCGTTGACAAAGCAAGGTCGTGGTTGTCAAATACTCTCTCTCTAAGTCCCCAGAATGCTCTAGATGCAGCGTTAATTCTATTGCGAATCTCGCTGTCCATGTTTGCTTTGTCATTAACAACGTTGCCTAAGTAATTGAACTGATCCACCACTTCAAGAGAATTTCCGTTAAGTGTAATGTCTATTTGGTTCACTTGATGAGGAGTTGACATAATCTTAGTCTTTCCAATGTTGATTTTAAGTCCCAAAGAATCATAGCTTTGGGCATACACATCTAAAAGCTCTTGAAGCTCTTCCGGCGTAGAGGCTAAAAGTGCACAGTCATCCGCATACTGGAGATCACAAATGAATCGTGTGCGTGTCTTCGTGAAAGCTCTAAAACGCCCTATGTTAAAGAGACCGCCATCAAAACGGTATCTGAGACCTATTCCTCTGACTGTCAGTTTGTTGTCAACAATAATTGTTAGAGCAGTGGTAAACAAATTAAAGAGTAGGGGTGCCAGGACACATCCCTGCCTAACTCCAGTGAGGGTTTGGAAAGGTTCGGTTGCCTCATTATTATACATAACCTGGGCGTTGTTGTTTGTATGTAGACTGCGACATACTTCCACAAATTTTCTAGGGATACCTAAGCGGAACATAATTTTCCAGAGCACTTCCCTGTCCACCGAGTCAAACGCCTTGGTTAAATCAATGAAGGCCATGTGAATTTCTCCTTGATGTTCGAGTGCTTTTTCTTGAAGCTGTTTAAGTGTGAAGATTAAATCCGATGTGCCTCGGTTTGGTCTAAAGCCACTCTGTGTTTCAGGAAGTAACTTTTCCATAACAGGTGTTAGCCTATTTGCCATCGCTTTAGTGAGTATCTTCCCTCCAACAGCCAGGAGAGCTATACCCCTGTAATTTCCACAGTCCGCAGCGCTCCCTTTGTTTTTGAAGAGGTTGATTAACAGTGTATCACGAAACTCCTGCGGAGCTTGACCACTTTCCCACACGACATCAAACAGTTTTTTGAGGTAGGGTATGAGCTCTGACGACACAGCTTTAAAGATCTCAGCTGGGAGTGAGTCGGCGCCGGGAGATTTGTTATTTTTTAGCTGCCCAATCGCTAATTTATTAAGGTGAGGATGAATGTATCGCTCTATAATTGAAAAAATATGATGTATGCTGACTTGAGCATCAAGCTAGCACAAAATTAACGGTCCCCCTTTGAATTCCATGTAAAATAGTTATTGCGAATTTGTTACTGACAAATCAGCCTGTTATAAACAACGAAACGATTGTTTTTTAAAAAAAACTTATGTGTGTGCTGACCCGAGTATCAATCTAGCACACAACACCAAAATCAACGTCTTTCCCTTCGAATTTCATGTAAAACAATTATTTCAACCGTTCATAACATACGCGGCACCGAAGTGGTGTAGTAGGATATCGGTCACGGCAGAGAACAAACTAGTTTTAGAATATAAATTTATGCGCCTCATATCGAATTTTGACAGATACACCTCCCTTAAAGATTTATACGCACGTTGCCAATACAATACTCCAATAACGGACTACGTCCGAAATATGCCCCAAAAATTCTACTCTTTTAAAATAGATGATCTGGCTAACCAGAAACATAACATAAATTTGACAGCATAATGCACCGTGACCGATTTTCCGGTAATCTTTGCTTCTGCTTGCCTTATTCACCTCTTCTAAATTTCATACCTATAAATCTTTAAACCTCTTTTCTGTTCCACTTCTTTTCTATTTGGACTTTTGTCCCCGTGACCGTTTCTTTTGTTCCTTTTCTCTTTTTGAAATTAAGTTCTTCCTCACTACATTTTCAGAACCAAAATTATTTAAAACAAAATTTCGATATACCACAGTTTAAGCAGGCCTTTGCGCAATCCAGTATTGTGCACGGGCCCTATACCCGTGCATGTATTAGAAGTAATGATACTCACTTCGATGTTACATGATAATAAAATAATTAATAATGTCAACCTTCTTTTATTTGTGTTTAAGAATCACAAACTAGGAGAGTTAAAATTGACTTTTCAAATTAGTTACTATTTTTTGTTATCTTACACACCGTTAGTTATTGAAATAGTTTTTACCGACTGAAAGGACATAAATTACATGAGTATTTTTAAGTATTTGAACACTTTAGATAGCTGTATATTTTTTCATGTGGCATAATTAACTTTTACTTCATCTTTAGATAATCGTTAACATATTGGACATAGTAAATACACATTAGTGGAAGGGAATAAACTGAAATAATAAAGGTAACATCTCTCATTATTACGTAATTAGCATATACCAGTGAATCTACGGGATTTTTTCAAAAAAAGACAAATTTTAGGATAGCTCGAAAACATAAGATTTTATACTGAGGTAAGTGTAGCTGAATATGTTCTAGATTATGTATTCGCGAGTCGGATTGAGAGACCCTTGGACATTAAAGAATCCACCCTAGGTGTCTATAGACATAGAAGGTGCGTTTGACAGGATCACCTTTCCAAAAATTACAGCGCTCCTAGTGGAGATGAATGTCCCTGCGATAATGGGAAATTGGATATGCAACATGATCTTGAAGAGATTGTAAAAATTAGTGTGGGAAATGGAGGAATGGTCGCGAGAGGCTGTCCGTAGGGACGTGTAATCACTACTGCTATGGAAGTCTTTTGACAGCCTCTAGTGCCGCTTCAATTCAGAAGGATTCCACACAATTGCCTACGTAGATGATCTGCCAATAATGCTTACCGGAAAATTTGAAGGAGTCCTCTGTGAAAGAATGCAGGGGGCCCTAAGAATAATCGAAAAATAGTGCAGAGAACTCTCCCTGTCTGTTAATCCCAGGAAGACGGAGATGGTTCTCTTCACAAGGAAAAGGAAACTAGTAGCACTGAAGGCGCCTGCCCTCCTCATTACAACACTAAGTTTTACATCAAAAATGAAATGCCTTGGGGTAACCTTCGATGCTAAACTAAAATGGAATCTCCATTTAAATAGAAGACTAAAGAAGGCACGGCATACATTTCTCATGAGCAGTGCCGCATTACCGTGGGGAAAACCTGGAGAATGAAACCCAAAATGGATATACAATATCATCATAAGACCAATGATGGAGCTGTGGTTTTGTGACCTAAGAGCAAACTACAGCTAAGGTCAAGCCCAGCCAAGTGCAGAGCATAACCGGAGCTATGCGAACAACGCCAATGTGATCTATGGAGGTAATGCTGTGTCTGACACCACTAAATATATATCTAGGAGAAGTGGCTCTGACAATAATGGGATGCTTCAAATTCGTTGGCATATACCAAATGTAGGCTGTGGATAGGCCAGAAGTCGGCTGTAGAATGAAGCTGTCAAGAAGACGCCTCCTCTACAGGTGTGCACAGATGGCATTCCTCCCGGGTTTGTCTTTGACAGACCCTGCATAATACAGACGAATAGTGAGAACGAGGATGCTGGCGAAGGTGTGATCAACATCTTCACAGACGGATCAAGAAAGAAGAATGGGTCAGGATGTGAAATATACTCCAGAAGTCTGCAAATACAATATAAATGGGCTATTGATGGACGAACCAGCTTAGTACAGACGGAACTGGCGGGCATAACCATAGCCGCAGAAGAGATTGTCCGTAGACAAACTACGGGCAAAACAATCAGGATCTACACAGATTGTAGATAATCATTACTAACCCTGAGAAGTTACAACATAACCACAGGAGCAGTATGGGACTATCACCAAGCACCTGTGGGTGCCTCCACCATGTCTAACATACTGGTTTGCTGGGTGACAGAACATGCACAGTCTGGTGGCAACAAACTAGCCGACACACTGGCCAAGAAGGCAGCAGGCCCAAGTACCTTTGGACCAGACCCGGCCAGTTTGTTATCGATCACGGTGATAACACAAGTAATTAAAGAGAACACCCATAATGAATTCAAGAAGCTGTGGAATAAAAGAAACAGCTGTCAACTTGCTAGGGATCTATTATATTATTCCAACAAGATTACAGTAATGGACTACTTGGCAATGACCAAAAGGAACCTACGTTTTATAACGGGAATCCAAACTGGATACTGTCCGTTAAGGAAACATCTCCATAATATGAGATTAAGCGAAAAACCTCTCTGTAGAGGCTGTGAACTAGAAGATGAGACGGTTCAACATATACTCTTTAACTGTTCTGCCGTCTCATCAATCAGAGAATCCATTTTGGGAGAACGTTGGCCTACTTTGGCCGATGTAAGGGAGATGCCCCTAGGCAGAATCACCACCTATTTCGCAAAATTATGTTGGTTGGAGGCCTAGGCGAGGGTCTGCTTACAGAGAGGAAGTACAAGGGGCTCAATGGGGCCTAAGTGCTGCGGTTCAATAATTTCCAATGACTACCCTCCCAATCAATTCCAAATTCCAATTCCCTATCCCCTATAGGGTTCGTATCGACTTGCAAAACACCCTGTATAAGAAAGCTATTTTTTAGAGTTTTTCAAGAACCAAGTGGAGCATTTTTAATATACAGCTACTGTTGTTCAATTTTTGTTTAAACTTCTGCAGTCCAGCAATGGATCCTCCTGTTAAACGACTGATAGGCTTCTGTTCCTGTTACCCCACTGAGTTATCCGCATTAGAATTAAAACTAGATTTTAGTTGCATAAAATAAATAGTGTGTTTGACGGCATGCGTTATGTCTCATTACAGGTAAATATAGGGATTTTTAGTCTCTAAATTACTAATATCTATTAAATTATATTCTACAGCCAACGTAGCTTAATCATGAATTAATCAGAATTAATTAACAACCACATATGGAATCTATAATGTAGCCGTAAGTGATTATAAAACAGACACGTGGATAACATTTAATTTTTTTTTACCAAAATAATTCCTTATTTAATAATTACGTTCCGCCAACAACAGCCGATTCTATTATTAATTTTGGGATACTTAAAGAGGTAGTTAATATCCATAATAATAGAACTGATGACAGGTTTTCTAAGAAAATGTAATTAATTTAGTAGTTTTGTAAACATGTGATTAAAAATGTTACTGATGAGTGGTACTGCGTGTATGAATTAAATTTTTTTAGTAGGAAGTAGTTGATTTTCTAATTTATTTATTATACCGTTTAAATTATAATTACTGTAGCTGATAGCGAAAAATATATTTAAAAAAAGTGTCCTCGCGAATGAAATAATTAAATAAATTATTATTACTGAGATTATTTCATACGTAACATTGAAAATCATCACTAATATTTAAAGTATATACGATTGGAATTGAAACTGGTCAGTTTTAAAGCACAGAACCGTGTGTACTGAACTTGATATTTTGTCCTATATATTTGGCAATGGTATTGAGATTCGAACGGTACAGGCGAGTCCGAGACTGGCAATGTAATCAGCCTGAATGAACCCTCTACGACTGCACTGGTTTAAAGGTAATAAAACGGACAGGCCTACTAGCACAAAAAAACTTGTAAATCGTTTCTTTATCTTGGAACATGGAAGTCTAATATCATGCTGTCTATGTGCCAGTGCAGGGCATAAATACCTATTATAATATCAAGCGTAGGAGTTTAGATAGTTACTGTTCATATTTATAAATATTTACTACCGTATAAAAGGTAAAATATTTTAATTATTTACTAATTTACCATGGCTTTCTGGAGACCATTTGAAACAGAGGATAATATAATAACGCCCGAAAATCTTATCATTTTGTTATGACAAGCATTTCTATTTACCTCCGCCCATGTACAATAAAGATATGCCGACTGCTTTTGCCGGTTTTTAGTTTTTATACGGTTTCAATTCCAATCGTATATACTTTATAGGCAGTCAAAGGCAAATTTTTTTAAAAGCTTTCATTAAACTTGCAATGTTTGTTTATTTGTTTGTTTGTTTGTTAGTTCGTTTAGGTCAAATCTTGCGATCAAAATTTCGATTAGTTCTAATTAAGCTAGAGCTTTGAAATTTTACACATGTGGATAAGTCCGGGTTTAATATTTTCATATAAGAAAAACAACCAGATGGCGGCTTTAAGATGGCGGACGCAAGAGCGGATCCAGGATGAAGTCAAGGGGGGGTTTCATAGACCATAGAAAGACAAACAATAGGCGAAAACTTTACGTTTTTCAAGGTCAAAGGCCTAAAATGAAAAGTTACAAATCACCTTAGCGCGAAGTTAATTTGAAAGAAACGGGACTGTCCCAAATAAAATTTAATTCAGAAAATTTAGTAAGAAGTCAAAATGTCAAAAAACATTTTTTAATCATTAAAATATGTTACTTATATACCCATAATTAAAGAACTTTTAACACATTCGTTGTCGATCACGCAATTAATCGACTAAACGAAACTCACTGGAACCAATAACTTCTTCTCCAGTGCATCTAGTTTTCTTCTTCCTAGTTTCGATTGCCTCTTGCCCCAAAGGAACTCAACCAATCTACTTGTCTAATCGCCAACTCTGCGTAAGAGACAGACAAAGTAGAGTGAGAGCACTATACATTCGCTTGAATTAACGCCTGAAAACATAAAAAAAATTAGCCCCAGAAAAATCATAAGCTTTGTCAAAAGTCTTGGAATCCTGGACAATTACTACTAATGAAAGCCGTCAGAGAAGATAGAGGCACTGCGATTGGAAGAAGGGTCACTCATCTGGCATACAGATGGATCTAAGATGGCAGAAGGGGTAGGAGTGGGCATAGCAGGGCCTGAATGTAGGCTATCCAAAGCCCTCGGTAACACCTCAACCATCTTCCAGGTAGAAATTTACGCTATAGATCTGTGTGCACAGGAATGCCTAAATAAAGGCATCCGAAGGGCAAAGATCTATATATTATCTGATAGCCAGGCAACACTAAAAGCTCTAAGGTCCTATACCTTTGAGTCTAAAATTGCCTGGGAATGTAGGCAATCCCTGAAGCATCTGGCCAACAACAAGAAGGTTACCTTGATGTGGGTGCCAGGGCATGAGGGAATACAAGGAAATGAACTTGCTGACAGCCTTGCAAAAAAAGGATCTAAAGCACCATTCATTGGACCCGAACCGGCCAAGGGATACATAGTGGAGGAGATCCAAGAATGGGAAAAGGACCAGAAAAAGTCCTACTGGAGGAATACTCCAGGCCAAAGACAAGCGAAAAAGCTTATAACTTATTCGACAAAGAATGCCACAAGGCTTCTCCAACTTGAAAAGTCCGAATTAAGGCTAATCACAGCCCTTCTAACTGGCCACTGCCCCTTGAGATATCATCTCAAGAATATGGGCAAGATATGCAGATATTACGATACTACAACTGAAACTGCGGAACATATACTTTGTAAATGCAAGGTGTTAGTCCGCACTAAGCTAATATTCCTAGAACAGGCGGAATTAACGTCTAAAGACATAGGGAAATTAGTCCCAGGAAAATCACAGGCTTTGTAAAAAGTCTTGGAATCCTGGGCAACAACTAGATGTAGAGTAAATCACAAGAGATCTTTTAGGTCGAAGTGAAGTAAGGCCAAGCGACCCCTGAAACAATCTACTAAGTACTATTCGCTGAAAACTGGGATCAAGAAAGCGGTTTTGTCACTTTTATTTTTAAGTACCTACTCTGTTGTTAAATGTGATCAAATAATTAACGAGTTTCCTCTTTATTTTCATAATAGGCATTGCTTTGCTGCTGTCATAATAGAGAGGGGATACGGTGATAAACTCATTAATGGTCTCATCATATTTTTTTACATATTTTCTTCAAAAATCTTACTATTATTATTGCTGTTATTATTGAGCCATGGAGGGGGGGGGCTATAGCCCCTGTAGTCCCCCATAGATCCTCCCTTGGGCGGACGACTTTAGTTTATGATCCGATTCGACTCAAAATTGATATCTGGGGGTTTTCGAGATCGCCAATTATGAATTCTTGATCAAAATGTAGAAATTTAAACTGGAGGAGCCAATATGTCGGGCAACTTTTGTCGTTTATGGTCCAAATCTATCAAAATCGATATCTGGCATTTTCGGATTTGCCGATTACGAATTTCTAGTTAAAAATTTAGTTCAGGATGGCGACTTCAAGATGTCGGACGACTTTATCGTTCATGATCCTATTCGACTCAAAATCGATATCTGGGGGTTTTCGAGATCGCCAATTATGAATTCTTGAATGAAATTCAGAAATTCAAAATGGCGGCGACAATATGGCTGGCGATTTTTGTCATTTAGATCCAAATCGATCAAAATTGATATCTGGCAGTTTTTGGGTTTGCCGATAACGAATTTCTAGTCAAAAATTTAGTTCAGGATGGCGGCTTCAAGATGGCGGACGACTTTATCGTTTATGATTCGATTCGACTCAAAATTGATATCTGGGGTTTTCGACATTGCCAATTATGAATTCTTGGTCAAAATTCAGAAATTCAAAATTGCGGCGCCAATATGGATGACGACTTTTGTCATTTAGATCTAAATCGATCAAAATCGATATGTAGGAGTTTTCGGGGTCGCGGATTATGAATTTCTAGTCAAGTATTTAGTTCAAGATGGCGGACGGCTTTACCGCTTATGATCCGATTCGTCTAAAAATCGATATCTGGGAATTACAGCATATCAAAGGACTAAAAAGTAAAAAATAAGATTATATAAAAAAATATTTTAAAAAAAATTAAATTCTCTAAAAAGTAGAAAATAAAGTTTGAACTAAATCAAACGCATCATTTTGTTATATTATATAAATTTTTTTATGATATAAGAGCTTGTCACGAGCAATCTCCTTTACACAGAAAAATCTCGCGACAAGCTTTATATCATACAAAATTTTATTTAATGTAACAAAATGATGTGTTTGATTTACTTCAAAGTTTATTTTATACTTTTTAGAGCATTTTTTTAAACATGCTCGTATGAAATTCTTTCAATTTTTAATAACGTGGTGCATATCTGTTTGACTATTATCAAATGCACGATGGCTTTGATGACGATATTTTTGCATCTTCTAGCATCATGTGCTCTTTATAAAGAATATATCTGTCAAGTCCCAAACAAACGATCCAGCTGATATTACTTTTTATAAGAAATATAAGAAAATATATAAAAAAGTTACAGTCTCAGCTAAAAAACTTCACAACGATTTAATTTATTTTCATTCTATCAATAAATCAAAAACTTGGTCAATAATAAATAATACTCTTAACTAACAAGCAACAATAAATAGTATTGAAAATATTAAAATCGAAAACAATTTAATTAATGACCCTTATATTATAGCAAAACATTTAAATAAAACTTCATAGATTTACCTGTTAAACTGAATAAAGAATTAGATGAAAATTTTAAAAATAATTTTATGCCACTTCAACAATATCCAACTTTGATTTTAGAACCCGTTGCCGAATCAGAAATTTTTAACATAATAACAAATTTGAAAAATAGCAGTTTACGGTGTTTATTTTTGAGAATGGATAACAGTGATTGAATTGAATGAATTTAATGTAATCTTGAGGCCTCGGATGTATCCAGTAAATCTTTAAGGTATGAACTAGTCTAGCTCGATTATTTGTGAGGTCGCCATTGTATTCATTCTACTATTAGTAAAAGTAAAGTTATCATGCACGTGCATTATTAAATTTTCTATATTATATATATATATATATATGTGCATTATATCATATCTGATTGTCCTAGAATGCGAATATGCGTAATTTTATTTATGATGATAAGTACGTTTACGAAAATCGGCCTACATTGGTAAATTCTATCGCAGTTTTGGGACACAATGGAGTATACTAAAAAAATTAAAAGTTAATAAGTACTATGTGTCCGTGTACATTTTAGATAACCTCAGTCTACTTATCTGATTATAAATTTTCTTGTTCTGTAATTTTTTAAATGCAGATAATTTACAATAAAACATTGTAATATAGTATATTGTTTTATTTGTTTGTTTAATGCTTTATTTTAGTATTATTAAATCAAAAAATGTACTCGATACTTATTGTATATTAATTGCATTTTCTAACGTCATGCTATATTTAATCGATTTAAATAAACGGTGAAAGTCATCCTGATAGAGTATAGTGCATTAAAATACAGGTATTACATTTATTAACATTAGAATCATATAGAGAAGGTGAAAAATAAAGAATATATAAAAAAAATGTATAAACCGAATCGTAAATCGAAAATTACACATTTATTAACCACAAGTAAGCATATTTACTAGCAACAAATTTAGAGAGTACTCAGTAAAAATGATTTTTGTTAAGAAAGAAATATTTTTTTATTACGCATAAATTGAAAGGCAAATTCATTTACATGAAACAAACTTTGTTAATTATGAATAAACTACTAGCTAAACTTCGCCCTTTACTCAAGTTACTGTGTATGTTATACCTGTATCTTAGTGTAATAAAGACGTTTATTATTGTTATTATTATTATTATTATCAATGAAACTTTTGTGAGAAGCTTTGTTTATGAGAAATAAATCTTTATTTCTCAGAACTATATATTTCTTACTCGTGAATATTTGAATTTATTTGGCAATTCTAAATATTTATTTTTCATTTTTAAATAAATGCTTTAGTACCCCCGACTAAATATTTAATCGGTCAAATACGAATAAATCATTTAGTTGGGGGTAATAAAATTTATTTATCTCATCTAAATCATTCTCTCAGTGTGGTGTAAAAATGCTTTTTCTGAAACTATAAATAGTGCGCGTGCTAATATAATAAAATTATCAAATTATTTTGAAGCACACAAATTATTTATAAATATCTCCAAAATTGTTTTTATAATCTTCTCACCAAAAACTTCCACGTACAATCAAAGTCACCTTATAAAAGTTAATGAAAAATCAGCGGAACAAGTACCATCGACAAAATTTCTTGGCGTTTACATATACAATGCACTCAGTTGGGAACTTCACATAGATTCAACAGCAAAAAAACTTGCTCCTGTTTGTTACACATTAGATAGATTAACACAAATCTCTGGTAGGTCACGGTTATGTCATATTATTATACACATTTTGTATCTAGAGCATCATATGGGATTATATTTTGGAGATGTTCTCATCATATTGACAGAATATTTAGGCTTCAAAAGAAAGCAGTTCGTTATACAGCGGTGTTTCTAAATATTCATGTTATCGAAATACTTTTAAAGATTTTCATATATTAACTCTGGCATGTATTTATATCTTAGAAATAGTTATTTATATTAAGAAAAATTTAATTACGTTTCCAGCAAATAGTTTTAACTATACACACTGTACTCGTGAAAGTAATTATTTGACCACGCCACTACATAATCTATCTAAGTTTGAGGAAAGTTTCAATTATATGGGAATTAAACTATACAACAACATTTCAAACTGTATTAAAATCATAAGTAATGTGAAATCATTCAAAAGAGAAATGAGTAATTATTTAAATAATATGGGTTTCTACTCTGTGGAAGAGTATTTAAATGTGTAGAATTAAATAGTTTTTAATATTACTGTGTAATTTTGTATTTTATACGTTTTTTGTGTGTAATTATTAAGTTTCAGCAGCAATAGGTCTGCCCATAAAATTTAGTTTTTAATTGGAAATGATAGATTTATGGGTGTTATAAACCCCTACAAAGTTTTTTTAAAAGTAGTCATTTACTTTCGGCGTCATTTATAATAGAAATTACCTTAACGCGTAGAGGTTAGAAAACGCTCCCTTGGCGCAAGTGACGTCACATGCTCGCAATGCGACATACGCTGCGATTGTCATGATATTTGTCAAAAGTAATTATCTGTGCTTTGAAGGAAAATCGAATATCATAATCCCATCTAAGAGTATGTGAATCTTCTTTCTGGAAACCCTCCTCCACATTTGACAACAATAAACAATCTCTTTTGATGTTCTAAATATAAAAGGCACTACGACAGTAACGACACAGAATAAACCTAACGCAGCGTACAGATGATCTGGCGCCTGCCGAGATGCAAGCATCTGAAGTCATATGCGTTTATCTTACTGAAATAAAGCAAGCAATTTCTATAGCCGCTGCTGTTGTTCTGATTAACTTTTTTCAGCCACAGTTCTAATATTGTTTTATTATTACGGGGGGACGGTAGCTTAGTGTGCTAAAAGCGTCTGGCTAGCAAACTGAGTTGCCTAGCGAAGTGAGTTCGATTCCCGCAAAGTGAAACAATTTTTCATAAAAAAAAAATTGCCGCAAGAGTGGTTCGGAGTTCACGTTAAACTGTAGGGCCTCATCTCTCTTTACCTAGCACAAGATCCTTGAGACCTTCCAAGGGGTTACTTCGGTAACTTGATAGGCGGTTAAGAAAACATTAATAAAAAAAACATTGGGTAAAAATCTTTATTTTTCACTACTTTTAATGTAAGCTAATTTTCTTGTGGACAGACCTATTGCTATTGAAGCTATGCCTTTTATTTATGTTTATTTATATTTTATTATATTTTTTGACAGGATATAATCGTTTTACTAAGAATGTTCATATGAAATTGTTTAACTTTTTCATAATGTGGTAAATATCCTCGTAAATATCTATTTGGCTATTAGCAAATGCGCGATGACCTCGGTGATAACATCTTGTCATCGTTTACTTTTTACAAACAATATGATTTTCTTGACAATATGCATCATTTCAAAGTAAGGTATGAAGATCCCTTTCCTCTTTCTCCAGTGCTATATTTTCTGCGTCGTCAATGTCATTCAAACGTCTCAATGAATGTATTGAATAACCAATGGTTTGCTTGTAATGGTCATAGTTAACATAATCGGGTTATTATCGAGTGACAAAAACTAAGCGTTGAGTTTGACCAGAAAATCATAGAAAATAAGAATCCTATTTACTGTTTTGTTAAATGTAACACTGTTTTTAAACTTTTGCATAGAGATTTCAAGGCCTTCTTCCGCATAGGTTTTTCTTTTGAAGCGAAGAAGCTCACAATAAAATGGTGGAAATTTCGCGCGGAGTGAGACCCAGAAATCTGCATAAAAATCATTAGCTCCAAGAAAGTCCCATTATCATAATGTTCTGAAACTTGTGACTTTCTGCGAACTACATCGAAATAGTTTTTGTCTTATCTACTTCTAATTTAGTTTACCTTAATTGTATCTCAGTATAAATTGATGTCAGGGCAGCTTGTTAAATATATGTTGAGCGTTATTTTATACTTTATTAAGGCAATAAAAATAAGCATTAATATTGGATAAGGAGAAAAGTATAAACCATTTGACTGTATCCAAACTATTTAGGACAGATATTAGAGGTTTCGTATATATTCGCCAACTTTCTCTCCACTTTGGCTATTAACACTTTTAACTTTTAAGTTCCTTCAAAACTACTTCTGCTCCTATTCTGTCTTTGTCGTTTCAGTGTTTGGTATCTCGTAAATAACAAAAGCTTTTGCAACTGTCTATTAAGTCGAAAAAGTTCTCTGTATTCCACACTTTCAAGCCCGGCTCAGTGACTCAACGCTAACGCGTTAGCCTTGAGACCAAGGAGACCTGGGTTCCAATCCTGGCTAGGGCAGGGATATGTAGTGGCGTTCTTCATATGTTACCAAATTAGTACCAATTGATTAGAAGGGTTTGTGTGAGAGACAATTCGGCTAGTCACTGTAGCACTCCTGAGTTCGAGTCTCTGCTGAGACAGATGACAATGTCGTAGGAAATGGTCGTTGTGTAATTATCTGTGTCCATATGTCCTGGTTGGGTGGTGGAGTAGCTAATGCTAAAGTCCGCTAGGACTATAATCTAAAAAAGGCAATACATAAATTCTAAAAGTATAAATTTATATAACTCTTATTTTATTTCAACTTACTATTTGTTACTACCTTAAAATAAAAATATTACCAGCTACCAATATGTTGTTTGCATAATGTATGTCTTATTTTCCTCTCGATTGACAATGCTCATAAATTATAGAAATTTTAACATAATACAAAACTCTAACATTACAGTGCGATATACTCTGAAGACAGTAAATAAATTTGCAATAAAATTATTACAAATTTTATCCTTTACGATATATTTTGGAAGGCAAGATGTAAATGCTTCTTCTCATAATATAAGAAATAAACTAAAAACCACAAATTCAGTGATAAAAATCTCAATAGGTTAGACAGATAGGCAGGTAAAATAATTTTTATCGTAAATGTAAATTGGAATAAAAGTCTTTAAGTATATAGTCAAGAAGGGGTAATAAAATGAATGCATTATGCTAACCTTATTCTTATCTCATCATAATATAAAAATGCAAAGATACTATAATAATTGTTTATATCTAATAGTAAATACAACATAATTGAGAATTATTTAACTGTCTGTATACGAACGGATACATGAACAGGTAGAAATACAGACGAATAGATGGTCAGACGGACGGGCGGATAAATTGATGGATGATCAGACAGACGAACGGACCATAATTGCCTTAGTTACCCCTATTTGTATCTGAATTACCCTTAATTTATCTTAATTATCCTTATTTTAACTTAATTACCTTTATGTTTACCCAATAAGAATATTAATAAAGTCGCCTTAAAAATTACCCCCACCCCTCTAATTGTCTCCAACACTTGACCTATTGCCCTTGACCTATTGCCCTTGACTTCTTGACTCATCACCTCTGATTACGTCCGCTCCCACCACGCTAATTACCACCCATCACTTTATTTACCCCCACCACTATTATTGCCCTATCACTTTAATTAGCTCCCACCACTCTATTTAGCCCCACCCCTAAACTGATCAATAATAATGCTCCTGCTCCGAGCCGCTGTCATTAGACATTTATTTACATTGTTTTATGTTATGGGAAATGTTTGTGTTGGCATAGATCCTGCACAGACAAAGTTTACAGAGCGTAGAAAAAATTTGATAGTAGAGCATTTTGATTATTAAACGTGAAAAAAATAAGAGGATATAAGTGGAGATATAGTGATAATAATGGTAATTGTTAGTCTTTCCAATAATTCAACACAAGAAAATATATTCTAGTATATCCCAAGAGGAATTTCACAACAAATGTGTTTTGCCACTAAACTTCTGGTAAACAATAAAAACGAAAATGGCTCACTATAAGAAGTGTAACTAGTATAGAAAATGAAAACATAGTAATAAATAAATAAGCACATAATTCTATTCTGACATAACAAAATAGCTTTAATATGTCTTTTCAATTTTTTGGCACTAAGTGATTTGGCACCGAATGAGACCCAATTGACAATTTATGAATGCAGTTCTGAAACCTCTGTCATAAAACGAAGTTCTATATTTAGGTGAACTAAGTAAACCTTTAAACTAAAAGTTGACATTATGAACGTCACTGCGAAAAGTTAGTTTCTTGTAGAGATGTCTTCGATTTAATGGTTCTTATTGGAGACCAATTAAGTTTTTAATGCGTATTGTCTGGTTAGGGCAATTCTTTTCTATTAAAGTTTTTAGGGGTCAAGTTCAGTTCACAGTTCAGTTTTGCAATTTCAGCGAGGTCGACATATTATTTAAATAATAGGAATTATAATATTCCAACCTATCTTGCAATTGCCTTATGTAAATAAAGTCTCAACAAATTAAACCAAAACAGCTATTCCCCTTACGAGCGCTGAATGATATGGTAAAATTTGCGTATTTTGTCTAAATATTGTTAGCACGATAATACAAAGACTTGGAATGCTTGAACGCTACAAGGAAGATGCGAGGACTCCTTCATCTCAGGATGTCACTAATTGCAGACCAGTTTCGACCTATTTTTGGGTTTCGTCAGTGAGTGCAAGTGATACCATCAATACCCGGAGTTCGCATCTCATAAACACTGTTATGTTCCACCGCAGTAGAGCGTAACTAGCGCCATCTCTCAGTAGTGTCGAAACAATCCAAGTCGAAAATAAAATTGATAATCATCTCTGAATAAACAATTTTGTAGCAGAAGGAAATTTTATAAAAATGTAAAATATAGGAATTATAATATTTCAACTTATCTGCACGTGCCTTATATAAATAGGGACTCAACAAATTAAACCAAAACAGCTATTCCCCCTTACGAGCGCTGACTTACATAGTAAAATTTGCGTATTTTGTCTAAACACAGTTAGCTCTAAAATGCAATGACTTGGAATGCTCGAACGCTACGAGGAAGATGCGAGGACTCCTTCATCTCAGGATGTCACTAACTGCAGACCGGTTTCGACCTAGTCTTGGGTCTCGTCAGTGAGTGCAAGTGATACCATCAATACCCGGAGTTCGCATCTCATAGACACTGCTAAGTTCCATCGCAGTAGAGCGTAACTAGCGCCATCTCTCAGTAGTCTCGAAACAAACCAAATCGAAATCGAAAATAAAATTGATAATTATCACTGAATAAGCAATTTTATAGCAGAAGGAAATTTTATAAAAATATAAAATATAGGAATTATAATATTCCAACCTATCTGCAAGTGCCTTATATAAATAAGGACTCAACAACTTAAACCAAAACATCAGCTATTCCCCCTTACGAGCGCTGACTTACATAATAAAATTTGCGTATTTTGTCTAAACACAGTTAGCTCTAAAATACAATGACTTGGAATGCTCGAACGCTACGAGGAAGATGCGAGGACTCCTTCATCTCAGGATGTCACTAACTGCAGACCGGTTTCGACGTAGTCTTGGGTCTCGTCAGTGAGTGCAAGTGATATCATCAATACCCGGAGTTTGCAGAGTTCCACCGCAGTAGAGCGTAACTAGTGCCATCTCTCAGTAGTCTCGAAAGAAACCAAATCGAAAATAAAATTGATAATTATCACTGAATAAGCAATTTTATAGCAGAAGGAAATTTTATAAAAATATAAAATATAGGAATTATAATATTCCAACCTATCTGCAAGTGCCTTATATAAATAAGGACTCAACAACTTAAACCAAAACATCAGCTATTCCCCCTTACGAGCGCTGACTTACATAATAAAATTTGCGTATTTTGTCTAAACACAGTTAGCTCTAAAATACAATGACTTGGAATGCTCGAACGCTACGAGGAAGATGCGAGGACTCCTTCATCTCAGGATGTCACTAACTGCAGACCGGTTTCGACGTAGTCTTGGGTCTCGTCAGTGAGTGCAAGTGATATCATCAATACCCGGAGTTTGCAGAGTTCCACCGCAGTAGAGCGTAACTAGTGCCATCTCTCAGTAGTCTCGAAAGAAACCAAATCGAAATCGAAAATAAAATTGATAATTATCACTGAATAAGCAATTTTATAGCAGAAGGAAATTTTATAAAAATATAAAATATAGGAATTATAATATTCCAACCTATCTGCAAGTGCCTTATATAAATAAGGACTCAACAAATTAAATTTGAGTGCTGTGTTTAGACAAAATACGCAAAATGTTACCATATAATTCAGCGCTCGTAAGGGGGAATAGCTATTTCGGTTTAATTTGCATCCAAATTATATCATCAAGTTCTGCTTCTGGAAAATTCTGCAAAAGAACATTTTCTGCTTCTGGGATAATTATTTCTAGATAGGTAACTCCCGTTAAAGCATAATTATAAAATATAAGCTCAACAATTTTGTTTCTGAAAATTCCACACCAAACGCTAACAGTTTTTCTTCTTGATTTTTTATTTGTTCTACCAATGTTTTTCTGTTGTACTTGTTTTCCCACGACTTTTCCTATTAAAAACTCCTGCCGTAGAAAGGGATAATTTATCAGTCTATAATATCCGAATCTTCATGCAACTTTTGAATTAACTAGCGGCAAAAGTTCAGCCTTTTCCTTTTATGAGCCTCTCTTAAATCTTGTACGGATAAAATTTTATATGGTTTGTAGTTATTATTTTTTAACGTACGTTGGATTTTGGAACAACTTTTACCTAATTGAGTGACTACATTATTTATACTACTACTATAAGAATTTTCTAAAAAATAATACAATGTTTCACAAAAGTCTATTCGCGAGATCTTATGGATGCTTCGAAATGAAGCAGCATATCTAGCTGTTCTTCCTGGTTTGCTTGAACTACATGCTTTTTTCTACTAAAACTTCAGGTATTATTCACCTTTCGGTAAATATTTTTGATGGTGTTGGACGAATTGAATACAACACCCTACATGCTCTATTTGCTGCACGTTTATTTTTATTTTGTATATAAGAAGTAAATATTTGGACTTTGTGTTCTTCACTGTAAGACATATTGATTATTTCATTAAAGAAATATCACTTATCCAATACAATAGTTGTCATTTTCATAGCTCACTTTAATAATGTTAACTTTTCCATATTGTAACTAGTTAAACTAAGATATTCGACTCAAAAACAGTAGGATAATATAGTACAATAAATCTAGAACAATTTTTCACATCTTTTCGATTTTATTTCTACAGGGATAATTTTATGATCAATCGATGGGGAAAAATGTCAGGAACAACATATTGAAATGTTTAAGACTTGGGTGTTGTAGCAATTTTGTAAATAAATAAAAACTATCAGCACGTCAGCCTCTAATTCTATGTATTTAAATCCAGTACGAGAAGAGGAACTAATAGAACACATAGCATCATTAAAAACTAAAAGTGCCCCCGGAATTGACGGAATCACCCCTGATATTATAAAATTAATTCATAAGCATATCCTGGCCCCACTTGTATTCATCATAAATAAAATATTTAACACCGGTATTGTCCCAAAAAATTTCAAAACATCAATTGTGGTGCCTATTTATAAATCAGGAGACCCAAAGGATAAAAATAATTATCGACCTATTAACTTGATAAATGTGGTAGGAAAATTTTTTGGAAAATGTCTAAAGACCCGGTTGCTTAACTTTGTCAAAGAGCATAATCAAATAAATGTCAATCACTTTGGATTTTTGGAAGGTACAGAGGCGGCCTTATTCAATCTGATTAATAAAATAATAAATGGATTTAATGACGGCAAAAAAACCATCGGGGTATTCCTTGACTTAGCAAAAGCGTTTGACACAGTGCCACATAAAAAGTTACTTGATTGTTTAAATAATATTGGTATTAGAGGTGCTGTGTCACATGTTTTCCAAAGCTTTCTTACCGATCGTGAACAATTCGTTAAAATAGACGAGGTTTACAGTGAGAAAGGTATTATTAAAATAGCTATACCCCAGGGAACTGTATTGGGACCAATCCTCTTTTTACTATATATCAACTCAATTTTTACCCTGAACACAAGAGGTAGTATTTTCTCATATGCTGATGACACTGCACTACTGTTTTCAGGTGATACATGGGAACTAGTAACTGAAAAAAACCGAAAGAGGGTTGAGCCTAATCAGTAATTGGCTGCAAAACAATAAGCTAACATTAAATACAAAAAAATCCACTTTTTTACATTTTCGCCAACATCAGCAGATTGACCATCAAAAGATATTATTCATATAGGGAATACAACTGGCAGTATAAATAGATCAGATCATGTTAAATATTTGGAACTAATGGTGGACCAACACTTAAAATGGGGTAATCATACAAATTATGTAAACAACCCCTTAAGGAAACTAATATACAAATTTTGAATCACTACTCAAATATCGTCTACATTGCTGAGGTGGAACTTACAATAATACATTGCAGTTACATTGCGTTGTTTGTCGGTTATTTATAAGTTCCTCCAGAAATTAGGCATATTAAATAAATATCACAATTTCTCTAAAAGAACCAAAACATTCATATTGGAAAATAAAGAAAAATTTTCTGAAATATTTAAATAAAGCTTTCTTTTTTTTTATTAAAGTTAAAAATTACATTTTTAAATATCCTTAGATTGTTTAATTAATTAATTAATTAATTAGTTAATAATATAATGTAAAGATATAAAGGCAAGACTATTTCTCCATATTATTCTCTATTGTTCACGTCGTGCATCCATTCATAGGTAATTAGTAATAAACCTTCACAAACAAGTAGCACAACACATGCTCTTAGCATAGGTGCTTCAGTCATATACTTTATTTTTCTTTTTTCTTTTAGTATTAATAATATTTACTTGTTTAATTACTGGTTTGTACTGGGAAAATGTACATGTAATGAATTGTGAAATATGATTTGACTAAATAAAATAAATACTAAAGGATTTCAAATTTTTCATCAGTGCCAGAGTGGACACCAAGGTGAACCCAAAAACAAGTTTTCATCGAATAATATTTTTTAATAAAAATGTTTAGAATGAAAATTTGAATCGAAACAGTTTTTCAAATTTCTCGTCAGAGCATCAGGCGATTCCAGGAAGAGAGATTTTTCGTCGAATCAATAAATGTTTGTAATGAGTGGAAAATTACTTTGAAAAGGTCTTTTGCAAATTTCTCGCCAGTGGGATAGCTCAGGGAGGGTTAAAAACGGTTCTTTTTAATGGGACTGTAATACCGTAGAATTACCGAAGAATTTTTTGTCAAATCCTCTTTCTCTCAAAAATTTACATAATTAGAAAAAAAATCAAATAATAAATAATATGGGGAATTGTATGGAAAACGTACTTTACAAATTAGCTAATTATTTAAATATTACTAAGAAATATTCCGTTTAGATTAATTTTATATTCTACCAAAAAATACTATTTTGTGTCTACCCGGGACCAATTTTTTGGGAAGGGGGCCACTAGGACAACTTTCCATGCAAACATACTATTAATATGTGCTAAAAATTTGGTAAGTACGAACAATACAATTTAATAAAATAAATCCTTAACGGTTCAGATCCAGAAGTACAATTTTTTAAGATACAAAGAACTCATTAAATAAGTTAAGTGGAAGCTAAGCTGAAATTGAACTCTGATCTAGTGATTTAATTTAGATTATAATAATTTATATCTGCAAAATTGTTGTTATTTTGTGGAATACTACATACAAAATAATTAATAAAAATGATTGCCATAAACCAATTGAGGAATAACTATGTGCCGCCAATGGAGTAACAAATGACAGAGCTTTTGATCTACAGGTAAATGACTTACTAAATAGGAAAACTGGGAATATCTTTATCGGGAGCTTATTTGAATTACCCATCTCTACATTTCAGATTTTATTATTCCTGAAACACGAAATTCTTTTATCTTGTGAGAATTCCTCTTAGGAGGCACCACTGAGAAATAAAAATAAAATAAGGAAATACGCAGTACCACGTGTTATAATATAAAATTAATTATTATTATCATGTATCTTTGATAAAAAGATGATAATTTCGAATGCGACACCTCATTAATCATAACAGGAATAAAATGTCTGTTATATGAACACTATGTTGATATAAATATTGGTCTATAGTGACCTTATGATGTTAATTAGATAAATTAGAAATAAAAATCATTGAGTTGATACATTGAGTACATAACAAGCCGATAACGTATTTGATAATAGCTTAGATAATAGTACAGTAAGTTTTTTCATACCTACATTATATATTATGCAAAATTGAAGTCAGTTTTCCAAAAATTGCGTAAACTGTATATTTCCTCAATTTTGTTGCGTATGTAGTTAATTATCACTAGATATGAAATTAGAAATAATTCAAATAATAATGACATTAGTTTAATAAGATAAATATTTATACTTTGTAGTTTAGTGCGAGAGTTACATAATTCTTTCATATATATATATACACACAGGGTCTCCCAAAATGTGATCTTTGCTTAATTTTGAAGGAGAAATAATTGTGTTCTGAGTGCAAATGAAAAGATACGTGGACACGTGAAAACGCTCTGTCAGTTGACTATCAGCTTAAAAGCTACTTTGTTTGATTCAGGAAGCATCAAAATAGCATGGCTGTCACACACTAGGATGGCCTATACATATGCTTCTAATACCCGCGGATACGTGAGAAGTAGTGCCAATATACGAGCTCTTGGTTTGCATCCATTCTCTCCTTAATTTTCAATCCACGTGTCAATCCATTCCAGCTCTCGGAACTCTGATGATGCATTTTTGTCCCCCGTCACATATGGAATAGTAAACCTGTAAATGGGTAGACACTAGTTATATAAGTAGAGCCAAGACCTTTGTATGCCCGGGCCCCTGGTTCACCACATTTCACATTCCATTTTTTAATAGTCTATTTGCTGCTTCCCTGGGTTCCAGTTCTACTTCAGTATGCAAGGGCATCAGCTCAAGGATAGCCTCCATTGCTATCGTCGAAGTGGTCCTGATTGCTGCTGTCGTTCCTCGAAGGGCTAGTTTTTGAACTAACGGTCTGGATTTTTCGATCCACCCTGTAGCCAAGTTACGGTATATCTCGCGACTAACCAAGAAATAAATAACAGTGTAAACTATAGTTTATACTAGTAAAAGGATACAAGTACATAGCACTTTGTTGTATAGTTAATCGTAGGGTCCCCGTGAATATCTTCCACCTTCACGATATCCTAGGGTAGTCCCTCTATTGGTGAACTTAATTTGTCAGGGTTGATACTTGTATAAATAAAATAAATAAATAAACACCACAGAAATTAGACAACCCCCAATTCCAGAAGCCTGGGCTTGTGCGGAAGGGGGTTACACATTGAAAAAACGCGGACATACAACCATTTCCTCCGCCAGTGCCGGAGCCAGGATTCGAACCCGGTGGTGTGATGTCCGTGTGATTAATCTCGATTGCCACCTCGCGGGCTTAACCCACTCGGCTATCGACCAGTATAGAATTAGTCTCTTTCTTGTGGAGTTAAGCTGAGACTGAGTTATATGGATTGATAGCGCAAAAAACAGTGAACATAAAACTCCCCTACCTGTGAACTCCTTTTTTTACATGTTATAATTAACAGTATGAAGATGTGATCTCATCTGTTATGAAGAATTCAGAAAAAAAAATAGAAATATTTGTACTAGTAGGAAGTGTACATGTAGAATAGTGTCCAACTTAGCCGAATAAAGTGTTATTTTTGTTTAAAAAGAGGTTTTACTTAATTTATAAATAAATAAATAACACCACAGGTAATTACGACCCCCTTTATCCCGGAAGGCTCTAGAAGAGCCTTGTGTGGGAGGGGGCTATACATTTAGAGACAGGCGACACACACCCAATATCCGTGTATAGTGAAAAAAACCTTCTCACAGTATTTTCCACTACTACGACCAGGAATCGAACCCGGAATTTTTGGGTGAGAGGCAAGTGTGCTTACCTCTCGACCATCAGTCATACAAACTGCAACTGAACTTCATATTTAAGCTTTTGTTCATAATTCAGAAAACTTTGTTAAATAAAATTTTCATTCAAAATGTAAAAAAAGTAGTTTTGTTAAAGTCGATTTCATATTTTCTAATTTTTAGAACACCCTGTATAATTTATCATAAGTTTGACGAGCACAATTTTTATAAAGAATGGCTTTTTCTCGGCAAATTAAAAATAAGAAAGTTTACAAGAGTGCGGTGTTGGCGTGGTCATGGACAGAAGCCTAACATGGAGACAAAACACGGACGCCATCACAGCTAAGGCCCGACGTACGAGAGCCCTCATCTACCCAATGACGGGAAATGGGAGCCGACTTAACTTGAGGAACAAGCTCACGCTTATCAAGACCCTCATCAGGCCGCAGCTGACGTACGCCTCGGTAGCGTGGGGCTACCAGGCGAAGTCCTACATGAAGAGAATCCAGGCAGTGGAGAACATCGCCCTCAGGACGGTAGTTGACGCCCCATGGTACGTGAGAACCGCAGACATCGTCAGAGACCTGGAGTACACCACGGTCACTGAAATCATCCGGGAAAGAGCGAAGAAGCTGTACGCCCAAGCCGAGGAGCATGGGAACCCGCTGATCAGACAGGCCACTGATTACGACCCCGCCGACGCCCCGAGGCACAAGCGACCGAGGGTTCAGCTACTGGACAACGGGTAAGTATAACCTTTATTTCCCGCTAACAGATCTGTTTCAGATACGCCAGGACGGACCACCACTACCAGAGACATGACGTTTTCATCCCTAACCCAACCTCCTTGCGGGCGTCGGACAACATACCGTCCAACGCCCGTTGTCCTACCTGCTCCGTGGAGACCGAAAGTGCTAAAAGAAGCACTTAGGTCTCCACACTCCCGAGCTACACAGCTCATCCTTACCTTTCCGACGATCCGGGGTAGGATATCAATTGATGTCCTACGTACCGGCAGTCAGTCCCAGCCAAAATTTCCTAAACCCAACTCGACCGATGACTACCCCCGGGGGTGACAAGCTGGCGAAGAAAGAAAACATCAAGACAAGAAGAGCGCCAGAAGAGACCTCAGCCAGCGAGGTTCAACAGCCAGGACCAGGGGAGGTCCGCAGAAAATACCACGACACATCTCACATTTGTGAGCTGGGTCTGGCAGAAGTACGCGGGCCCACCTATCACGAAGGCCGGTCCAGGTCTACAGAGATAATCTAGGTGCAAAGAGTAATAGTCCTACTCGGCCCTAGTTATCGAGACCGACATCCAGCCAATGGATATTGGCGCGCGGTGTCCCATCCGGCGAAACACTGTATAAAGTAGAATATAACGACGTCGTAACTCTAACTACTAATTTTTTCTCAAGCGCTATAGAGTTTCTTTCACATACTTTCTGGAATAAGTATAACACCACGAATGTAATAAAAATAGTAAATCGTATCTCTGTCGTATTGTATTATGTTCTATTCTATATACGTTTCTCAAAATATCTGTTACATTATATTAATGCCTTACAACAACCTGCATTGTAAAAAATAAATGCCGCAACAAATTATTGATATTGTTTGTTATTACATTATTAAAATATAATAATAATAATAATAGTAATAATTTTCTGGAAAACGTTGTACGAACAGAGGCTTCCGCTCAACAGAGACTCTCCGGCCCTGGCACACTTTGAAGCCTTTTGCCAAAGGCTTCATCTACAACAGGAGGTGTGCCAACCAATAACCACAGAAGAGGTTCGAAGAGCTCTTGAAGGCTCTAAGAATTTTGCTGCTCCAGGTCCCGATGGGATTAATAACTTTTGGTGGAAAAAGTTAACCAGTACCCACCACCATTTGGCCAGAATTTTTAATTCTTGGCTAAATGGGGAGCAGCAAATTCCTTCTTGGGTTGTTGAGGGGCGGACAGTGCTGATCCCCAAGAACGGAGATTTGTCCAACCCAAAGAACTATAGGCCGATAACCTGTTTAAACGCATGTTACAAGGTGTTCACACGCATCTTGTACATGCGGGTACTCCAAGCAGTTAACCCAGTTTACGAACCGATATATGAGCAACGAGGATCGAAGAGAGATGTCGCTGGCTGCAAGGAGAACTTGTTGATTGACAGATGTGTCACGCAGGACTCCGTGCAGTATAAGCGGAATCTCTCCATGGCCTGGATCGATTACCGCAAGGCATTTGACATGCCATCTCATGAGCTTATTGTACACTTGCTCCGATGTCTTGCGGTCGCCGGTCCCGTAGTGAGATGCATTGAAGATCTGATGCCGCTCTGGAGGACTCGCTTTACCATAACATCTGGTAATGATAGAGTCCAAACAGAGCCGGTAACGTTCAAAAGGGGAGTATTTCAGGGAGATTCCCTCAGCCCCCTTTTGTTTTGCATCTCGCTACTGCCATTATCCGTCTCCGTTACAACTGTGGTACCCCCGGCGACAGGAGGCATAAGGTCACCCATTTGTTTTATATGGATGACCTTAAACTTTATGCCTCCGGAGAAAGGGATCTCCAACAATCCCTTAGGGTGGTACAGGAGTACACGCAGGCTGTCGGTATGCAGTTCGGATTGGACAAATGTGCACTGGTCCATCTCAAGAGAGGACGATGTGGGGACTACGGCGAGGACGCGCAGCTCGTAGACGGAAGCATCCTACACCACCTAGATGCCGGAGAGTCGTACACTTACTTGGGTGTCGAGCAACGCTCCACCCAAGAAGTGGGTGTAGTGAAAAACGCTCTCCGCGGCAAGTATCAGCACCGACTCCGACAGATCTGGTCTTCAGAACTGTCGGGGAAGAACAAGGTGTCTGCTACTAATATGCTTGCCGTTCCGATCCTTCTCTACTCCTTTGGAGTAGTGAAGTGGACTCGAGAGGAGCTGCGTCAACTCGATGTAGGAACCCGGAGAAAGATGCACCTCAATAGGAGCCTGCATCCTAAATCGTCCGTTCCACGGTTATATCTCCCACGCCATCGGGGAGGCCGTGGACTCTTGAGCTTGGAGAGTCTACACAGCAGGATGGTGCTGGATGGAGCCTGTAAGATCGTCAGGAGTTCGGATCCCCTCCTCTGCATGGTCCGAGACCATGAAAATGCAGGGGTAGGAGCTTTTCTGTTTAAGGCAGCACGCAGAGCAGCCGATGAACTCGGTCTCATCTTCGACGTTGAGAGGGATAATCCCGACTCTGTCACCGAGTTGGAACCCGCTCGGCGGAAAGCCCAAATAAAAGCTGCGGAACAAACCATCTTTCTGCAGCTCCATTCGGATAAGCCACTGCATGGTGTCTTCTATAGAAATATAGAAGAACTTGGCTTATCCGAAAGGCTGACCTTCGCCTTCTTAAGGTCAGCCGGGCTGAAGTCTGAGACCGAGGGATTTATATTGGCTTGCCAGGACGGTGTATTCAACACCCTCGTCTATCGAAGTCGTGTCATGGGTGTGGAGGTCGCTGACGTCAGCTGCAGGGCCTGCCGCAGAGCGCCGGAGACGCTTATGCACTTGTTGTCGGCCTGCCCGACATATGCAGTCTCCGCCTATATCCAAAGGCACGACGGAGCACTACGAGTGCTTTACTACTATCTGAGGCACTCGTATGAGATAGACGAGACACCAGTGCTGCCTTATGCTCCGGGGGATATTGAGTCCGTTGTGGGGAATGAGAGGTGTCTAATTTATTGGAACTACTCGTTTCCCACGGTCAGGCAAATACAGGCAAACAAGCCTGACATAGTCCTCATAGACCACCAACTCAAGACAATGTTCGTCATAGAGTTCTCGGCTCCCGCGGAGAACAACATTGTCTTGAAGGAGGAAGAAAAGCGGACAAAATATCGAGACCTACTCTTCGAACTCCGCAGACTGTATCCAGACCATACTGTCAAGCTGGTGGTACTGATTATAGGAGCTCTCGGTGGAACGAGACACACGCTGCTTTCAGAATTGAACATCATACCGGCATGCCGACAATCGGCAGAAGTCCTAGCCGGGAGAATGCAGAAGGCTGTCATTCTTGGTTCATTGCGTCTGCTCAGGGCACACGAGTCACGGAACCAGTGATCACTGACTCTACGGTGTAGAGAGTGGTTACTGGCGCTCCCAGCGTACCCTCTCTGGTATCGGAGGCAGGGAGAAGGACGACTGATTTTACTTAAAAAAAAAAATAAAAATAATAATAATAATAATAAAACGTCTTTATTTAAAGGGCGAAGTTTAGCCAAAGGCTATTCCTCCTAATATCTATGTCATCTGCTAGAATGTCGGCATGTAATTTACTGCCGTTTAAAAAAAAATAGTGCTAACTGTTGAAACATTAACAAAGATATAATTAGTTTTTACTTTCTCATATACGTAGTATACCTATAAGAATGTAGTGTGGTCGTGCAAAAAAAAAACTATTTTGAGTTTTTGGTGAATTTAGACATTTTCAGAGCCTCTGAGGCTGAAAAAGTGTCTTTTAAAAGATCTATCTCTGCTGTCTGTCGTCTTTAGTCTGTTGTCTGCGGTCTGTCGTCGCATCTAGAGCTGGATCGGGTAAATCGATATTGCTCAAATTCTGTCTGCTCACTCAGGACGGCCACACCTCAAGGTGAAATCGCAAAAACGATCCTAGGTCAAATGTGAGGAGAGTTAACCCCCCAAAAACTGGTAAAAAAGGTAAAATAATAATTTCTCGAAAACGGTTCTAACAAATTTGATCAGACATATAATACCATGTAACACATACTTGCTTCCTTAGTTGTTATGTTAGGTGGCTTCTAGAAAATTCAGGGCGTGTATTGCATGGGGAGTGGTTTAATAAATTGGATAATTTTTTCCTCAAAAATACAGGGATAGGCTGTGAGGGGCCGAGTTAAATAATTATTTTTACCAAAACCGCAATAACAATCTTCATTAAATTTACTACACATACAGGGTGTCCGGTAAATAATGGATAATCTGTAAACGTGTATAGGAGTTTTGGATAACGCATACAGTATTCTCAGAAAAAAAAAAATGTTTTTCTTAAATAATTTCGGTTCCACCAAGATTCCGTCTGCTGAATTTGACCTTTTATGGTGTAGAGAAAAGTGCCAAGTAATACTTGCCACTTATCCTAAATACTTGCCAACTTATTATTAAATTTTAAAATAGTACAAGAATTTTGAGTTGTCCTGTTAGAAAAAAGATACAGCTGTTTGAACAGTGGATGAGCTAAGTTTATCAGATGAAATTTTTAACAAGTAAGCCTCGTTTTTAATTGTATTGCTTGGTCAAAGCAGTCGTCGATATTCTCGTATGTGACATATGCCATTTTGTACGTTTGGCGTTAGTAACCAAGATCAATAAACATGAGGAGGTTGCCTACTAACTTTTCAAGATCGAGTCAAGACGCCATATTGCGCGTCATTGTGCCTGCCCTGTGTTTGAACAAAGTCTTTCTGTATGATTTCATATTGAAAACGTGTATTTTATGTAATATTCTCGTGATTTTCTTTTCGAATTAAGTTTGACTTTAGTTTTAATGTTCTGTAGTTGTTTTTTTTTGTGCGTAATATTAAGCTATTGTTAGTTTATAGTGTTAGGAACAGACGATTTAAATTAGAAGTGATATAGATTTTTTTGGATCTCAAAAGTAAGTGTTTTAATAATATTACATTGTAAATCGCATTTGAAGCAAACTCGTTACTTTTTAACAGATGCCTGGGAGAAAAATATGCAGCGTAGCGATTTGTAAAAGCAATTCGCAGAAAGCTAAACAAATGGGGGAAAGCATTTGTTTTTTTCTTTTCCAAAGGATCCAGCTATAAGAGAAGAATGGATACGAAAATGTCACAAAAAACTTCAGTTTTCAGCTACTAATAAACGAATTTGTAGTAAACACTTCAAGCCGCAAGATTTTGACGATGAAATGAAGGCTACCTTATTGGGAACTCAACCCAAAAAGTTAAAAAAGACAGGTATGTTGAAATGCCTTCTAGTTATACAGATATTTTTTATTTCATTTTAATTTAGCAATTCCATCATTACTATTACTTTCACCTGCAGCAACGTCTGATACTTCGGATAGTTCTGTTGAGCATTCAAAACGCGCTGAACAAAAGCAGAGGAGGACATATATTGAAAGCCTTCTTGAAGCAGGTTAGTGCCTAAAATGGTTTTACTTAAACTTTTATTCACATTCATTTAAATTATAGAGAAATTTGACGAACCACTGCAAGCGAATATCGAAGTTGAACATTTTGATGTTAATGTTCCTGATGTTCCATCAAAGGTCGATAATGTTTGTAGTCTAAAGCAAAGGTTAAAAACTGTACAGGAAGAGAATGAAGTACTGAAAACCAAAATTCAACAGCAAGAGGTGAATTATGAACTTTTGAAAAATAAGTTCATTGAGCTAGAGAATAAACTCAAAGAATCTGATTCATTATTTCAAGAGAAAGTAAAGGAAACGTTCAAAGATTTTTTAACATCCAACCAAGTAGATATTCTGTTGAAAAAGAAAAGTAGAGCACGGTGGACCGAGGAAGAGCTTTCCAGGGCATTCACTTTACGTTATCTGGATAGACGCTGCTATATTTATCTGAGGGAAACTTTGAACTATCCGCTTCCTGGAATTTCAACTCTTCAAAAATGTACAGCCAATATAAATCTGAGCTCAGGACTTTTAAATGATATTTTAAGGGTAATGAATACTGCTGGAAGAACGAAGAATGATTACCAAAGAACAACTGTCATATCATTTGATGAAGTAAAACTTTCTGCCATATATAAATACGATCAAAAGCAGGATGAAATTGTTGGTCCAAACTCTTATATGCAAATTGTCATGGGAAGAGGACTGTTTGACAAATGGAAGCAGCCAGTGTACATTGGATTTGATGAAAAAGTTACGGCAAATTTATTAAACTCCGTCATTGTGGAGTCATACAAAATAAATTATAATGTGGCGGCATGTGTTTCTGACTGTGGTGGTGGTGGAAATCAAGGATTATGGAAGGAGCTGGAATCGACATCAACTAAACCTTCCATGTACATCCTGTCACACAGGAACCAATTTATTTTTTCGCAGATGCACCTTATCTGCTAAAATTAATTAGAAATTTGTTCATTGATACTGGCTTTGCGCTTAGTGATGGAAGAATAATAAATAAAGAGCCCGTATGGAAATTAGTTCAGGAAGCAAGTTCCGAAATTAGTTCTTGTTATAAGCTAAGTGACTTACATTTGAATTGTACAAAGACACAAAGGCAAAATGTAAACCTAGCGGCACAATTATTTTCAAACACCACAGCGACACCTTTGTTGCAGTACATGCCTGGTCATGGTAAAAATTTGGCAAAAAATGTCGACAATTTTATAGAATTGATTGGGAATTTTTTTGACATCATGAATTCGTACACCACAACTGCCTCTGTACCGACTAAGAAGCCATATGGGCTTTGTATCGAGCAACAAAACTCCACTCTGGAAGATTTCAAATCAACAATTAGGGGATTACTTTGTAATGGCAAGAAGTCTATGGAAACTTTTCAAAAGGATATACTAATTTCTACATTATCCCTGCAAAATTTATTTTCCCATTTAAGTCAGAAGTTAAATATAAAATATATATTAACCCATCGCCTGAATCAAGACTGCCTTGAAAACTTTTTTTCTCAGGTAGGTAATTCCCAATATTTTTAATTTCATTCATTAAGAGTTGTTTATTCACATTTGTAGTTGAGGACTCGAGGTAGCTTGCATGATCATCCATCTTCACTCAACGCATTGTATAGGATTCGCATGATTATCTTGGGTAAAATCCCGGGGATAGTACAGACTCATACTAATGTGGAATCGAATCCTGAAGGTGAAGTAGAAGAATACTTATTGACCAGTGCTCTCAAACAAGCAAGCATTAAAAACATTGTAGTGGACCCTCCAACTATTAGGCCACTCCAGAATGCAAGTCCAATTATGCCCGATGATGAAGGCAGCTCGAGCTCAAGCAGCACATCGTCAAGCATATCAAGTAGCATATCAGCCGTCAAAAAAATGGAACTCTGAGGTGGAGAAAATGGAAAAATATTTCATTAAGTTCCATAACAAGTCTTTCAAATTTGGGCCTAATATTGTAAAAAAAACAGTGCAATATATATCAAAGAAGGTGTCAGATTTACCAAAAGAACTTGTTCACTCGTTTTGTAGGTTAAGTATTAAATTTTTGAACATTAAAAAGGGGGAGTCCTTACAGCCGCTAAAAAGGAAAGCTCTTGAACCTCCTCCGGAATGCCAAAGAAAAATTGCAAAGAAAATGAAGAGAATAGTGAATTAGCCTTTAACAAGTTTTATATAAATTTCTCATATGTATGTTTTTCAACGATAGTGCAAAAAGTTAATAATTTTAGCACTATTTACAGTGCCATATTCTATTGATTACGAATTTGATCTGAAATGTAATATTTTTTCTTGTAATTTGAGTAGGTACACATATGAACGTGGTAAGTAACTATAGACTATTAAATATTCCTCTGAATTTTATTGTTTGATATATTTTTTATGTTAATATGTAACATACTGTTCAATAAAAATTAAAAAGAATCGATTTAATTCGATCGTAGAAAAAATGTCGTGTGCAACAAGTGAATGTGTATACTTCTGCACTAGTTACACAAGTAACTATTTTTTTTTTTAACATTTATTTAACGTCGGCCTATTTCCGCTACTGAGGCCTATCACCGACGCCTGTAGACGAGCTACCCCCAACCAGGAATTTTGCCGAACCTCTTCCCTTAAGAAGAGTAGGGATCTTTTACTTGCTTAACATTTAATAGACAAAGGACCGACGGCTTTACATCCCCTCCGAAGGATGGTATATCCCCTATGCAACCCTCGCCTAAGGTTGTATAGCTTCCGCGCATACACTGATATACAAGCCGCTGGAAGATGTGTGAGGCGAGGACGCGGTCTTCGTTGGAACGGTCACCCATCCAACTACTAACTGCGCCTGACGTTGCTTTACATCGCATATCAAAGTATGTACATAGTAAAGACGCACCTACGCTCGCCCCAAGTAACTATTTTGTTTGTTGTATTTTAGCTATATAATTTAATAGCCTCCTATGCTCTCTTCATATATGTATTTACTTACCTTTTTGTGCTGCAATGACGTTGTTCGTAATATAAATTATTCATTGTTATGAGTGTGATGATACAAATGTAAATAAACTTATTGTTATTATGCATTTTTAATAAAATTAATAATAAAAAACTGTTTTTAATATACAAAAGTACTAGAGTTTTAATTTCATTAATGCAACATTCAAATTATATTGCAAACAAAATATATTATTTAATTATAGATAAGTATATATTATTATATGTACAATCTATACTATTATGGTAAAACTCACTTCATTTGATGACGATTCGCTAATATACAATAATTTCGATACTTCCCGTTGTTACAATTAAAATTAAATCGGAAATAACGACGTCAATGCACCATCATGTGCACAGAAACAATCGGAACTATTTGAATTGGTCAGGCACGGTGACGCGTTCCCGCGCCGGGCGCTGATTGGGTGAAAGTTAGTAGGCAACCTCCTCATGTTTATTAATCTTGGTTAGTAGCTACCTGTCCAGACGTACAAAATGACATATGTCACATACGAGAATATCGACGAATACTTTGACCAAGCAATACAATTAAAAACGAGGCTTAAATTTCAACTGATAAATTTAGCTTATCCACCATTCAAACAGCTGTATCTTTTTTTCTAACAGGACAGCTCAGAATTTTTATACCAATTTAAAATTTAATAAGTGGACAAGTACCGCTTGGCCCTTTTCTTTATACCATCAAAGGTCAAAGTAAGTAGACGAAATTTTGGTGGAATAGAAATTTAAGAAATACATTTTTTTCAGAATACCGACGTTATCCAAAAACTCCTATACACGTTTGATAGCACAACTGTTCTAGAATACTCACCAAAAAACAGAATGAAAAAATTCTTACTTTGTGACAGTGGCATGCAGAATACTGCTCTAGAGTAAAAATTGTAATAATTTCAAAAAACTGCCCATATCTCGAAAATCATAGGATTTTCCGGGATTTTCAATAAGGTCAAGTTGTGATATTCTTGGCCTGGCCTATTACCATTTTCAGGATTATCCATTATTTACTCCATTAGTACCACTATGAGATGACATGATAAATTCCTCCTAGTTTCTCCTGAAAATGCAGGGAGAGGATTTGTGGGAGAAGTAGTAACAATGGTGTGTTTGATATTTTATCAAGACCAGTTGAAAGCAACGGAGATTTGAAATAAAAAATTATTGCGGGAACAAAGCATGTTACAATAATTTGAAATAAAATTTTTAGCATCAACATTTTTATTTATTTATCTCTAATTAGGAAATTTTGTCCGAGTTGTCTCGGACCGATTTTTTATAAATAGTTCCCCTTTATCTTGCTTTAGCAGTAGGTTGCACAACTGTTCGCTTTGTATCTGTAAAACAATCATGATCTTGTAAAAGTAAAAGACAAATAATATTTTGGCAGAGTAAAAAAATAACTGCTAACTACTGGCACATTTATCCGTTTTATTTCAACAGTTGTTGTCCCATTTGTACCTTAAAATTTAGGCATGTAGCACAGACTATTAAATATCAAACAATTGAAAGACTTAAGATTCACGTACTACTTCACCACGGCATCGGCGCTTATAGGCTTAAATATCTGCTATTAAATAACATTAACAACAAGCAGTATTTATCAGCAATTAAATTGGAATTTATCGAAAAGCATTAGATACTATATCTCTGGTCACAAGAATCAATAATGTACTTCAAGTGAACAAAAAGTGTAAAAGGAGTGTATCGATATCATTAAATATTTAAGTCCGTTTTTACTACTTCCAGTTTAAACGGAAATGGAACATTATCTTGTTTTAAATGGCAGTGAAACGGACGAAGCCAATAGAAGAAGCACACCTTTTCTAATGAATATAAAAAGAAATAAATACAATGTACCTACTACATACTTTTAATCGTTCCCAGTAGGCGGCAACATTGTGTACAATAGAACACAATATATCTAAACAAAATATACTTCAAATTGCAACTCATGTTGTAATGTAGCAATTATTAAAGTCGTCATGCCACTATTTATTGTCTATATCCAAAGATTAAAGGCGGAATAACAATTGCTCGTATATAACGCATTTTTTTCAGTATTGTCGAAGACAAAGACAGATTATTTGTAAAAAATATTATTACTATTTTTTTTCTGCACTTATTAATGAAGAATCGTCGGTTCTCAAACAAGAAGCTATAGAGAGTCATAGCTTTTTATGGTAGAGTACGATTGTAAAATCTTCACAACTATTTTTCTAGAATCCATAAAATTACTCAAGATTTTAATTACTTGTAACTATTTCAATTAGTTCTCGTTGTTGAATGTTGTTTCTTTTATGCTTTTTTTGTTATATTTCTTAAAGATAAATTTGAATCATGCCCATATTTTAAGACATTAAACGATTTCGTTTAATATTTTGCCGATGATTTTACAAAACTCGGATAAGAATACAAGTAAGATTAAAATTATATTATTTATATTTTATAAAACTGAAAACCATTCACAAGATTCACAAGGATTCATAAAATTTATATAAAGGCAGGAAGGCGGATAAGCATGGCCATTGTGCCCCCGTGGTTATATGGCTGAAGTCTGTGCATAGTCCGGTACAGTCTTCCTAGGCAGTCAAAAAACGTAACAAAAATTTTACGAGCCGGTGAACCATTCGGCATGGTCTCGTGAAACAAACCAACGTACATTAAAAACTTATAAAGAAAAGTGATTCAATTTGCAGGTGAGATAGTACAGGAGTAACGGTATTTCAATGAGATCGTAACGTTTTGTTGCGTTTTTTGACTGCTCAGCAAAACTGTACTCGACTATAAGTAACTATCGTTGGCATTTGCTAATATCTATAATATTTTGCCCGCAAATTGTTGAAAAATAAAAAAAATTAAATAATTATTTTTTCTCGTAAACGATTGACTGAATAGCTTCAAAAATAATATACAGATAGTGGCAGCCAAGTACATACACGGACGAGTTTATGGGTGTATGGACATTTCATATTCACAGCAAACAGCCCCACGAGACAAGCTTTTGAAACATCCTGCCCCTTGAGGTCCTCGCAACAGCCCAATGAGGCTACCAAGTGGTGGTCATTTTCATTTTAATGAAGATGGTTATCACGTTTAATTAAGTGGTATTATGGTGACTGTTCAATGCGTGCAATAAAATAAATATTTCAAATTACATATTCAAATAGGTCTTCTCCTGCACTAAACACGACCAGTCGAATCATAAATAACTTCGAAAAACATGAGTATGTTTCTCCTGAAAGATATAAAAGAGAATCAGTCTAGCAACACAATAATGATAATGAAATTAGGGAAATAATAGTTTTAGCCTCCGTTAATGAAAATTCCACAGTTTCTGCTAAAGCATTTGCTAAGGCGGTAGATTCAAGTGACAGGATAGTCAGAAATACGGTTACCGATCATACAGAGTAAGAAAAACCCATGTGACCATGAAACTGCAATATTAGACGAATGACATTTTGTGAAAGTGTAATGGAAAAGGTGAACCGTGATGATTTCATCAAAAATATTGTTTTCACTGCGGAATCATCCTTTGTCCGATTTTTCGCATTGCGAATTCGGTATCCGCAAAAATTAAATGTATAGGGTGGTATACTGGGGATCATATGATCGGTCCATTTTTCATTGATGGTACACTAAACGGCCATAAGTACTTAAGTCTATTGCAACAACACCTTGTACCGGACATTAGGCGACTAGTAGGGCGAAAATTTAAAGTTGGCTTCTGGGACCTGTACCATTTTTTCTAACAATGTCTTTAGATAGTAATCATCAGTAAATATTTTTTTGTAAATCTATCAAACAGGTAGATGGTACCTAAATACATTAATTCAATACTTTTTTCTTATAAACTATGATATGAATCTTTTTAGGAAAAAAATATATATTAGATATCCATTTTATCACCTTAATTAGATTGCCGTTATGGCGGAATTTAGCAACAACTATTCCGATATTCAGCCAGAACACATACACACAGACAATTATAACGACCATTCCCTATAACATGGCCATCTGTCACAGCTGAGATTCGAACTCAGGAGTGGTACTGCGACTAGCCGTGTTGTCTTTCATATAACCCCGTCTAATCGGTACCCCAGCCTGAATTTGAATCCGGATTTCCATGGTCTGAAGCTTAATGCGTAATCATTTCAGAGACCATAATTATGTAATTCTCCTCCGCCCATGTATTTTTTACAGTCATGTTATCTAATGCTAGTATGAATAGACTACCCATATACTTTTTTTGTGGGAGCCTTCTAATTATGTTTCCGGTAACACTGCAGCCTCCTGGGCTTATTGTGCTAATCTCCCATTCCAACATTTTAGTCCCTTGTAGCAATTTGTATATGCCCAGAATTGGCTGAGTGTCATATTCTTCTGGACATAATCTTGGTTGTCCATATAGAGCCTGTATCCTATGATCCATAGCCTCACATTCAGTCAGGATGTGATAAGCTGTCTCTGTTGGCCCATTGCGTTGTCTGCATTTTACGTCTCCATTGTACATGCCTATTCTATACAGATGTCCTTTAAGGGTACAATGCCCTGTCAGGAGGTCTCTGTGATTATGCGTAACTGATTCCTGCTTAGTAACAGCAGTTCTTCAGTCTCCTTTCGAGATGGTTCTTTGATACAGGTTTTCCCGTGTTGGTGTCCGTTTATTTTATCTCACTATTCCTTGTGTTGGTTTTTGACCCATTCCCTTATTTGGCTCCAATAATGGCTTTGGGCACACCCATGGCCGGTTCTGGGCCAATATATGTTGCTGATGATCTATTTCTTGCTAGATCGTCAGCTTTTTCATTGCCTTCGATACCGACGCGTCCTGAAACTCACAATAGAGTTATCTTGTTGTGGTCTGCCAGGGCTTTTAGTTCTTCTCGGCATTCACATATCAGGTTAGATGTCACTTTAGGATTTGATAGTGCGCTTAGACTGCTTAACTGTCTGTTAATGTGCTGATTCGCTTATATCTATAGGCCCTTACATTATCTTCTCTCGCACAATGCAATATCGTATATATCTCTGCCTGAAAAACAGAAGTATATTGTCCAAGTAATATGTTAAACTGGGAGTTTCTCATATCATTGTATATGCCAGCTCCAGTGCCTTGTTCTGTCCTTGACCCGTCTGTAAACCAGGTTAAGTTCCCCAGGATTTTAAGGTATTAATCCTGTTTGCATTCACTTCTATCCATGACTTTTACCTCGAAGTTTCTGTTGAAAGTGTGCTTAGAAATCATGTAGTCCATTCTCATATCAGATATGCTAACGCCCACTCGGTTCCTGATTTGGTTATGCCCCAATTCTGCATAAATGTTGCTTGGGTCTTTCTGCAGTCGGAAGTATCCCAACCTTTGCTGCTTTCGTTCGTGCTGATCATGGTAATCATGATTACCAAAAGGGCCAATGAAAAATGGGTATTTTAAAAAACTTATTTTCTATTGGCTTATTCTGTAATCATGATTACCATGTTCAGCACGAACGAAAGCAGCTTTAGTCTCCCTCTATTACAAAGTAAAGAGGAGGGACGTTCAGCAGGACCTCCTGCTGTTGGTGTTGCTTGCATGACCACCGTTATTCCTAAACAAGCAAGTCTTGTACCTTGCTTTGTTCAGCAACAGCGGTGTGCTGTAGCATCTTTGCCCGTCGTACCAAAGATGCATGATCATGGGTCTGACCACCGTAATGAACATCCAGTACATCATGCTTGGTTTTAACCCCTATGTTTTCCCACAAGTGGGTCTAGTCAACATAAGCTGCGTTGTTTCTGCTCTATTTTTAGTTCTTTGAAGCTGTTAGTTCCAGGTAAGTCTATAATCTAGTATTGCTCCTAGATATTTTACCTCTCCCGACAGTTGCATCTGTTAATCTTTGAGAATTAGTGGTCCAATAACCTCTAGTTTTTTCCTTCTGGTGAATGCTATTACTGTCGACTTGGAAGGACTAATATTTAGTCCCTGCTCACCTGTCCATTTTGTTACAACATTTAAAGTCCGCTGCAAACGTTCCATTACTATGTTGATAAATTTGCCCTGAGCTAGTATGATTAGGTCATCTGCATAGCCCAGGATTTTGTGTCCGTCCCTGTCCAGTAACTTTAGTGGCTCGTCCATGACTAGGTTCCACAGAAGAGGTGATAAAACACCTCCCTGCTGACATCCCCGTCCTACCCGAGCCACCAGTGTCTCCCTTATTGCGAACCTCCATTACTAATCTATCCTTAAGCATACAGTATATCCATCTGTAGCTGGTTTCATCGATTCCTCTCTCCCTCGCTTAGTGAGGTATTATCGAACGCATCCTCAATGTCCGTCCAAGAAGGCATATAATACCTCTTTGTTTTCAAAAGCATACTCAGCTTGGTTAACAACCTCATGTAATGCTGTTCCTGTTGACATCCTTGCCCTATTGGTCTTGGTGTAGAGGCCTGATTGCCAGTACATTATCCCTGATATGTCTGTCCAACAGTTTTTCTAGAGTCTTTAGTACAAGCGACATCAAACTTATTGGTCTTAGAGACTTTGCACCTTCCTGTCCAATTTTGACAGGTTTCTGTATAAAGTTTAATCTCATTAGTCTCCAGGTTTTGGGTATGTACCCGAGAGCTAAACTACTTCTGGGTATCATACATAACCTGTGTAATAGAAGATCTGTACCTTTCTGCAACATTATTGGATAAATGCCGTCGGGCCCCGGCGATTTATATGGTTCAAATGAGTTTATGGCCCATTTTATTTTATCAACATTTATCGCCGTCTTTGCTGTCTTTCTCCGATGATAGATTGGTAATTTTAGAATCAGGAAAGTGTACCCTAAGAAGTTCTCTTATGGTTTCCTTCCCTGTTGTGATGTAAGTTCCATCCTTTGTTTTGAGGGTGCATATAGAGTGATCCTTAGACAATATTTTGTGTAGTCTTGCACATACTGGAGTTTCTTCAATGTCCTCACAGTTCCTCCTCCACGATTTTCTTTTGGATTTTCTCAGAAGTTATTCGTCTCACGAGTCTGTCTGTCCATATGTTAAATTTGATTAAAATCTTTGGAGCCATTTTTGAGGAATAAATTATTTTGCATTTTTTATGGGTTATTGGGTGTTAAGTACCAACATTTAAGCCATGGTCGATTTTGCGATAGCGTCTCGAGGAGTGACCATCCTGAATACACATACAATATTTGAACAAAATCGATCTATGAGTTTGGTCTCTTGATGCAACCACAGATGGTAGACAGACACTGTATAAAATCACTGTTTTTTGGCTCCAGGGAACCTAAAAACGTATAAATCACCAAAAACTCCATATCGAGTTTTTGCACGATCGCAATACTTTTCTACTACGTAGACGGGAAAATAAAAAACGATGTCGGCCATAGGAGCCTATGACGTTGAAATATTTTTTTAAATGTCATTTTGATCGATTTTTAATTTCAATTCTTAAGCGATTTATTAAATTGAAAAAATAATTTCGAAAATTATTCTTTTTTCTTAACACCCCTCGGGCAAAATATTTTAGAGATTAGTAAGTACCAATAACTGCGCGGGATTGCTATGACGAGGCTATGATTACCGAACTGTGGTCTTTTCAAAATACATAATAATTATCCACCCAGATGAAACCAATAGTCCACTGCCGAACCGGTTTTCAGACGCCAAAAATCGACAAAATCCCTCGCAAAATCCTTAGCATATGGATAGTCGCAAAGTTTAGGATTAATGGTCTATAAATGGGGAAAAATCGGTTGAACCCCAACAAATAACCAGAAGTAGGGTAGGTCGATTTTAAAACATATATATACAGTGTGACCCATTTGAATGCGGGACACCCCCACAAATTTTTTATTTCCCATCCGATTTTAACATTTTTGTAGAGCATAGGAAACTGCACTTTAGAATAAAGTGTCACATTTTTTTAACAAAAACCAAGGCGTACTGTGTAATTTTTTGGGAGTGAAAATTCACGAAATCGTATTAGCGATTTTCTAATAAACAATCTGAGTACACCACTGGATTAAGCGCCCTCTGAAGTGGACCCGTACAAATATTGCACATTAATAAATCTGTGGTCAAAATAAAAATCAAATTGTTCTTATTACTTTATCTATTATTATCATGTAACTCATGGAATAAAAATTGGAAACAATTGAAAAAATTATTTTTGTTGGTAACGACATTTAACAAATTTATTGGAAAGCTGGAATATAAACTAAACGCCAATTATATTTTTCTTTCTTCCACCAATCAGCTGTTTTTTTTCGTAACACATCAAACCTTTTTCGTTCATTTGCGTTTACTTTTCTGAGTTGTTCTTCGGCAATAGCTACACATATTTCAATTATTCTAGTGCGTAGTTCGGCAACTTACTATAGTCTCGACTTGTAAAGCAAGCGCTTTAGTGTACCCTACAGGAAAAAGTCGAGTAGCGTCAAGTCCGGGAATCTTAGCGACCACTCAATAAGTGGACTGTTTCGATCTATCCACCGATTTTCAAAATTTGTATTCCCAACCCCTTACCACTATTGAATTATGAACAGGAGACTCATCTACCTAATTGAAATTTTTAATTGTGATATGTTTGAATTGGTAGTCATGTAGTGCATCCCAAAAGTCATTTTCCAGAAAGTTCAGAAATACACGTTAATTCAAATTACTCTCAGAAAAAAAGACCAATAATTCTACAATTAAGTACTCGGCACCACTCATTTATTTTTCTGAGTACTGCGCCATTACGTTTATGATTCAATTAGGGTTTCCGGAAGACCAGTACCGTGAATTTTGGACGACATCACCCAATTTGTTGTAAATGTAGCTTCATCGCTGAATAAAATTTCAGATATTCTCCTTGGGCCCACAAACAGAATCCCAATCTTCTTTCCTCATCTGCCTCAGAGTATGTAAAATTTTCGGCTAAAATGGTTTTTATTTTATCTTTAACCTAGCGCCGAAATCAATTGATCGATCTCGGCCAAATATGATATTTAGAGTCCTCTTACAAACATCTCTAGACTTTTTGTAATTTTCGGTAGTTCACTAGGAAAAGAAGAAATCGACTTTCTATATAATGGCTTTAACAATTTCAAGTGAGCATAATCATACTACTATTTTAAAAGGATTTTAGACTGAAAATATTTACTTACCATATTGAAATTTTAACACAATAACACTAAGCGCCGAGACAGGCACAAACAACCACTAAGACTACGAGCCAACGCATCTCTTATTGCCTTCTTGACTCGATTCTCGATTAATTCCGGAGTATTCCTGAGTATTTCCGAGAATTTCTGAGTATTCCTGAGCATTACGAAGTATTCCCGAGTATTCCCATGGTATTCCTGAAAATTTGTATACGTATTTCCGGCAGTGGTTGACTCTTCGACTAATACTAAAGGAAACTAACTAACAGTTAAAAAAATAAAAATATTATTTATTACTTCACATGTTCGAACTGACCTCTGTTAGCTTCTAAACATAATTGTACTGTGTTTAGCACGTCTTGGATACATACGTGTTGCAGAACTTCAACATTTAATCTGCGACATTCAACTCGTATTCTATTTTCAAGATCTTCGGCGCCATTTAGAGGTGTAAAGTAAACTCTTTCTTTTAGATATGGCCAAAGGAAAAAATCCAACGGGGTTAAGATCCGGAGATCTGGCAGGCCACTTAATTCCCTTATTATGATTTGCGATCCATCTAACTGGATAAGCTGTATTTAAATAATTTGTTACAATTATAGCATTATGTGGCGGTGCCCCATCTTGTTGCAATATCATGTTATGCCTAATATGTAATGGAACGTCTTGTATGAAATTTAATAATTCTTCTCTTAAAGACTGTAGATATCTTTCTTCAGTAAGTGTGCCTACGTAAAACTTGGGTCCTATAATTTGTCCGTTAAGAATTTCGCACCATACATTAATTCCCCAAATATTTTGGAAATTTGTTTCTCTAAGCCAGTGACAATTATCCTGAGACCAATAATGGCAGTTATGTTGATTGATTATTTCATTGTTATGGAAACGGGATTTATCTGACCACATGATGCGATCTAAGATAGTCATTTCTTCAGCAACTGCCAATCATGCCACAAAATTTAGACATCTCTCGTAATCTCCAGAAATCAAACCCTGATATAAATGTATTTTATATGGTCGCAGTTTATTGTCTTTCAGAATTCTTTGAATCGAAGAATATGAAATACGAGATGAAATATTCGTTTCTGTCGGTTATTGGCGAATAGAAATATGCGGATCTACAAAAACACGGGCTAAAACTGCAACTGATGTATGTTTTTCGTCTCGTGTGATTCTGGGTCTAAAGATGCTTCATTTTTTCCCAAACCTCCACTTTCACCCATATTTTTTGCTAATTTTGCAAACATTTTGTCTGATGGCGTTTGCCTATTTTGAAAGCGTTCATAATATAAACGTTAAGCTGCTTTACTGTTCTTTCCGCACTGTCCATAATATCAAATATCATGTCCAATTTTTCTTGATTAGTGTAAGATACCATTGCATACATTTATTTAGAAGTATAGCATAAAACAAAAACGGATAACATAATGACTAATGAACAGCACAAATAACTGTATTTTCAATTTGACGTTGAGTAACAACGTCAAAATACAATTGTTTCCACGGCCAACTATGCTAATTCAGAAACAAAACCTTTGATTGTAGTTTTATCATATTTTATTAATTTTCTCGATTTTTTCTTATGAAAGTGTATACTTTTTTTACAGTTGAATGCAGAAATAAAATCTCTTCAATAATCGGCAAAAAAAGTATAGCACATCATTTGAAAAAAAGAAATTGACTCGCTACTTTGGTATAGTCCAAGTAAGGACTTCCTGAGACATAAAAATCGTAACAAAAATTTTACGACCTCATTAAAATACCATTACTCTTTATGTTGTCTCGACCGCAATTGACTCGCTTAACTTTATAAGATTTTAATGTGCGTCGGGTCTCGGGTAGTTATTTGATGTCAGGCTTGGCGCCATGACAGGCGGCGATATAATTATGTCGTAAAGTTTTTTCTGCGTTTTTTATGTTTGGGGAACTTATTACTTGAACTATAAGTATGTATGTTGACAGAGATAATTTAAGAACATTATTTGATAGAGCTTGACAACCGATTTGCACAAATATATGGTATAGTGATATAAATTTTCGCTCATTAATTTCAGTTGTTTGCAAAATTAGTTAATTTAAAACTACAAGATATGAAGATTGGTACTATTTTATAATTTAAATTAACCAATTTTGCAAACAACTGAAATTATTGAGTGGAAATTCATATTATTACACTTGTCATAGTTTTTTAATGGTATCAGGACATAGTCCATACAGCCAGATACACAGCTAAATTTAGAAGCGGCTAAATAGCTACTTAATTCTAGCGTGAATAATAATGAATACGATAAGGAGTAACAAGGACATACACTTTTCGCCTAAGGGCGTGTCAAGGCATTTTAAAACTTGTCATAGTTCTACTTAGGTAGTTCTATACTTTTTTTTACCAATATACAGACTGTCCATTTTATCAGGGCCCTCGAGAACATCTCACTTAATATCGGTCGTACAAAAATTTTTTTTACGAAAATTGTGCCGATTTATATAACCTACAAAATGATTTAAAGACATTTGAAACCCATGGCCTACTTTAAGAGTTGTGGCGGAAAATATCGAAAATGCGGAAAACGTCTAGGCCAAATATCTCCGTTATTTGAAGAGATACGAGAAAAATTCTAAGGTGAAAATGTTTTGCAAAACAGAGCGTTTTATTGAGGTTTTATCTAATTTTTTTCAAAACCGCTGTATTTTGAGATTTACTCTTCAGGCTGTTAAAAAAAATATTTTGAAACGGGCGGGAAATGGAGCCATTAAATAGAGAATTTTCCTCCCTTTTCAACGATATATCACATGATATATTTATTCATTGATACTACGTTAGTAATTATAAAAACATTTTTTTAAAACCAATAAATTTTTATTTAACAAGCATTATACTTCCCGTGGAGAAGTATGATTAAATAAAACGATAAAATAATTCAATAAGTTGTTCAAATCTTTGCTACAATAAAACATTAACACAATTAAGAAGGATAAAGTAACTTCAGGTAACAAAAACAAATTAATAATAAAAAGAATAATGCACGCAGAACATTAATATTTATTTAATCCTCAAAATAATTTTTAAGATATCAAATCAAGTGTTCAAAGTGTCCACCACGACCTTATGCACAATCGATCGCGGCGAGGCACTGCATTTAAAACATTATTCAGCATTTCGGGGGTAACTGTAATACATTCCTGTTGAATTCGAGTTCTTAGGTCCTCTACATTTTGCGGTGTCGTCGAAAACACCTTATCTTTAATATACCCCCATAGAAAAAAATCCGTTGGGGTTATATCTGGAGAACGAGGGGACCATCGAATAAATCCATTGGTATCTAGCCAATGTTGAGGCAAAATTGCGTCTAAATAATCTAGGCAAATCTGGGAATTGTGGGGAGGAGCTCCATCTTGTTGAAAATATTGAAAGTTGTGTCGATTCTCTAAAGGTAGGTCATCTAAGAATTCATTAAATTGATTTCTAAAAAAGTTTAGGTACCTTTGACCACTGAGGTGACCATCATAAAAATAAGGACTTGTTAAATTTGTGCCTAAAATACCTAGCCACACATTTATTGAAAAACGATTTTGAAACCCAGTCGGTCTATGCCAGTGTGTATTTTTAGAAGTCCATTTGTAATGAATATTGCGATTAAAAAATCCATTATTGGAAAGATTTGCCTCGTCGGACCAAAGTATTTTACTACATATTAATGGATAGGCACGCTTCTTTTCCAACAGCCACCTACAAAAAGTCGTCCTCCTTGGTTTGTCCCCCGCTTGTAAATTGTGAACTTTTTTGGCTTATAACACCGGTATCCATTTTTCTTTAAAATTTTTCTAGCACTTGTTTTACTTATATGACGAGCAATTTGAATTTCTCTTAATGATGTTTCCAAATGTTCTGTATTTTTATTTCTTACATAATTAATAACTCGGTTTACCTTATTTACATTATCAGTAACACTGATCTTCTTTAAGAATGAACCAATATTTTTCAGTTTCGTAGCTAATTTTCTAAAACAGAGTTTTATTCGGCTGTAGTGCTTGTGGAAATCTATTTCCATATTCTACTTGAGCTAATCCAGAGTTAAAATTGCATTGGCAATATGTAACGAACATATTATAATGATCAATGTGAGTGAAAATCATTTTTGAAAATTCTAAATTCATAAGCGAGTGTGATTGAGTGAGAGTTTAAGTATTAACTGAGATGATCTGTCAAAAAATTAAATTGTCAAGTTTGTTCATAACCAACTATTTTAAAATAATTGAAATAATAGTGAAATCATGAAATACAAACAAATGGATATTATACTTAAATTAATTGGTAAAGACATTTTAACTTTCTGAGCAAGATATGATGCTTTTATGGAGGACCTCTATACATTGGCATAACTGCGAATACTCTTTCCATAATTGCTCCATGTTGCTTTCTTGATTATTATTTTGTTTTTGTTACCTGAATTTACTTTATTCTTCTTAATTGTGTTAATGTTTTATTATAGCAAAGATTTGAACAACTTATTGAATTATTTTATCGTTTTATTTAATCATACTTCTCCACGGCAAGTACAAGCTTGTTAAAAAAAAATTTTTATTGGTTTTAAAAAATTGTTCCGCCATAATCCTTAAAGTAGGCCATGGATTTCAAATGTCTTTAAACCATTTTGTAGGTTATATAAGTCGGCACAATTTTCGTAAAAATAATTTTTACTCGAGAGCCCTGATAAAGTGGACAGCCTGTATATATTTTTAAAAAAATTATGGCCAAAAATAATAAATATTTGCTTATCGGATCTCTCTCTCTCTCTCTCTCTCTCTCCCTCTCTTGGATATGCCCACCTTAACAATACATATGGCAAAAATAATACATACCCTGATGTTCATATTTTTTGCAATTTAATTTTGGGCATTATGAATGAGCTAATAAACTTCGTATATACGTTCTTTATAAAATATTGATATGGAAAAAGAAAATGGGCACCTAGTTGAAAATAAACCACTGAGGCGGCAAATGAAAAAAAAAATGAGAGCCTAAAGATATATTGGCTATTTAACGCGTTAATATGGTTTCTCTGCAACTAGGAAATAAAGGAATGGCAATAATCGCATATTGATTTCCATATATACCTTACAAACATCAAGCGCAAATCAATGATTGTATATTCATAATCTTGAAGAAAATATGCATGCATCATACTTGATACAAACATAAATGTAAATGAAACTTTAAAATTTGTGTTTACGTAAAAAACAAATCCATACTTTTATTGTATTTCTACAAGTGTTTGTAGGCGTATCCAATGGGTGTGTCACACCTTTTAATTGTTCCTATAATTTACGGGCTATTTAGTATATTTTGACAACGCAATCGTTGTAGTTATGTTACATTAATGATAATAATTACGGTAAACAATAAAAACCCATTTACTAACGCAAGTGAGTATATAAAGCTGAATAATAAATATTCTAATAAAATTGTTTTACTAGGTAATAATATTTATATTATTTCATATTTTTCCATTTTATTATGCTGTAAATATCTGGAAAAGCTCTAGGCAAATTAAACTTGGTAAATAAAAACGTAAACAAAGCGAAGGAAAACAAACCTGTATGTGTCCGGAGATGAGCTTTTAAGTGAGAGCTTTTTCCATAAACCTTGTGACAGCCGTCGTAGGAACACTTGTGCGTTTTTCTGATTTGTGTGCCAAGTCTGGGTGATGATTGTGCTCTGGGGACAACGGACTTTCGAGGAGGCGGCACCGCGTCTACTTTACGATTCTTAGGGGCGGCAACTGGTGCTTTTGTGACACTTTTAGCGGGTATATTTGGAGTGCTGTTAAAGCTGTTGTAGCCCTCGTCAGGCTCCTCATCGATGGTCAAATTTCCTTCATTGTCTGAAGGAACTTCCGGTACTGGCTCCTGCTTAATCCTCGTGAGGTCAGTAAGGATGCGGGCCACCATATAGGATGAGGATTCTGTGGTATTAGTGGTTACCGGTTCCTCTTTCATGTAAGTTGCAGGGACTATAGGGATTTGTTCAACTATAACAGCAGGACCGGGTGGATTAATGAAAAGAATTTCTTCCCGTATTAAAGACTTGGACAAATCCAGAGGTCGATTTAAATGATCTTTGCTGTGAGACATCTCCAAGAGACACTGGGCCGCGAAACTTATATCATCCATGGTGTAATGAATAAACTACACAAGCACAATTTAACAAAAAAAAACTGAAAAATGTATTGCCACTTCACCTCAGTTTTCACCACAAAAAAAACACAAAACTTCCCGAATAACTTACGAATTTCCAAAAAGACGATATGTTCATCTCTGCGGGAGGCGTGACTCGACGTAGGTTATAATATGCGGAAGAATAGAGCGGCCGTAACAACTGCACAACAGCGAGCACACTTTCCAACTGCGGCTGAGACTCTGAAACAGCCATTTCATCCCCTCCACTTGTTCCCTACCATATTGCTCCCCAAGCTTTTCCCATTATATTTTATTTTATTCCAACAAAAAGTTATTATTTCTGTACCTGTGTCAATCCTGAAGGAATAATTTCATCTCTCATTAATTAAATATTATAACAGTAGGTATTGTTTCGGAAGATTACGTGTACATCCATTCGGAAAAGCACGTTTCTGGGATTTAGTTATTGGTAGTTACTTTTTTAAAAAAGTAATTTTGTAATGTAAAATAATTTTAGAATTAAAAATTAAAGAAGATTTTCATGTATTCTAATTAAAATAAAATTGTTGAATGTATCAAGGTAATTAAAACGTGTAATGTAACTTTTGCAATAGCAATGTGTATATTAGGTACTTTTCTTTCCTATCAGTTCATTTGATTTGACATTTTTGTAATATTAGTATTTTTCATTGGTAAAATTAGGTGGAGTATGAATAGTTTGGAAAATTTGAAATCCTTAAAAAAAATCAAGAAAGATAAACATACAGGAGTGCTCATTAAATCGAAAGACGATACATCCTTAAAATTATATAATAATCTGGATCAAAATAAATTCTATGCGTTAGATAGCCAAGAACATGCTTTGCATTGCTTTAAAATATACCGGTTTGGTCTCTTGGATCTCAATTTAAAATAGATAATTTTCCAATAGAACTTACAGTATCAAATATGTGGTTACCGCTACCTGAAGAAGAGATTACTAAAAAAATTAAAATTTACGACCCATGAGCATAGTAAGCGTGCTGTAAAAAATGTTTGAAAAAATTGATACTGATAATAAAGCACGTAAATAAGTTTAATGTTATACCTAACACGCAATCTGGATTTAAAGCAAATCATAGGTGTGCCACTACGCATGTTTGCGATATAACATACCAAAATCTATAGATTCGGGAAAGTTGTGACTCTTGTGTTATTAGACTAAACAAAACCCTTTGACACTGTGAACTATATCATGATATAAGTAATCTTCAATTATATAGACTTTGGATAACACTCTTTACTATTGTTAGCTAATTATCTCACTAATCGTTGCCAACATATTAAATTTAGCCAGACATTGTCTAATCCTTTAAATATTAGTAATGGAATATCACAAAGCTCTATATTAGGCCCACTGTTACTTTATATATATTTTTCCATCTTCAAGAACAATCTTCACCTTTGCGCATTCCATTTTTATGCCGATGATACGCAAGTCTATTATTCTTTGAAATTATCTGAACTTGACATTACCGTTCAATTAATAAACAATGATGTAGGGAACCATGTTACTTTATGTCAAATTAATTGTTTAAAAATCAACCCAAGCAAATCTACAGTTCCCGTCTTTGGTCCTGTAAAAGTTAAGCAATAAATTAGTTAAGCATTAAGGTAGGGAATTCAGATCCGGAATTTTTAAACTGTACGAGTACTTTAGATCTCCTCGTTGATTTTAATGTGCGTTTTAATTATTATGTAAATATTATGATAACACGATTATTCATAAATCTAAAATTAATCCCCATGTATTGAAAAATGTTAAACATGAAATTCAAAATTTTACATTGCGAGATATTAGTTAGTGTCTTTCGTGGAGTTACCACAATTAATAAAACCAGTTAAAAATCCTTGTGTATTTTTATTTAAGAACAATTATTTACAGGATAAAAATTAATTATTCCTCAAAACCCAAAATATTTTGTGTATCTCCCCAATATTGATTTTATTAGTTACCTTGAACATCAGTTAGAGGAAAATAAAACAGTTGCCCGCCAATAGTGATAGATTGGTTGTAATATAGTTAACACTAAGAAGTAAGTAAATACGTCACAAACGCCACAAATACTCCTTCTCCTAAAAAAAAAAATTTAACCAGCCAAGAAATCTATCGCAAACCTCACTTTTTTTGGAACTTCCTCATTATCTAAAATTGAACTTTCATTTAACAAGTATGCAGGTTTTACCCTCTCTAAACTGATAGTAATATCTCTATACTGCTTAGTTATCGTAATTCCCTTTTCTGGAAGAGATACCACCTTAAAAGGTAGAAAAACATATTCACAATTTTGAATGTCAGCATTGACAAATGGTTTTTCAAGTGAGTGATGTTTTGTGTCTATTGGTTTAAAATTATGAAAATATTCTTATTTTGACATAAAAACAGAAATATCTGTGTCATCGTGTGAATTAACAAAGAAATCTCCTGAAATGCATAAAACTTGCCCAAAAACAATTTCCGTAGAGGCACATGTTAAATCTTCCTTAATAATGGTTCTCAAACCCAGTAAAATTATTGAAAGTTTTTCTTTCCAATTATGTGAATTAGCTCTGGCTGTCAAAGTTGCTTTCAACGTTCTATGAAATCTTGCAAGCATCAAAGAGTGTTAGATTGATTTTCAATTTAAAGCGCCATTCTTATAAAACACCATTTCCAAAAGAAATTAATTTGCCGAATATGAAGCAACGTATATAGTTATATTCTCTTCCCATGTCTGTACCATAAAATTATTAACCACAAAACTAAACTTTATCTTTACAACAAAGTAAACCATTTATTTGACATTCACTCTGTTAAGAGGGAAATATAAGTTAAAGACGCTTTAACATACATTTTTGTCTTTCAAAAAATATTTTTCTTATAATATTGGTAATTGTGTGAATTCACTAAACTTAGAAATAACAAAATGATCATATTATAAGTTCAAAAAGAAATTGTTAAAGCAATTAATTTCTGGTAATCTTAGAATTTAAAAGATATTACTATACTGTTTCCCTAACTATATATATTTTACTACATGCTTACATACATATTTACATATATTTATATATTCGTGCGTTGAATTATTAGATTTTTTATAAAAATTAAACTCTTAGCGCCCTTTATGTTAGTATAAACCTCTTTCTAGGCTTTATAAAATGCCAGATCTTTTCAATTGAAATATTAACCATATAAGAACAGACAATTTGCGGAGGTAATAGTAAATAATCTATATATCAGCTCAGTGGCTCAACGTTTATGTCAGGTTTGCATTGCAACCAATGAGTCCCGGATTCGAATCCTAGATAGAATGTGGATGTTTAGTGGGGTTCGTCATGTGTGACCGAGATTGTAGTAGTGCACGATCTGTATAGCGTTTTGATTCAGTTTTAATCTCTCCACAATAAAATTGTGAGAGGTTACTAAAATTGGTTCAAAAACGAAAATTGAGATAACATCAAATCTTTACGGTTTGAGGTCCTAGGAACCCAAAAAAGTGGTTTTTGAAAAATGTCTGTGTGTGTGTGTATGCGTGTATGTATGTGTGTATGTGTGTTAGCACGATAGCGCCGAAACTACTGAACGGATTTGAATGAAACTTTGCGTGTGCGTTTCTTTAGTGTCCCAGAAGATCTGGTTTTGGTTGAGATCGGATTACGTTTAGTGCCATTTTGACGCAACAAATTGTTTATTTTATATTTACTTTCAATTTACAATGGAACCATTGAAAAGCAGTTAAAATTCTGATTTCAACGATATATCACACGTCCACCCTTTCGATTTGGTTTCCGTGAAAAAAATTAAAAACAAAGCAAATATGGCATAGATCGCATTTCGCATGACATGATCGATGCGCGTAGCGGTTACATCGTGAAACTCGTCACATCACGTGTCAATTCACGTGTGAGGGTTTCTTCACTGCTCTAGAAGTAGAGCGGATTACGTTTAGTGCCGTTTTTAAGTATATATACAGACAAATCGAAGAATTAAACTACAAATATTCCCCTAAAATCTAGTAAAATTACTGAAATGCTAATGTTTGATTTAACAAAGACAGCCGCAAGCGATCGGATTGCAATGAGCAAATTTTGATGATTGCCATTGTCATCGTTTGTCATCCGATAACGTTGGTGTCATGTCATGTTAATAAGACTTCGGCACATTTGTAACTTTTAGTGGATTGTCACAAACTTTAAAGGTAGATGTAACAATATCAATATCATATGCTTTCTGTACCTTCGTTGGTGAATTTATTATAGATTATCACTTTACCAGTTTTCAGTTTGTTGCTTTACAAATCTGTAGTATTTAGGATAACTAGACTTTCTTAGTCATTCAAGTGATGTTAAAGTTGTTAATATCATAATAGTATATTATTCAACGAGCGATAATGTAGGTAATAACTCGCATAGATGATTGTAAATTCATTAAGTTGAGGGTTTTTTAGTGCCCCAGAAGATCTGAAAAGGTTTTGGATGAGATCGGATTACGTTTAGTGCCGTTTTGTTACACAATTTAATGCTCTTTTCGGCTTCAAAGATCCACCGAGTGGGGAGGTTCCAGCCGCTTCCAGTAGCTGCCGATTTTTTGTAAGTGAAACTGTTTCTACTATCAGGATTCTCTTGTATAATTTCTAAATTATTTCACATTGTTTTATATACCTATTATTGTATTCTAGGAAATCAGTTATGTTTTTTTAACACTAAATTGTATGTATCTCTGTTACAGCATTCAGGAAACCAATTGCCTACAAGTTTACAAATCATCATTATGGGTTACGTGGAAGAGCAGCTGTTGTTTACAACAAGTTGAACTTCGCCCTTTTGTCTGTTTTTGTAAGTAATTAATTTCTGTAAAATATGTTGTTGGCAAATAAAGATTTTTTTTTTTTTTTTTTTTTTTTTACAAAAAACCAGTCACCCTACTCTGTGGCTCCGACCCTCACAGAGGGGAGCTGGTAATACCAATAGCCACTCCCCACGCCCGTGGGGTGAGTGACTACCGGGTCCGCGAATCGTGTGCCCTGAGTAGACGTAATGAACCGAGGATGACAGCCTTCTGCATTCTGCCGGCTAAGATCTCTGCCGAATCTCGGCATGCCGGTATGATCTTTAGTTCTGAAAGCAGCGTCTGTCTCATTCCACCGAGGGCTCCTATAATCAGTACCACTATTTTAACAGAATGGCCTGGATAAAGCCTGCGGAGTTCGAAGAGCAAATCTCGATATTTTGTCCGTTTTTCCTCCTCTTTCAAGACAATTGCTCTCAGCGGGAGCTGAGAATTCCACGACATACATTGTCTTGAGTTGGTGGTCGAGGAGTACTATGTCAGGCTTGTTGGCTTGTATTTGCCTGACGGTGGGAAACGAGTAATTCCAATAAATTAGGCACTTCTCATTCCCCACAACGGACTCAATATCCCCCGGAACGTAAGGCAGCACTGGTGTTTCGTCTATCCCATACGAGTGCCTTAGATGATAGTAAAGCACTCGTAATGCTGCGTTGTGTCTATGAATATAGGCCGAGACTGCGTATGTCGGGCAAGCCGACAGTAAGTGCATTACAGTCTCCGGCGCCCTGCGGCAGGCCCTGCAGCTGACATCAGGGACCTCCATACCCATGACACGACGTCGATAGACGAGAGTGTTAAATACACCATCCTGGCAAGCCATTATGAATCCCTCGGTCTCAGACTTCAGCCCAGCTGACCTTAAGAAAGCGAAGGTCAGCCTTTCGGATAAGCCGAGGTCTTCTATATTTTTATAGAAGATCCCGTGCAATGGCTTATCCTTATGGAGCTGCAGAAGGATGCTGTGTTCTGCAGCTCTAATGTGGGCTTTTAGTCGAACGGGTTCCAACTCGGTGACAGAGTCGGGGTTTACCCGCTCGACGTCGAAGATGAGACCAAGTTCATCGGCTGCTCTCCGTGCTGCCTTAAAGAGAAAAGCTCCTACCTCTGCATTTTCATGGTCTCGGACCATGCAGAGGAGGGGATCCGAACTCCTGATGACCTTACATGCTCCCTTCAGAACCATCCTGCTATGGAGACTCTCCAAGCTCAAGAGTCCACGGCCTCCCCGATGTCGTGGGAGATATAACCGTGGAACGGACGATTTAGGATGCAAGCTCCTATTGAGATGCATCTTCTTGCGGGTTACTACATCGAGTTGACGCAGCTCTTCTCTAGTCCACTTCACTACTCCGAAAGAGTAGAGAAGGATCGGAACGGCAAGCATATTTGTAGCAGACACCTTGTTCTTCCCCGACAGTTCTGAAGACCAGATCTGTCGGAGTAGGTGCTGATACTTGCCGCGGAGAGCGTTTTTCACTACACTCACTTCTTGGGTGGAGCGTTGCTCGACACCCAAGTAAGTGTACGACTCTCCGGCATCTAGATGGTGTAAAACGCTTCCGTCCACGAGCTGCGCGTCCTCTCCATAGTCACCGCATCGTCCTCTCTTGAGATGGATCAGTGCGCATTTGTCCAACCCGAACTGCATACCGACAGCCTGCGTATACTCCTGTACCACCCTAAGGGACTGTTGGAGATCCCTCTCTCCAGAGGCATAAAGTTTAAGGTCATCCATATAAAATAGATGGGTGACCTTATGCCTCCTGTCGCCGGGGGTACCGCAGTTGTAGCCACGGGTTTTCCGGAGCGAGACGGATAATGGCAGTAGTGAGATGCAAAACAGAAGGGGGCTGAGGGAATCTCCATGAAATACTCCTCTTCTGAATGTCACCGACTCTGTTTGGACTCTATCGTTACCCGATGTTGTGGTAAAGCGAGTCCTCCAGAGCGGCATCAGTTCTTCAATACATCTCACTACGGGACCGGGTACCACAAGACATCGGAGCAAGTGAACAATGAGCTCATGCGATGTCATGTCGAATGCCTTGCGGTAGTCGATCCAGGCCATAGAGAGATTCCGCTTATACTGCATTGAGTCCTGCGTGACACATCTGTCAATCAACAGGTTCTCCTTGCAGCCAGCGACACCTCTCTTCGACCCTCGTTGCTCATATATCCGTTCGTAAACCGGTTCAACTGCATGGAGCACCCGCATGTACAAAATGCGTGTAAACACCTTGTAACATGCGTTTAGACAGGTTATCGGTCTGTAATTCTTTGGGTTGGACAAATCTCCGTTCTTGGGGATCAGCACTGTCCGCCCCTCAACAACCCAAGAAGGGATTTGCTGCTCCCCATTTAACCAGGAATTAAATATTCTGGCCAAATGGTGGTGGGTGCTCGATAACTTTTTCCACCAAAAGTTATTTATCCCATCGGGACCTGGAGCAGCAAAGTTCTTAGAGCCATCAAGAGCCCTACGAACCTCTTCTGGGGTTATTGGTTCGCACACTTCCTGTGGTCGCTGAAGCCTTTGACAAAAGGCTTCAAAGTGTGCAAGGGCACATTTTTTTTTTTTTTTTTTTACAAAAAACCGGTCACCCTACTCTGTGGCTCCGACCCTCACAGAGGGGAGCTGGTAATACCAATAACCACTCCCCACGCCCGTAGGGTGAGTGACTACCGGGTCCTCGAATCGTGTGCCCTGAGTAGACGTAATGAACCGAGGATGACAGCCTTCTGCATTCTGCCGGCTAAGATCTCTGCCGAATCTCGGCATGCCGGTATGATCTTTAGTTCTGAAAGCAGCGTCTGTCCCATTCCACCGAGGGCTCCTATAATCAGTACCACTATTTTAACAGAATGGCCTGGATAAAGCCTGCGGAGTTCGAAGAGCAAATCTCGATATTTTGTCCGTTTTTCCTCCTCTTTCAAGACAATGTTGCTCTCAGCGGGAGCTGAGAATTCCACGACATACATTGTCTTGAGTTGGTGGTCGAGGAGTACTATGTCAGGCTTGTTGGCTTGTATTTGCCTGACGGTGGGAAACGAGTAGTTCCAATAAATTAGGCACTTCTCATTCCCCACAACGGACTCAATATCCCCCGGAACGTAAGGCAGCACTGGTGTTTCGTCTATCCCATACGAGTGCCTTAGATGATAGTAAAGCACTCGTAATGCTGCGTTGTGTCTATGAATATAGGCCGAGACTGCGTATGTCGGGCAAGCCGACAGTAAGTGCATTACAGTCTCCGGCGCCCTGCGGCAGGCCCTGCAGTTGACATCAGGGACCTCCATACCCATGACACGACGTCGATAGACGAGAGTGTTAAATACACCATCCTGGCAAGCCATTATGAATCCCTCGGTCTCAGACTTCAGCCCAGCTGACCTTAAGAAGGCGAAGGTCAGCCTTTCGGATAAGCCGAGGTCTTCTATATTTTTATAGAAGATTCCGTGCAATGGCTTATCCTTATGGAGCTGCAGAAGGATGTTGTGTTCTGCAGCTCTAATGTGGGCTTTTAGTCGAACGGGTTCCAACTCGGTGACAGAGTCGGGGTTTACCCGCTCGACGTCGAAGATGAGACCAAGTTCATCGGCTGCTCTCCGTGCTGCCTTAAAGAGAAAAGCTCCTACCTCTGCATTTTCATGGTCTCGGACCATGCAGAGGAGGGGATCCGAACTCCTGATGACCTTACATGCTCCCTCCAGAACCATCCTGCTATGGAGACTCTCCAAGCTCAAGAGTCCACGGCCTCCCCGATGTCGTGGGAGATATAACCGTGGAACGGACGATTTAGGATGCAAGCTCCTATTGAGATGCATCTTCTTGCGGGTTACTACATCGAGTTGACGCAGCTCTTCTCTAGTCCACTTCACTACTCCGAAAGAGTAGAGAAGGATCGGAACGGCAAGCATATTTGTAGCAGACACCTTGTTCTTCCCCGACAGTTCTGAAGACCAGATCTGTCGGAGTAGGTGCTGATACTTGCCGCGGAGAGCGTTTTTCACTACACTCACTTCTTGGGTGGAGCGTTGCTCGACACCCAAGTAAGTGTACGACTCTCCGGCATCTAGATGGTGTAAGATGCTTCCGTCCACGAGCTGCGCGTCCTCTCCATAGTCACCGCATCGTCCTCTCTTGAGATGGATCAGTGCGCATTTGTCCAACCCGAACTGCATACCGACAGCCTGCGTATACTCCTGTACCACCCTAAGGGACTGTTGGAGATCCCTCTCTCCAGAGGCATAAAGTTTAAGGTCATCCATATAAAATAGATGGGTGACCTTATGCCTCCTGTCGCCGGGGGTACCGCAGTTGTAGCCACGGGTTTTCCGGAGCGAGACGGATAATGGCAGTAGTGAGATGCAAAACAGAAGGGGGCTGAGAGAATCTCCCTGAAATACTCCTCTTCTGAATGTTACCGACTCTGTTTGGACTCTATCGTTACCCGATGTTATGGTAAAGCGAGTCCTCCAGAGCGGCATCAGTTCTTCAATACATCTCACTACGGGACCGGGTACCACAAGACATCGGAGCAAGTGAACAATGAGCTCATGCGATGTCATGTCGAATGCCTTGCGGTAGTCGATCCAGGCCATAGAGAGGTTCCGCTTATACTGCATTGAGTCCTGCGTGACACATCTGTCAATCAACAGGTTCTCCTTGCAGCCAGCGACACCTCTCTTCGACCCTCGTTGCTCATATATCCGTTCGTAAACCGGTTCAACTGCGTGGAGCACCCGCATGTACAAAATGCGTGTAAACACCTTGTAACATGCGTTTAGACAGGTTATCGGTCTGTAATTCTTTGGGTTGGACAAATCTCCGTTCTTGGGGATCAGCACTGTCCGCACCTCAACAACCCAAGAAGTGATTTGCTGCTCCCCATTTAACCAGGAATTAAAAATTCTGGCCAAATGGTGGTGGGTGCTCGATAACTTTTTCCACCAAAAGTTATTTATCCCATCGGGACCTGGAGCAGCAAAGTTCTTAGAGCCCTCAAGAGCCCTACGAACCTCTTCTGGGGTTATTGGTTCGCACACTTCCTGTGGTCGCTGAAGCCTTTGACAAAAGGCTTCAAAGTGTGCAAGGGCAGGAGAATCTCGGTTGAGTGGAAGCCTCTCCTCGTACAGCGTTTTCCAGAAGTTCTCCACCTGATCTGCAGTCGGCGGATTTTCTACAACACGCGGAGGCGGTTGGAAAAGGCGCGAGGGCTTTTCGCGGAACAGTTTATTTTCCGCAAGCCCTCTCGCCCGCCTCACTAATGACTTTTTGCAAGTCACTAGCATCCGTATCCTGTCGAGACAGTGCTGTTTGGTGGTTCGCAGCACTGCCTCATTAAGTGTGTGATGGGCGCGTCTTAAATTGGCGGCTAATCGACGCACTTTAGGCGTGAACGGCCTGTTGGCCGCCATATAGTCCATCACACATTGGATACGGGATGCGTGTTGCCTCGCCGACCGGATCTTGGCTTCCATCTTTTGTATGCGCCGCTGCGCTCTCTCCTGTGGGGAAGAGGTATTTCGCCTCTCCACCTGAGACGAGCGTTGAGCAGCGGCATACACGGCACAATTTATGTGCCAGATGTCAGCCTCTTCTGGTAGCGCTGTGCGAAGTTCAGCGTCCACTCTGGCCAGGTCTTGTGGCCCGGGGGTTTTCACACGGTGTAACCCCCTTCTGGTACTGAGACCCTCTGGTATTGGCGGAACGAGGAGAACTACGTCCTCAACCGGTGAATGTGGCGGTCCTTCGACCACCTCATTCACCGGTCCAGGAGCAGTCCTCACGTAGCCCCTACTACGAAGGTGGGATACATAGTCACGCAGATTTTGTGGCGTGAAGGCGCTATGCTCTGGTAGCCTCTCACACCACAGAGCATGCATCCGCGCCATGTATCCCCTCCGCGCGGGCTCACTGCTTTCATAGCAATGCAGAAGTTCATCCCTCAGCTCATCTGTCCACTCAAAGCGTCAAGGGCACATTATTATTATTATTTTGTTTCGCACCACTTTTCAGTGGGTTATTAAAATATCATCGGCTTTTCCAGCAAGATGATATCTTCTTCAAACGGGAATATTAAGAAATGACCTGACTATAGATGTGGTTCCAAGAATAACTGCCTTCTGCATTTGGCTCCTTATGCTATCTGAGATCCCTAGTTCCTGGAGGTTCTTTATCAGCGTTTTTGTTACGATTCCTGTGGTAGACATTATCATTGGCAGAGTCACCACCTTTTCTTGACGCCACAGATCTTTAATTTCGGCAGCCAACGGAAGATATTTGGTGATCTTTTCATTATAATATTGCTCGATGTTGTGAGTGTTGGGAATGCCTACGTCTATTAGAAAGGTCATCCTGTTCACTTTATCAACAATGATAATGTCTGGTCTGTTATTGGGGGTTGGTCTATCGGTGATGACTGATCGATCCCAATACATCTTATAGGACTCATTCTCCTCGACTGGATTTGGCGTGTACTGGTAGTAAGGTAATGCATCCCGGAGTAACCCATATTTTATTGCCATTGATTGGTGTAAGATCTTTGCCACTTGATTATGGCGCTTAAGATAGTCGGAAGCGGCCAGTACCTGACATGCCCCGGTTATATGCTGAATGGTTTCAGGAACCTGTTGACATCTTCTACATATATCGTTCTCCATATCTGCCCTGACAATATATTTAAGGTAATTTTTCGTGGCAATCACCTGGTCTTGTATCGCCATCATGAAGCCCTCCGTCTCTGTGAAAATGTCTCCATTCTGTAGCCACGCGTTTGATGCTTCCTCGTCAACTTGGGGTCGAGTTAGGTCATAAGCATGCCGCCCATGCAGTTGCTTCTCAGCCCATCGACGTCTGATGTTGGCTACTCTAGTATTGTCCATTTCTATGTTCTCTGGATTGGCATGCTGAAGGTCAAGGGGGGTATATCGCTTATCTGCTTCAACAACAACTTGATGTAATCGGGAGTTTTGATTACAGAAATATTGCTGAAGGTTATTAACTTGTTTCTGGCATAACCACTTAATATCAGCTAATCCTCGTCCCCCCTTATTACGCGGCAATGTGAGCCTTTCAACTGCTGATCTAGGATGGTGGGCTCGGTGCTTAGTCAGCAGTTTACGGGTGGATCTTAATACATTTTCTATCTCAGTCTCAGTCCACTTGACAATACCAAATGTGTATGTTAGTACGGGGACGGCATATGTGTTAATCGCCTTAAACGTGTTTTTTTCCGTTCAGCCAGGACTTAAGGATGGCTTTCACTCTTTCCAAATAAATCCTCGTAATTCTACTCCGAACCTCTTTATGATCTATCCGTCTTGATTGAAGAAGACCCAAATATTTATAATAGTCCCCCTGTTCCATGGCATCAAAGAATTCTTCGACATCTAGCTCAAACGTCAATGGGGTGATTTTCCCTCTTTCAATACTAAGCGTTTTACATTTGTCAAGACCAAAGGACATCCGGACGTTATTTGAAAAGTTCTCTGTGACCTTGAGGAGATTATTTAATTGTGTATCTGTCGCAGCATACAGCTTTATGTCGTCCATATACATCAAGTGGGACAACATATAATGTGCTTCGTTGGCTCCCTTAAGTCTATAACCATACCCAGTACCGTTCAGGAGTGCGGATAGAGGATTTAGGGCTAGACAGAACCATAATGGACTAAGGCTGTCTCCTTGGAAAATGCCTCTTCGTATTGGCACGACATCGGATATAATCCGTGTTTCGCCACAATTAAGGTTCAGTACAGTAGTCCACATCGACATGAGGTGTTCCAGCAGATATATAGTGGCGGGGTCTATCTTATGCATATGAAGCACTTTGACCAACCACGAGTGAGGAACCGAGTCAAATGCCTTCCGATAATCGATAAAAGCCATGTAGATGTTACGTGACTTGTGGACCGCCTGCTCCATTACTACGGCATCAATTGTCAAGAGCTCCTTACAGCCTTGGGATTGCTTTATGCATCCTTTTTGTTCTATCGCTAGCAACTTATTCTGATCCAAGTGAGTATAGATCTTATCCGCTAGACACGCGGTCAAGATCTTGTATAGAGTACAGAGACAAGTTATTGGTCGGTATTTGGTGGGGTCATGTGTGTTCTGGTCCTTTGGAAGCAAGTACGTTATGCCCCTGGATAAATAAGGAGGCACCAACTCCGGGTGTTGGTGGAAAGAAGTGTAACATTTGGCAAGCAGTGGGTGGACAGCCGGCAATTTCTTTAGCCAAAAATTGTGGATTCCGTCGGGTCCGGGGGCCTTCCAGTTCTGGGTTTTGTTCACTGCTCTTGTGACATCACCAGTGGAAATAACTACCTTCTCCATCATCGGAGCGTTCACGATTTTTTCGTTTTGTACACTAATCCATGGGGCTTCTTCATTATGGCTCACTGCCTCGGACCATAATCCTCGCCAAAATGCGTCCACTTCTACTGCTGTTGGTGCAAGTCCTTGGTTTCCTACAGCTGCCTCTTTCAAACCTCGATAGAATAATTTCTCACTACGTTGGAAGAGTGAGTTCTTCCCCTTTCTATTTCTTGACTCACGATATCTCCGCAGTCTCTTAGTTTTCGCTGCCAGTTTCTGACGCAAGGTATCTAATAGTTGTTCTGGTCCTTGGTTCACGGGGTCGTGTCTCGAATGATTAGCAGCTTCTACCTGCAGTCTTTTAAAAGATTTAAGCACCTTGCAGCTTCTGTTTCCTGCCATATATTGTGTAAGCTGGCCAATCTTACACCTCAGATCTTCTATTCCACAGGATAGTCTATATTCCCATGCAGGCATATTTCGCGCTTTTTTGTTCCTTTTCATTAGTCGGACATCTCCACCAAGAAATCTAACAACAGAGACTGCGGCAGCGTAGATAACGGAGTGTAGGTCCTCAAACTCGAATGTGTCCTGGTCCAAATAATTAGCCACTATGCCGTTCATCTTAGTGACTGCGGTTGCTAGTTTCCTCGAGCTATTCTGACGGGGAATAGCCGGGCGTTTTAGAGGGTCCATGCCTTCGAATTCAGTCAAAGCTCTTCGGAATTCATTTCTCAATTTTTCCAGGTCTTCATCTATTTCCAGTCTTTCATGATTAGGTATTGTTGGTGGTAGATCAGGGTCGGGATCAGGATCCATCACCGTGTCATCGTCGGGGTCAGGGTCCGGGTCTCCATCTGGGGAGAGAGCCTGACGACCGTCACTTTCTCTTTCAGTATTCTCTGAGTCCTGCTGCCTAAGTAGTCTTTCAACCTCATCTCTAATCACAGCCAACCTGATCTCAGGAATCAAGTTGTTTCTAACAATGGTTCGGCGCTGATCAGCAACTCTCTGCTCGGACACCTGCATATGGGGGTATCTTTCTTTAAAGGCAGTATGTAATTCTTGGCGGTAGATCAAAATTGTTTCTAACTTTGTAATTTCGTAGTAGCAGCGCATGATATGAGTATTCATGTCTTCCGTCCACTTCATACGCTGCCTGGGTTTTCCCTGGGGGTTATTATTATTATTATTTTTTTTTTTTATTTTTACAAAAAACCAGTCACCCTACTCTGTGGCTCCGACCCTCACAGAGGGGAGCTGGTAATACCAATAGCCACTCCCCACGCCCGTGGGGTGAGTGACTACCGGGTCCGCGAATCGTGTGCCCTGAGTAGACGTAATGAACCGAGGATGACAGCCTTCTGCATTCTGCCGGCTAAGATCTCTGCCGAATCTCGGCATGCCGGTATGATCTATAGTTCTGAAAGCAGCGTCTGTCTCATTCCACCGAGGGCTCCTATAATCAGTACCACTATTTTAACAGAATGACCTGGATAAAGCCTGCGGAGTTCGAAGAGCAAATCTCGATATTTTGTCCGTTTTTCCTCCTCTTTCAAGACAATGTTGCTCTCAGCGGGAGCTGAGAATTCCACGACATACATTGTCTTGAGTTGGTGGTCGAGGAGTACTATGTCAGGCTTGTTGGCTTGTATTTGCCTGACGGTGGGAAACGAGTAGTTCCAATAAATTAGGCACTTCTCATTCCCCACAACGGACTCAATATCCCCCGGAACGTAAGGCAGCACTGGTGTTTCGTCTATCCCATACGAGTGCCTTAGATGATAGTAAAGCACTCGTAATGCTGCGTTGTGTCTATGAATATAGGCCGAGACTGCGTATGTCGGGCAAGCCGACAGTAAGTGCATTACAGTCTCCGGCGCCCTGCGGCAGGCCCTGCAGCTGACATCAGGGACCTCCATACCCATGACACGACGTCGATAGACAAGAGTGTTAAATACACCATCCTGGCAAGCCATTATGAATCCCTCGGTCTCAGACTTCAGCCCAGCTGACCTTAAGAAGGCGAAGGTCAGCCTTTCGGATAAGCCGAGGTCTTCTATATTTTTATAGAAGATTCCGTGCAATGGCTTATCCTTATGGAGCTGCAGAAGGATGTTGTGTTCTGCAGCTCTAATGTGGGCTTTTAGTCGAACGGGTTCCAACTCGGTGACAGAGTCGGGGTTTACCCGCTCGACGTCGAAGATGAGACCAAGTTCATCGGCTGCTCTCCGTGCTGCCTTAAAGAGAAAAGCTCCTACCTCTGCATTTTCATGGTCTCGGACCATGCAGAGGAGGGGATCCGAACTCCTGATGACCTTACATGCTCCCTCCAGAACCATCCTGCTATGGAGACTCTCCAAGCTCAAGAGTCCACGGCCTCCCCGATGTCGTGGGAGATATAACCGTGGAACGGACGATTTAGGATGCAAGCTCCTATTGAGATGCATCTTCTTGCGGGTTACTACATCGAGTTGACGCAGCTCTTCTCTAGTCCACTTCACTACTCCGAAAGAGTAGAGAAGGATCGGAACGGCAAGCATATTTGTAGCAGACACCTTGTTCTTCCCCGACAGTTCTGAAGACCAGATCTGTCGGAGTAGGTGCTGATACTTGCCGCGGAGAGCGTTTTTCACTACACTCACTTCTTGGGTGGAGCGTTGCTCGACACCCAAGTAAGTGTACGACTCTCCGGCATCTAGATGGTGTAAGATGCTTCCGTCCACGAGCTGCGCGTCCTCTCCATAGTCACCGCATCGTCCTCTCTTGAGATGGATCAGTGCGCATTTGTCCAACCCGAACTGCATACCGACAGCCTGCGTATACTCCTGTACCACCCTAAGGGACTGTTGGAGATCCCTCTCTCCAGAGGCATAAAGTTTAAGGTCATCCATATAAAATAGATGGGTGACCTTATGCCTCCTGTCGCCGGGGGTACCGCAGTTGTAGCCACGGGTTTTCCGGAGCGAGACGGATAATGGCAGTAGTGAGATGCAAAACAGAAGGGGGCTGAGGGAATCTCCCTGAAATACTCCTCTTCTGAATGTTACCGACTCTGTTTGGACTCTATCGTTACCCGATGTTATGGTAAAGCGAGTCCTCCAGAGCGGCATCAGTTCTTCAATACATCTCACTACCACAAGACATCGGAGCAAGTGAACAAGGAGCTCATGCGATGTCATGTCGAATGCCTTGCGGTAGTCAATCCAGGCCATAGAGAGGTTCCGCTTATACTGCATGGAGTCCTGCGTGACACATCTGTCAATCAACAGGTTCTCCTTGCAGCCAGCGACACCTCTCTTCGACCCTCGTTGCTCATATATCCGTTCGTAAACCGGTTCAACTGCGTGGAGCACCCGCATGTACAAAATGCGTGTAAACACCTTGTAACATGCGTTTAGACAGGTTATCGGTCTGTAATTCTTTGGGTTGGACAAATCTCCGTTCTTGGGGATCAGCACTGTCCGCCCCTCAACAACCCAAGAAGGGATTTGCTGCTCCCCATTTAACCAGGAATTAAATATTCTGGCCAAATGGTGGTGGGTGCTCGATAACTTTTTCCACCAAAAGTTATTTATCCCATCGGGACCTGGAGCAGCAAAGTTCTTAGAGCCATCAAGAGCCCTACGAACCTCTTCTGGGGTTATTGGTTCGCACACTTCCTGTGGTCGCTGAAGCCTTTGACAAAAGGCTTCAAAGTGTGCAAGGGCAGGAGAATCTCGATTGAGTGGAAGCCTCTCCTCGTACAGCGTTTTCCAGAAGTTCTCCACCTGATCTGCAGTCGGCGGATTTTCTACAACACGCGGAGACGGTTGGAAAAGGCGCGAGGGCTTTTCGCGGAACAGTTTATTTTCCGCAAGCCCTCTCGCCCGCCTCACTAATGACTTTTTGCAAGTCACTAGCATCCGTATCCTGTCGAGACAGTGCTGTTTGGTGGTTCGCAGCACTGCCTCATTAAGTGTGTGATGGGCGCGTCTTAAATTGGCGGCTAATCGACGCACTTTAGGCGTGAACGGCCTGTTGGCCGCCATATAGTCCATCACACATTGGATACGGGATGCGTGTTGCCTCGCCGACCGGATCTTGGCTTCCATCTTTTGTATGCGCCGCTGCGCTCTCTCCTGTGGGGAAGAGGTATTTCGCCTCTCCACCTGAGACGAGCGTTGAGCAGCGGCATACACGGCGCAATTTATGTGCCAGATGTCAGCCTCTTCTGGTAGCGCTGTCCGAAGTTCAGCGTCCACTCTGGCCAGGTCTTGTGGCCCGGGGGTTTTCAGACGGTGTAACCCCCTTCTGGTACTGAGACCCTCTAGTATTGGCGGAACGAGGAGAACTACGTCCTCAACCGGTGAATGTGGCGGTCCTTCGACCACCTCATTCACCGGTTCAGGAGCAGTCCTCACGTAGCCCCTACTACGAAGGTGGGATACATAGTCACGCAGATTTTGTGGCGTGAAGGCGCTATGCTCTGGTAGCCTCTCACACCACAGAGCATGCATCCGCGCCATGTATCCCCTCCGCGCGGGCTCACTGCTTTCATAGCAATGCAGAAGTTCATCCCTCAGCTCATCTGTCCACTCAAAGCGTCCTTGGACATTGCCAATTTCGTCAACGGGCGGCCCGTCCGGTTGGGCCCCACCACCTTGCCCTTGACCCCTATCCGAACGGGGTCGATCGTGGGGGCCCTGTCTTCGGCCTATTGGAACCAAAGATTAGGGCCTGTGGGTGGTTAGCCCAGCAGGCCCACGACCGACACCAGAGGGGAAGACGCTTTCCCCTCCCGGGTGCACTAGGGCTGCCGGTTCGGTTTTGCACCCCTAGCTGGAGTAAGTGGTGGCGCTACTCACCAAAGGCTTAATAGATGGAAGTTAGCCCCTCCTGCTTATTTTTTTTTTTTTTTTTTTTTTTTTTTTTTTTTTTTTTTTTTTACAAAAAACCAGTCACCCTACTCTGTGGCTCCGACCCTCACAGTGGGGAGCTGGTAATACCAATAGCCACTCCCCACGCCCGTGGGGTGAGTGACTACCGGGTCCGCGAATCGTGTGCCCTGAGTAGACGTAATGAACCGAGGATGACAGCCTTCTGCATTCTGCCGGCTAAGATCTCTGCCGAATCTCGGCATGCCGGTATGATCTTTAGTTCTGAAAGCAGCGTCTGTCTCATTCCACCGAGGGCTCCTATAATCAGTACCACTATTTTAACAGAATGGCCTGGATAAAGCCTGCGGAGTTCGAAGAGCAAATCTCGATATTTTGCCCGTTTTTCCTCCTCTTTCAAGACAATGTTGCTCTCAGCGGGAGCTGAGAATTCCACGACATACATTGTCTTGAGTTGGTGGTCGAGGAGTACTATGTCAGGCTTGTTGGCTTGTATTTGCCTGACGGTGGGAAACGAGTAGTTCCAATAAATTAGGCACTTCTCATTCCCCACAGCGGACTCAATATCCACCGGAACGTAAGGCAGCACTGGTGTTTCGTCTATCCCATACGAGTGCCTTAGATGATAGTAAAGCACTCGTAATGCTGCGTTGTGTCTATGAATATAGGCCGAGACTGCGTAAGTCGGGCAAGCCGACAGTAAGTGCATTACAGTCTCCGGCGCCCTGCGGCAGGCCCTGCAGCTGACATCAGGGACCTCCATACCCATGACACGACGTCGATAGACGAGAGTGTTAAATACACCATCCTGGCAAGCCATTATGAATCCCTCGGTCTCAGACTTCAGCCCAGCTGACCTTAAGAAGGCGAAGGTCAGCCTTTCGGATAAGCCGAGATCTTCTATATTTTTATAGAAGATCCCGTGCAATGGCTTATCCTTATGGAGCTGCAGAAGGATGTTGTGTTCTGCAGCTCTAATGTGGGCTTTTAGTCGAACGGGTTCCAACTCGGTGACAGAGTCGGGGTTTACCCGCTCGACGTCGAAGATGAGACCAAGTTCATCGGCTGCTCTGCGTGCTGCCTTAAAGAGAAAAGCTCCTACCTCTGCATTTTCATGGTCTCGGACCATGCAGAGGAGGGGATCCGAACTCCTGATGACCTTACATGCTCCCTCCAGAACCATCCTGCTATGGAGACTCTCCAAGCTCAAGAGTCCACGGCCTCCCCGATGTCGTGGGAGATATAACCGTGGGACGGACGATTTAGGATGCAAGCTCCTATTGAGATGCATCTTCTTGCGGGTTACTACATCAAGTTGACGCAGCTCTTCTCTAGTCCACTTCACTACTCCGAAAGAGTAGAGAAGGATCGGAACGGCAAGCATATTTGTAGCAGACACCTTGTTCTTCCCCGACAGTTCTGAAGACCAGATCTGTCGGAGTAGGTGCTGATACTTGCCGCGGAGAGCGTTTTTCACTACACTCACTTCTTGGGTGGAGCGTTGCTCGACACCCAAGTAAGTGTACGACTCTCCGGCATCTAGATGGTGTAAGATGCTTCCGTCCACGAGCTGCGCGTCCTCTCCATAGTCACCGCATCGTCCTCTCTTGAGATGGATCAGTGCGCATTTGTCCAACCCGAACTGCATACCGACAGCCTGCGTATACTCCTGTACCACCCTAAGGGACTGTTGGAGATCCCTCTCTCCAGAGGCATAAAGTTTAAGGTCATCCATATAAAATAGATGGGTGACCTTATGCCTCCTGTCGCCGGGGGTACCGCAGTTGTAGCCGCGGGTTTTCCGGAGCGAGACGGATAATGGCAGTAGTGAGATGCAAAACAGAAGGGGGCTGAGGGAATCTCCCTGAAATACTCCTCTTCTGAATGTTACCGACTCTGTTTGGACTCTATCGTTACCCGATGTTATGGTAAAGCGAGTCCTCCAGAGCGGCATCAGTTCTTCAATACATCTCACTACGGGACCGGGAACCACAAGACATCGGAGCAAGTGAACAATGAGCTCATGCGATGTCATGTCGAATGCCTTGCGGTAGTCGATCCAGGCCATAGAGAGGTTCCGCTTATACTGCATGGAGTCCTGCGTGACACATCTGTCAATCAACAGGTTCTCCTTGCAGCCAGCGACACCTCTCTTCGACCCTCGTTGCTCATATATCCGTTCGTAAACCGGTTCAACTCCGTGGAGCACCCGCATGTACAAAATGCGTGTAAACACCTTGTAACATGCGTTTAGACAGGTTATCGGTCTGTAATTCTTTGGGTTGGACAAATCTCCGTTCTTGGGGATCAGCACTGTCCGCCCCTCAACAACCCAAGAAGGGATTTGCTGCTCCCCATTTAACCAGGAATTAAATATTCTGGCCAAATGGTGGTGGGTGCTCGATAACTTTTTATTATTATTATTATTATTATTTACATTCATTGATAATTCATTGTTATATTTTATTTACTATTGTACATGTATATAGTTATTTCTCTTACCTTTAACTTTCTCATTAACCTGTTATATAGTATATCCTATAAGGTGTAATATATTTACTGAATTCTCAAAAAACAGTTTGTAAACAATTTATTACGACAGTTCGTATTGTTGATTATGTATGGAAATTACAAATTTGCAAAGTAAATCTATGGTATGCGACTAACCTCAAACTATTATTGATTAAACATTCCTTTTATGAATGGTACACCTGCCACTATTTTAATTGTGAGTAAGGAAATCTAGCTAAGAAAACTAAGTACTGTGCTTAAGCTACCCATCAACAGATGACAGCACTTGTACTATTTTCTGCATTTTACAGCTTTCCATTTTTATTTAAAACTATACATATATATTAGGTTGTTTTTTAGGTTTTCGCGGGTGTTAAATGAAGTGCTGTTGGGGTGCTCTCCCGCGTCGATGATCGACTCCTCCAGGAGTTACGGTTGTCTAAACGACGTTTCGGCAGAATCTCACCTGCCATCTTCAGGTTCTCACTAAAAGCTGCCTACTGCTGCTTCTCGTTGCTCGAACTGAACTGACGTTCCCCGCGTTGTGCGGCTCCTCATATATGCTCCAGTCTAGGGCGCGCCTGCGCGTTTGGCTACGTGTTATCGGTCCCCCACCACCTGTGGTAGGCGTAGCGGGCGGCTGAGCCAATCCGACAAGTGGCTTCGCTGAAACGTCACGCTCCACGTGACTTCTCGCCGGTGGTCGGGCATCCTCGTGTCCAATCGGTGCCGCAAAATGCCGTGGTTCTCCTTGATTGGTCCATTTCGGGCAGGTTGCTGTGCTTCTTCACTATTTGTCAATACTTGAACATGCCTCCTCGTGATTGGTTCGTCCACGGTGGATCGTCGTGTGTCTTCGGTAACGTATTTTCACACAAGAGCGGGCTTCCAGGAACTGGGCAATCTCTGCGTATCATCTCGTTTATTAAGATTTTGTGGTCCTTTTTCGATCTCTATGGCCTCTCTGGTAATCCACAGGACACAAAATAGACTTCGACAACACCAGAACAGTAGTTAATATCGAGCATTATAGGTCAAGGATTATATATATATATATGGTGTTATTATAAATGATTTGCAGGAAACAACGAACTTATTAGTTCTCATCAGTATGCCATAGGTCATGGAGCAGACAAATGACAGTGGCCAACCTGCTAGTCTTATACAGACTAATGTAAATGGTGTAGTGGTGAGAGGTAAGTGAATCCTCTCATGTGGTCTAATGCTACTATACACCAGACATCATGGATGTCTCCATGGTGCATAGCGGCTTGCCATTTTGCAAGTACCGAGAGCGGTGACTTTCAGCCCTTGGTGGACTTAACCCATAAACTGTTATTATACATGATTTGCAGGAAACAACTACTCAGCGGGCAAATACCCCGACCTGCATTGAATTATACCTTACAAATCATGAAAAATTGGTAGCCAATGTCATTTGTCAACTCCCTGACCAGACATAGACCGGTTTCGAACTTATTAGTTCTCATCACTATGCCATAGGTCATGGAGCAGACAAATGACAGTGGCCAACCTGCTAGTCTTATACAGACTAATGTAAATGGTGTAGTGGTGAGAGGTAAGTGAATCCTCTCATGTGGTCTAATGCTACTATACACCAGACATCATGATGTCTCCATGGTGCATAGCGACTTGCCATTTTGCAAGTACCGAGAGCGGTGACCTTCAGCCCTTGGTGGACTTAACCCATAAACTGTTATTATATATATATATATATATATATATATATATATATATATATATATATATGTATGTATTTATTGCAGAATATGAAATGAAAAAAGTTTAACTGTGCGACCTCAGTAATTCATATTACATTTTTTGAATCCACGTTATACAAGTGTTTAACAACTAGATAAATTTTATTTATTAGTAATTTAAAATTTCAGTAAATTTCAATTTTTGTCTTCAATGTAATTTCAATTTTTTTTTTAATAAATTTAAATTCCAATCTTTTTAATTTAATAAGTAATTAAAATACTATTATGTACCGCATGGTTATAAAATATTCTTATCTTTTCATTTTTTTGGCAATTTATAGTTTGCGAATCAGCTTTATGTTGTAAGCTCTTTAAAGCTTTGATATCTTTAATACTTAATATATTTAAGATATTTATGCTTTAGGCTTTTTATGCTTTATGCTTCATATTGAAAATACAGCTTTATATTTGAAAATTGAGCTGCTTCATATGTAAAAATTCAGCTTCTTCAAATTTAAGATTGAGCTTTGTCAAATTAAAATTTGAGCTTCTCAAGAATTTATATTAATTATAAATTTATATTCAACGTCAAAGTTGGCCAATATTTCTACAATCTTCAAGTTTAACTTATTTTAAGAAACGTAAACTAAATTGCTGAGAAGACCCTTAGATTCCATATTCCAAGCGAAAATTGGGGCCTGAATTCCGTTCGAGAGCTCTTCACCGTCAACGATATTCAGTCTAGGAATCTAGGAGATTGGTATAATTTTGTTATTGATTTTTAATATCAATTATTCTTTGTTGCCGATATTATTAGATAACTTAAAATCTCATATTTCATATTTCTCGTTAAAGAATTTATTTATTTATTTATTCATGTGATATATTTTATCATTCATTTTATTTCTCTTACCAACAATTTCAGTCTGGTCTATAGGAGACTAGATATTCGAGAAAAAGAGACAACTCTACTAATTTTCACTATAGACAGTGCCCATATAATATCAATTACTCTTTGTCCCCTTTTCTCTAAGCAAAAATCTGTCATTTATGCTGTACATTCGAAAAAGGGTAAATTTGACAACTTTTAAGAGTACTCCGGATCTACGACTCTTTGCTCCAGCTTAAACCAGCTAGTCGCCCGCATATGTTGCCTCATATCTTTCCCAAAAATATATAATAAGCGAAAGGACATAACAGAGTCTCAACTCTCAGCTACGGCAGATGGCAATGTCATACGGCATGATCGTTGTATAATTGTCTGTGTCTGTGAAAAAAATACAGCTCTGCAATTGGGAACATCGTTCCTGTAGAATGGTGATTAATAAATAAATAATGAAATCTTTTCAATACTTCAAATTGCTTCTTTTAAAAAATACATATTTCAAGTTACCTACTTACAATAATTTTAAGCACTTACAGCAGTTTAAAGTAAGTAAAAAACAATAACCAAAGGGTAACCAGTTGATGAATAAGTGTAAGCATTGGAAATCTTATAATATGTTGAGAGATTTCACATGGATTATAAGAAAACTTGGACGCGTTAATTTTTATTTTTAAATGTTCAAATTTTGATGCAATTTTTGATTTTCTAAATTTTACACATGTCCATCCCAGCAAAAATTGACTGGTCGATAGTCCAAATCTTAATAATTTGTCCAATATTTTTCTTAAATATTATGTATCTGTGTTACTTTCCAACCGCCTTTTTTATTTTAAAGGTATCGCTTAAACAATATTTTTATTACTCTTATACTTTTGTTGGAAAAGTAAAGTTTTTGTTCGGAAAAGCTCAAATTTAAATATTCCTGCAATTTCTATACAATTCGATTACCAAATTAATAAGATTTATTTTTATTATCCATATCGCAATATTAAATTATTATTATTATTTGATTTAACAATGAAAACAGTTATATAATTTAACATTCACAGGAATATATTGTTATTTTAAATCGAATAAAGGAATTAATTATAATTTGGGTCGTTATAAACTGTATGATGTACTTGTTTGCATTTACAAAGTAACATCACAATTTTTTAATTTTCACAGGGGCACGTATTTTTCTCAAACCATTTGATGCATTTACATGGCGTGGGAAAGACTTCAAACGTACCACTGGGTGGACTTATACCATTACTAATAATAAATGTTTTGGTTTTAGTCATTCTGCTGCATTGTTTCTAAAAAACTATCTCTCAGATAGACGGCAAAGGGTACTCCTAAATGGAATTTTTTCAAATTTTATATTTAACGCAATAGATGTTCCACAAGGAAGTGTTCTAGGTCCACTATTATTTTCGATATATATCGCTGATTTTTACAGCTACCTTAAATTTAGTTCTATGCACCAATATGCAGATGACACACAGATTTATTTAAACTTTTTACAACGTGAATATAAAGTAGCTGCTGAAAATGTCAACGAAGATTTAGCCCAGGTGGTGAGAGTATCAAGTGCGCAGGGTCTTATTTTAAACAAGAAAAAAACTGAGGTATTGTTGTTTGGGAAAAACAATAAGGAACTCTGTGAAATACCTGATTTTAAAATTCTAATTGATAATGAATCTTTAACTTTTAGTGAACATTGCAAAAATCTCGGAGTAATTTTAGACGTGCAATTAAAATTTAATAAACACATTAACACACTTGTTAAAAAATCTTATTTTAAATTAAAGACATTATACGTGCATAAGGAGTATTTATCAAGCGAGGTGAAACTTAAGTTATGTGAATCTTTAATTTTGTCTACCTTACCTTACTGTGATTTGGTATGCTGGCATGCCGGTATGATCTTTAGTTCCGAAAGCAGCGTCTGTCTCATTTTACCGAGGGCTCCTATAATCAGTACCACTATTTTGACAGAATGGCCCGGCTAAAGCCTGCGGAGTTCGAAGAACAAATCTCGATATTTTGTCCGTTTTTCCTCCTCTTTCAAGACAATGTTGCTCTCAGCGGGAGCCATAAACCATATTATTATTATTATTAGTATTATTATTATTATTATTAATAAGTAAATGTAGTGAAGTATAATATCGCAATATTCTTCCGATTCCAAATGAGAACGACTTGACATAGTAATACTATAATTCATTAACTAACACAGCGGTATCTGTAGAGCAAATAACGACTTGATGAGATTTAAAAGTTATGGCAATTTGGATTTGGAAGACATTCATCTAAATTTGATCATCTGCTGTATCATGCTATGACACCAAGCTAAATTCTTCTTCGACTTATGTTTTAGAACCAAACAATTGTTAAATATTCCTCCCAGGTAAACGAGACACAAATTGCGTGCTGAGTTCTCCTTCTGGGTTAGCCGGCCAAGAAAATGTGGCTCTACAAATGCCTCATTTTTTGTGAAACCCAAAATGTATTATTGTTGACAGGAAGTGATTCGAACACCTAGTTCACCATACTACACAGCAGATTATTTCTTTTGTTAATATCCCTTTCAAAACCCGTCTGTTTTAAATAAAATTCAAATACGTCGGCTGATTTATAATATTTAGTCTTGTACTGAAGAATGTTTTGCGATTGTGGTCAAGTTCTTTAAATGAAATAAGAAATTTTAGTCAGATCAGTTAGTTTCAGTTCTTGCTTAATGAACACTGTTTCTGCTCCGAAATAATGTGTATTGTACATACATACATACAAACATACAATTCCGTAACACATACAAACAGTACGTTTAAAATATTTAAAATAATTACATAATATATGTATGTTAAGCCTCAATTGAGGCGGTTAGAAAGTGGCTTAGTTGTAAAATATAAACTAGTTACAGCAGTGCTCTGATAAAAGTTCTTGTAAATTATAGTATACATTTTGTTTAAAAAAAAATTTTTAGTTGTCTTTTAAAAGTTACTAGGTTATCAGTATTTTTATCGTAGTTGGTAGGTTATTAAAAACCGTTATACCGGCGTACAAAGGCGCTCACCTGTTAATATTGTAAGTGAAATCTGGCGTAACGAAAAGAAATTTATTTCTGGTGTTATATCCATGGAAGTCTGAGTGAGTTTTAAGTTGAGTGCGTTTTTGAAATGTCATAATTGACAATTAATAGATGTACTGGTTTACAATGGTCAGTGTACCGAGACTATTAAAGAATGGCCTGCAAGAACCTTGTGGTTTTAGTTCCATAAGAATACGAATAACCTTTTTGTGACTTATTATTAAAAAATTTTGTGATAAGTTACTTCCACTCCAAAACTCCAGACCATATTGTAATAAGCTATGGAAATATGCATAGTAAATATAAAGTGCACATTGGTAACCTAATTCGCTTTTTATTTTGAAGCGTAAATAGCTTTAGATAATCTGTTATTTAAATCAGAAAATATGGACATCCCATTTCAGTTGCTTGTCAATATTAACTCCCAAAAATTTTATATTATTTCTAGAGCTGATGATACCATTTGTAGTTCTTATATCTGTGTTCCTTTCTATCGAAGTTTGAAACGTCATGTTAAACGTTTTTTCTACATTCAACACCAATTTATTTGCACTAAACCAATCAATAATTTTGTTCATTGATATTTTACCAAGTCTTATTGAGTCCTCGTTATTTCTATTATTTAAGATGATGCTTGTATCGTCAGCAAATAAAGAAAAATGTAAGTAGGGAAAACTGTGGACAATGTTGTTTATGTAAATCAGAAAGAGAATTGGGCCCAATATGGAACCTTGTAGAACACCGCATTTTACTATATTTTCCGCTTAATTGACTTTACTTATAAAATCGATTTGTACATGAATTTTGCAACCCGTCATCATAGAAAATTTAGGGACTTCCAAGGTATGCCTCCTGCATCATCTTCGATTCTCATCTACAAATAGATGGCCTGAAATACTATAATTGAATGCATACGCTAATTGTGCATGAGAAGCGCAGTTTCTTAGGGTAACAACATAGTGAAGCATGATCTCAAACCTCGGTTGAGGCTTCAGCTCACATAGCAGCTCTATCCTCCGAACAAGCACATAGCTAAATGTTCTCTGCTCAGATCTCACATCTTGTACCTCTATCAAATAAATTAAATCCATGTACCGTTCTGAGGATTTAGGATGAGCCATAGTAAGTGCAAAGAAAGAGGACAGATCAAATGTCTGAGAGGAGCGAATATTTATTTTTATGTACAGGAGATTTTATACAGAGGCACAACTTTAGACAAAGTTTATGACTGATTTAGTTATGTAATGATATTACAATAAAACAACCAGTTACTGTCACATAATTTTGTGCCTGAGGGATTTTAATGTACTATAATATTTAAAATAATGAATTTTTCTACGGAAGAATTGGCAAATATGGTTTTTGTACTGGGAGCAAGTGAGAAAGATTGTCTACTTGCGACAAGAATTTATAAACAAAGATACTGAGATGGAAGGAAGCCCAAGAAAGAAGCTTTTGAAAATTTTCTACAACGACTTAACCGAACAGGAAATGTTGCATATGAACAAACAGTAAGAGCCAAAACCGGATTAACCGAAAATGAAATTATTACTGTTCTGTTAAAACTTACAGAAGGTCCTCATATATAATATAGAAATATCAAAATAAACTGACATAAGCAGAGAATTTTGAAGAAAAACCAATATACAATTAATGCAAGAGTTGTTAGACGAGGATTTCGAAAAACGGGTAACAGTTTGTGAATGTGCCCAGCAACAAATTCTTCGAGATAGGGATTTTTTTTTAATAAAGTATTATTTGTTGATGAAGCACCATTTCATAAAAAAGGGTTTGTTAATAGAAACAATTTTTATTATTATGCAACCGAAAATGAACATTATATTATAAATACCAGTCAAATAAAGTGGTCATTAAATGTATGGGGCGGCGTAATAGAAAATTATGTCATTGGGCCTTATCGAGCTGATTTACCTAAGTTTTCTGGAGTATCAGTTGCCGCAGTTATAAATCATTTACTCATGCCACTCAGACAGAGAATGTGATATTTACACGGCGGAGCACCAATCCACCACACGATATCTATCCACATACATTGACCTTTGAAGTGGCCGCCTTGCTCAGCGGACTTGGCAAAAATGATTTTTTTTTTAATGTGGAGCTACGTCAAAGGTCAGGTATATAAAACACCCCCAACTACAAAGGAGGATATGACAGTTGAGAATATCTCAAATACTAGCAATTTTGGGGCCGAATATCACGATAATTACTTTGAAGGAATGCAATAGTTGTACGAAATGGTGGAATAATATACTAGGTGTTCCATTTGAAAAAACCAAGTTTTAGATGTTTATAGATTAGCAAGTTGTTGCCCCTGTATAAAATCTCCTCTACATAAAAATGTTCACTCCTGTCAGATATTTTATCTGTCCTTGTTCTTTTTGCTTACTAAATAATTTACCTTTACTGTCATTAACAAAAAAATTTGTATATCGTTTGTGATGCACTGTTTTTCCGTGAATTATCCTATTGACTGATGGTCGAGAGGTAAGCGCACTTGCCTTTCACCCAAAAGTTCCGGGTTCGATCCGGGGACCGGGGTCGTGGCAGTGGAAAATACTGTGAGTGGGATTTTTTCACTATACACGGATATTGGGTGTGTGTCCCTTGTCTCTGAATGTGTAGCCCCCTCCCACACAAGGCTCTTCTAGAGCCTTCCGGGATAAAGTGGGTCGTCATTACCTGTGGTGTATTTATTTATTATTGTTCGCAGTACCTTGGTAACGCCGCAACGTTTTCAAAGCCAAAATTATTATTGAACGTAGAATTTTACGTTGAAATCAATGCTGTATAAATATGTGTGTCATTTAAAAAATTCTTCAACCTCTCCCACTTTATAGGAACATCCTGTGCTTTTCAAAGTATTTTAAAAATAGGCAACAATGTATGTCATATAGCTTTTATTTGAGACACTATTTCATATTCCTTATAATAGGCCAGATATTAGACTTTCTCGCACTAATGGGCCACCCTGCCCATAATTTTATTTTGGAATAAAATGATTCCTGGATTTACTAAATATTAGTTTAGAAGTAACATCAAAACTCAAACAAAGACTGAAAAATATATAGTAATAATTTTATTATAGTAATAATTGTTCGCAGTACCTTGGTAACGCCGCAACGTTTTCAAAGCCAAAATTATTATTGAACGTAGAATTTTACGTTGAAATCAATGCTGTATAAATATGTGTGTCATTTAAAAAATTCTTCAACCTCTCCCACTTTATAGGAACATCCTGTGCTTTTCAAAGTATTTTAAAAATAGGCAACAATGTATGTCATATAGCTTTTATTTGAGACACTATTTCATATTCCTTATAATAGGCCAGATATTAGACTTTCTCGCACTAATGGGCCACCCTGCCCATAATTTTATTTTGGAATAAAATGATTCCTGGATTTACTAAATATTAGTTTAGAAGTAACATCAAAACTCAAACAAAGACTGAAAAATATATAGTAATAATTTTAGCTTTAGTCAAAAAGTAACACAGGTTATAATAAAATATACATACATACAACGTTATCACTTGGTTAACAGCACTTTTGAGTAGAGTTAATTAACTTGAATTCTTTTCCCCCTCCGTATTTTTAACTCGTACTAATTTACTATTTGTATTCCACCGTACTTGAAAAGAAAGCCATTATTTTTATTATTTGTTTTCATAATTAAGTCCACTTTTATTTTGCAATTAAGGGTAATTTCACAATGCGTACAAAAGCTTTTCTTTATTTGAGTTATGAAGGCAAGAGGCAATTAAACTTGATTGAATTATATATTAACAATAAAAATTTATACGCAAAATTTGCATTGCATTCGATAAATTTAATAATTGTGTATTCTGAAGAAAATATCTGCACAGTATCCAATGCTGTTATCTGAAAAATAAAGTCAAACTTCAGATTGCAGTTACATTAATACAGGGTGTGACGTATCATCTTTCACTAGTCTTCACAAATTAATAATAACAGATTTTAGTCGATCAACTCATCAATCTGGAGTAATAAATTACAGTGTCACCGATAGATGTCAGTTCACCTTAATTACCTATTCAAATTTCGACCTAAATTATTTTCAGCAACAGAAGACTCTCACTGAGGAAATATGCCAATTTGTTAATAGATGTATACATCATAAATACATTAAATGTAAACTATTATTATAATTAGTGCATAAAAATTGTATATAAACTAATAGTATAAAGATAGTGTAGTGATTGAAAAGTCCAAAACAGTCGATTTCGTTTAAAACTTCTCAGGTTGTTACTCTATGACAGCTGACTGTCAAACTTTCAGTTTAAGTCATGTCCTATTTTGTTTTTGTGAGCTAGAATTGCTATAAATATAGCCCAAGTTCCTTCAAACTCTCTTTATCGATCAAGAAATTAAGCTAAAAACTTTGCTAATTGATTAATTTAGTTAAAAAGGCACGTGGTTGCTACTCGGATTGGTACCGGATCAAAACTAGATTTCACATATTTTCAATTAATATTTTGGATTATTTTAATTGGAATTTCGATTAATTCGGATTTCATTAAGATAATCGTCCAAAAGTATTCTAGGTAAGTTTTAATTTCTTAGATTTCTTATAGACATATGCTCACGTTAGAGGTTAATTTTGAGACTAATTCTGAAAATATAACTATAGACGATTTATTATGGCTAGATTTCGATTTGGTCACCTATATTTTGGGTACATTTGGAATATACGAACCATCCTGTTTTTGTTTATTTTGGATTTGGAATATTGGATCATTTTGCTATTCCATTGTATACGATTTTTGGTATTTGAATTGGTCCTGATTTACACTTTATGTTTGAGAAAAACCTTATTTAATTGTAACTGAAAATCTCCTCTCTGGGTAATTCGAACAACCCGTTTAACGTTGAGATTTGTAAAAATTTCTACGTTCAGCAAGGACCTCGATTGACAAGGGGAAACCTTAAAGTCTGGAACGCCTGGAAAAATCTCTAAATTATTCTAAATTCTAATTTCTATATATTATTTTCTTCTAAAGTTGTTTAAATTTCTAAATCTGTCATCCTAGCGCTAATTTAGAAAACCATAGACTACATGTATATATTTTATTGTAAAATTTTTACCCTTAAATATTTTTTTCTGTTTCTATTGTACTTGCCTATTGTTGTAATAAATTGTATTTTTTTTTACTTGTTCTTTTATTGTAAAAACTCTCACTACAAGGATTTACAATATCTGGGACCTCGTGATTTTAGGTCGTAATTAATAAGGGTGTCCAAGAATTTCAGGACAAGAATTCAGGGGACAGGTAAATGGAGCTGACTATGAAGTGCTGGTATTTGAATACCAACACTTCATATTTTTTTGCACAGGCTTTCGTTACAACGATCCAAGATCTACATTTCCATTTTATTTTTATTACCGTTTGTTAAATCAGTTATAGAATCATCACAAATATGTGATGTGTATGATTGTGATTTGTGACCAATGTGTATTTTGTAGCAAACAATTTACGATTGTCTATATTGTTTAAAATTTCTGAATTTGTTAGTAATATACGACTAAATTTTGAACAGTGCGATTAGATTCCGGTTTTCCATCGATAAGTGTTCCATCAAGTATGACATAAATATATCTCAAAGATTAGATTTTTTTAAATATTAAAACCTATTTATTTTGTAATATAAAATTTTTTGTTGCAAGCAAATTCAACCATATTGACAAATATTTTTCGCAAACAACTGCGACAAAGCCCACTGAAGCGAATTAAAGAAAAATTATCCCCACACCCCTACGCATAAAAAAGCTCTACGCATTGTGTCACCGAGTCTATTATATTTGAGAGGGCCTCAAATTTCCTTCGATATATTAGGTTTTAAAAATTTTGTGACGGCCTAATATGTTAAATAAATTTATAAAGTACATCAAAAAAGGAGGTATATTTTGGAAATCATATATTGTGTACTATTTCTATATTTCTTCCTTATTTTATAAGTGTTCTGTAAGCCGCCTTACACAACATGATAAAGTCGTTTTTGGGCATTATAATTACAAATAAGGCCGCAAAGGATTCTAAAATTTTTTGACCGAAAACCGTGGGTATTTGAATATATGATACACCAGGCACAGAATTCAGATAATTAAATGTTATAATTAAATTACTTAGTTGTTTAACTGAAATCATCATTTTAAATGTTTATAACGAGGTAAACATAGGGAGAGAAAGTTCAACCCTCACAGGCCTGTCAGTGGTTTGGTCTGTAAGGACAGGATGATGGATATAGCTGTGAGCTATGTCCAATTTATCTCGGTTGTTTTTTTTCTATAAGTTTATTCCACATTTGGTTTTCAAACAAACAATTTAAAAATGAAATCCTTCTTTTTTATACAGTGCCTTCTTTCAGTATATTATTTTTATCCTTTCGATTTTGTTGGACGTTAACCACTCTATTGTCTTAGTAAATTTTTCTCTTGGAATAATTATTAATGTTAATAGAAATAAACTTCGATAACAATTTTAGGAGAGCAAAAATTACTATTATTTTCTTAACAACCGTTATTATTTTATTACACTGTCTCATGGTATATTATTTTAAACTAAAATTAGTCTAGTATAAGTACTAGACATGCCGCCCACCTTGAAATATTCATGTATTCAAATACATGAGTTAAGTGTCAATGGGCAAAATTCAAATTTTTGTGACGAATCGCTTAAAAACTCCCTTTGATGTTTTAACACTGATCACTCGTACAATATTGCCATTGCCATTGTCTACTGATATGACTCTGCCGAGCGACCACTTCAGAGAGGAGGTATTTCTTCCTTCAGGATTACCTATTTCGATTGAATCCGCCATTTGGAACATTGCTGCAATTCAGATAAATATTCCTTGTACCATCTGTTTCAAAAATGCTGCATCATTTACGATAGCAGCTGGTATCGAGAAAGCCGATTTTGATTTAATTCCACTAAATTCGTTTCTGGTATTGAGAAGAGTGAATCTCCAATAGGAAATTAGCCAAGAGTTCTGAATGTTTAGATCGTTTGGATCTTCAGATAAGGGAAATAAGGGAAGTGGTTTTAGACATGATTCTACTGAAGTTATTACTGTGTAAAATTGTTAAAAATTTAAAATTTTGTTGGCAGCAACTCCTTTTATGTGATAGTTAGCCGATTTCACTGAAGATTCCCAGAGACAACCAAAGTGTGGGGAACGTGGAGGTATAAAATACCATTTGATTTGATATTGCCACAAATATTCTAAAATTCAAACATTTGATTGTTTGCGCCTATAAAATTTGCACCATTATCCGAGAAAATATTTTCGCATTTTCCACGTTTAGCCATAAATTTAAAAAACTTGCAGTATTTAAATCACTAACCAATTCCAAACGCCTTTGTAGCGAAAATATATAGGTGTAGTCGAGCTCAGATTTATGGTGCACTCAAAAAGGTCAACACAATCTTTACGACCTCATTATAATCGCCTTTGGATCATGCGGCATGGTATCATCAGACAGGTCGACGCACATTAAAAACCTATAAAGGCAAGCGAGTCAATTTGTGAACGAAATAATACAGAAGTGTATTTAGAATTCGTATGTATTAGAATGTACATATTAATAATACTAGACCGTGACGCGCTGTTAAAATTAAATGACTGAGTTGCTGATCTAAATATTTAAAGTGCGTACCTGGGCGTAATTACTTTTGCAACTGGTTTAATAGGATCGCAAAGTTCTTGTTGCCTTTTTTTAATTCACCGTAAATCTGAGCTCGACTATATGATTGTTTTAGTGGATCTTGTAAAACTATTTTTTAAATTAAATGAACCTGTAAAACTTACACCGCTATTCTGAAAAACTCTACTAAGTGTAATACGTGTTGCATAAAAGATTCATCATTTTTGAGTTCTACTCTAAAGCATGTTACACATTTTCTTAATACACTACGGACTAAATTTCTACCAGACAATGGCCAAAATTTTAATCTAAGTGATGCTAAAATTGCCTGAGGTCTAGCGTGTAACCGTTTATGGTGTTCAGGAAGAATTAATAACTTTGTTAGTGGGAATCTGGAATTGGTTAGGAGAGTGGTCAATAATTGAACCACAGCACTTAGGCTCCATTGGGCCCCTTGTACATCCTCCCTCTAGACAGACCCTCGCCTAGGCCTCCAACCAACCTAATCTTGCGAAATAGGTGGTAATGCTGCCTAGGGGCATCTCCCTTACATCGGCCAAAGTAGGCCAACGTTTTCCCAAAATGGATTCTCTGATTGATGGGACGGCAAAACAGTCACAGAGTACATGATGAACCATCTCATCTTCTTGTTTACAATATCTACAGAGAGGTGGTTCGCTTAATCTCATATTATGTAGATGTTTCCTTAACGGACAGTGTCCAGTCTGGATTTCCGTTATAAAACGTAGGTTCCTTCTGGACATTGCCAGATAGTCCATTGCTGTATTCTTGTTGGGATATTTTAGTAGTTCCCTAGCAAGCTGACAACTGTTTGTTTCATCCCACAGCTTCTTGAATTCATTGTGGGTGTTCTTTTTAATTATTTGTAGTATCGCCGTGATCGGTAACAGACTGGCCGGGCCTGGTCCAAAGATACTTAGGCCTGCTACTTTCTTGGCCAGTCTGTCGGCTACTTTGTTGCCACTGCACTGTGCGTATCTTTTCATCCAGCATACCAGTATATTATTCATGCTGGAGGCACCCACAAGTGTTTGATGACATTCCCATACTGTTTCTGTGGTAATTTTATAACTTCTCAGGGCTAGTAATAATTGTCTATAATCTGTGTAGATTCTCATTGTTTTGCCCGTAATTTTTCTACGGACAATCTCTTTTGCAGCTATGGTTATGCCCGCCAGTTCCGTTTGCACTACGCTGGCTCGCCCATTCATAGCCCATTTATATTGGATTTGCAGACTTCTGTAGTATGCTCCCCATCCTATCCCGTCCTTTTTTTTTATCCGTCTATGAAGATATTAATCACACCTCCGCCAGCAGCCTCGTTTTCGCTATTCGTCTGTATTGTATAGGGTCTGTCAAAGACAAACCGGAGAGAAATGCCATCAGTGCATGCCTGTAGAAGAGGCATCTCTATGACAGCCTCATGCCACAGGTGACTTCTGGCCTCTCCACAGCCTACTTTTGGTTGTATGGCAACGGATTTGAGGCGTACGACACAGCATTATCTCCATAGCTCTCATTGACGTTGTTCGCATAGCTCCGGTTATGCTTAGGCAGGCAACTCACCACAGCTCCACAGGTTATCATGGGTCTTATGACGGCAGTGTATATCCATATGTCCATATGACTAATTTGGGTTTAATTCTCCAGGTTTTCCCTACGGTCCTGCGGCACTGCTCAAAAGAAATATAAGCCTTGCCTTCCTTAGTCTTATATCTATGTGAAGATTCCATGTTAGTTTAGCATCGAAGGTTACCCCATGGTATTTCACTTCTGATGCGAAAATTAGTGTTGTATCCAGGAGGGCAGACGCCTTCAGTGCTCCTAGTTTACTTTTCCTTGTGAAGGGAACCATCTCTGTCTTCATGGGATTGACAGACAGGGAGTGTTCTTTGCGCCATTTTTCGATTATTCTTAGGGCCCCCTGCATTATTTCACAAAGGATTCCGCTAAGCATGATTGTTAAATCATCTGCGTAGGCAATTGTGCGGTATCCTTCTGAATTGAGGTGGCACAAGAGGCTATCAAGAATGAGGTTCCATAGCAGTGGTGATATTACATCCCCCTGCAGGCAGCCTCTCGCGACCATTTCTCGTACAGAACCATCTGATTTGTACAGCTCTCTTCGAGATCATGTTGGATATCCAGCTTCCCATGATCGTAGGGACATTCTTCTCCACTAGGGCCGCTGTAATATTTAGAGAGGTGGTCCTGTCGAACGCACCTCCAATCCAAATCCGAGGGTTGCTTATCGACTTCGTTTGGCCACTCCTTCCGTTCTGTTATCACAGATCCCGGGAAGTGAGTCTCCATGAGTAATATATATAACTCTCTAGGCTTTCACGAAAGTCGTTGGTTCTTGTACTTGTACCATCACGCCTTTCTAATGAGCAGAGATCATGGTCTTTGTATTTAGCGAGAATTTTGCGTAACCTAGCAGTCTATGAGTAATCTTCGAGTTCCTCACAGTAGGTTATCCACGCATTTCTTTGTCTCTGTCTGACTAGTTTCTTAAACTCTTTCAGATTGGTTTTGTATGATTCCCAATTGGATTCCTGTCTTGTCAGTTTTCCTTTGTTGAACGAGGTCCTAGCCTTGTTCTTGAGGCCAGTCAGCCCTTGAGACCACCACTTATTGGTCACATTGGGCTGTTGCGAGGACCTCAAGGGGCAGGATGTTTCAAAAGATTGTCTCGTGGCTGTTTGCAAGATTTTGACATATTGCTCTATTTCGCCACTCGTTCTGGGCACCCTCTTATTAATCCCTTCCAAGTTCTCCCTGAGTTGACATCGATATTTATCTCTATCAGTTCTCCGGGGATCTCAGAATGGTTTTTTGGGTACCTTGATGATATTAATTTCAAAGTTTATCCATTGGTTGTCTGATAGTGTTACACAATCAGACACATGCCAATTCTGGATTAGGCTGGATATACGCCACGTTGTTAGTGTTATATCTATTATAGTTTGACTTCTAGTGTTAATAAATGTCGGTGTACAGCTCCTATTACTTACGCTAAGGTTGTTACCGGTAATATAACCATAAAGCGACTTACCTCTTGCATTGTTGTCTTGACTGCCCCAGGTCACATGGTGTGTGTTGGCGTCGCAGCCCATGATTAATTCCCAGTTTTGATTGCGGCAGTGTGCTACCAGGTCCTCCATCTCCATTGGTGGTGGTGGAGTGGCCGAGTCTTGCGGGTGCTAGCCTAACCACCGCCAGATATGGAGGATGGAAAGTTTCATCTGTCGCGGAGAGATATTTAAAGGACTGTGTTGATAGTAAGTTGAAAACGGTCTATAACATTTTAGGTTATACAGAAAAAGTCAACAGAAATATTGCAATGTCAACAATATCTAAAAATGATTTTCCACCTGATGCTATTTCTTCATACGAGTAAATAAAAATGAAGAAGAATAAATAAAATGCGGCTCATATAAATATTTATTGAATACGGTTTTATACAAGTATGTTAGATTTAATTTAAGTTAAAATGCAATTTGATAGGTAAATTATTACTTATTACCAACGGTCTACAGAATGAACCGAAAGACCGTTGCTATTAGCGACAGTCGGCAGAATAAAACCAGGTATGCAAATTTTCTGTTTTAAAATTAAGACTGAAAACCCTATTTAAAAAATGGCCATAGGAAAAATGTAGTATCACATACTGGATTCAGTACGAACGTTGTACAGATTTTTTTTAATGTACAAATTTCCTCTTTGCATATTTATTGCAAATGATTACGCTTTTGCATGATTGCATTTTATTTGAATAAAAGAGTAATTTTGACACTTGAAATCTTCCCCTCATAAAGCGACGTAATAATGTGTTAAATAAACGAAACAAATTGAAGTTTATTTATCTACTATTAGAAAAAAAAGTCAGTCGATTTTACCTCAAATAATTGTTTATGCTAAAAAAAAATACCGGACTGTATTGATATCAAAACACCTTATACATTATTTATTCATTGTATCTCATTTCGCATGTATTATTTCAATTTCATTTCCAGGCACGGACGGGATTTTGATTATTTACAAGAATAGCACTGTAAATCAAGAATAGAGTAGACTGATTATTTTTCGGGTTATCTAAGATCAGTGGAGAGTCTCGCATGGAATTGCTGGTTTAATATTTAAAAGTTGAGCCAGATCCTTCACGGCGAATGTGTTAAACAAGAAACCTGATAGATGTTCAGTCACGGATTAAGAACTGGAATCGCAAATGGTAGTTGCCTAGGGATCTGGGGTCCTTTGGGTTTTAGTGGAATTAGTGATGTATAATGAAATAAAAATATGAAACCTCCGAATTCTTGTCCCGCGAATGAATTTACGTGAAACGTGTCTAACGCCTTTTAAAAAATTTGTAGAATCATTAAAAGACAAAGATTGCCCACTTTTGTTCCCAAGGGATTGAAACCACCCACATAAACACAACAATATTAATGTTAGGGCAAAATATTAATGCTTACGTTTTTGAAGTCGCTGATTACGAAAAAGAAGCCGAAAATGTGAAAAAATTGCAGACTCAAATGGTCATATTAAATCACAAAAATATGCATAATGATTGATAAAAGGGATAAAACTGCATTAATTGGCATATAGAATTATTTTATAGATTAAAATAACAAAGATATTAATTAACAATTTTAGCACTGAAAATACTTCTGGGTGTGTGTATGAGTACCGTTTACATAAAAATGGAGCGGCATGCGATAGATTTGTCGGCCGGCCAACGCAGACGCAGCACCGGAGAATAAGAGAGAGATGTTGAATAGATTTTACTCAACCATAGTCAGCGCCAATGGTAGTTGGGTTGTTGTATTCATTGTTAGTCGTGGATTAAAGATTTCTTTTTTGTTAAACAGATTTAGACAAAATGATTTGATGTTAAAAAAATATAGGGTATAGAAAGGCGGAACATGAAAAATTAAAATAAGTAAAGGTGATTGTAAAATAAATGGAGTATAAAAATAAAATTAAGAGATTTAGATAAATGGATTCCGCCCGCCCAAAATGGCGCTCCCGTATTTAGGGCTCCGATACATTGGAGATATCAACTGAATCGTCTGGACACCTAGAATGATAATATATATATCCCTGAAAGATGGCCTTGCGACCGATTATGTTAAGCTTTAATGACAATAGGTACATAATGATGTCAAAATATCTAAACAAAACACATATGTAAAATTTTACCTTCTTCAGATTCGTAGTAGTGGATATGAACCTAATGATGCTTAATGTATGGTCGACGTAAAGCTGGGGTTCCATTGCGCGAAACTGACTCGCGCAACTGTTTCTCGAGAATCACTCGCGAAGCGGCTGTCTCGTGTTAACCATTTCCACGATGAGCAACATAGAGGCGAAACAAAGTGAGCCAACAGTTTGCGCGAGACAAGCACGCCGTTCGTACAGACAACGACTGCAGCATCAGCGTTTGCTAACAGGCGATACTTTATGTTAAGAATAAAAAGAAAAAATGAAGAAGACACCGGTGGTGGACCAAAGAATTTTTTTGTCGGCGATAGCAATATGGAAACCAGCTTCTGAGAGATATATTAGTACAACCCATCAATGCTACTATAACTTTACCCGGATGACTTCCCAAGACTTTGAATATCTCTTGTCACAGGTTGATCCCATAATAAGAAGAATGGATGGATATGAGAGAAGCAGTAACAGAGTCACCGGATCAGGTAAGCAGGTTGTTTAAAAAAAAAAACAACAGTGACTCTGCTCTTCTTTTCCCTTGATATTTCACTCCTGTAAGACCCTATTAGAGTTTTCATTTTTGCTTTAAGAATACGGACAGTGTGCTCCATTTTTATGCTCATTTCCTTCCACACATCCTCCCCCTCGGTCTTATTATGATGACACTTCTTTAGCATCTCACAAAAATCAATATCTCTGATATAATACAGTCCTCCCGGTTAATTTTGAAGCTCGAGATAAGTATGCGCTTACACGGAGCGAAACAATAAATGCGAAACTTTGATGCGCAGTCAAAAACCGCCTATCGGTCCGCTCACCTCGAAACGTCCTCGCGCAAAAAGTTCCGGGGTGGGGACTAGGTATCCACAACGCGAATCTAGTTTCGCGAGACAGTTGCACGAGTCAGTTTCGTGCAATAGAACCCCAGTTCGTGAAAACTGTGGTATATCATTTCACGATGTCTAATCCAATTAAAACTTTACGGGGGTATACCAGATATCGAATATGATCATTTACCGTAATGAGAAGAGATGAATATGAGCAAAACACATTTAGACAGGACTTTGAAAAAAATTAAAATTCTTAAACATAAATAATAAAGGAAAACCGCTTATCCCCACCAATGTACATAATTTGAATTTTAATAATAATCACTTAATAGATAGTGTTCCTAATGGCCTGAATAATAATGTTTTTAATACAGTAAGCTATTACAAGCAAAACAAAATTTGTCAGAACAACTTTAACCTTCATCTTGTCACTAAGGATATTGTATTGAAAGTTCTGAATAAACTAAAGGATATCTCTCCGGGGTCTAATAATATAAATATAAATTTAGTAAAGTTATATTGCCCATGGATCCTAAAATTTCTGGTACATTTAATCAACAGTATTCTTCTTATTGTAAATTTCAAATATGTTGGGACAATGCTTTGGCGACTCCGATTGCTAAAAAAGTGAAGTATTAACATATTCAGATCTTAGACTAATAAGTATTCTCCCAGGATTATCAAAATTAACGGAAAAAATTATAGAAATGCAATTATGTGAGCACTTGTCTCATGTAACATTCTGCCGCTTGTATAGTTGGATTTTGGACAGGATATGGCTGTTCTACTGCCTTGTTACATGTTACCGATGGTATTATTCGAGCCTAAGTAGTGAAAAAAGTACGGAACTGGTATTACTGGATTTTAGTAAACCCGTCGACACTATAAATCACGATGTTTTATTGGCTATTTTAGAGTCCTGAGGTATTAATGAAGGTATTCAATGGTTTGTATATCTAGAGAGTCACTCACAAAGAGTTAAGCTGAAGAGAACTATGTCTGACGTGAGGTATTTAACAAAGGGCGTTCCGTAAGGTTCTATCCTTGGACCACTATTGCTTTCAGTTTATACTACTCAGTCCCCCAAATTTATGAAACTTTGCTCAAGTCATATGTACGCCGACGACACACAAATTCTCCATTCTTTTCATTCACTAGAATATAACAATGCTGTCGCAGGAATTATTAATTATTTGATAATATTACCAAATTTGTCATCAGAACATCCCTTAATACTAAGTTCATTGAAATTAGCCGTACTTTTGTTTAGAATAAAGTCGATTATGTTAATCTTCTGGAGGTTCTCAACATATTATAGCTTTGAAAAGTTTAAAAATAAATTAACGACGGGTCCTGATGGAATGCCATCATTTTTGTTAAGAGCTATTATCTTTACTGTACCACTGACTACTATTTTTAATTTAGCGCTTCAGTCTGAAACATTTCCTCAAATTTGGTGTAGGTAAAAAGTCTGTCCTATATTTAAAAAAGGCGACAAAAATGCAGTTGATAATTAGTGACCTATTATAGTTATCCTCTGTAACTTTCGCAAGCTCTTTGAAGTTATTTTAGATGATATTTTATCTTCTCATGTTACATCTCAAATTTCAGTTTATCAACATGGTTTCTTAGCTGGTAGATCAACAACCACTAATCTTATAAGTATTACCAATTTTCTCGCCACATCATTGAATCAGGGTGGTCAGATTGACGTAATTTATACTGACCTCTCCAAGGCTTTTGATAGGCTTGATCATGGTATTTTATTGAAAAAACTAGCAACGTTTGGATTAACCTCGCACTTTATTAATTTATTTTGTCATATCTGTCTAATAGGCTATTAAACGTATATTATCATGGTTTTACTTCTGTTAAAGTCTCAGCAACTTCAGGAATACCGTAGGGCTCAGTTCTTGGATGCCTACTTTTTATACTGTTTATTAATGATATCTGTTAGGAAATTGAGACATGCAATGTTCTTATGTATGCCGACGACCTCAAGCTATTTACATCGATTAACTATGTAAGCGATTGTAATAGATTACAGCAAGATCTCGCAAAAATTAATAATTGGTGTGATATCAATAAGTTACCGCTAAACATATCGAAATGCAATGCTATGACCTTTACAAGGAAAACTAATTCAAAAAAATTTCTGTAAAATGTAGGTACTGAAACAGTTAACAGATGTTCGGAATTTAAGGATTTAGGAATTATTTTTGATTCTAAACTAACTTTTGTTCCTCATATTAATTGTATCATAGCTAATTCCAGTAATAATCTGGGTTTCATTATGAGAAATACGAGACACTTCAAAAATGAAACACACATATTTCCAACTTAGAAAATGTTCATAGAAAGCATCTTAAATACGTGTCTTATAAATCTGATGGAGTCTATCCAGCTATTGGCACCTCTCAACCTGAGCTCTTCGCTAGGTTTAAATTGAATGACTTGGCGTCACGAAGATGTACTTTGCTGTATTATTTTTACATAAACTTTTAACTAACAAAATTGATCATCTTTTCAAACTCGCTTGTATTCTCAATTTTACTTACCAACTCCTCGTACAAATTTTTTAAAATTTTCACCTATTTACTTCATGTGCTCACATTATAATCAATATCAGGCTAACTTGGATATTTTTAACTCTAATATTGGTAACATCAGAAGATGCATTTTAGGTAATTAAGTAATGCATGTATTTATATGTGTCTATATTTTGTGTATATATGTAAATATGTTAATATTTGAGATTGTTTTTCTGTTATTCTCAATTGGTATAGTGGAATATATTGTAAATTTTTGAATAATTGGTTAGCTATTTGACTGACAAATTGGTGTGATTGTTATTATTGTTACTATTGATGTAAATATCACTTTCTTTGTTGTTTTATAATTGTTACATATGTAAGAATCTATATCGTTTTTATATTACTTGTATCTTCCTGCCCTTTAATTGTATTTTTATCCATCTGGGCAGTTATACCTATAAATAGATATTAGTTAATGATACACAAATTAATATATTCGATAGTGCAAGAAATTCGGTTTAATTCTAGATAGGTCTCTCAGATTCCGAGAGCATGCTACAAAGAATATTCAAAGGGCGTATGCTGCACTTAGACTATTGTATCCTCATAGGTCTTAGTTAGACAGAGAAAAAAAAAGAATGTTAAGTAAAACATTGGTTCTATCCCAGTTTAGCTACCGCGTCCCAATCTATGCACCAAACTTATTCAAATAAAAGTCAACCTGTATAGGTTTTCTATATGGCATCCGGAAGACGTGGTCATAGTATCACATACATTATATTACGACCTAAAATCAGGTGAAGCAAACGAGGTCCCAGATCTTACGATATCAAGATATATCAGTCTATGGTTGTCTAAGTTAACGCTATGGGAAAGAATTTATTAATTTAAGCAATTTTACAACGAAAAAAAATAATATATCAGAATTATTTAGCTTTACAATAATTAGGAGATTTTCCAGACTTGAAGGTTGATCAAGGTCTTTGCTGATTGTAGAAAAACTTCATAAATATTCAATAGGGTTTTTCAGAAATCTTCACAATTAATTAGATAGAGTTTTTCTGAATCGTAAAGTGTAAAACAGGGCCAAATCGAATACCAAAAATCGTGTACCAAAGAATAGCAGAATGATTCAAAGTCCAATCCAAAATAGTCAAAAATAGAAATCAAGCCGCACTAAAATCTTATCTGTACCAAATCGAAATTTGGCCTTACCAAAATCGTTTTAATAAAATTTACAAAATTAGTCTCAAAATTAACCTCTAATGTGAGCACGTGTCTATTAATAAATCTTAGAGCGCGTTGTACCAACAATTTGATCTCAGTCAAGTAATATAAGGTCTAAAGATAATTTTACCATTGATTTTGTAATAACCAGTAATTTCCAAAAATACTTGTTAGGAGATGGGCTGAGACTATTTAATAACCTACCACATGAAGTTAAATCTGCTCCAAATTTAAAATTATTCGATAGGAAATTTAAATAACTGTATCTAACTTAATATTGCTTTCTAATGTATCTATTTTTTGCGATTTGTAATTATTTACTATACTTATATTTTCTATATTCTATACTTATTATATTTTATATTTATTATGTTATTTTAATTACAATATCTTTATATTCGTTATATTTACTATATTTACATGTACTTGTAATAACTTTTTGCTAAAGAAAAAATGTACTTACTTACAACACAAGGTAGAGGGATGCAAATTTCTTATGTACAGCAAATATTTTTTCTTTGCGTTATAGTTATTATTAATTATTATGTTTAGTTTATATAAACATTTAATAATTAATACGTCCCCAAATCACAGTGAGTAATATGAAATGAGATAGTCAATTATTTTAATTAAAAAGTAAATAATGCATCAAGAGTATATTAAACTGACAGTTTACTTTTGGTTTAATTAACTTTTAACTTTATTACTGTTTTAAATCAACAGAGATTTGTTACCATGAACAATATTCTGCACATGAAGGTTTCAGTAATTATGTTTTGATTGCAATATGTAATTGTTAATAATTAACATTATTAGAATGAAACAAAAGCGTATTCCGAAAATACACGCACACTATAGTCAAATAAGTTAAAATATCTAAATTGATGTGTACAATAGGTATACATGATAAAAGTTAAAACCAGTATAAATTGATACTGAAAAATTTTGTTCTAAAGTATAAATAAGTTTTACCAGTACAAAGTGTCCATCACGATGTATAGCCTTTATCGCCAATTTTTTTATCCAACAAAATCACTTAGAATTTCAGAATTTGTAAAATTGATATTTTACTAAATTTTAAATGTAGTAAAATTAGTATTTTACAAAATTTTAAATTTCGATAAAAATAAGGGTTTCAACGAGTACTATAATTTGCAGTTGAATGTTATAAGCATTAGCAATTTTTTGGTTATTTTCCAAATTTTCTCCGGATTATAAATATTCAGTTAAAGAAATTATAAATGAAAGTTTCGTGTTCAGTTAAGACTACTCATAATCCTTTATCATTTTTAGTGGGTTTCATTTACCAAGTTTGTGGAAGGGTGCAAAACATAGAGAGATAGGTCTCTTTCGGCAGCCCCCTTAGTGAAGATAAGCTAGCAATGTAATAATAGTTCGCCTGTTGGCCCAAAGATGGCGCTACTGACGTATTTGGAGTTTTCTAGCATGCAGATATTGGATAAGAGGATAATTGTCTAGAATTACGGACTAGAGGGATAATAGGCCAATAAAAATAATGAGTCGACCTAAAACAAATTTAAACAATTACTCGAATTTATACTATATATATATCAATAGATAGGGAATTTTAGTCTCTATGAGAAATGTATCTTGAAGTTTTGTCGAAAAGTTTAAGGCTTTTGAGAAAATCGCAAAAAATAAAAAATTGTATTTTTAGGTGTGGTTTTGGGGTAGTTTGACTCGAGGGATCACTGTTGATTTTTAGGCACATAAAAGGCACCCCCTAGGGAACACAATCACGCTAAAATCAGCTTGTCCCAAATTAGTTGGACTTCACCTTTATAGCGCGCTATCAGAACACTTGTTTCATGATAAAATCGATAATAACTCGAAAACTATAGATCGTACGTATATAGTTTATCTAATGAAAGTTAAAGAGAATCAAATTTTTAATATGATAGTGTATGTACAGAATCGTTTTCATAAAGAATGACTGGAGATAAAAGGGAAAAACCTGAGAAATTGTCATTTTCAAATGCACTTTGACAAACAGCTATTTTTTGATTAGCATTAGGCGAGGCTTTAGGCAATAATGACACTAAAAGTTTTTTGAAGATAATTAAATTATCTGCAAAATAAACTCCAAGTAACCTTCATACGATGAATGGTTCACGAGTTACAGCTGTTTAAACCTATATATATAGCTAATGTTGTTATTGTCCTAATTTTTTCTAATACCGTACCAAATTGAAAAAAAACAAACATCAGAAATTTTAATTTTTAATTTAAACAAAAATTAGCAAAGATAAACGAAACAAGAAATTAATGCAATAACTTTACAGGAGATGTTAGAAGTGACGTCCATGTGTCTCAATACACTTTTGGGTAATTGTCTCATAGATGTTCTTACTCTACCAAATATTCCAGGATTCTGGCGAATTTGCCGGCATCCTTCTTCTATCCTACGAAGAAGAGTTTGTTCATCGGGAATAGGAACAGAATAAACATATTGTTTTAAATGACCCCATAAATATAATCTAGTGGATTCAGATCTGAGGAGCGGGTTGGTCATGCTATATGTCCTCCACGACCTATCCATTTGTTGTGATAAGTTTCATTGAGATATGCTTGTACGATCAAGGAGAAATGAGGTGGAGCACCATCATGCATAAAAAAATACGTTGCCTTACGGCTAATGAAACAATCTCCATTAAAGTGGCAAATTATCTCGAAGAAAATTTAGGTAAGATCATTCATTAAGTTTTCGAGGTAAAACAAATGGACCAATTAAAAACTCGTCGACAATTCCAGTCCAGACATTAATTGAAAAACGTTGTTGGTGCCTCGACTAAATTATTCCGTGAGAATTTTCATCAGCCCATAAGTGGTTATTATGAAAATTTATAATTCCATCCTGTTAAATCCAGCTTCATCCGTAAATAATACAAAAGAAGGAAATAAAGGATTTCGAATACATTTCCGTGTAAACCACTCGCAGAATCTCATACGCGGTACTGCATCATCGGGATTCAGCGCCTGAACCCTTTGTAAATGATATGGATACAATAAATTGGTTCTTAAAATGCGATGAACAGTCATGTGACTCACACTTTCCATTGCCGCCATTCTTCTTGTGCTAATACTAGGATTCTCCTCAACTGTTTCTAGTATTCTTTCCTCCCGTTGAATCGTCGTTATCATCGCCCTTCTTCCCCCACCATGATTAGGTTTCAAATTTCCTGATTGCCGTAGACGCATGTGAATATTCATAAACATATTAAAACAAACTACAATGCCCTGTATATTGTAAACGAAGGCTCTAATGACAATTGTTTATATGACAAAATATTCTTAAATTTGTACGAGGAATACGCCCCTTCATTTATGACACTCCATTATGTTACACCCTGTATAAAGTAACTGATTAAGACTTGGTTTCGCCAACAGCAAAGCGATTTTGGATTGCGAAGGAAATTGTGAAATATGTAGTATATATACAATAAAATTTTTGATTGCTCTAAAAATAACGAACTTTTATCGAAATTAAAATGAAAAAGTGAAAGTAAAACTTTTGTATTCGATTTTTTTGTGATGTCGCGCCAATTATGTTTCGCAGATAGCATATTTCACACTAATAGATTGTTGCTAAAATGGTTTAATCACAATAATTTTTATTTTTAACCTATTTTTGTTTTAAAGTCCAAAATAGCCGCTATACAAATAGTTCAAACATAATAACATTATGGCGTCCATCTTATAAAGCATATTTATACCTATAAAAACACTTATAGGACAAAGATATTTTCCGAAGAACTGTTTATATATATATATATATATATATATATATATATATATATATATATATATATATTTATTTATTTATTTTTTCATTAGACGGGGGCGTATTACAAAAGCAGATTTAATACCCATTAATGTTTTGTTCCGAATAATTTTGCCCGGTATTGCACCTTAATTAACTACGAGGAGTTCCTGTCAAAAAGTAACGGTCAGTATGAAATTTATGTTTTGCTCTGGATAGAATGAATCATTATCGTTTCCTTATATCTTGATTATTTTCACTAGCAATAAGTTTCTTATCCCCAAAAATACGACCACGAAAAATATTTTTATAATATTTATCAATCTTTCTACGAAAACCATCACTTCTTTTTATTTTTTTTCAATTGCTTGAATGTGCTTTCGACATCATGACGCACTGAGTTCTGTAAAAAATTACTGTAAATAAGAAAACAACATGGCGCATAAATACCTACTCATGTTATATAGAAATGGTAGCGAACGTACTATAGTCTTTAAAGAAATTTTTACGTATTATTTACTTTATAAGTGTCTTATTACAGCAATATGTGCTTCCTTTTTATAATAAATGTTTAGCAGTTACGGCCGAATAAAATATGCTCCCTGAAATAATATGTGTTAATAGGAATCCTAATAAAATTGTTTTATTAATGCTTAGCTAAACTCTTAAAGAATTGTTATATAGATGTTCGCCAATTGGCCAATAAATTCCAGGGTTCATTATTAATTTTTTTTTATAAATCACTTTTGATCCGTGAGCTAAAACATCCTATAATAATTACTCTATGTTTATAAAATAAAGGAACACAAATTCCCCAAAATGTTTTATAATTCAGCTGTAGGAACATTCTTAGCACTCACTTATGTGATAATTTACTTGTAAAGATTAAATGATTACTTTGGCTGTTTTAATAAAACAAAATAGTTTTTCCAGACCAGTAATGCAACAGTGATAACATAAAATTGTAAAATTGTTATTTTAAACGTATAAGACAACTTTGTTAGTTGGGCAATCTCGAGAAATTAGGATCTAATCGGCCAACTTCTGCACCGAATATCTCACGAACTACATGTCGTGACAAATTGAATGAGAAATTTCGTCAAACAAGTCTCTTTATACAAAATTATTAAGATCAGGCTTTTTGAAAAATTATAAACACAAGTCAGTGCCTTAGTGGCGGTTCTTAGGCTAATGGACATATATAAGCAGAGTTTACCACCAAACTTCTCGTAAATGTATATTTGGAATATATGTCGAGTCCGAATCCACAAAAGTGCTACTTACCATGAAAAATGGTTGCAGAAAATACAAAAAAGCTGGTAAGTCATATAGAGCGCCACTGGAATATTGACTTCTCTTGTAACATGTAACTTATCAATGAACATTCATTATAAACAGCTGATTGATTGTCAATGTCTATCTAGCTAAATTCCTAACACAGCCGACCGGTGCGTTTTTAAATAAGTACTTTCAATACGTGGACGTGGGCAGGGCTCTCAATGCATTGTTTAAATTAATTCACTTTTTCTTCAGAAGGAGTTATGTAATTTTCCTTGATTTCACAGTCTAATATTTGGACATTCGGGAAGGAAGGGTACTATATACAAACTATCAAATAAAATTTTACTGCAAACATTTTTATTATTTAAAAGCAAATATATTACAAAGAAATAATTAGGATTAAAATTTTAGGTAACTAATTAAATACCTATCTATACAAATAAACATAAATATATTTATATATTTTGTAAAGTCATATGCATATTATCCTAATTTACATGTAGTAATAATTCTATAATACTTTAAAACTATTACTAGCTCTTATTAGTGTGTTACAAAAATTATAATAAAACATGGATAAAACATTGAATTAAGTTGTATTATTTTCTACTGAACACAGTACGTCAATTTGTCAAAAGAAATTAATACAATAAATAACAAAAAAGAAAACAAATTGGCAGTAAAATTGTTGAACTATCAATATAAAAACATGTCTGCCACAAAAAAGAACACATTAAAATTTTGGCAGTGAGTTTTCTCGTAATATGGCAACATATAATAATAATATCACAAATACATTTTGTGTATTGCAATAATTTCAGTAATCAGTGATCCACGTTACAGATTATTTGTGGATGAAATAATCTCATTCAAAAATAATAATTTAGTTTTGTTTAAAAACGATTTCGTTCAAGGCACAATATTAAAATACAAGAGAGCTATTTTGTATAAAAGAATTCACACTATTTTTATACAAAACAACATTTTAATTAAACTAATTTTAAAATAGCTATTTCAATTTCATTCCGTGACTATAATTCGTACCCTCAGGGTCAAGGGTTTCTCGTAGACGTCATTTTCGCTAACAGAATCATCCTCCGGTCTTCCATGGATTATTAACTCAAAGGCTCCGGGTTGTCTCAGCCTTCGCCTGAAGTGAAGAGCCCAGACTCCATGGGTCTTAACTAATTCAAACTTTTTATGTTCATTACCCCTCGCAATGGTGTAGAACATTTCCCTCTGAAATATAAATAACCAATTGATGTATTTATGTAAATACAAACAAACTTAGAAAAAATCAACACTGAATCTAAATATATAATACTTTGCTTGTTAGTGACGAAAGTGCACACCCTTTCTATTATTAGTATACAGGGTATTTTGATACGGTACTTAAGTAACACAAATTGCTTTTCAAAAACGCTAACAGTATCTACTCTTTTCTATAAATCTTAATGCTTAATTAAAAGTTAACAACATTTATTCCGGTATTAATGATCCGTCTATGTACTCACAATAGCCACAGTTTATAGAGCCTAAATAAAGTCTATAAAGAGTACATAAACGCTTAAGTAACATTATGGCAACCTCTCTCTCTATTTATTTTTATTAGCTTTTATAAACCATGTTATATGACTACTAAGAAGTTGTTGTATAGGAGTCATTCGTGAGGTCCTAACACTTAACAATAAACAGCACATAAAAAATAAAAAGTTTGGACTTCTAAGCAATCTTTTTAGGATTTTTAAGGTGGAGAAAGTTTAGCTGCAATAGTGTTTTATAACGGTGAAAAATTACAGCTAGGCAGACTTAAAAGACCGTTTCAGTTATATAAATGATTTGTAAAATAGTCCTTTCACTACACAACGAAAATCATTTTAAGTAATCTATATTAGGGCTGATATCGATGGCATTTGACTTAAATTACTATACTATTGTAAAATTTTGTTTTAAAAGTATTTATAACTCAACGCTATATAACAATTGTAAAACAGTTTGTCTCAATTAATTTTTTTGAAAATGATGGATCGGTAGATGTGTTGAAATTGAGTGACCAGGTCTTTCTCCCGATTTAACTCCACTTGGTTATTATTTATGGATTATTACAAATCAAAGGTCTGCTTTAATAGCAAAACAACGCGGAAGACTTAAAAAACAGAGTAAGGTAAGAAATTAATCAAATCACTTCAAAATCGACCCAAAAAGTCTTAAATGGATATCGGTAGCGCCTCTATCAATGTCAAGAAGTAATTGGCTCCAAGCTTGGGCATATATATCATTTGAACTGGTTCATGTTACAATTTCGTTCATAATAAAATTTAGCAGTATGAGAATTATTAAAAATGTGTTCACTAAAAAAAAATTAGAGAAATTCAATAACCATAGCTGAATGGACAATCAGATACTCTTACAACTGAGGAATCCACACACTTCATTTAAAAATTTTAAAGGAGTAGCTATCTCGCTAAGGGAGTTGAAGGGGATAGCATAAAATTCTGCTAAAACAATGTCATTTTAGATATAAAAATTGACGGGATTTTACTTCGAAAAATCGTAAATTATGGGAATGCGAATTAATCTTTTACTTAAAGACCTCACTGTATGAAACGTATTTCCAGCAAGTTATTAGTTAATTATCTAAGAACAACATAACCATATGTCATTTAAAATAATGTGTAAAATACAATAAAATATAACTAGATGATTAAAAATGGTTTTCAGTTTTAACTTCCTCCCGATAATACTAACACGGTTAGCGAAATGAGTGTAGAGTAGTTTGTTCAACTACATCCAATTTTTAAAAAAATACAATACAATCAAAACTTTATGATGAAAATTGGTTTTCAGCTTTAATTATTTCTCGATGATGCTAACATGATTAGCGAAATACGAGTTTCATCAGCTCTTGCTCTACTAGGTAAACTATTGATATTCTTAGTAATGTCTCGAAAAATTGCATCATCAGCAAACACATGTATGTAAATTACAAATAATAGAGGTTCCAGTACAGATCTCTGTGGTACTCCATATTTCATTGGTCTAAAGTAAGAAGTCATACTGTTATGAGAAACATATTGTTGCCTATTTTCCTAATACGTCTTTAGCAGAGGAAATAGTGTATCTCGTATTACTCCACAAAAATTATTTATTTCGATTATGAGATTATAAAAGATACAGTCCAAGGCCCTGTTGAGATTGCACGTGTACCTGTAGTAGCAAACAATGTAAACCACATTGTTTGCCCTCCTCAAGGCCATCTGTATCATTATGTTCCCATAATATTAGAAAAAACTAAAATATATGAAAAAACAACATGTTTTCTCTAATTCTACAAACTTGTTGATTTATCCCTTTTTCCCTTTTACCCCAGACACGGATGCAGAAAAATTTTATGTAGCCTATTTAAATCACTCATTTTTCCTAGATATCATTTAATTCGTCTTGGAACATACCTTAACTGATGACTGTAGTTTTATTATCCTCAGCCTGTGCCTTGTCTGAGAGAGACTTATCTTCAGTTCTATTTCCTCGCCATGATGATGCCTTCTGGTTCTTCTTCTAGTGGCGTTCCATTTGAATACGTGTGCTATAGTGTCGTTGTAAGAAGACCGCGCAAGTCTATTGTGTTTTGAAGCCCTTCTGTGCCTTCCATTTACCTAAAATAGTAATAGTTTATGAATTATTATTTGGTACTAGGCATTGAATGGTTTTTTATGACGTCGCCATTACTAAAAATTGAATAAAGGAACTAAAATATGTTGATGTTGGGAAACTCTAGATTAAATAGATTGGCAAAATGCATCATTTCCTGCAATCCCACCCGAGCAAGGTTGTTATTTGAGATTTAAAAATATTTTGCATCCGACTGAATGCGTTTTGTAGCTTTTCTGCCTTGTAGAATTTTATAGTGGATATAAAGAGGAACGCAAGTCTGGGTTTTGAAAAAAATGTTTATTTTTGGAACACGAGATATTCCAGACCCGTCCGTGCCTAAACTGGGTTAAATTATTTTTTATAGGTGATTCGGGTTTTTTGCGTCACCCTGTATATCGAATTTTTCCTTTTGTTAAATAATTCAGACTTGAGAGGGAACTAAAATGTTTATTCCTATTGGTTACACACATATTTTAAAAGAATTAGATTTAGAAATACTTTAGCACAAATTATTTAGAAAATTTTGATTTGTAACTGTTCGGAAGCACAAATTCGCGTAGTTTTTCGTAAAATTCGAAGTTTGATAATTAGGGCTTGAAAAAATTAAATTCACATTTGGCTTAAACGTTCAAACGAAAAATTCACTTTCTGTTTGAGAAAATTAATGCAAAATTTTATATAGAACCGATTTTACTTGAAAATGGTTTTTATTCGAGGGAATTTCTTACGCAATGTTCAAGAAAGTGACTGATTTGCTTGTCCAAATTTGCTACAGTTTTTGTGGCCTAAAAGGCTGGTTCAGAAACCCTTTAGCAGTTGCGTTGGAGGGATCCACGAGTCTTGCCGAAACGTTTTTCATAAATTTCGTTTCTTCGTAAATTTGCGGAGTACGATATTTCAGGAATTGTTCCATAATCGAGATTTTAGTAACTCTAGTGAAATATTAGTTAAGACAGCGACAGGCATTTAAAAATTTTATAATTTGGAAATTGCACAAAGTCTGAGTGGGTGTTTTTTTTTAGTGACAGTGAATTTTTCAGGTGAATCGGTATATGGAATTTTGCTAAATGGAATGAAAAAATGACTTTTTTATTATATTTTGACTCAGGTAAGTCATCTATGATTTTTTTCCTTGATTTGTACTTATTAATGGATTGGAAAGGTAGTTTAACAGGTCCACATGCTGCGTAAATAAGATCATGCAATACACTTTTATTGAAACACATCCAAAATGCTATGTCAAACGTAACAAATCAGTATGGAATAATGGCCATTGTATTTCCTAACTTGTTATCTTTCTAAATTTGACAGATTCATTTATCACAATTACAACTATTAACTGAAATATACTAGATAAAAACCAGTATTGACCCGCCATGAATAAATAAGTACATCTTAAAATTATGAAAACTAAATATCTGTCAATGAATTCAAAAGATAATGAATTCTCGTTTGCCAAGCAAAAATTAAATTTTTCTCTTAAAAAAGAAAAATCAAGTTGTGAGTGCCCTCTAGCGCCACAACCAGCCTGTAGCGGAAGTTGAGGTAATAAGAAATTTTGATAAAAATTACTTGGAAGGACTACAACAAACAAAAAATTCGGCCAATTTGACAGGCGATATTTACCTATAAAAATGTACAGTGTCCTTCAGCCATTAAAAATGAATTTTAATGTAAACACTGAATTTTATTTCAATAAAAAGGAGTTGATATCTTTTAGGGGTCAATAACTTTTTGTCAACAAAAAATCTTGCAACTTGGTTCACAACAATAAACAAATTACTTGTTCTTATATTTCTACTAACCTAACCTTATTTTAGTCAGCCATAACATTGAAATCACAGCAGAAATATTTAGTTATAATAAAATAAAGACATGCAGTATAAAGTGTGTAAATATACATAGCGGATTTTGTTGACATCTTAGTATTATAAAGAACAGCAAATGAAACTCACTTTGCAAGAGAAACATCCTTCGGTTGTTATTAATTTATCGTTGGAAGCAGATGCATATCTGTCATCTATAGGATAAGTGGGGACGTCTCCAATATCTTGAGAGTATCCAGCATAAGCGGGAGTAATCGTTGACAAACAATGGCCTTGGCCAATTCTTTGATAGCCTTGAGGACAACCACATGAATATCCTGAACTCATACTGCTGCAACCAAATGCACAAGGAGATCCTGAACAGCCGGCGCTAACCTATAATAAAAGCAATAATAATAATAATAAATAATAATACAATCAATCTTTATCTATAAACTTTCCCTACAATATATGAGCTAATATTAAAAGATAAATTTGATGGGTTATATGTTATGTGTCGCCGTTATGATCAATTTTGCATTTCAACTCAACAATCACTATACTGTTCCCTTCTCACCGAGTAGACTTCGCAAACTAATTGTGACATATGAACAGATTATGCCTTGTAACAAGTATGGTAGTTAAAATTAGTTAAATCTGGACATTGCTAATAGAAATCCATGTAGTCAAATAGTTACCTTTTATTCGGCCTTTTTAAAAATAACTTTTAGATCCTCGCACCGTTTATTTACACTTGTATCAGTTTTAAAAGACTAACTTGAATGCTCTTTTTATACGAAATATTTTTATCAAAATAACAAAAACCAACTCAATAACATGGATAATTCGAATTGCCATCATGTTTTTAATACATTATTTTATTGCCACTGTGTCCGACATATCTTTGTATGTCCTTATTTATAATGTAGACTCAGGGTGAATAATGAATTAATGCTTTATTCAACTTAGAACCCGAACTTTATATAAAAAAAGAGATTAAATATTATTGTTATACTAACATACAGGGTTACCCAAAGTAATATTTCAATTTTGGTAAATTTTTGTTTATAAATAAATCAACCTTGTGTATTATACTACCCATATGATAGATACACTAGAGCCAAAGTAGACAAGAAAAAAAAACGGACCTGTTTTTTATACCACTTGTTCAGGACATCAAAGTAAGTTTTGTACAATCAAATTGGTCGGGAATATATTTTTTAACCATTTTTTTGGAAAGTTAGGAGTTTTTCGTGGTATTTTGTAAATATTTAAGTTTCGTGTGGTCGAATTGTGTAAAGTTAACTTAAGTAACTTTGTAAATAAATAAAACATTGGAAAATTGACGATATTAAACAAATATATCCGAATATGCTCAATATATTTTGATTCAATTAAGTAAATATATATCGCTGGTAGGCTACCACCGCTACATCAAATTTGCACTTAAAATGCTAATTCTAACAGCTAAATTGTTTATTTACATACACCATACCATTTGTTACAAAGTGGCTCTCTTTTTAAATTGTTAATTTTTGAAAATTATGTACGATGATTTTAACAGAATGTCCTTCTTCTTATATTTTAAGCTGAACTCTTTATTTATTTTTAATATGTTATAAATAAGGACGTTTCAACTAAAATTAATCATTTACAGTAAAAGCTTTGAGGGTATGTGACAAGAACGTTAAAAAAAAAATAATTTTAAAAAGAAAAAGATATTTGTACGATATGAAGGTAAGTATTGATACTTTATCTTTCCTATCATTTGTCAATAAACAATCAAATATTTATACTTAATCTGTACAGACCAAGAGCTACTGAATTTTTCTATCAGCGTCTGAGAACCTCTATGGCTCATAGTCCTGTGTAAGGGAATAACCCTACACTGGGTTCTGTTGTTGTTGGTTTTCAATTAAATAATTATTTTTAAAAAAAATCGTTGTCGGCCACGCGCCTTAACTGGCGCAGTTGGAGCGGATAGTGCCCAAAAATTTTCAAAAATCAAAATTTTTGTTCGTTTCTACGATTGAGGCACTATTTCGAATTTTCGCAAGTCCATTGGGGACGTGTTCCAGTAAACCATCAATCTATTGTGGATAGTGAGCCACCAGTCAATTGGAGACATCTTATCAATCGAAGTTTCACCAATGAAGACATCTTTAATCACAACTTTACTTTTATTGTAAATAATATAGATCATTCCGCTTATTTCCTATTTTACTTTCCTCTCCTACAAATTAAATTAATAAACATTTCTTCCAACGCAATCGAATTTTCGAATTAGCATTGAAAATTCATTTTCTAATTTATTTTATTCCTATGATTTTAAAAGTATTGTCTGAACTGAGTAGAGCAAGAAATTAAAATCCAACATAACTTTTTCTTCGCACTAATAACCTAGAATAAGTTTAAACAAAAATTTAAGACCCAAAGCCCCGTAAGCAAAATATTCACAGTCTCGCACTAGAGCACGGCCGTACTCTGTACGTCAACCCTCCCTCGGTCTGAGTAACCGTGAATACCGAGCTTACAATAAACCGACGATTAAACCAAAGTGATATCTAAAAACTAACACAAATTTAATGAGTATAATCGACGACATAATTAACCAATTCTCAAATATTTTTACCGCAAATTTCCGTACGTGATTATTTGGATTTAATCCCAACTTTTGATGAACAACCAACAAAGTTATCAACTTTTATTACTGCATGTGAAAACGTTATACCACTTATGGCACCCAACAACGATGCAACACGAATTTCGTTCACCATGATGCATATTAGAAACAAACTGGTAGGAAAAGCAGCAACGCTTCTAGCGGCAAGAAATTTCACAACATTTCCTGAACTGAAAACATTGTTTATAAGTTTATTTGGCGACCATCGTAATGAAGAAGCCCCTTTTGTCAGACCTCAACACATTGAGACAACAACAAAAAGAAACCCCTTTACAATTTTCCGACAGATGCATCGACATTATATACCTGTTATTATCTAAATTATCATGTCAAGAAGAGACGCAAGAAAGCGAAACCATGAAAATCGATTTATATAACAATTTTACATTGAGAACATTTTTAACCGGAGTTAACTCACAATTAAGTCATCTCCTACGATGCAAAAAACCTACAAACATAGAAGAGGCTATTCAAGTAGTCATAGAAGAAGAAAATGTGAACTACCATCGTTCAAAAATAAGTCACACGCACCAAAATAATGAACCGCAAAATTACAAGCCAAATAATAAACATCAACTAAGAATAAATCCACCACAAATACGAACAATACCAAACAATCAACCGAATAACCAACATCAACAATTTAAACATTTTCAACGCCCTGACAATACACAGTAACCCATGTGGCAACAACAACATGCAAATTGGCCAGCACGATATTTCCAAAATCAACCAGGTCCCAGTCAACCCTGGAGCCAAGAAAATGTGTTTCAGCCAAGAAATAAACCGACAGCAAATGCACCGACGCCTATGCATATAGACTCTCGCAGAACTCGTCTAACAAACCAAATGCAACCACAATCTTCACGATATTTACACCAGCAAAACTGGAGAAATGAACAACTACACATGCAACAGTCAGAAGAAATAGAACAACCTGCACCCGGAAATAATAATTACTGTGAAAACTATGCATACCCAGAAAACGACGAATATACCTACGAAGACTACCAAGAATGTGAAACATATGAACAAGAAAACGTAAATTTTCCAATAAGAGCCTCGGAAATAATAGACAAATAGAACTAATAGAAGTACACACCACGACAAGTAACCGGTTACCGTATATTAATGATAAACACCGGATCGACAAAATCGTTTATAAATGAGCAAATTGCCGGAAAGTATTTTCAAAATTATATACAAGAGGACCCATTCGGCATCACAACACCGCACGATACAACTATTCACAATTATAGTGCTGAAATTCCAATTTCAACAATATTTAACAGACCAGATTTAATTCACAAACATTACATTTTTAATTTCAACCCTAATTACGAAGGATTGATAGGAATGGATCTGTTAATGAATTTAGAAGCACGAGTAGATTTCAAACAAGAATTTTTGGTTACTTCAAATACAAAAATACCACTGTACATCTGTGGAAATTTAATAGTTTAAAAAAATGCAAATATTCAACTAAAAAGTGGTAAAAAAACCAGACCCATTTACAAGCAGTTCCCTAACAAAACTTAGTTTTCTGTTAATACAACTGTTCCTTCAACGATTTTAAAATTTCTGCTAAATAATTAGCAAAGATAATTATTACTTCTTACAAATTCATATTGATTTTGAAATTAATTAACTATAATATTCTATTTGTAAGACAAGCCACATGGAATAGAGAAAAGTATACGTCAACTCAACATTTCATGCAAGTAATCCAAGTGATCTATATGCAAACCAAAACACAATGCATACATCTACAATTAATTTACCTGGATACAGATATTCAGATTATTATCGAATTGATATCCATCGGGACATCCGCATCTGTAACTTCCTGGAGTATTGAAACAGCTGCCACTGCTTCCACAAGGATTATTCTGACATTCGTTTTCATCAACGCACTGGTTGTAATAGTAATGAAGGACGTAACCCTCTGGACATCCGCATCTAGAGGAAAACATAACGGGTGAGACCATAAAATATTAAAAAATCTTTAGTTTAGGATAGAATAAATATCATTTATTTATAACGTAAATATAATGTTCATTTATAAGCATTCTTTTTGTGGATACATTTACTTGATAGTGAGATCCATGAGTAACGTATAAATTCATTATCTATGTAATTAACAATTTATGAGTAAAATCCTAAAACACATCAATTTTTAATTCTAAAATGACATTCTTTCAGTATAATTGTATACCTCCCCCTTCAACCCCCTTGGGGTGATAGCTATCCATTTACAAAATAGAACGAGGGTGCGTATGGTAGCTCATTTGAAAGGGTTTTTAATTCTCTATCCAGCAATAAAAAGATTTTTTGAATTTCTCTATTTTTTTTATTGAAAAACATTATTATTATTATATTTTTAATGTTACCAAGTAAACAAAAGAACATGAAACGGTTTAAATCAAATGCTTAAACCGGGCGCGCGTAGCTTCTTGACAATAATGGACGGGTTGCAGAAATTCTTCTAAAACATTTTGTATCGTTTCCGGGGTGATTTAATTAATTTCCTGCCTTATTCTGTCCTGTAAATCATCGATGTTATTTGGTCAGTTGAAGTAGACTTCCGATTTTAAGTAACCCCATAAAAAACAGTCTAGCGGGGTCAAATCGGGAAAACAGGTGGGCCACTCAATTTCACCGCGTCTACCGATCCACCTATTGGGAAAAACTTGATTGAAATAGACTCTTACTTCCAATGCAAAATGTGGTGTAACTCCGTCCTGCTGATACCAAATATTTCGATCAATTTCATTAGGGCTACCTTCATCTGGGAAAGTATTCTTAACAAAATTAATTAGAAAAGTCAGATTTGACATATATTTGGTACATAAAATAGTTTAGGGATACAGTTGATTGTATACATTTCAAAATTTTCAAATTTAATTTTCTAGATGAAGAATATACAAAATTCAAAAAAACCTTATATTGCTGGATAGAGAATTAAAAACCCTTTCAAATGAGCTATCACATGCATCCTCGTTCTATTGAAAAATTTGAAAGGAGTAGCTGTCACTCCAAGGAGGCTGAAGAGGGGGGTATAAAGTTATGCTCCAAAAATGTCATTTTAGAATTAAAAATTGGAGTGTTTTAGGATTTTACCCATAAATTGTTAATTACGTAGATAATGAATTTATCCGTTCCTTATAGACCTTACTGTATAAGTTTTGTATGATTTTTTTTTATACATTTATTTAACGTCGGCCTATTTCCGCTACTGAGGCCTAACACCGACGCCTGTAGACGAGCTACCTCCAACCAGGAATTTTGCCGAACCTCTTCCCTTAAGAAGAATAGGGATCTTTTACTTGCCTAACATTTAATAGACAAGGGACCGACGGCTTTACATCCCCTCCGAAGGATGGTATATCTCCTATACAACCCTCGCCTAAGGTTGTATAGCTTCCGCGCATACACTGATATACAAGCCGCTGGAAGATGTGTGAGGCGAGAACGCGGTTTCCGTTGGAATGGTCACCCATCCAAGTACTAACTGCGCCTGTCGTTGCTTTACATCGCATACCGAAGTATGTACATAGTAAAGACGCACCTACGCTCGCCCCTTTTGTATGATTTCAAATTTACAAACATAGATATACATACAATATAAATCATCTTAAATATTTTTTCTATGAATGACTACTGAATTTTCACAGTTGTGAAATATTTGCTAAATTAAAAACCTTATTTTGCCATAATTTGTTGGATACGATGTTACTATTGAGAAGTTAGAAATTATATCGTTATTTTAAAAATAACAGGGAGTGAGAAGCCCTTTTAAGGAGAATTTCAATACCTTCAATGTCTACCAATATGGATTATACTTTTTTGTTAAGTATAATAGCGATTTATTTATTTACGAAAAACTGTCGAGCTACAAATCTTTTTATGCTAAAATCCAATTCAAATTAAATTCAAATCATTATAACTTGGAAAATATAAACTTTCGCGGAAAATTTCACACTTTTTTTTTCAATTAAATTTGATGTTATATTAGGTCTTCTGGTTAGTTTTTGATTTTATTTTGTCCATCCCCACGCTGGGTGTGAATATTGTATAACCCTCCAAAAGTTCTTAAAACTCGACACATTCACATACCATGAAAGTCTTATTAACGGAAATTTTTAGAAACCGCAAGGAATTATGACTTTAACAGAGACTTTGTAATAGAATGTGATGCTTAATACCGACAGTAAGTATAAATTTTTTTTATAAGTTTGTCTATCTGAATTGCAAAGAACCACTCTGAAAGTTAAAAACTCTTTTCTTTGTCCTTAGACGATGCGTAAAACACTATGAAATATTTTTTCTTCAAGTTTCAAAGAAATATGGCTTTTATACTAGGTTTTTTGAACTAAAACAGTCGTTTCTTTGACAGTTCGTCTGACTGGCGGCTTTCTTAATCTCTTTTGGCGGTTAACGAGCTCGAATACTTTTAGTGCTGCTTATGAGCGGCAGTAAAAGACTTTTACTTAAGTATTCGAAGAAAAAATAACAGTATTTATTTAATCCATATTCGACGTTTGGAGAAAAATGATTTTTTCAATCGATCAACTTTATTGTTCGTAATATACCAAACATGTTGAATGTATCCACCTTTACTCATAAAGTGTTGCTTTAGGAACGAGACTTCAGTTATTAAATTATAATTTTATAATTAAATCTTGGGAAAATAAGTATTGCATCATACATGTTAGATAATCGATTGTTGAAATCACTTTTTAAAAACTTTATTTATTTATTAATGGAGTCAACGTTGACTCTTTATAAATTAGAACAATAATAATTTTGACTTGTTTATTCCAACATGAGTTTAAGACTGCCGTCTGAAAGTACACTACTCCCATTTATAACCTTTGGGAACAAAGGAACTGCAATTATGCAGTTTTGCAAGAATACAATCTTATCTAATTCTCGGGAGAGCGGATGCTGAGAGGAGTCGTTATTTGATATCTATGTAATATAATACCGCTGAGAGTGGTGAGGCCAATGTCTCAGAGATACAGGGTATATTTTCATATAACAACTTCCCCCTTATAAAAAAAGTTGTTGTTTATACAGCAACTTTTAAGTTGAACAAAATTTGTGATTTAACAAGAATTCAAAAATATAAAGTAATGTAAAATGGTAAAATTGTAAGATTGAAAAATATAAAAATATAAAATGTAAAATATAAAATGTAAAAATACAAAAAGCGTAAAATGTAAAAGCATAAAATGTAAAAATGCTAGGCGTAAGACGCAAGCGTATTAGCTTGTTTGTGTTACGAAAAGCATGTTAAAATGTTAGTCATTTGAAACTAACAAAAAAATAGGAATAATAAAATACACTAAATAAACAATGAAGTGAAGTAAAAATTCACTGAAGAGTCTTGGTACAAAAAGTCAGTAAAAGGCACAAACAGTCTGGTTTAATTAAGTTCGATGTCTTCACCTTCTTCGTCCTCTCTTCTTAGTGGGGGTCGTCTTCGTTGATGAAATAGGCTAGTAAATGTCCTGAGGGGTTCACTAGGCCTTGGTGGAGATGAAGGAGTCGTGGAAACGTTGATGGCTAGTCTTCGTCTTCTTGCTTTACACTTACAGAATAGATACAAGAATAAGAGTCCGAAAATTAGCACTATGGTAAGGTAGGTAAACCAAGAAATGTGTCTCGTGATGAAGGGTTCCTTGATTAGGTCGTCTAAGTCTTTTGAATACTGGTCTAATTGGTGTCTGGCGATATCGAGGTCTTCGGTGTTCAGATCACTTAGTTTTAGTGGTTTCAGATTGGGCACTCGAACTTTGTCCGGAACCTGGTTGCAACACTCGAAAGGGATTTGTATGGGGTGAGCGTCGTTCTTCACGTCTGTCGTTTCGTCTGTGCTAGCTTGGATCTTCGTGATGCCTATGAAGGCGTAGCAATTTGGTTGTAATTTAATTATAGAGTTTTTGAAGATGGTGTCGGTTTTTGAAGTCTCCTTCGGACAATTGATATTCATTTGTAGTGGCTCTGTATTGATGATCATCCACACGTTTTCATCTAGTTTTTGGATGTTGTGTCCTTGGCCGATGATAGTTGACGTTTGACAGTTTTCTGGTAGGGTTTGTAGATCCTTGAAAAGGCGGGCTTCGCATATGGCGTTGTTGTCAATTGGATATGCAAACAAATTTGGACATAATTTAGTATTGGTATGGAGTGGCTTGCATTCTCTGAGGTCAGCAACGGGTATGTACATCAAAGAATCATCATCTCTCGCGATATATTTTTGAGAAGTTGACAAAATATGATACAGACCAGTTCTACTATCTAAGATAGGAATGGGGTATAATTGGAAAACAGAGTACGTTTGAGGGTTTACTAGGGGTATATCTAATACAAATACTAATTCTGAGTTCATTTGGAAAGCTTTTAATTCAATAATATCTAAATACTGTGCAATATTTGAAAGTTTAATTGGGAGTGGCAAATTGTCCTTTTGTAGGTTTTGTGAAATTTCCTGCAATGAGTTTACCAAATCCTGGGGATTAATGATAGACGTATGAATTACTTTGAGTCTCGCGAAAGTGATCGAATTTAAAATATCGTTGAGGTTGTCCTCTATAAATAGGTAGCTCGCCATGAGTTGTTCACAAATTTCCAAGAATTTTAATTTTGTTTCAACTGCTCGTACGTTATACGTAATGTCTAAGATTGCGTATTCGATTTCTTTTATGTCTTTGTTGAATGTCTCCTCGTCTATTAGTAGTTTTTGAATTGTCGTGTTAAAATTTTTAATAACTGAATTTGTAACTGATATTTGATTTTTCATCAAATTTTCTATCTGATGTTCGTCTTGGTTTAATTTATTGATACAGTCAGAGTAGTATTTACCGTCTTCTGCGTCTAAATTTCCGGTAATTGCTTTGAATATTGAACCAATTCCGTTTATGATTCCGCGTTTGTAGCGTTTCGTGTCGAGATGTATTTCGTCAAATTTAGTTTGTATGGATTTTGAGATTTGTCCTAGGAGGCTTAAATGCGTTTTAACCTCACTCGCGAATTCGTTCATGTTTTCGTATGCTGGGTCAAGGGTAGTAAGGATTGTCTGTAAAATTTTGTCGTTTCTGTCAAGAGCTGTCTTAAAGGTCGATATATTTTTATGTACGAGTAATGTCCATTTCTTGTGTGAGATGACAATGTCCGTGTCTTTGTGATAGTAAACACCGATAGTATTGTTTATTGGTGTTATTTCGTATTGAGAAAATGCTGATCCGAACAGCAGTAGAAACCTGAAAATAAATTTTAATCTTCAGTATATGGTTTCATTCTATCAAAATTTACTTTACTTGTTTGATTTGTCTCGGGATTTACCAAAGTGGCAGAATTTTGGAAAATTTCTTTGATCTCGAAAGGGCCGTTGAATTTATTTTGTGACTTACTTTTGATTTGGGATTCCTTTACATATACTTCGTCTCCAACGTTATACGTGGGGCGATTTTCTGGGATATTTCTGTCGAATCTGACTTTAGCTTTTTGTTTTTGCGCTTCGGTCCGACTGCGTGCAATTTGGTAATAGTGAGATATCCTATTATTTAAGTCCCTAACATATTTAGTTATTAGGTCTTTTTGGTTGTACAGGGTCTCTGGTGGTCTATTAGCTGTGTGTCCAAAAACCAGTTCGTATGGTGTAAAACCATGCGTTTTATTAACCGAATTGTTATAGCATATTACTGCATATGGTAATATGGTAAAAGGGTGTTCATTTGGGTTTTCAGTTTTGTGAATTCGGATCATTTCGGCTAAGGTTATCCTGTACTGCATAGGCTTGTGTGAATTTTGTAAGTTCGTCGCGGATAGTTAGAGCGTAATTTCGTGTAGGAAATTCGAATAGGTCGATGTTAATTCTTTCGAAAGGCGTCCTCGGAGTTTCAGTGATTACTAGAGGGTTGTTAAGATTTTTTCGGCAAACTTTAGTCCGTTGACAAATTTCGCAATTTTTTATGAAATTTTCAACATCTTTGGTTAGTCCTTGCCAATTGTATTTATTTTTGATCCTACGCGTAGTCTCGTTTATTCCGCGATGTAGGTTGTTTTTGCCGGTATGGTTTTGGTCAAGAATTATCGGTCTTTGGTCTTCGTCAGGTATTTGTACTAAGTTTTGACAGATAATGAGCTTTAGGTCCTTTTCTGCGAAGATAAATGACAGAATTTCGAGTATGGGGAGGTCTAAGTTATTTTCGACATGGTAAGTATTAGAAAGATCTAGTTCATGTTGATTTTTGTATATTGCTAGGAACAAATGTTCTACTACAGATTCAGGGTCAAAGGGTAGAGGAATGATATAGTATTTCCTATGTCTAACCGATCTACTGGAGAGGATATTTATTTTGTCGTCGTAAAATTCGGGGTTTTCCTCGAAAATGTCGTTAATAATCTGGTGATGAAAATCTCTTAAGTTATTTTGTTGAAAGAAAGTTATAATGTGTTTGTTTTCTCGGTCCAATAGTTGTTTGTTCGAGATTTGAATTTTAGAGTAATCTATTGAATATCTAGTTTTGTAAAGTCTAGAAAATGTGTTAAATTTCTGAGAAGTTTGTTCGTTTGTGATCTTGTCCGAAATATATTCATTTGTTTTTACTTAGGGCCTCTCAAATAAAAAAATATATATTTTTTCGAATATTTTGAAGAATGTTTGATTTTCAGTTTCTGAAATTTCTTCTGAACGTTTGTGAGTTTCTTTCAGGGTTTACGAGTAGTTCAATTATTTAATTTGGAAAAGGTATGTCCTGATTTTAAGTTTTAATTAAATTCTGAAAAGTTCTTACTGCATATTATTTAATTTTTCTGCCCTTGGTATTAATTATTATATAGTTAACAGCTGTTATTACTTGTGCTTGTAAAGCGTTTATATTGGTGTAGGGAGAAATCATAATGAGTGCAATGCGATACTATGGTGCTGGATATCATGCAATTCTTATTAAAATGTTTAAGTCCGTAAATATACAGGATGTGCCTCTGTGCAAAAGTTCAAGGTACTGTTATCAAAGTAGTACTACTATTATGAGTTCCTTGAATTAAATGTAATTACTTTATGTGCATTTATTTAAATGAACAAAAATATTTCGTTATAATTAAGGTTTTGTTTCATAAAGTAGAATTTACTACAGGAGAAGTTTCCTAGTAATAGAGAGAAGAAATAAAATTATTTACATGAGAAGTGTTTTGATAGTTAATTAATTTGTTATACAATGGTTTTTTTTGTCAAATTTTCTGGTAGTATTAATTTAGAAAGGTCTAAGAAAATGGAAAATACTTTTAATGTAAACTGTTAATTTTTGATAATATTCTAAAAGATTTAATTTAGGTGACTAAAAAAAATATTTGTGAGATAATTTTGAAAGTAATTTTGGGTTGCGAATTTTTGTAACTGTTTTATTTGCAGGGTCGGCATATAGTTGAGACTGAAATCGGTATTATCGTTATTAATTAGGTTTAAATATAGATTTGAATTTTTGAACTGGTTCAAATATTAAATTAGAAAATTCTACTATTTTCGGTATTGTTTTTTCCGGGGATAAAAATGAATTTCGTTGGTATATTTTCCTGATTGTGTGGGGTATATAAATTTTTCTTTTGTTTTGATTACGCAAGATCGTATGCGTGTTTCCTGGATTATTCTTTACTTTATTTGTTTTTCGAATTTTCGATTTCCTGAATATTTTATTATTAATTTTGAATACTGTTTGCGAAATAAACATTTTTCTGTTTAATGTTATGGTTTGTTTCGAATTGTTATTGGACATGTTTGGATTTAAGGTTGTCAATTTAAATTTGCCTGTAGGAGATGATTTTGTTTCTGAAAGGTTCATTTTTTGTTGGTTAACCGTAGGGGTTACATTTGAAATTGTTTTTGTTTCTTGTACCTTATGTTTAATTATTCCTTTGATACGAGATTCGGCAAAGATGGAATTTTGGTCTTTGTCTTTACAGGAGATGTCTGAAAGTTTAGAACTTTTGTCTATTTGATGGGAGTCTGAATTTTGATAGTTTTCATCAGACGTTGTCTCGAAAAATTCGCTTTGTATGTTTGTCTTTGCAAAGGTGTTAGGTAAGTGTATTTTTTCTTGTTCCTGAGCTAGCGGTATAGCGTCAGTGTCACAATAAAATTCAAATATTTCTTCAGTGTCTGGTTCGAAAAAAATAAGATTTTGATTAATGGTGTTATCTGAAAGGTGATTGTTAATATTTTCGTTTGAATTTGTAACTGGTTGTAAAGGTAAATAATCGTTAACTTTAAATAATGGTATATTTTCAAAATTGGTAATTAGTTGATTGTTTTTGAAATCTATAATGCATTCGTAATATTCTAGAAAGTCGTTACCTATAAAGCCATCGAAGTCTGTATCTAAATCGTATACATAAACTTTGTGTGGATCGTTAAAATTGAACGGTATAAGAACAGATTCAGTGATTTTAATTTTTTGACCTGTTACTTGTATATTTAAATTTTCGGGGCGTCTTAGGTTATAATTTTCTGTTGCTTTGGGTTTGAAAATGGAAATATCTGCACCTAAATTGATTAGAATATTAAATTTATTTGTTGGGTCTTTCATGAAATACAGGTTTGTCGAACTTATTTGAAACGGAGGGTTAGATGGTGATTTTACATGAAACACTGTTCTTGGGGATTCGAATGTGGGTCGGAATTGTCTTTCAGGTTTAATGTTTGAATTTGGTTGGACATTTGGTCCACTGGGAAATTTATCTCTTGGGTTGGAGTATTCATGGAATACTCCGGGCCTAATGGAAAATCCTGAGGAGTAGCAGTATAATCCTGCGACATCTGAGAATTAGCTGTATAATTCTCATTTTGGTATGGCATGTTATCGTCGTTATTTTGCGGGAAATGGGGGTAATCGTCATAATTTACTTGTGGCATGTTTGCCATATTATCAAGGCTAGAATTAGTTTGATAATTTCCGAAGTTATGGAATTGTGGGTCGCTGAAATTATCAGTTTCATGGTAAAAATTAGTATCATAATTTTGAGAGTCGAAATGATTGTCAAAATTAACGTGATGTGTTCTCTGCGGGTTTTGTCTGTTAAAGTTAGGATTGAAATTTGAATTTTGTTGATTTGGGGATCTCTGAAAGTTCGGATTAGGTCTTATTACAGAAGGCCTATTCTGTTGAAAATCTTGTTGCGGCGTGAAATTTCTTTGATATTGATGGTTGGGAGAATTTTGGAAATTCGGTCTAGAAAATTGTGGAGGACTGGCAAAATTGTTTTGTCTAAAGTTCTGATTTTGTTGTGAGAATTGTAGTCTTGTACGGCACTCATTAAAATTGTGCCCGTTACGTTTGCAAAAATTACAGAATTGTTGGGAGTTGGGACGCCTCTGTTGGTTCTGGATGGGGTTTTTGTTGATAGTTTGTTTTGGGAATTTTTGTGACTCGAAGTAGGACAGTTGGAGTTCGCGTTTGATTCTATTGATTGCTTCTAGCATGTCGCTGGGATTTCCGGCACGGATTATTTGTCCAAGTTTGGGTTCTAGTCCGGTAAGTAGTGTTGTTAGAGTCATGGTTTCAATTAGGGATGATTGGGCTGTCTTTTCTTCCAACGTCAAAGTCTGTTTTTGCACAGCAGCGTGCATTTTGGCATTATGTGTTTGTAAACGAGATACGAATGTCAGGGCAGTTTCATTAGGTAGTTGGTGAATCCGTTGTAAGTCCTGTATAAGGGCTGTCAAGTCGCGTGAATCACCGAAATGCGCCTCAAGTAGGCTTTTAATTTCTGCCCAAGTGGCAGGGTTCCTCGAATTTATTAATTCGGCAGCTTTTCCGCGAAGTTTGTTTTTAATATGCAGGGTGAGTAAAATACGCTGGTCTTCTATGGACATACCGTATGCGTAAACACTCGCGGAAATAAAGGTTTGTAGGAAAATGGGGTTCCCGTCGAACTCTGGAACTATTGAGAAAATCTCACTTAACCTGTAGGGTTCTATGGTAAGGGTTTCGTCAGCGTTATTGGTATTATTTGCTGTAGTATTTGGTTGGTTCGCCATTTTGTATTATTAAGATTTGTATATAAATTTCAGATAAACAAACAAAAATTAATTTGGTACACACAAAAAATAATAAAAATTAATTGTAAAAGGTGCAAGAGTACGCCACTGGCAATAATGATGAATAAAAGGAAACGAAATTGTATTCTTTTCTGTATAAAGCATGTAACAAATTATTTTTGCGATGGTATTTGCACTTATTCAGATATTATAGTCATATGGTATAAACAATACGTTAACCTTTATTAGTAGTAGTAGTATTAAATTGCAGTAAAAACGTTACAAGATAAGGATTAAACTTGATATATGTCAAATTAATATATTGATTGCAATGAAAATATTTATGTGTTAAAATAAAATAAAATATCGGCTAAAGTAATACGATATTTAGATAATATATTCAACTAAATTAGATTGCAGAACTGTCGTGGGTTTAATGCAAATGTGAATGCAATGTACGAATGATAAAATATAAATGTTTAGTGCAGTTTGAAATAGAAAATAAATCGAGATGATTCTTAAATTACTTACATTACTATCTTCATGCCTGGGGTCCAGATGGAAGGTCGAATGCGGTTTCGTAAGCGTTGCTACACTGGGATGTACCGTCAGGGGTATCACTAGGTGTTCCTATCCACGGTGACGTGTTCCAAGTGCCGAAGACACCGACTTTCAGGGGCCAGGAATGTTTCTTACTTGCTAATTATTTCTCGATGTGTATATGATGCTTCTTGTGAGCTTGTTGAGACGTTGCTTGTCTGCTTGAAATTGTATTTTTCTTGTTTCTCGTAGATTCTTTTCTGATTGAAGGATTGAAATCCACCACCTCTGGGTTACAGGGTGTTTTTCAGATCCTACCGACTGCGCCAATGTTAGATAATCGATTGTTGAAATCACTTTTTAAAAACTTTATTTATTTATTAATGGAGTCAACGTTGACTCTTTATAAATTAGAACAATAATAATTTTGACTTGTTTATTCCAACATGAGTTTAAGACTGCCGTCTGAAAGTACACTACTCCCATTTATAACCTTTGGGAACAAAGGAACTGCAATTATGCAGTTTTGCAAGAATACAATCTTATCTAATTCTCGGGAGAGCGGATGCTGAGAGGAGTCGTTATTTGATATCTATGTAATATAATACCGCTGAGAGTGGTGAGGCCAATGTCTCAGAGATACAGGGTATATTTTCATATAACATACATACCGGTAACCACCAATTAAATTTTGACAACCTTCTGCACATTTGGAATCATCTGTACATTCATCAGCGTCTAAGCAGTACGTCCCTGTTGAATCAAGTTTGAAACCTCTTGGACATATGCACTTAAAGCTTCCAAGGGTATTTACACATCTTCCAGGCTTGGGGCAAATTCCTGCTTCCTCACACTCGTTTATGTCTAAGGTAAAAAGCATATCAATGAATTTATCTTGTGTATAATTTCTGCTCTACATCAAAAAAGAAACATGAACTTTAAATAATGGTTAATATTATTCCATATGAGAACAAAATATCAGCTAAAAAGAGGATAATAACAATAATAATACACCACAGATAATGACGACCCCCTTTATCCCAGAAGGCTCTAGAAGAGCCTTGTGTGGGAGGGGGCTACACATTTATTAGAGACAAGGGACACACACCCAATATTCGTGTATAGTGGAAAAATCCCTCTCACAATATTTTCCACTGCCACGACAGTGGATCGAACCCGGAACTTTTGAGTGAGAGGCAAGTGCGCTCAACTCTCGACCATCAGTCATACAAATGTATTTGAACTACAGAATTAGTCCTTCGCTATACGCGACAAAAAAATTGAAATGCCCTCAGGACACCCTATTGACATCCTTAGATAAAGGAATAACTTATACACATTTTTCTTTCAATTAGACAATGAGTAATAGTTCAGAAGTTAGTGTGTTCTATTGTGTCTTAGGAACATCAGATTAGAATTTCGTGTGTTAATTTGATTATGCCTGCTATGCTTAAGGAATCAAATTTTTGGTCTGCTTACGTACTACTTATGTATGCATGCAGATGATGAAAATCAATTTGATCGACGACTGAGACGGAACAAACCTTAGAAAATTGTTAGGTAGTAGATATTTTCACTTCCACGTCCAGTGGAAGTATAGTAACGCAAAAGGTTTGTCGAAATAGGCTTAAAATGTCATGAAACGTCGAGATTTTAAATTTGAGCCAAAAAAATGTCCTGTATGTCGTTCTGTCTGTCGGTCTGTCTGTCGGTCTGTCTGTCTGTCTGTCTGTCGGTCTGTCTGTCGATCTGTAACTTTTTTTGTGCACACGTTTACCCTGGAACCCTTTATGATACTGACTTGAAATTTAGTACACTTATGTATTGTAACGAGATCAGGAACTAGATTATATTTTGATCTAATTCCGTTTGAAGGATGAGGGGGTAAATGGGGCAAATAAGGGTAAATAGGCAAAACATGCAAGTAAGAGTCAATAAAATTGCAATTTAGGGCATGTACGAAAAGTTAAGGTCTCAAAATTTTTTTGGTATCAGCCCCCCCGCCAACTATCAACCCCAATACCACCCCCACACTATTATGAAAGGGAGCAAACAAAATTAAAATGTGATTTAGTGTATATACAAAAACGAAACGTCTACAAACATTTTTTAGCGTTAGCTACCCCATCTACCACTCCCCCACCCTATTATCAAAGGGAGTAAAAAAAATTAAAATGTGTGTATACAAGAACGAAACGTCAAAAAAAATTTTTTGGCGTTAGCTACCCCCTCTACCACCCTCACCCTATTATTAAAGGGGTAACAAAAAATAAATGTGATTTAGTACGTATACAAGAACGAAACGTCTACAAAAAATTTTTGGCGTTAGCTACCCCCTCTACAAGCCCCATTGCCACCCCAATCTATTATTAAATTGAAATTTGGATTTGAACCAAGGGCCTCTAAAATTTTTTTTTACATTAGTCACCCCCTCTACCACCCTCACTCTATTATTAAAGGGAATAAAATATTACATTGGGATTTAGTGTGCATAAGACTTGGATACAAAATCTGGATGTGGAAGTAGTTATTCTAATGTAGAATCAGGACCTGACAAGGCGGCATCCTTGGTGGTATAACTCCCAAAAAATGCGATAATATGTCAAAAGCTTTGTAAAAAATGTTAGTCAAAATTAAGTAACTTTTCATATGTTCTCGCTTTAACAATAATTTTTGTTGCAAATATGGTTATTTTTTTTTTTTTTTTGGAAAAAGACATTTTTTAAACGTTTTTTCTTTTCCCTGGATTTATTACATATTTGAAGAAAAATATTTATACGCTTCATATTAGTCACAAATAACCCTTAAGTTATTCAAAACTTACCCCATTTAACACATTATTTACATATAGCTTAAGCAAGCACCTACTATTAACGTTAAGTTTAAAATTTTTAAAAAATAAACTAAATTTCTTGATTATAGTATATTTTAATAAAATTGATATGAGGTAAGTTCAGGGTTCAAGGGTTATTTGTGACTCATGTGGTCCGTAGGAATATATTTTTAATTTCTGCAAAATTATTATAAAAAATTTTGTTTAAAATGTTTAAAGTACAGGCTGAATTTTCAAGAATTGTCTCCATTTTAAGGGTTGTTCTACTCTTCTTTAACATTAAAAACAGCCGAATGGTTCTTTTTTCTATACAAAGGATTGTTGCTATAAATTAGAAACATTTTAAATATACAGGTTATGCTCTCGTTTCATCAAAAATTTAATATAATCTTTAATACAGCTAATCCAGGCAATTTGTAGTCTTGCCACGCAAAAGGTTGTAAGGAGATGAAATTTAGTGGGATCGTAAAATTAACCGTTTTGATCATAACCCTGATTTTGCAACATTGAGAACACCGCTCGCGCTGCCATCTTGGAAAGATGGCGCTCAAAATCTTTTTTTTTCGAACATCTTGGTTCCTATTGGTCTTAGGAAACAAGTAAATTAGTAAATTGAAGAGCATAAAATTTTACAACAAAACTGTTGGTCCGACGGAAAAAATAGAAAATATTTTTTCCGTCAGGCCTACAGTTTCCAAGATACAGCGCGCCAAATGCAAGCAAATAATGGTAACATAGCGGTGGAGCGTTTTTGCATCTGCCTCCTTAAATGTGGACTAAGTGATATGTACAAAGTAATTTCAAGATTGGCATTGCACAGATTATAGGCCAAAGGTTTGATGGAGTTAAATTCAAACGGAAGGAAAGAGTTCTGCCTCTGCAAAACATGACAAGCAGTGTCACAATCATGGGTGGGTTGATTATTTCAAAGGATTTGCATAGCCAAAAAAAACGTTAAGAATTGCGCGAATATGTCTAATACAAATTATCTCTATATCCGCTTTCATTATTTGATGAGCATGGTATGCGCAAGGGGACCAAATCTTCACTATACAAAGTGCTTTTTCCAATAACACCGAGAAGTGAGCCAGACACTGAGCCGCATGTTATCGATGGTGGTTTTTTGTTACATCGGATCATCTAGCACCGCAGGGAATCTTTCGCAACAATTTGCAGAAACTACGTGGACTGTGTACACAGGTATTATGGTTCAAATGCAACTCTTATATTTTATGGGTACCCAGAAGATGCGGACTCTCTCATAATTCCAACAGCTACTGATATGTCTTCGTCCTATTCAGCGTTTGATAATAATAGATATTTACGTTGCACATATCACTTAGCAAAAACGCTCCACCGCTAAATTACCACTATCTGTTTGCATTTGGCGGGCTGTATCTTGAAAACTGTTGGTCTAACGGAAAAAATATATTCAACATATTTTATGTGGAATTGTATGCTGTTCAATTTATTACTTTTATTTACTTTTTACTGCTAGGACCAATAGGAACGGAGATATTTACAAAAACTTATTTTGAGTGCCATCTTTCCAAGATGGCGACGCGAGCGGTCTTGTCCCCTATGTCGCAAACTCAGGGTTGTGATCAGGACATTTCACCTTCTTACAACCTTTTGTGTGGTAGACCTCTTTTTTTTTCTCCCCATTGCTTGGATTAAGTAGCTAATAGTAAATAAAGAAAACCGATTACATGCAATATCAGCTACTGAAAAATGGCACTCGAACTAAAATATTTGAACAACTCCTTTTTATATCTGCATGAAAAATCACTGCGGAGTAATCTAATTCGTTATTATTCAATTTTAGTCTTAGTGACCCCCAAAATCCCAAATCCTTATTTTTATAGAAAATAACAATTATTATAGAACACCTCCCAATGTTCTTGTCAGATAGTGATTTTTGATTTTGATTTACCAGTGTACGATAGACAATAATGTTACTTCCAAAATACACACCGCCGGGCCGGTTACGTTTACGCTGGATTGGACTGACTTGGCCATGCTTGTTGCTAGAAGCGAGGGCCGCATAGCACATGGCACAAGAGTGCGGGATGCCAAATGTAGGTGTTTGTGAAATGCGTTGCCGAATTGCGTCATAATATGGAGTGTTTTTGTGCTCCTCTTTTTGTATTTTATTTCCAGGGTTATTCTTTAACTACTATTAAAAAAAAATAATGTTTATAAGAATTTGGTGTCACTGTCTCACAGACGAGCGTAAATTAAAAAATACCAATAATTCGCATTTAGAGTGTCGGCGAGTAGTTCTGAACTGTCTAAGTTGTTGGATAAGTTGACTTGAATGATTCTGGGTACGTGACTAGTAAGTAGAGTAAAAATTAAATTGATGTTAGTCAAGACACGATGTAAGTTAAAAATTTTCGTAATTAAAGCGACAGAAACGATTCCCGTTTCAACTGATCTGTTGGACAGTTGTACTTTGTTCAAAAGATGACACTTAATTAAACCAGTTTCCAAAAAAAAACAACAAACAAATAACTCATGCTTTTATAATTTTTTTCACTTCACTTCGTTTGATTGTCCACGTTTGGGACCCTCTGTATAGTACTTGTAAAATTTAAGAAAAGTTCTATTATAAACTAACTTAAGTTCTAAATAAATTAAATTAATTTTTACCTTGACATCGATCTCCAATTTGTGTATATCCTTTTTCACAGGAACATTTATAGCTTCCCTCCGTATTAATACAATTCTGCTGACATATATGTTGACCTGTGGCACATTCATCCAAATCGCGGCAAGTTAAGCCATCAGGATTTAATAAGAATCCAGGTGGACACGAACAAATGAAGCTTCCCTCGGTATTTTGGCAATTATATTGGCAGTGAGACGCATTGTGGAGACATTCGTTAATATCTAGAAAGTGCAAGAATGTAATAATATACATACGAAATATTGTAAATAAAAATAAGAAAGAATGTGTACCCAAATTCTTAAGTGTCTTAGGTCTTTTACTCTGCAAATGTGGTCTTTCTGTACAACTTTACTACGGAGAAATAGTAGAATTCAAAATGGGCAACGGTTATTCAAATTAATAACTTTATATTATGAGGAAGAAAAGTTTTAGGCATGTGGAGGCATATTATATTTTAAGTATTGTAGTTCCTTAATATATTATATTATACAGTGTGTCCCTAGATTGAGTTTGTGATAGGTGTAATATACAAAAAAAAAAATAGTACGGCTCTTATTTTCTGCAGTCTCGATCTACTTGACCAAATGTGGATTTTTACAAAATTACAGTTCAAATGGGATCTAACTCGCGGAGTTAACCTAATAAGAAAATAAATCATTGTATGTAATCTGGCTTTTCTGTTAATTATATGGAAAAATTCTATTTGAATAAAATATTTTGTATTGAAAGTTAAAGTCATATACTAACTTTCGTTGCTTTTTATTTTTTAACACAATTAGCAATTTCAATGAATTCAACTAACAACCTACTTAAATATTGCCCCACCTAAATTACTACATTCCGCCTTCCTCTAAATTCTTTGCAATTTCTTATAATTTCTTCAAAAGGTATGGCTCTGATCACATCAGCAATTTTGTTTTTAATCTTTCCAAATTAGTATCACAGTTGTCGTCGGTATAAAGTGTAACACTCACTTGGTTAAAAATCAAATAAGTACAGTTCAAAATCATTTCAAAATGCGAACGACAACTCTGTGTTACGGGAGAGCGAGATCGGAGGTCGATACTTACGTGTTTTGATAACTTTGCTGCATAAATTTATAATATAGTGAATATAAAAAATAGATGTTCAGGGCGCCAACTATAACTTGCTAATTGAATCAGAAATATTGTAAAAGCTATGGAAAACAACACTCAAGTGCCTAGATTACGTAATAAGCTCACAAATATACTTGTCAAGCTGTAATAAGTAAAATAAAGAACATTCATGTTAATAATAAGTTAGGTAACTTTAATAATGGAGCTTGGAACAATTAAGTAAATAATTCGATAAACAATTTTAAAAATTATGATAAAGTTTGAAAGATTGAAATCCGAATGAAATTTTATCCAACGTTACTAATAAAAAATGTATGTATGCAAGTGTATTATTTTTAAAATTGCAGATTTAAAATTTTGATATGAAATATATATTATATATAAGAAACCCTTTAAGGTTATTAAAATAGTACCATTTCTTATAATAATTACACAAATATTTTTAAAAAAACTGATTGAAATTTTAAATTGATAAAGGACCCCACAACTTTTAGGTGTATTTTGGCTTTCACTCCCGGGACCTGAAACTTGGGTTAGAGCTAGTTCTTACCGTGCTGTTCAAAAGTCTCTATGGGCAAAAAAAATTCAACGATATGATTTCGAGATATTGGCCATTGAAGGTGTTTACTCTTCCCGCTAGTCAATGCAATGTTTTCGTTTGAAATAGCTTTTAAAACTATGTGTTTATGATTCGTAACCTCGGAATGGATGAATGAGAAAGATTTTCACCCCCGACACAAAAAACACTAATATTCACTGGGAAGATAGTAGCTCTGAGATAATACAAGTTTTTTTTATTTGACTTTCCTGTAGCTAGTGAGAATATACAGTTTATGTTATGAAAAGCAAAATATTGATGCCCAATAATATTAGTATGTGTGAACTACTTTGGTATATAGTTGGCTTTTTGAGTGAAGAGATAAGGCCTGATATATAGTTGGCTTTCTGAGTGAAGAGATAAGGCCTGAGCGACTCCTGAGAGGTAAGCGACCACACATGTAAATACTAGTTGCTAGCAGTAGTTTATTTTCCAAAAATATACAAAATGCATAATGTATACAGCACATTTGACGGAAAAATGCAATGTTGATAACAGGGTTTGGAGTGCCGATGATGTAAATATAAATAAACAATACGTGCGGATAAATTCATGGTAATACATAATCAGCAGGGAAATGTGGAAGAAAAATTAAGAAAAAAATGGTATTGACGACTGGGAAAAGTAAACACGTTCAATGGCCAATATCTCGAACTCCGGTCGTTGATTTTTTTTTGCCCATAGAGATTTTCGGACCCAAGTTTCAAAAGTCCCTGGAGTGGAAGCCAAAATACACCTTCAAGGTGCAAGGTCGTTTAACAGCAATACCACCAAAAAGAAGGCACCTGGTGTAGCTTCATTCCAAGAATTTAATAATGCATGACGTCACTTTATGGACTCTATTCTGCGGCTAGTCTCTCCACTTTCCAATTAAAACGCATGCGGACCATATAAATAGATTTATTTGACCTAACTTCTATTTCTCCATGACCCCGCACTGGACCATTATATCATATTATAATATATATTATATTATCAGTATAAAGAAACTTGAGCCTATTACGAGGAAAACTTGGAATCCTAAGATATAAAAAAATAAATCTTACAAAATGGCAAACTCATAATGGCTTTTACCTAATTAAAAAAACTTAACAGCCCAAGCACGTCCTGCTCCTTCTACGGATCACGCCAGAAAGAAACGCTAAGAGGGCTTTGCTTCCTTACGCGTTCTTGCGAATTACAAAGAAAAAATATGATACGCAGATCTCAATTTTCAAACAAAATTCACGGACTTGTGCTCTTATTAAAATCCGAGGAGAAGAAGAAGAAGAGGAGATAGAATTAATTGAAGTAGATTTGACCACAATGTAATTTTAAAACTATGAGAGTGCTCCAAAGTGTTCTCTGAGGAATAAATAAAGGAAGTATATCGAAGATTTGTTGTTAAAGCATCTAGGAAGAAATAAAAGACGTCTTTTGTTTAATGCATTTTCTGTGTTATTTTAAAATAAAGTGTCAAGTGCTTTTCAATCTGAACAAGTTATTAATCACAGTGTTGATTGTCTAACCGGTGCTCTATTATTACCACTATAATTTATTTTAATGTTCAAATGCATGTGAAGTATGTTTCAGCAGAAAATAGAAATTAAAAAAATATATGCATTATATGTAGTAAATAGAAATCCCATTTCACGAGATTTTTCTCTGCAACCAGTAATACAGATAGAAACATACTAGGTGGCCATACCAGAAACGAGTTTAATTTAAATTTATTACTAATTTAACATGTAACATTTACGGTGTTACAAAATTTGTTTTAGTTTGCTACAAAAGTAAAAATCCATAATTGTTGAATCCACTCATATTGATTTAATTTTCCATCCAAAAAATAAGGTCCAATTGTCCCATCGTATGAAACGGCACACCAAACGTTAACTTTTCTTGAATACTGCTTTCTGAAATTTATTCTAAAATTTGAATTTTCATCTGACCAGTAGCTACAATTTTGTGAAGAAAATTTCTTTTCATGAGACACTTCTCTCCACTCCATCCATAAACAAAAGAATCGTTTTCCTTCGTCGTGTCGTTTGGTTCCAAAGTGTGATAAAGTTTAGGTTTGACGGAATTATCTTATTTATCTTAAATATTATTTGCAAACGTGATTTGCTCACGCAAAGTCCTGCTGTCCAACGTCTTAATAAAATTTTGCCATTTGCTCTAACGTCACCCAAAGTCAAAATGTTGCCGCACCGTCTTCGTCCAATCTTTTCTTCTCTTTCTTTCGATTTTCCACCGGTCCCAGTTCTTGAACATTTTCTCGCAATGTAATGTAATGTCGCTTATTGAAATCCCAGGAAACTGTTATTCGAAATGTCTGATCACCCCTTTGTAGCTAATTTTCCCTAAGCCATAATATTGTACAACAAATATCTTTCGCTCGAGAGTAAGCATTTAGATTGGTTTGCCGATTTACACCAACTAATAATGTCAAATCACACTTTGCAGCCACTTTACAGTTTTCAATGCAAAAAACACGCTTGTGCAAAAAAATGAAAAGCTGTTAACTTTAATTCGTAGTATTAATTGTTTTTTTGTTCAATAGCAATGAAAATTCGCATATGGCTCTAACTTTCTGTGCAAAATATTTTATTCAAATAGAATTTTTCCGTACTTAACAAAAAGACCAATTTACCTACGACTCTGCGACTTTGAACTGTAATAGGGTAAAAACCCATTTTTAAGTCAAGCAGACCGAAACTGTAGAAAATGAAAGCCGTACTATTTTTTTTTTAAATATATTACACTTAGCACAAATTCAATCCGGACACTGTATATCTGCTAAAATCATTTAAAACAGATTCTAATTGGGGTTCAAACTTCAAACCACTCGGTTTGCCTGTAATATAATACCTACCTAGACAATACAATGCTGAAGCGTCCGGCTTATATCCCTTATTACAGATGCACCTATACGATCCCATTGTGTTAATGCATTGCCCATTTCGGCATAGATCAGGAATTGTTTCACACTCATTGACATCTAGAATAAATTAATATGATATGGCTGGAATTGAGAAATAAAATTACATTACCTTGGCCGTCTATCAAAAATCCACTGTCCAAGCATAACTCCTGGTACTGCGGTGTAAATCTGGCTGGGCATAGTTCGCACTGAGGACCCCATGCTTCACCCATTGAACAGCAACAGTCGGCTTTTGTTGATTTTTTTAGTTCATTGAAAGGAGTCCTGCATCTGCCATTTATAAGCTGTCTATAGCACATTCCCTGCCTTCTGTCTGAAATTTGAGATTAGTTTAATATTTCCTTAAAAACTGATAAACAAAAATAGATAAAAACACGTCATTATTTTAATACAGCTAGGTACAAATTGTTTTGTACACGTAGAAATTACAATGAAAGGCAAAACAGAATATTGTCGAGTACAATGCAAAACGTGTATTCCTAAAAATGTAAATTTTCAATTTTCGTAGTTTCATGAATTCTGTAATGCACCGCACCGAGGTGACGCATAAAACCAGGTATGTTTTAAATGTTACATCTATTTTATAATCACAGAAAACAAAACCATGCATATAAATGAAGTTGAAAAACTGTGCATATCGGCAATTGGCCATTATTAATGAGAAGTGTGTGCAGTTATTAAAATAATGAAAACATGTATTGCTAATACTACTACACTGTAATATTTTAAGAAAATACAACTTTCTGATACATTTGAGATACTTACACAGTTTTGTGTGTTGTTGTTTTTGCTTAATACAAAGAGATACATAATAGTACAATGCATAAGAAGTTTTAGCTTGAATAATATTATATTATTATGAATAATTATAGCCTGTCCTTACAATCCATTTAAACTCTTTAAAATAAATTTTCTATTTAGTTGGTAATTTTATAAAAAACAGCCTACGGTGAATTGTAAAACCTACCTTTTTATCCAATGAAATCAAACATATTTGGAACAAATTTTAAATTCCTCTGAATTTTTGAATGATGGCAATTGATCTAACTCAAATAAATCAAATCAGACAATTATTGCACATCAGTTTAACGTTGGTAACATAATAAATCCAAACGAGGTGCAAGAAGTGCAACAAGTTAAAATTAGCGACATAATAATATTACGAGGAAATCAAAACACAGAAATTGAAATGATTGTTATTGAGGAGTTCCTTGAGAAATATTTGATAAATAAAAGTAATGTTAAACATTAATGAATTACAATTAATAATAATAAGAATAAAGAAACTGATACTGAAGAGCAAGAAAATAGAGACATTCGGAAAACAACCCGAGAAAAACTGCAATAAAATGATGAAACAATTACTAATAATAGCAAAAGAAACGAGGAGAGGAAGTAATGAACATACTAAAAAGTGCAGAAAATGGAAAGAAATTACAAGAAGACAGGCACAAATATAAATGTGTAAAGAAAAATGAAAGTAATAAATACATGTATTAAGAAAGTCGACCTAAATTGAGACTGATGTTCATTTCCTCAGTGTGCAAAAAAAATTAAAAATCGATTTTGCCCTGATTTCCATCAAGGTACCTGGCCACAATTATTTACTAATTTTTGGAATATTATGTCACGGGATATGACAAAACTTTACATATCTCCACCGATAAATGTGCTTATTACAGAAGAAGATAAGAGCCAAAATAAAATTAGTAGATGCGCAGTATAACTATTACTTGACGTAAAACAAGGAAAAGTGTCAAGTATATAAACTAATGTTTTTAAATACAATGAGAATAAAAAATCAAGGCAAATATACCTACTAAAATGTACTAAAACGAAATAAATAAAATTAATAATAATTTCGTTAGACGTAATATGAGACAAAAGTTAACTTTTTGGACGAAAATAAAAGCTTTGTCCATAATTTAATATTTGAATTTCTGTTTCCAAATATTGCAACACATTAAATGAACGACCCAGCGATAGCGACATAAAAACCTTTTCTGGGTTATTTACTGACGTATTTGTACATCCAGGAACAAAACAACACTGGTTTCTATTAACTTTCACACTTAAAATTATACGCACGAGGATTATTTAAATTTGTTTATAATCTATGGAGAATGTAACAAAGTTTTATCAACAACACGTGAAATATTTGCTAATCGCACATCTCGAACAAATTTACTCAAACACTCTCCCCAACACGAAATGTGTTCTAATTTTAACTCTCTACCCTGTATAATTAATGATCTTAAGCAAGTAATGGAAATTTGTTTTCTTACTACTACTCTAATAATACTAAGTATGTAATCTTTTTTCACTAATGTAATGAATTTTATATTATGTATATTATTGTATGTGCTAATGCTCTGTATTCGTATATACGTATGTGTACTTATGATGCATATATTTATATACATTTAATTGCATATTCCTGCCCTGTAATTGGTTTTTCTGTTGAGCAGTGCAGCAAGAGATAAAATAAATAAATGAATACTTAGATGATTGTACTTAAGTTATTAAAGGGACTATTATCAAAAAGCATCCCCAAACGACAAATTTTTTTAACACTTCTAATAATTGAATTTTTTTTTAATGTTCCTTTTGGTTTTATTCGAGAACAAAATTAAAATTAAGAACTGGCACTTCGATATTTCCCTTAATGTAGACAGGAGGATAATTCCAAAAAGTATTTCATACGAGGAATATTATTTGGCATGAATGCTAAAATTATCTGATTAGTAATAAAATAATAAAATTCAAGTACTAAGTTATTAGGTACAAATATTTGGTATGTAACCTTAGATCACTACATTATTAATACAAGTTAGTCATATGTTCATTAACCGGAAACTCCAGTTAAGTATATAATTTAAGAACATAATCTAAAATATTTGACTTACCCACACATCGTTTTCTATCAGGACTATGGTCGAACCCTTCGAAGCAATCGCATCTAAATGACCCTTGCAAATTAACGCACCTTCCGTTTTGACAAAGGCTGGGATCGTCATTACATTCATCGATATCTCTGCAATCATCTGTAAGGTCTATTTGATGATAACCCTCAGGGCAAATGCACATGAAGGACCCGATTAAGTTTTTACACATAAACTTGCAATTATTGGCAGGTGTGTTACATTCATCAACATCTAAAAAATAGTGCTTGAATATAACTCTTATCGGTATATGAAAATTATGTACCTGTGCAATGTCGTCCATCAGGAGCAAGAGCATATCCATACGGACAAATGCATCTGAATGATCCTGGGACGTTATGACATCTAAAAGCACACTGGTTTCCTATTTCATGGCATTCGTTGACATCTTCACAAACCTAAAATTACACGATCGTAATTAGTATAAATATAGGAAATCTGAAAATGTTATATCTTGCAATGCTTACAATAACTGTGCAACCTACAGTGTCGAAAAATTTTTAAGATCTAGAAACAGTTCTCAGTTGTTCTCACTTATGACTTTATACATTGCTGATGTTAGCATAAACTGCATCTTGAATCGACATGCCACACCAAAAACCAAAAATTAAATTTTAATATGACTAACCTGTAGTGGTCCAGGAGCGAATCCGTCATTACAACTGCATTCAAATCCACCTACAACATTAGTACAAGTACCATTCCCACATACGCTTTGGGAGCCAATACATTCGTTTTCGTCTATGCATTTTTTTTCAGTGTCATCGAGTACATAACCCATTGGACAGTCGCATCGGAAAGATCCATCGGTATTAACACACTCACCACCATCGCATACGTTTGGCATTAGTTCGCATTCATTCAAGTCACTGCCGGTGTCCATTCTCCCTGGGCCCTCAGGACACATTTTCAAGAAATCAGCTGAAATAGATCATGTGAAACAAGAGAAGAACTGTGTGAAGTAACTGCACCTACGTGATCCATCCGCAGGACATTTCTCGCAATATCTGCCCCAAGCTGCCCCCTTCGAACAACAGCATTCCTTAGCGGTAATGCTCATACCCCTAGGTTCCAGACATTGTCCCCTATTGTACACATCAAAGCATTGTTCTTGTCTGACGTCAATGCACTTCATTGTGTTTTGATCAAGGATGTAACCATCTTGACAGGTGCAGAAAGCGCCACCATCGGTATTGGTGCAAACTCCGTATTCGCATATACCTGGATTAGCTGTACACTCATCAATATCTTCACATACTCCCGTGATTGCACTTAATTCGTAACCTTCTGGGCAGCTGCACACGAACGAACCCATAACATTGGTACATTTACCTGGTGGAGGACATGCTCCAGGTGTCTAAAAGGCAAATTAAAGCAAATTGTAATTATTGCAACAAACAAACTTAACCTAATTGATGTTATCGCAAAAAGGGCGATAAAAAGAAAAAATATGTTTTGAAAGTTTAAAGTTATATTAGTTGTGTAATGTTTTGAAAAAGAAAAGCCACATTTCATGTCCTTTTGACAATACAGGATTAAACTAAGCCTTCTTTCCCTCTTAAAGATATAAAATCGCGTGGTTTTAAATTAACGAAAGTATGCATGATATTATCCGTTTGCTCTTGTGTAAAGGTAATTTGTTTAGAATTAGTCACAGATCTAAGCGCAGAAAACTTTTTGTTATCTCATCGTAAAATTTGTATCCAAAAGGGTTAAACCTACTCACACACATATACCAATAATGACAATAATATTGTTGGTGCTTATTCAAAACTAAATGAGCTAGCCGATTTTTTAGTATATGATTCATTTTCGCGAAATTTGACAGACGCAGCTTCAATTCAATACTAGATTAAAATGATTTGCATATTCCTGAAAACAAACTATCCAATTATCAACATTTACAAGCATTGCTGGGTAAAATGGAGCAAAGATATGTATCGGAACTATTAGTCAAGGAAGAAAGTGTCCACCATCAAAATGGTTAGCTTGTCAAGTTACGGCGCACAGGCATTTGTGACTAATTTTTCTTCAGGTGTAAACTTAGGTAACAAATACCTTACAACGTGAATAATGAGACTAGAGGAATATAAGAAACTCATTATCCCATATGACAGAGGCATCATCTCTAGCTGCTATTTTAAGTCTTATTTCAACATGAATTTGTGAAAGCCAGTTTCTACTATACCATCGTGTGCAGAAATTGCTGCAACAAGAATTAAACTGTTGATGAACCGGTTGCCAAGGTATATGACATCATTGAAGAAGAGATGAAAATTAATATTGGTTACACTGTTTATGGTAAAGAGCTCGCGCTGAAAATTGCACTGTTTATATGTGAAGTTGGAAAAAAATTCAAAATTTTCGAGATATTGATACTGAACTATTGTTGCTGGCAAAGTAAATATTGGCACAAAAATGATCAATAAATGTGTAGCCCTTGCTTTAGAAAAAAATATTTAATAAAAGAGAAAAAAATTAAACGTTTATGGCAATTTAAAACTTTAAACGTCTACCTGGTGACACAGAAAAATTTTTTCTACAGTTTTAAGAATAAAATTTTGAAATTTAGGAAATTAAGTATAGGAATCAATGGCCACATTTTGACTATTCGGTGGTAAAAAAATTACTTCCGGTATGGCCGGAAATTGCCACAACTTTCTTATTTTAAATAGCACCCTGTATATTTAAGTCACTTTTCTTATAAAGCTGTAGTTTCTCTTTAAAACGCTTTTTTCAGATTTAAAATCGTATGAGGAATAACCTTTGAAATGGCATATATTTGTTATTTCTGGTTGGCTTTGGAATTCAGGAACAAATTTAAAAAATTTCGAAGTAGACTTTGAATCTGAATAAAAGGGTATTTCTCAAAAAATTAAATGTAAAATTGGCCTATTTTGTTTATTTGCTTGGATTTAGAAATGTTTCCCATCTTACCATTTCATGGAAATTCAATTTATCATAACTCCAATTTTTCCAATAATACCCCGTATGTTTTATTTTATTATCAGATAGAGTGGTAAATTTGCTTAGACTGGTTTTCCCGATTAAAAATTGAATATAAATTAAAATAAATATTAAGCTTTTTGTAGAAGCGTTTCGAATTGTGTGCATATCTTGCAGTTAGCCATGAAAAACAGATGAAAAATTACACACAGCATCTGTCATAACGTTATTGTTGAGCGAAATTGAGCCGTATTTATTATTTTTAAATTTATAAGTAACTAGATGCTTTATTCAAAATAAAATACGATTTACGATGCAATGTACACAAAATGAAAAGATAGATTTAATTTTAATTTACGGCGAATGTCAGAAAAGTGACCATGCGGCCGCACGACTATATTGCGAAAGATATCCCGATCGTCGTTAGCCATACCGGCAGTATTTTAAAATTTTAGAAGAGTCACTCCGAGATGCAGAAATATTGAAGTCGTAGAGAACAGATTTATAGTAAGCGAAAAAATTGCGACAAATGTATTGGCTTACACACCAAGAATTATATGAAAACGACGGAAACAGAAGATTGATCTTGGTTTACTCAACACGTATACTTAAACAATAGAAATTTATTTAATGCTGAATCTCGTTTTACGAATTGTCATATACAATCTACATAAAATTTTTGTCTAAAGAAAATTTACACGAAATGTGTGGGCTGGAATATTCGGTACAAAAATTATTGGTTCCATACTATTTCAAGGATCACGAACCGGCACGCGTTACTTAAACATTTTGCAAAATAATATAGAGAGCTAACTGGATGAACTTTTCTTGGAAGATTTCAGAAATACGTACTTCCAACAAGTTGGAGCACCGCCGCATAATGCTGGTTTTGTGGGAAATTACCTTAGTACAAAGTTTGACAACCGCATAATATCTTCTAATGGAACTATTAGGTGGCCTGTTAGGTCACCAGACCTAACTCCACTAGATTTTTTTGATTATCTGAAGAATACAGTATACTCAAAACCATCTGCAACATTGGAGGAACTCCAAAACAAAATTTTAAATGCCTTTGAATTCATAACCCCACTCATATTACAAAGTGGTATGAAAGAAACTATTCGAAGAACAAGTGTTCTGAAATGGGTGGGCGTCATTTTGAGCGCCTGTTATAGGTTTGGTATTTAGTTGTGTTGTATTGTTCTAATTATAATATTTATAAATTTAGTCAGTTGCTGTCCAGATCAGTATCATAACTCATAAATTGGTTTTGATTATGTGAATTTTTGTATTTTTGCTAATGATTCATCAAAATTTTTGTTCTATTTATCAAAATAAAGGGCATTGCCGGGTAAGCATGGTGTAACTGCCCCCAAGGATCTGTCGCTTATATTTGTGCAGTAGGAAGCAATCTCGGAAAGTAGCAATTTTACAAAATATTAGCCCAAGAGGGGGGCCGGTTTGAGGTGTGTAAAGGAGGGTTGGTTTTAGCGAAACTATTTTTTTCCTAAGAAACAGCGCATTCAATCCCTTTGTAAAAAATATATGCTGAAGACTTACTGAGAAAGTACTAAACATAAAATCACGCTCAAATTCCGAAAGCAGATAGAATAAAAAAAATACATACATTATTTTTAGATTTTTTTAAGGTAACTTATCTCTGTAGTGCCTGCCGGAATTTTTTTCTGTGGCATGCCTGTGGACTCATTTATGTTATATTTCTTCCCCAGCCCTATCCGAAGATTACGCCATACTTAAAGAAATGCCGAAGTGTGCAGTGTTGTAGAAAAAAATGCCTCTATGCAAACCATTCACTATTTGCACCACAGACGGCTTCATAATTGATATGTTAGGACCATACCTCGCTACCCAAAATTGCGCTAAGATTATGGAAGACGTTATGCAGAATGCCAATGGTCTCTAAAATTTACGAATATTAAGGAGTTGCTGGAAGGCAAAGGCTACGAAGTTTTGATGCCAGTACTCAAAGGAAAGTGGAAACAGTTAACCACTGCTGAGGTAAATATGTTCTGTCTTATCACAAAAGTACGTTGGCCAATAGAAGCTATACACGGTATCTTAAAGGAGAAATATCAACTGCTACAAGGAGTCCTGAACAATAAGCTGTTGTCCAAAGTCCGGTTTTATTTTAAAATCGCTGCATTTCTACAAAATAAGTTTGGGAAGCATCTAAGTTCTGACCAAGAAATTGCATCCGACATTGTTAGCCGAATGCAATCTCTGAAAGACATAACGGAAAATACATTGTCAGCTGAAGTCGAAGAGAAAGTCTGGTTGCGTAAAAAACTGCCTTTTATAGACATTTCCAGCAACGATATACTGGACTGGACGGAAATAACGGAAAAATATTTAAAAGTATTTTATACCGGATCCTATCAATATAAACAAGCGATTTCGTATCTCGCCGAAGTCATAAATGAAGACGGAACACTTAGTTTTCAGTACGTTAAGGATCAGTCCAATGTACTCAAAATGCAAAATCGTTCATGCCACATCAAAAGTAAAGTTTACCAATGTTTCATCGACTATATTCCCCATAGTATCGGAAGTTCCAGCGCTAGAAGACATTTCTGTGAATGAGCCAATGGGAATCGAACTGTTGGATGTTGTTCCTATGTAGCTACTGACGTTTATTATCTTTCGCACGGACGATATCTATCAAGCATAAATAAACCGGCAGAAGTTATCTCCCAATTATTCCAGGAAGACAATATGACTGATTTTAGATGACAGTGAGGAAGATTAACATCCATATGCTTCTCAGGTTAGTAATGCTACGATCAAGTGTCAGCGTTGCATTATGTTGGTTTCTCTTTCAACGTTCACCATTTCCATAATCACTAATCACTAGTATATATACACTACTCAGTTGTCCATATCTACGTTGCACTATTATATATTATATAGCCTTCTTTACTTGCAAGGGGTTAATTTTCCACAAAATATGCGTACGGCACTGCGCACTTGGGCATTTTTTTAAGCATGGCATAATCTTCGGATACGGCTGGGAAAAAAATATAACATAAGTGAGGCCACGGGCATGTTACAGAAAAAAGTTCAAGCTGGCGCCGTAGGGATAAGTTACCCTAAAAAAAAATCAGAAAATAATGTTTTTTTTTATTGTATCTGCTTTCGGAATTTGAGCGTGATTTGATGGTTAGTACTCGTACTTTCTCAGTAGGTCTTTAAAATATACTTTTTACAAAGCGATTGAATGTGCCGTTTCTTATGAAAAAAAAAAATAGTTTCGCTAAAACCAACCCTCCTTTAGCCACCCCAAATCCCTTTCGGGCTAATATTTTGTAAAATTGCTACTTTCCGAGATTGCTTCCTACTGCACAAATATAAGCACCAAATACATGGGGGCAGTTACACCATAGACCAATTTTACACTTAATTTGTTGAGAAATAGCCTTTTATTCAAATTTATAGTCTACTTCGAAATGTTTTAAATTTGTTCCTGAATTCCAAAGCCAACTAGAAATAGCACATAAATGCCATTTCCAAGGTTATTTTTCATCCGATTTTAAATCTAAAAAAAGCGTTGCAAAGAGAAATTACAGATTTATGAGAAAAGTGACTTAAATATACAGGGTATTATTTAAAATAAGAAAGTTGTGGCAATTTCTGGCCATACCGGAAGTGATTTTTTTACCACTGAATAGTGAAAATGCGGCCATTGGTACCTATACTTGATTTCGCAAATTTCAAAATTTTATTTTTAAAAATGTACAAAAAAATGGGCGGTACTTTCTAGGTCACCCGGCATATCTCGCGTCGAGAATCTTAACAAATTGGTAATTTTTCAATGTATTTTAGCGATATTGCGAAAACGAACATTTAAATTGAAAAATACCCGTCTTACAATATTGTAAACCAGATTGTTCCATTTAAAACGCTTTATTTTTAAGCGTAGGATAGTGTACGGAAATTATTTAATGTAAAACAATCAACAAATCTATTTAGATCGCGGCAGCCGACTGTCGGCGTTAATCTCCTCCCTTATATTCCGGATCCCGCGCGCTCCAGTTGTCTATATTCTGCTTAGACTAAATAGTTTAATTATTATTAACATATTAATGCCCATAGAAAATATAATATAAATATACGCCTAAAGTGTTAGAAGTTTTATCAGTTCGAAATAAATTCTTTCATGTTCATCCTTTATAAAAACTTTATTGTCAAATAAAAAACGTAACATAAGAGGAGGATTATCTTGTATATTCGATACATTATATACTTATTACACAACCTTAACCAATACTTGACTTGAAACTATGTTACTCCTATATAAATTAGTTATCTAGATTGGTATATCTTCGTAGATACAGTATATTTTTTAATATAGGTGGGTCTATCACATATGAGTAATAATCATTATGACGGAAAAGCAAGAATAAATCTCACCAAATTCCTTTTTTATTCTGACTGGTTTAGCGAACAACAATGTACTTTACACAGAACTAAAATTATGAAACAAGCATAAAAATCATGATAATGTATAGTTAATATAAATGACTGAAAACTTGCAATAATATTGAAATATAGTTTGATCTTATACAAATAAAATTATGTTAAAAAAATTTTTGACAAAAAATATATAAAAAATAGCAAAGCAAAAAATTTTGTGATAAAATTCTTTTAGATAGTGTAAATAGAATACCCATTTTTAGTGACAAAAATTTTCACTTAATAAATGAATAATATGGGATTAAACAAATGATAAAAAAATTAGGTATAATTTGAGACTTTATTTACATTTTAATAGTTTAAAAAAGCGTTGTCAGAAAACACTCTGTTTTTCAATATAGTAAGTATGTGGGAAAATAATATAATAGTAAGTTATGTATCTTGGTTTAAGATGTAAAATAATAAAATATTAAGAATTTTGAGTAAATTTTAAATTATACACAACAGATTCTAATCAGTATTTGTCTGGAACAGATTAAACTGATTAAAATTGTGTATTTAGAATGTTGAAACAAAATGATATGTGTCCTCTGACAACTAAATTTTGAGGTAAAATGAATAATCTAAATTAATTAATTAGAAAACAACCAACAAGGAAAGCTATGTCGAACGAAAGTTGCAATCCGTCTTCCTCAGAGAATATAGACAACAAGAATGCGCGGAACATAAAGAAGGGAGATAGACAGTCGGCTGCTCCGGCGTAAATAGATCTGCGGATTGTTATATATTTATAAATTTTTCTACTTTATCTTACTATTAAAAATCATAAATGTTATACCTTTGTAAGCGGGAGACACTAGAGAGGTATTTTTTTATTTAAGTGTTTTTTTTGAAATATCGGTTATTAAACGGTAAAATACAACGAAATATTATAATTTCTTAAAGTTCTTAAAACAAGATAATAATATTGAGGTCAAAGATTTAAATCGCCATAAGCATCAACGCCTTTTCATTAATTAAATTTTTTTTTTCTGGAGCAACGACTACATACTTTTCAATAATCTCTGTGCCAGAATATTTACTTCATGTGTAACAATCACCGATTGCCAATATCTCGAAAATTTTGAATAAAAGCCTTTTTCCGAAGACAATTTTTGTTCAACCTCACACATGAACACAATTAATTTTACTTTTAAAACCCCCACAGAGTGACACATTTTGCTCAACCACGCTCTTTACTGTACATGATTGAGCTCAATTTTCAACGTGATGTAATATTAATATTCAAAAAATTTTATTGTGAGCACATTTCGTGGATAAAGGTCTGCTCTACAACTTTACTCGCGTGTCTTGCTCAGCATCAAAATGGACATTCACATCTACCTATTGAGTGAAATAATGCGAAAAACCAATAGCAGAAACTGTGTTTGTGATGAATCAGTTGACTAGTGAGGGAACACTTTTATTTGTTAGACATTGTCACCAAATGAGTAGAACAAACTTTCAAAACATTGTTTTCTTCTAATAATCCAATTTGAATAAACTATTATAAAAATATACTCACCTCTTGACATTCGTCGACATCTCTACAATTATGTTTGTCTGTTGTCAACGTATATCCTGTTGCACATTCACAATAGAACGAACCTAAGTTGTTCCTACATCGTCCATTACGGCACAAGAAAGGCATCATATGGCATTCATCAATATCAACGCAATCATTATTACCGCTCAGTTTGAATCCTGGATTGCAGTGGCATTTATAAGAACCGACTAGATTTATACAGCTGCCGTTGTTACAAATATTTGGATGTCTAATGCATTCATCTATATCAAGGCAATTGTCTCGAGTAGAAGTTAATAAGTATCCCGTGTGACAAATACATTGGAAGCTGCCTTGCAAGTTTTTACATTCACCGTTTAAGCAAATGCCCGGTTTTTCGATACATTCATTGATATCGACACAATCCATGAAAGTAGCCCCATGTTTATAACCTTCCGGACATTTGCATTCAAAGTTGCCCGGTAGGTTTATGCACTGAGCGTTTCCTTCACAAGGGTTTCTTAAACATTCGTTGTCGTCTATACATTGATGTGAGTTTTCGTCGAATATGTACCCTCTGTTACACATACATTCGAAACTTCCAGGGGTGTTCATACACTGGCCATGTTTGCACATGGATGGCATCAGTTGACATTCATCTATTTCTACAGTTTCGTTAGTCAATGGATTGACTATTTGACCGGGTCTCGCACCACAAAGTGCAGTGTACTCGTCTAGAAAATATACGAAATTATAACAGTCCACACTAAAACGAACAATGTAATTTTACACATTTAAATATGCAATTTATACCTACTGGTGCCTGCTATTGGACAAGGTTCGCAAGGTAGACCCCAAGCTTGACCCATGGAACAGCAACACACTTTTTTCGTCTGGTTTTGCGTCATTGAATTTGAACATCTCCATCTACTATAGTTCAAATAGCATATATCTTTTCTCATGTCAACGCATTCACCTTAGGAACAAATTATAATAATATTAATTTTATTTAAATATATTTTGACACATAATCAGACATAATTTTTACAAACCCAGCAAAAAATGGCTCATAGGAACTTATATAATATATATACACATGGATCTATAAGATTCTAGTTGGATATATATCTAGTAGTTTTCATAAAGTCCAATTGAATATGAATATTATTTTAAAATACGCAATAACAAAATCTAAAAGCGATTGCAATAAAACCCCAGCAGAAATATTTAACTTATATGGCAGCTACACTACATCACTAAAGGCATCTTGTGGCTTATGTTAGTACAGACTATTGATGAATATCACCAAAGAAGTTAATTTCTCCTATGTCATTACTGTATCGCATTATTCAAGCAATTAGCTAGAGTCTCTAAACTAGAGTACATTTGTACAAGCATGTTGCAAGGAGATCCATCTACTGCAAATTATTGCAATCACACTAGGCTCAGCATGATGATGATCTGTATCTACGCAATAGGGTTTTCCCAGAGAAAAAAAATTATTGCTGAAATACTTAACTCACGTAAAAAAATGATTTATGGCATATTTATTATCTTATTAATTTTACTAATAGTAACAAAAAAAAACTTGATATTGGGTTCATTTTAAACAGCCATAAATTGGCGCGTTGTGACGTCAACACCCTGAAATCCAATCACAGAGGTTGTCTCTGTTCAAGATTGTTTATTAATCTTGGTCTCTGTTAACATAACGTAACCTCTATTTATTGACAGCACTCAGCACTTTTCTACTTTAGGTAAATTATCAGCAGCACCTTTAACATATCCCTCTTCCACTTGATTCCATTTTGATTGTAGAATTAATAAAACATAAACCAGAAACTGATAAAATAATATTTTCACTCCAAACAATACAAACATAAAAATATAAATTTAACGTTTTAGATTAGTCATATGATGTGTAATGTCGGTGAAGGTTAAACCTAAACTACAGTACAAAATATTAACATCCGACGCTTTCACGAATAACTTATGCGGCATTTATCTGGATTCTGATTGGCCAATATTTACACGTCCACTGCTTTAGACCAATCACAGTACAAGCATTACAAATTGAAATTCTGAGAAGTTTTAGAGGAAAGCTTTCTTTAACACACAGTTAGAATCTATTACAAACTAATTATATCCATAATCTCATTGGTTTTCCGGGTATATATGTAATTCTGGCGCGTAAAAATGCCCGTTTTAGAAAGCAGTGAAATTATCAGCAAGTTGTTTTAACGATATTTTCTTAGAAATAATCCTTATTAGAAAAGTAAATTGTTGTAAATTAATAGAACGTTTTATTATATCATTTTCACGATACAAATTGTTAAAATAAAATTAGTGGGAAAACCCTATTGTATAAGTTACCCTTTATGATTTATGAAGGATAAATGTCAAACAAAACAATAGATGCCCATTATTTCATACGACATTTATGCTATAGTTAAGTGTTAACCTTGCGCATTGATAAACCGACCCTTAGTCAGGCATTTTTGGCGGAGAAGTCTCATGTTAAAACAGTCTTTGCTATTTAATTCATAATTTAATTACCCATACTGGTTTAAAAACTCAGATAATATACACTTACGTCTACCGGGAAGTGGCATATATCCTTCAGGACACTGGCAGAAGTATTTTCCAGGTTCATTCACACATTCACCTATTTTACATATACCAGGATTTTCGGTGCACTCATCTTTGTCAATACACATATAACCTGTCGTATCTAATATAAAGCCCTCGTTACACGAGCACATAAAGCTACCAAACGTGTTTGTGCAATGTCCATTCTGACAAATGTTAGGGTGTTCTTTGCATTCGTTTATATCTTCTAGAACAACCTGTAATTTAAGTTTCTGATAAATGGCATCATTACCAACAGTTTTTACTTACAGTAAGGTCATTAGGTTTGTAGCCCATTCCTCCTGGGCACAGCTGTTGGTATTCTAAGCTATCTGGAGATGGACATAGCTCGCAATGGGGTCCCCACCCTTGGCCTACCGAACAGCAACAGGATGGTTTAGTTACGTAGTCTGAAGTGGGTGCGGAACATCGTCCAGGGCCATCAACATGCAAGTAGCATCTCGATGTTCTACTATCTAAAAAAAACATATCAGTCGTTACTTACATTAAACAATTCATTATTTAAAAAAGTTCTTCTGCTGTAAATTTTAAAATATTTTTACTATTTTAAGAAGCTTCGCCAGCCATATTTTAATTTTTTTGCATTTGGTCTATAAAATGAGTCTTTTCCGGACTCAATCCCAAAAAGTTGCCATGGCAACTTTTGAGGATTATTTAGGTAAATAAATCAAATTTTTCGATACAACAATTAAACAATCCGGTTACTATGGTCGCATGGTAATTAAAGTTTGAAGGTCACTGTTTTCGAGAAATATTTGCTCTGATCAAAAATTTCAATATATTTTAGGGGCCTTTAACAAAAAAATGCTGTTTGTAACACGTATCTAAATAAGTATTTTGGGTACTTGTTACAAAAATAATAACTATTTCCAACTTTTTGATTTATTTCCACGATCTTGAAATTGCATTACGTTTTTGAAAAATAAGAAAAATACATGCACGTTGTTTTTTTAAACATAAATTACTCAAGAACGGCTTGTTTTACCGAAATGCAATAAGAATACCAGAAATATTTTTTCTTGAAATCTATTACAAGAGAAATTTTCTGAAAGGAGTGAAAATGGAATGAAAGATAGTCTAGAAGGTACCTATATCCCCGAAATCACATGAGTCAGAAATAGTCCATTTAACGAGGTACAAAAAAAGCCAAAACACCAAAAGTTTGTAGGATCTTTTGCTGGATCTTTTTGATTTCCTCCCCTAGTTTCGGGGGTGAGAAAAAACGATGGTGATAGTTTTGAGTTTTGAAACCCTTGCGTACTAACCCTATCAAGGAAAAACCACCCCTATTTCCGGTTTTTCGGTCTTGGGCTTGCGAGGGATCGTCGAATCGAGTTTTTTTCGGGAAATAACAATAAATTCGGTTAATTTACATTAGAGCACCCCGGGGGTTGAACCACCCCCGACCGTAATGGCAATATCCCAAAAAATAAGAAAATACGGACTCGACATGTTTTTTTATAGGTTTTCGAGGGCAGGGATCATGATGGAGGTGCTTATTTCACCCTGCCCTCATGCAACTACCCCCAACGTATAAAACCGCCCTCTTTTCCATGCTGTCGGTTCTAGGCATGCGGAGATTCGTCGGATCGGGGTTTTTATAGGACTATCAGGGAAACTAACCATTATTAAACCACAGTTGACCAAAGGAGCATCCGAGGGTTGAAACTACCCTGCTCGCAGAACCGAAATCATTCGAAAAACGGGAAAAGGGCCTTTCACGGGTTTTCGTGGGCGGTAATCATAACGGTGGTATTTTTTCACTCTGGCCTCTCAAAACTACCCCCAACGTATAAAACCACTCCCTCTTCCATGTGTCGGTGTCATAGGCATGCGTGGATTCGTCGGACCGGGGTTTTTATGGGAATATCAGGGAAACTAATCATTATTCAACCGCACAGTTGACCTAAGCAACCCCCTGGGGTTGAAACTACCGCAACACCGAAATCACTCACGGGTTTTCGAGGGCGGGAATCACGATGGTGGTGTTATTTTTCACCCTGCCCCCGCAACTACCCCCAATGTATAAAAATACCCCTTTTTCTATAAACTAAATGTGCATGGTAGCTCAGTGTGTTAAAGCGACTGGCTAGCAAACTGAGTTGCCTAGCGAAGTGGGTTCGATTCCCGCAAGGCGAAACAATTTTTGATTTAAAAAAATTGCCCCAAGAGTGGTTCGGAGTCCATATTAAACTGTAGGGCCTCGTCTCTCTTTGCCTAGCACAAGATCCTTGAGATCTTCCAGAGGGTTACTTCGGTAACTTGAGAGGCGGTTAAGAAAACATTTTTAAGCCCCCGGGGGTTGCTTAGGTCAACTGTCGTTGAGTAATGGTTAGTTTCCTTGATATTCCCATAAAAACTCCGGCCCGACGAATCCACACATGCCCACAACTTGGAAGAGGGGGTGGTTTCCGTAGAGTGAAAAAAAATACCACCATCGTGATTACCTCCCTCGAAAACCTGTGAGAAGCCCGTTTTTCGGGTGATTTTGGTTTTGCGAGCAGGATAGTTTCAACCCCCGGGGGTGCTTAGGTCAACTTTGGTTTAGTAATGGTTAGTTTCCCTGATATTCAAATAAGAAATCCCGATCTGACGAATCCCGCATGCCTAGGACCGACAACATGGAAGAAGTGGTGGTTCTTAAACGTTGGGGTATTTTCGGGAGGGTAGGGTGAAAAATAGCACGTCCATCATGATCCCTGCCCTCGAAAAATCATGAAAAACTTTGTCGAGTCCGTATTTTCTTATTTTTTGTATTTAAAAATATCCTACAAACATTTCATATTCGTTAAATGACTAAAACCTGATATTATAGCAATGAACTGTTCTGAGTAAATAAAGATTGTTAAACGATTTTCAAAGAGAAGTGGAATTTTACAGTAATATTACTTCGTATAACTATTTTACACTAGCTTCTATAAAAAAACGGTTGGTCCTATGTTGTTTAACAAAGAGATCTTTTTGTGTAATTTTGAACAGAGAACCATGTTTCACTAACAAAATTTAAAAAAATATATTTTGGATTAAAAAGCTCGGCACCTTGCATTCTTACATCCCTGACTAAATTATATTTTTTTAAATATCATGAAATAACAATCATTTTGCAGCACAAAAAATTTCTGAAATATTAAACAAAAACCTACTCTAGGTAGTGGTCATTATTAATTTATTTTTTTTAAACTCCAAAAAAGATTACTTTACTGACTGACTTTGGTGACTTAAACTATGACATTTCATCTAAGCGACACAAAAAATAAATCAAGTCAGTAATACTTATTATTGTGAACGGACTTAAAAGTGATACTGTTTCAAATCAATAAATCTTTTTCTAAATTTTGTATCTCGGCTCGGCTATCCGCCTTGTATTTCGTTTCGCTCGAGCATCAAGTACATCGTCGACACAAAAAATGTCATTATTACTCCTTATAAAATAATATACTATTATTTAAAGGAAATAAAATATTTTTTAACTAATTAACAAATGAAATATTTTTAAAAACTCAGTATGATAGTTTTATTGTATTGATATGATCTAATTATTATAAATACCATTTCATAAAAACACATCATTTGCAAACTTAACATTTACAAATTTTGCTAAAACACTTCGTTTCTTTTGTAGATGGAAACAAATAAGAATAAATCAATTGTAAGCTTACCTATACAAGCATTTCCTTCCAAGACCAAGTCATAATCTGGTGGGCATACGCAACGGAAGCTTCCTTGCGTATTGGAACATTCCCCATAAAGACATGACTGTGGGCTCTCACATTCATCAACATCAGTACAATTTCCACCAGAACCATCAAGTTTGTAACCATCGTGGCACTCGCAGCGGAACATTCCAAATGTATTTTCACATTTTCCGAAAACGCACAAATTATTGAACATGTCACACTCGTTAATATCTAAAATTTGTAATAAAATGTGGTGTTAAAGGAGAAGTCGCATCTACGATTATTGTTAGTCGTTGTTAGTGTCTAATATTATGTTAGTTGGTATTAGATATTTTTCCTTTAAGTAACTACTGACCAACGCAGGATTGATCATTTCCTTCACTAGGATGCATAAAGCCCATATCACACTCGCAGCGGAAAGATCCCGGGTGATTTAGACAATGCCCATTTTCACACAAGCTGGGATCGTTGAAACATTCATCAATATCAATGCAACTGTAACCGTCGCCTTTGAAACCAGCATCGCACTCGCATCGGAATGATCCATCGTTATTTATACACTGGGCGTTCTGATCGCAACCCCCATTGTTTGTTAGGCATTCATTTATATCCCGACAACTTATGCCATTTCCTGTAAACCCATCTTGGCATCGGCACTGGTAGGATCCCTTCAAGCAAAATTACCTTATTATATTACAGTCCAGTAGAATTGAGTAAAATAAAGATGTTGGGCACAAATATATTTCATTATGCTTTTGCCAAAATATAACCATTTTGTGATCCTACATAATAACCTTATTACTTTTTAATAACTACAGCGTGTAGGAAAAAAACTAAGAGTAAAAAACCTTAATAACAATTTTCTTTTCAAAACATTTCCTTTGTTGATAACATGTCCCTACTTCTATTGTTTCAATTTAAGAGAAACTATTCATAATTACTTAAACTGTTGAGCTACTGCTACTATAGTATACTGTAAAAAATTTAAAGGAGACATCTACATAATCTCTGGAAATGGAAATATAAAATAACAATTTTTTTTTATTTTTACTTTGCCATAAGACATTTTTGAAGCATACTCGAATAAAATAGATGTAAATTGAGTTATAACATCATTATATATTTGTTGCCCCGAATCTGTCACTACCTTTATGGCATATTAACCTCTCCACAATAAAATTGTGAGAGGTTACTAAAATTGGTTCAAAAACGAAAATTGAGATAACATCAAATCTTTACGTTTTGAGGTCCTAGGAACCCAAAAAAGTGGTTTTTGAAAAATGTCTGTGTGTGTGTATGTATGTGTGTATGTGTGTTAGCACGATAGCGCCGAAAATACTGAACGGATTTGAATGAAACTTTGCGTGTGCGTTTCTTTAGTGTCCCAGAAGATCTGAAAAGGTTTTGGTTGAGATCGGATTACGTTTAGTGCCATTTTGACGCAACAAGTTGTTTATTTTATATTTACTTTCAATTTGCAATGGAACCATTGAAAAGCAGTTAAAATTCTGATTTCAACGATATACCGTACTTCCACCCTTTCGATTTGGTTTCCGTGAAAAAAATTAAAAACAAAGCAAATATGGCATAGATCGCATTTCGCATGACATGATCGATGCGCGTAGCCATTACATCGTGAAACTAGTCACATCACGCGTCAATTCACGTGTGAGGGTTTCTTCTCTGCTCTAGAAGTAGAGCGGATTACGTTTAGTGCCGTTTTTAAATATATATACAGACAAATCGAAGAATTAAACTACAAATATTCCTCTAAAATCTAGTAAAATTACTGAAATGCTAATGTTTGATTTAACAAAGACAGCCGCGAGCGATCGGATTGCAATGAGCAAATTTTGATGATTGTCATTGTCATCGTTTGTCATCCGATAACGTTGGTGTCATGTCATGTTAATAAGATTTCGGCACATTTGTAACTTTTAGTGGATTGTCACAAACCTTAAAGGTAGATGTAACAATATCAATATCATATGCTTTCTGTACCTTCGTTGGTGAATTTATTATAGATTATCACTTTACCAATTTTCAGTTTGTTGCTTTACAAATCTGTAGTATTTAGGATAACTAGACTTTCTTAGTCGTTCAAGTGATGTTAAAGTTGTTAATATCCTAATAGTATATTATTCAACGAGCGATAATGTAGGTAATAACTCGCATAGATGATTGTAAATTCATTAAGTTGAGGGTTTTTTAGTGCCCCAGAAGATCTGAAAAGGTTTTGGATGAGATCGGATTACGTTTAGTGCCGTTTTGTTACACAATTTAATGCTCTTTTCGGCTTCAAAGATCCACCGAGTGGGGAGGTTCCAGCCGCTTCCAGTAGCTGCCGATTTTTTTCATTACATCCATTATTTCCTATAGTTTTTATAATACTTGATCAACTGATTATTTTAACCTCACCACAATAAAATTGTGAGAGGTTACTAAAATTGGTTCAAAAACTAAAATTGAGATAACATCAAATCTTTATGTTTTGAGGTCCTAGGAACCCAAAAATGTGGTTTTTGAAAAATGTCTGTGTGTGTGTATGTGTGTTAGGACGATAGCGCCGAAACTACTGAATGGATTTGAACGAAACTTTGCATGTGCGTTTCTTTAGTGTTCCAGAAGATCTGAAAAGGTTTTGGTTGAGATCGGATTACGTTCAGTGCCGTTTTGGCGCAACAAGTTGTTTATTTTATAATTACTTACAATCCTCAATCGAATCATTGAAAAGCAATTAAAATTCCAATTTCAACGATATATCACACTTCCGATTTGGTTTCCGTGAAAAAAAATAAAAACAAAGCAAATGTGAATCATAGATCGCATTTCGCGTGACATGATCGATGCGCGTAGCCGTTACGTCGTGAAACTAGTCACGTCACGTGTATTCCCATTCAACAACTATACAGCTTTACTGTTGCATTTAATTTCAAATATTTTGAATTGGAGAATGGATTTGGATAAAAGTTTGCATGAGGGTTTCATCAATGTTCTAGAAGATTTTGTTTGAGATCGGATAGGTTTAGTGCCGTTTTTTTAAATATATACAGAGACAAATCGAAGAATTACACTACAAATATTCCTCTAAAATCTAGTAAAATTACTGAAAGGTAAGCTAACTAATGTTTATTTAACAAAGAGTCATGAGCGATCCGTTTGCAATGAGCAAATTTTGTCGATTGTCGTTTGTTCCTCGCGCTATGTTTTAGTAGTTTTGTCATCCGATACGTTGGTGTCATGCCACATATAAGATATCGGCATATTTGCAACTTTTAGTGACCGTGTACAAGTGGATTGTCACAAACTTTAAAGGTAGGTGTAACAATAGCAATATCATATGCTTTTATTATAGATTATCACTTTACCAATTTTCAGTTTGTTACTTTACGAATCTGTAATGTTTATGGTACCTAACTAGACTTTCTTAGTTGTTCAAGGGTCTGTTTCTGAAACGTAAAATAAAGTTATCTATTAATAAATGTCATAGTAACAATTGTTGTCACAATTGTAACTATGACAGTAAACGAATAATTAACTCTATTTAACGATTCAGAAACTGGCCACAAGTGAAGTTAAACTTATTAATACGATAATAGTATGTTACTCAACGAGCGATACTGTAGCAAACTGAATACTATATTTTATCTACGATTATAACAATTAATATTAAATTGTAAGTATACAGAAACATTATTTACATAATAATGTCAACAGTTAAAGGTCAAACTGATCAAACATGTCAAATCACCTTCTTTTCCTCAATAATAATAACGGACCATTCCATTTTACCATATCGGAAAGTTGATTGGCTATATCTAATGAATTATGTAACTACCGCTTATAATCCACGCTATTTGTTTATGGATACTACTAGTTCAAAAGCAGTTGATTAGTGAATATATTATAATCAAATAGATAAAGAGATATAACAGTTTCAAATAGATTATAACCATATTAGAAACTAAATCAGTTATTAACTTCTGGATGTGAATGAAATAGTGTGATTGTGTGTATGTGTGTTACCACGATAGCGCCAAAACTACTGAACGGATTTGGATAAAAGTTTGCATGAGTTTAATGCTCCAGAAGATCTGAAAAGGTTTTGGTTGAGATCGGATTACGTTTAGTGCCGTTTTGGCACACAATTTAATGCTCTTTTCGGCTTCAAAGATCCACCGGATGGGGAGGTTCCAGCCGCTCCCAGTAGCTGCCGATTTTTTACTATGATATTTTACTATAATAAACATTTTTGAGGCATATTTTGAATATATTAGACCTAAAATTGAGTTATATCTTTTACCCAGGATCTGTCATTAACTTTATGACATGTTCTTGTATTACATCGTATGGATTTTTTAATATTATAAAGTACTGATAAAAAAAATGTAAGTATAATTTGATCGTATATCATTTATTTCGCAAGCATAAAATTTCAGGTCCTTACTAGTGAAAAAATTACATTTCTAATACGGTAAATTCGACGTCGACACGATGTCGCTGGAACGCGTCGATGCGACGTTACTAAAATACGTCGAATCTACATCTCTAAAGCGCGTCGTATGGATGTGATAAATACACGCGTTAAACATATTGCAACTACATTTTTTATTATGTGGTATCGACGTAAATTGCCACGAAAAAATCACGTCAATTAGACGTAACTTGCTACCTGGAAGACAACTTCATGAAAATAAAATACAGAACGAATTTTATGAAACAAATTCTTTATACAGAATTTTGTGAATCGAAATTCAACTAAATTAGATTAAAACTGTATTAAGGAACGTCACTTACAGGATTATTTATACAATCAGCATTTTCATCACAGTTATACGTTGCTAAATAACATTCGTCTTCATCAGTGCATTGAGGCCCACCGTCTGGTTTTACAGAATAGCCCTCTTCGCATCTACAGTGGAAGGAACCAAGAGTATTAACACATTCGCCAGCTCCACAAATATTTGGATTTTGCTTACATTCATCGATATCTGAAACAGGTTAAAACTTATTAGAATTTGGTAAGGTGAATTATTTGGCCGGTATACCGAGGCAAGAAGTACCACCAGGTCCCGCTAGAAGTCCTTCAGTACAATGGCAAATATAACTACCAATTGTGTTTGTGCATTTTCCGCCATTACATATCCTCGAATTTTCTTTACATTCGTCGATGTCAGAGCACGACTTACCGTCAAGATTTAGGATATAACCAGAACTGGAAGAAATTTGTTAGTAATGACATGAATAATTAAAAAGTACTTGATCATACCCACAAGAGCAAGAATAACTTCCTGGTATGTTTATACAAATATCATCGCAAGGCTCATATTCACATTCATCGATATCTAAAACAAACACGCTTTTATAGATTTTTCTTTAACAACTGAATTTATCGGTACCTTCACAGTGGGACTTAAGGCCTGTTTGTTCGTATCCTTCATTACAGATGCACTGATATGTGCCCATCATATTTTCACAGACGCCATTGGAACATATACCGCTGGATCGTGAACACTCGTCAATATCTTTGCAAGATTCCTTATTCGGTGACAGTTCATGGCCAATAGGACATTCACATTTGTAGGAACCTTCTAGGTTAATGCACCGTCCTCCTCTACATAAACCAGGTATCTCATCACACTCATTAATGTCTTAAAACATTACGATGATTAAATATGTATGCAGCTTTCAGTGCTTAAAAAACTTACCCATGCATATTTGCATTGGAGCCATCGTTCGATAACCCTCATTGCATTCACATATGAAATCTCCAGGTATATTTTTACATACGCCATTTCCGCATACGTTATCTGTCGTCAAGTTACATTCGTCGATATCTAAAAAAAAGTCCTCAATATATATTTTTTTTATATAAAACAATTCTATTATGCACTGAATTCTAGGTGTCTATGGCAAATTTATTTTGCTTAAGAACGAAATGTTTTTTACATCACCTTTAATGAGTAATGAAACCCAATTCTACCTGAATGGATTCGTCAATAGACAAAACTGCCATTATAAGACAAATGAGAAAAGCCCTATTCAGACTCATGAAGACGACTGCCTAAGTCACTGTGTGATGCGTTTTTTACAAATAACTCGAACAATAGGCGATTTAGGAATGTCAAGAAATCTTTTTAAGTTTTCATTAACTTCAGGCTTCTTTCATCAATTTTTATTCAAAATTGACAAATATATATATAGCTAGCGCTTTGAAAGTATAAATATTTACATTACGTTTTCTCAATGTACTCAGAAAACTAGAATCAAATTAAGACTGTTATGGGTTGCACAATAAATATACTATATAGGGTGTGTCAAAAGTTAAAGGTACGCACGTTACTTGTGGATAGAGGGTACTTTGGCGGATCTGTTTCAATATTTGAAAAGAGCGGAAAAAATTGAAAAGAGTAGCTCACTTAACTTGTTTGCGCATTTCATTCATCAAACTTCATTACTTGCCGTAAATCCAATGTCATTAAAATAGTCGAGACAGTTGGAACTTGAATATTTATTTCAGGGTTTAATTAACAAAAAAATTTTACTTGCAGCAGTGACAATTCTTACACTTCTATAAAGAATAGGTATAGTCGAGGTAAGGAGTCGGAAGGGGTACCTTTATCTTACCAGAGCGCCAAACTAGAGACCCATTTTCGAGGTCGCTGAACACAATGGTGGGAGTCCCACATTTTTTTTTCCTCGGGAACCCCTTCAAATTGGCCAAAAATCACCTCCAAAGTGCCCTTTTCCGTGAACCCGTTTATTTTCCCCAGTTTTTCGATTAACTGTTATTCCTTCGAGTAGAACGGAAGGTCCTTCGAGGGATTTGACCTCAGCCACCTCTACACCAGGCTTCCACCCGTTTAGGGGGTTGGAAAATTGATATTCTTTTTGTAGAAAAAAAATGATATTTTAAAGGAGGAAGGTGGCAGGTAACCAGGATTGTGTAACCATCCCCGGGAGTTGTTTTTACCCTTCAAAGGAGTGGAAAAAACAATGTTTTTGGGAAAAATAATATTTTGTAGGAGGCGTTTCATTGAGGTTATAGAACCTTGGTTACCTGCCACTTTTCTTAAAGAAACACCCCCTACAAAATAATAATTTAAAAAAAAACAAATATCCACCCCTCTGAAGGATGAAAATAACTCGCGGTGGTGGTTACACAATCGTGGTCACCTACTACCTTCCTCAAAGAAACGCCTCCTACAAAATATTATTTTTTTCCAAAAAAAAAAACAAATTTTTTCCACCCCCTTGAAAGATGACAACACCCCCGGGAGGGTTACACAACCGTGGTCACCTGCCATCTTCCTCACAGAAACACCTCCAGTAAAATATTTTTACAATCTATCGCTGTTGAACAGAATCTTAATATTTAAACATTATTATTTTTCACTTTTTAGTTCGGTTTTTAAAGTGTTTTTTTAGTTTTTAAACTATAATGTTTTTAAACTTACTAAAAATCATTTAATTAACACGCTTTATTAATAGTTAGAATATATATTATTAACAGTCGTCGTTGTCTCTAAATGTGTAGCCCCCTCCCACACAAGGCTCTTCTAGAGTCTTCCGGGATAAAGGGGGTCGTAATTACCTGTGGTGTTATTATTATTATTATTATTATTATTATTATTAAAAAAACAGTGGCGCATCCGCCAAAATCTCGACAACAAGTTAGTCTTTTTTATTTTATTTCACCCTGATAATCCTGGTGAGGACATTAGGACAAAGTTGTCAAATTATTGTATTGTCATCGGTCGTTGACAAGCGTGTAAAGTTTCAGTTTAATCTGACGTATTGAAGTGGGTGAGAATCACGTTCAAAGATTCCATTACAAGCAAACAAACAAACATGCAGGTGAAGTTAATAAAAGCGTGTTAAAAACAATGTAGATTGGCACACATAAATCAAAATACTACTTAATTTCGATTATCTACTTTTAAAAATAATATTATTTTTAATGTATGAATATACAAAAATAATAAGTGAAAGTAATAAATACATTACTAGAATAACTGTTCAAAGTGGCCTCCATTTCCTTGATCTAGTAGTAATATTTCTAATTGCACGTCTAATCATAACTTCTATGCAAGCGTTATTAACACGTTTCAAAAGTTCATCTCTACTATGGCTACGACATAAACCTTTGCTTTACACAATTTACAAGAATTGTGCCTCATCTGTAAACAGATATCTGTTTTAACCGATGAATTTCATCTCCTTCCTCTAACCTCCGAACCTGCTGTTTTTAGTGTTCTCCAAACACTGACATGTGGAACACCTAAAGCATGACCCACTTGTGCTAATTTTTTGTAAATTTGTTTTCGAGTTTAATAAATTCATAGTTTGAAGTTTGCCTTTTCCAAAAAAAAAACAGACGTTGTGTCACTACCACTAAATGCATGAGCAAAAAGAACTGTATTTCTTGGGTTCTTAAGAACATTTGGCAAATGTAAATCTTTAGATTTAATAACATAAAAAGTAATAGAAATATCGATATATAACATAAAGCCTTTTTTTGTAGAGAATTTTGTGACAAACCTTTTTCTATACTTATGTTTCTTCCCTAAGATAAAGCGTTTAAAAGTGCGGTGTCCTTAAAGGGGGTGAGATAGGGATGAAGCTTACCCCTTGGAGTGGGAACATTTTTGGTATGTATTCTTACACATATAAGCTAACTATTATAGACATTTCAGCTTATTATAATTTTTTCCTTCTATTCCACATAAATTTGCCTAATTTCCGCATACTAATATTTACCATGTGAAAATTGATAAGGCATATTATGTAGGTACTTTGTAATGTGGGTAATAATATTAATACAAATAACAAATATTTTAGAATAATAAAATGCAAGTATGTCGAACCAGTAAATATGAACTATCAAATATTAAAGTTTTCAGCATTACCTACTTGATGACAAAGCAGCTATGTTCTAAAATCATCTCTTAAGTTTTAGTAAATGGATTATTCGGAATAGAAGAATTCTTAACAGATGTCTGTTTACAGATGAGGCACAATTTACAAGAAATGGTGTTTATAATTTAAGAAATTCACATGTTTGGACAGAAAAGAATCCACATGCTATAAGAGAATAAATCCCAACATCAATTTGCTGTTAATAGATATGTATTTGGTGTGGTGTTTTCAACGATTATTTGATTGGGCCACATATCCTCCCTGATAGATTATCGAGTGAACTACCTTGTTTTTAAAATAATTTTACAGTAGTTCACTTACCTATGCTAGAAGTGTAAGAATTGTCACTGCTGCAAGTAAATTTTTTTTGTTAATTAAACCCTGAAATAAATATTCAAGTTCCAACTGTCTCGACCATTTTAATGAAATTGAATTTACGGCAAGTAATCAAGGTTGATAAAGGGCAAACAAGGTGCAAACAAATTAGTGAGCTACTCTATTCATTTTTTTCCGCTCTTTTCGAATATCGAAACAGATCTATAAAATGTTGTCATACGGGTGTTGATTTTGGCATTTGGTCAGTTTTTTATTAAGCCGGACCTGGATTTCTATTGTAGTTTATTATGAAGTTCTATCAATCAAAATAAGTGAAACATATATTCTAAGTATGAATCGATTATACAGAGTGGTTCAATAGTTATGACCAAAGAAATCTTTCATCAATAAAACATCCATAGTACAAACTGTAGAATTTTAGATGTTCTTTAGGTAACCGAGTGAAAAATTATTTTATTCCAATTTTTGATTAATTCTTTGCATTTCAAAAAATTTATTATAAACAAATTGAATTTTGCCATGTAAAGAGTATTCAAATAAAACATTCTTACATGATTTAAAAGTATATGAAAAAGTAAAAAATTTGGGAAAATATACTGATGCACATATGCCGAGATATTTTAGCTTTATGATTTTGTTAATAAAGACATTAATCTATTGAGTTGAAATTTGTATTGGTTTCATACAGAAAAAGAACAATTAAATTTTAAAAAATGCTTTCAAGCTTCGATAAAGTATTCCAGATTTGACTCTTTTTACGACCACCACCGGAATCAAAACTGTTCATCTTTCAACTTTGATTATAACGTCACGATTTCCCGACAAAGCAACATAAATTTGTAGATGACTAGATAAGAAACTGAACTGATAATTTGCAACTAAATACAATATTTGGTTAATTCGAATGTGTTTCATTGCAGGTTAACCTAATTTAAACATGGTGCTCCATTATCATCCCTACTTTTAGAAAAATTATTATGATTACATTGAGAAAAATCATTTACAGTAAATTTAGCACCAAATTGAGAATAGAAACTTTCTGAGATTCTTGGAAACATTAAATAGAGTCATATATAGACATATAGTCATTTCATAATAGTATGATTAAAATAATAATGCATATCATTGCTAGAGCAAGTAGGTCTTAATGACATTATCTATATATAAATGACTAAAATTGAAAAAACCAAAAAAGTATGTGATTTCTTCCAGGTACAGCATTAAGTGCATTGGTCTAAAGGGAATTTTTCGTGCACACTTTTTTGCAGTATCTTCCGACCAGGGTGGAAGATAATAATTCAAATATGGTGGTATTTTATGTGTATATACCTACCCACACATTTTATTTTGTTATCATCGTAATCGTATCCCTTATTACATCTACAGTTGTAACCGCCAATGGTATTCTTGCACCTGCCATTTTGACACATTCCAGGAAATTCCGTGCATTCATTTATGTCTTTCTTGTCCAAGAAACCAATTCCTTTAGGACAGAGTTCCAGAAACAAGGCAGTTCCCGGTCTTGGGCAAGGCTCACATCTATCTCCCCAAGCTTTTCCAATTTGAGTGCAACAGCATAAGTTTCTATGAAAAAGTCCGTCGATTGGATGGACGCATTTTCCGTGTTTATAGCGTGTGTAGCATTGTTCCTGGCGAATGTCTAAGCACCTGGTTCCTAAAATGAACATACTTCTAAGCAATTACTTACTTTGTAATGACCAATGATATACTTACTAGTATCATCAAGAGTTAATCCAGGCGGACAAGTGCAAGTGAAGCTGCCATCGGTGTTAACACATGTTCCACCTCCTCTACAAATATCTGGATTCAAGTTACACTCGTTAATATCCGTGCAAGTTTTTCCATCGCTTTTTGCATAACCCTTGGGACAGTCACATTCATTTCTGTTACATCTTTCACAAGGTGATCCCCAAGCGACCCCTACTGAACAGCAGCACTCTGTTCTCCTACTAAGAAGTGGTAAGTTATTTTCACAGCGGCCTCGATTTAACGTCGTCCAACATGTACCTTTTCGATTATCTGAAAAATATTGTTCGTCAAGCTAAATTAAATTAATTTGTATAATTCATATCTCAATGATAAACAGCTTAGTACGACCAAGGCAATTTTAATTAAGTTAGTACGGAATTTTAATGTAACATAAATGGTGTATCACAAAATACCATGACGAAATTCATCACTATGATAAATAATTTTATATTCTGTAAGAATGTTATTAGTCTGTTTCGATATTCTGTACGAATGCTATTAGTCTGCTTCGCCTTACTTTATCATAAGTACCTGACAGAACTCTGCAAATGTGTATATATTTATTGCTTTACTTACGATTTACAATACGGCATGTAGTTCCCTGGCTTGTGATAAAAAAATGGGAGCCGTGGCGCTTTTCGTGAAGGAAGTATCTACCATACTTCAAACCGTTAAGAAGGGTTAGTAGATTGTACTTAAATATAAAGGTTGTAAATTTTTAGTCTGAGGGTTGCCACAGGTTTTTCTAAAGTTATCAAATCCCGCATTGCATATAGGCGCATATTGCTTAATAACAGCAATATTACTTATTTTGTGTAAATATTGCATGCCCTTATATTTCATAGTATCATATTTTATTATACTAGTATTGACAAGGTTTATGGACAAAACAAACCAACATTCCGAATGGTACGTCAATTCATGAAAATGGTGGAGATCCATGTTGATGTTTATTCGTGGTGTATGTTTATCTGATTGGGATCTGCATTTAGCTGCACTTAACGACTTTTGTAAAAAAAAAATTGCAATGAATCAGTTAAACTATGAACGTATGATACCATTGTATTTACATCAAATGAATGAGCTGAAGCCATCAAACGAATTGTTATGGTAAGACTTAAAATAAGGCAATTGGGTTGTAAATAAATCTAGCATTCTATTCACTGCTTTGGGAGCAGATGAAGCCCTAGAGCAACAGAATAGACACTTGAAGGTTTTAGGAGGACTTGTAGACATCACTCAGAACTCCAACGCTCTGACAAGATTTTTCCTTTCTGCTCTAGAATTAAATAGAATTACAGAGGAAGCACAAAACAAGATTTTTATGACACAAGGTACCGAAAAAACTTAAACATCATCTGAAGCGATTTCACACCGAAAGACAACACCAAAATGTTAAAGAGTTCCTTTCTGCACTGAAATCAACCTGCAGCCCTGTTACATATAAAGGAAACAATATAATCTGCTTGCCAATTTCAATTGTGTTTCTAGATAAGTTATTTAGTTTCTATAAATCTAGACCAATTTTTCACATCTTTTGGATTTTACATTTCAGGGGATAATTTTATAATCAATCGATGGGGACAAATGACAGAAACAACACATTAAAATGTTTAAGACTTGAGAGTTGTAGCAATTTTGTAAATAAATAAAAACTATCAATAAATTGTCCTCACTCGACTTTAACACGGTACGGCGGCCATAAAATGCTTCTAACAATAAAAAAATATATATCACGTTGTAAAGAAAAAAATTCTCTACAATTTTGACCAGTGAAAAATACTCCTTTACGATGCCTGATTTTTTAAATCAATTTTTTAAGATTGTTTCGCCAAGTTGTTTTCATTTGGTCAGCTGACCATTGTCACGACGCCCCTTTGTGACATGGCGGAACGGCACGTGCTGGAGTGCGGGTGCGCACGTAGCACGAGCCGTTCGCGCCATTCCGCCATGTCGCAAAACGGCGTGGCGACAAAGGTCAGCTGACCAAATGAAAACAACTGGTCAAAAAAATCTTAAAAAATTGATTTAAAAAAGAATTAAGCATCATAGGGGGGATATTTCCCCTATCAAAATTGTAGAGAATTTCTTTTGTTGCGGACCTCTAGCGTATTCGACCCACCATACGCTTTAGCGTTTTGTGGGCCGCATAATAACAACTGCTACGTCCGTAACAAATTTCGCTATTCTCCACGGGAGGGCGATACCCTTGTGGCACGTGATCAGCAGAGAGCGGAAGACAGGGAGGCAACCATTTTTGCTGGCGTGGAATTAGTTGATAATTCTGTGAACCTCGGTTTTATCCAATGCATCCTGGTGGATTTTAGAATTATCAACACAAGAAAATTTCCTCAATCTGTTGTTGTTCCGTTTAGCGGAATATTTTGTGGTTGTGAGTAAATTTTATCTGCGGAACCAGGATATTTAATTACACAAGGTAAGCTAACCTCTTCACGCCATCTTACCCGTTCTCTACCCACGTGTTTCGCAAATTTGCAGGCTCCCCTTTGGAAATACAGTGTCAACTTGAAAGGCGGATTCGACCCCATTCATCCGACTGTGGCTTTTGGTGGATTGTTCCCTCATCAGTGAGGTAAATTATATTTTCTTTGTAGATTATGTCAGAATTGCTCACATTAGGCACGCTTCACGTGCATTTCTGACTTTGTGAATTAAATCGTGATATCTTTAGGGTTTCACGGACGGGGCTTCTACACACGTCAGTGAGAGTTCCACGGACGGGGCATCCAAACACAGTGGAAGGTGCCAGGGCTGGTGAGGCTACAATCAACCCCATCCTTGGGTCCATTTCTTGTGTCCCGAAGACATCTCCGTAGGGCTACAGTTCTTCCACGTCCGGAGTCGGTATCGTACCACCCTGAATAAGTGTGTTGTGTTTATTTTTTTACTTACCGAGGACCACCTTCAGTGGTTCGGGTGGATATCAATTCATACTTTTGCATTTTTTTAACTTGTACGTATTTAAAGATTTTATGCATGTATATTTATTTAAGGAGGTTCTTTAAATCAGAATGTGGCAGAATTTATGACCATTTATGAGGACATTGTAAACCGATGTGTAGCTACACGAGGCATTTTATAAATATTGTAACTTATTAATTGAGAAATTTGCCACACCTTTTGAACATCGCCAGGCTACATGCTAGAGAACCAATATCTGTAAATTGTATAATATAGTGCATTTCATTTTTAAAGAAAGTGTCATTATTTCGTCTGCGACCACTACGTATGGAAGCCTCAGTGATTTGTTAAGTAAGTAAACTAATAATTTGTGATAGTTTATGTAAACTTGGGCTTAACGCCCTGAGATAGTCTGAGCTAGAGAAATTTTATCGTAGGCGCGAACACCCCTTATCTGGGTTAAGTTAGTGCCCTACGATATCTGCTACGCTACAGTATCCCAAGTGATTTCGTTATGTAATATCTTATAATCATTAATATCCAACGTATTTAGTTGTTTATGTACGTGTAATTCGTAGCACTTTCTCTATAACGTGATATATTTTTTAACTATTAGAAGTATTTTATGGCCGTCGTACCGCATTAAAGTCGAGCAAGGTGAATTTGTTGATAGTTTTTATTTATTTACAAAATTGCTACAACACCCAAGTCTCAAACATTTCAATATGTCGTTCCTGACATTTTTCCCCACCGATTGATTATAAAATTATCCCCTGAAAGGTAAAATTCAAACGATAGATTAATTTTATTATACTATAGATTCAAAACGATGTAGATGAATGGGGGAAATTGTGCAAACGGCTTATGATGATTTTGTAAATAGTAGAATTGTAACTGGTTCTGAAGGCAGTATCTGGGCCACAATGAAGAAAAACAATCTTCAGTTATGTAGAAATAATTTGAAAAAATTGAAAGTAGGTGCTAAAACAACCTCACTAGAAATTAAAGAAGATCGATCCCTTTTCACTCTAATTCTCATTGACACCCGAACACGTCCCGAAATCGACTTGAAAAACATTATTTGCAAATATGGACTCTCTCCAGTCAGTGCCTTTTCACCTAAAATTGAACTACTGCGGAACGCCTTTGATATTTTCAGGAAAACTTTTCATTTGGAGGGCTCCTTGGAGACCCTCCCCCTTATTGTGTGTTTATGAAATGGAGTTGGAAACTCTATCTTGGGGGTTTTACTAGCCTACTTCCTTCATTAAACCTCCACGGCATGACAGTGGCCACCGTACTATTGCTATTTTTTAACAAAATCGGCCTAAAAAATTTAAGCTCTCCAAAACTTAAAAATAAAAATGTATTAAGTAAGTGAAAATAGACTACGTTGCGCATTTTATATAATATAATTTTATATAATTCAAAGAGAAGATGGAAAAACTGTTTCTTGTAGAAAATATTTTCTAAACATAACCAGTTCTACCGAGTTCCACGGTTTTCTCGAAAAATTTACTATTTTTTACCCTTTTCGTGCGATTTTTACGCAGGCTTGAAGTACTTGTATTTTGCTACTATGCTAAAGCTGACTGCTTAATTTCTGCTATAATGATTGAACTCCGCCTTTTGTTTTCATTTTATTATCTGTAGTTACTCCCTTAAAATATAATTTAAAGAATATAATATAGAACTTATTGTTATTATTATTATATAAATAATCACAGTATTAAGACATCTTATGTATTAGAAAACATTATTATCAACTAGGTTCCAGGGATTCTAATTTGTCTAACTTTTAACAGAGTAAAAATCATAGTTAAATAATAATTAAAGGCCTTCTGATTTTTCTTCATTTTAAATTATCTAGCCATACAGGACCCCGCATCAAATGCATGGGTAATTTGTTGTTCACGAAATAATTCCAAAATCTAGGAACAGAATCTTTAGATCATTCTGAATAAAAGTTGTCATGTACATAATATCACAAAATGCCTTCATTTCAAAAATACAGCAGGTCGTAGCTTCGAAATTCGAAATTTTAAAATCGCAATTTTATGTATTTTTTACCAAAACGAACTTATGTATTGGTTTATATGAAGTAGTTATATATGTAAAATACTCTGTACTTATGTAAATAACTATGATATTACATTTTTCCTATTTATATGCAAAGTAGGAATCAATAGTTGCAACAATTATTAGTATATATGAAAGCTTACAAGCGTTAAAAATATACTATTTACCTACGCACAATCTAACGTAGAAAATAGCTGTTTGTATGACAAGGGAGAAAAGTGCATAATTTCCTACCGCGGATAGTTTCGCTTCGCGTCGGGCATCAATATCCAAGGGAGGAAATGGCACTTTGCTCCTGTGTAATACATATGATTTTTTCTACGACCATTTACAGTGTTTTACATTGGTTTTACATATATTTTATTATATTTTCTTATACATGACAATCAAAAAAACAAATATGTCAAAATGTCATAATAGGTATTTAGATAAGTAAATATTGTTCAAAATCAAAGTACATGGAACGTTACTAAGGTTGCTTCTTGTTTACAAAATAAACAAACTTCCAAAAAGCTTATAATAATGTATTCCGAATGTGAAGATGAAGTTCCTCAAGACATTCTGGAAGAAGCAAACGTAGTTTCGTTAAATCTATTACCGTTAAAGTCTCGTGAAAAATATGAAAAAGAGTACCAGCTATTTAAATGTTGGATGGAGACTAGGCAAATAAGAAAAATATGTGAAGAAGTGGTCCTTTTTTACTTCTCCAAAAAATGCGTCGATTTGAAGCCTTCAGCATTATGGAGCAAATACAGCATGTTGCGATCTACACTCCAAATTAAAAAAAATATCGACATTAAGTTTCCTAAATTAGCTGCTTTTTTAAAATGGAAATTTGCTGGATATAAAGCCAAGAAAGCCAATACTTGTTTGCTTCCAGAGGGAGTCAAAGTATTTTCCTCCCTAGAGAGGCAAAGTATTTTCTTCCCGAGGGAGGAAAAGTACTACTTTGCTCCCTGAAATGAGGGAACGAAATAGTATTTTCTATGTAGGGAGTAGAAAAAAGTATTATTCTAATACTTTCATATACAGTTTCAAAATGTTGAAGCAAAAAAAAATCCTATGACCTTTGATTTTACACTACTAACCTTCAATAGATTTGTTCTAAACCCTTCCACACATTCAATATAATTAATACTCGATAGGCACTTTATTGAAACACAAAGTAACAATTCTAACGAAATGAGCAAAAGAGAATATATTCAAACGAAATGTGTTTATGCATTTTCCTGACCATATGTTTTTAATAATATAAAATAATTAAAAATCCTTGCATGCACAATTACATAAAATTTACAGTTCTTGGCCCTCAAAGTGTAAAATATAGTTTACACCTTGATAAAGAATAATGTATTCAAATTCACGTAAAGAATATCCTCCATCTTGTAGTAAGGTTTAAGAAAATTAGTAGATAGCAATAGATTAATCGATGCTTAATATAAATAAAAGTAAAACGAATCTCTGAAAAAGTCAAAAAGATGTTAATATACTTTTTTTTTTATTTCAAGTATAATAATTAAAGACAAGAATGCTATTTGATATTTTTGTATGACCTCATTGATTCGTATATAAAATAACTTATAATATTTATTAGTACACACATATATTATTTTTAAATTGAAAGTTAATACATTGCAACCGCTTAATAAACAAATTATTTGATTTTTACGTATACTTAATTATAATACTGTATTGATTCTTATGGATACTTGTTACTTGTACTTTATATGTATATGATAAATAATAAATCCTAAGTATCTGCGTAAGCATCTTTTATTCATTTTCATGAGTATCGGAATAATACTTTTTCCTACATTACATTGTGCGTAACTAAATAACGTATACAAACAGAGAAATATTAAAAGAAAAAGTGCAATATAGCATATACGTAAGCTTTCATATATACTAATAACTTTCAAACCTATTGATTCCTACTTTGCGTATAAATAGGGAAAACGTAATATTATACTTATTTACATAAGTATTTTACATATACAGGGTGTCCTAGATTTAAACGGACATACTCTAGTGGAAGGTAGAGCACACGCAGCTGAGTTCAAAATACCCCTATATTTTCTGTTGAATGTGAACCATTTTTGAGATAATATATTTTATGGTTTTTGACCAGAAATTTAATCCGCCATATTTTTGAAATTACTGCACATATTTAGACACAATTTGGTATATATATTTTAATCTTTTAAGTTAATAAATTGCTTAAGTGATTTTGGAACAATTCAAGGACCGACATCCATTTTTTTAATATCGATATTGATAGGTCAGTGAAAAACATATTAAAACGTTCTCGAAAATGTATTGACGCTGGGAGCATTTATTTTGAAAACCTGTTATAGTATTAATTATTTGCAACGTTTTTAATTTTTTTTTCAATTATTTAAAATTCTAAATAAATTTATGAAAGAAATGGAACGTGTATTATTTTGGATGAAATTAAACTAACAAAAAAAGTTTAGAAACACTGAATGTCAAAACGAAAACAAATAACCTCTTCTGCGGGGTATTTAGCTAAAATTACTAAAATATAGCAACTAACTGGATTGTGTTATTTGTAGAATGTAACCATAAACGTGCCATCAAATATTATGACATTATTTCATAAACTGGTCCATAGGCTTTTTAAAACTTTATTAACATTTACCAAAAAATAATATACAGTGTGATGTTAACGATCCAAAGAGCCATATTAAAGAAATGGAGGTTGATCCTTGAATTTTTCCAAAATCACTTAAGCTATTTATTAATCTAAAAGAGTATAATGTGTATACCAGATTTTATCTAAATATGTGCAGTCATTTCAAAAATATGGCGGACTAAATTTCTGGTCAAAAACCATAAAACACCCCGCATCTCAAAAAAGGTTCACATTCAACGGCAAGTATAGGGGTGTTTTAAACTCAGCTGAGTGTGCTCTACCTTCCAGTAGAGTATGTCCGAAATCTGTGACGCCCTATATAAACCAACATATAAGTTCGTTTTGGTATCTATTCTGTCGATAACAAATTACCCATGCATTTGGTGTGGGGTCTTTTGGTTCACTTTTATCCTGTTAATTAATAATATTTTTTAATATGAATGTAGATGTTTTGTTTATCGTACCTATGCATATTCGACCTGTATTGTCAAGTACAGACCCTGGATGACATTCACATTTGTAGGACCCATGAGTATTGACACATTCTGCGTTGAAACAAGCTTCCGGACCCAATTCTCTACATTCATCAATATCCTCGCAGACAGAATTGTGCAGATTTAGCTGAGTTCCTGTTGGGCATATACATTGAAAACTGCCCGGGGTATTTCGGCATTGTCCTCCACTGCAAACCTGTACAATTGATCTAACAATTCATAATGGCAAAGCATTTAAAAAATTTATTTAAAAAAATAAGAGAAAAGTAGAGGGAACACATCACATAGTATCGAATAGTAAATCATGCCTTCCATGCTTTTGAGAAAGTTCCCAATCCGGACGTATATTTATCTGCGTGAATACCTATTATGTTTGTTTCCATACTTCAAATTTTTAGTACAATTTAAATACGGTTTTCTCTAACATGAGAGTGGGGGTATAGGCCAATAAAGATTATAGGCCATATCATCGCGACTGCAAAGTAAAACGATAGGCAAAAATGAAAAATACAAATTTGAAAAAGGGTCCTAATAACCACAGGATTTGGCAATTTTTTGGAACAATGTTCATATATATACAAATTCTATCTTTTACCAGCAAACTTAAAAAACGAAAAACGATATTGTTGAAATTTTTACTAAATAAATGTTGATGTCCAAAGGAAGATTTTAGCTTATGTTACAATATGTACACGTAAAAAAGATGCAGCATATAGAAATAATACCATATGTAATCACAATTCTTTTGGAATGATTGTTGCAGTGAAAAGTTCTTTAGTTTCTAAATGGTCCTAACATTTGATCATACCCCCACTACTACCCCTAAATAAAATATTTAATATTTGGGGAAAAGTATTACTGATTTATTTTTGAAACGCAGCCAAGTTCAACCAGGGCGTCTAAATTAGTATTTGAGTTGATGTTCTTCCAAATAAAAAAAATATTGATGATTGTGGATAATATTGACGAAGCAACTAAAAGTTGTATAAGAATAGATCCTTTATAATTTTAGTGTTTTTTAAGAATCACCATCTAAAACTGCATAAAAGAATTGACACAGTATTTCCTGGGTGATGAACCATTTTTTGTGTATTAAAATGCGGCAAGAACTGAATTAAATTTTATCTAAACTCAATCATAATAATTTAAATTCAAAAAGGAATCGGGTGCTTGCATTCCATATAAGTTTAAATGTACACATCACACGGCAAACTTAGAGCTGAAAATGTTTTTACATACAAGTGGATGGAACACGAGTATAAGAAGGGTTGAAATGCAATATCATTAGTAGTATTTCATCTTTTTGCCTCCACTGATTAGTGCGATGTAGACACAGTTAGATTATGTGCAGATGCATGTGGTGGGCAGAATAAGAATTCGACCATGGTACATCACATCACTATTCAAACAAGGAAAAAATGTGAACCCAATACTACACGTAGATGTAGCAAAAGGAGTGCCAATACAGCTACTCAAATTTGCAAACATAAAGACACTTCTAGCCGCGCACTTTGGTCAGAATTGGAAAAAGAATAATGATTGTACATTTTTCAAAAATTCGTGAAGAGTTATGTGGAAAATTTAGAGGACGACGGTGATGAAATTGAGGAGTTTTGTGAAGCCAACGAGGAACTCAGGGATCTAAGAATTTAAAAAATGTATATTGTTACCAAATAATGCCCAAAATGATTTAATTTGTCCTCAATGAAATATTTTTGTTCAATACTTCTATGTTCTAGTTTTAAGTATTCATTTCAGACCGTACCTAATCCAACAGAACATTCCAAAACTTGCCTCATCCAAAATTAAAGTGCTGTTTGCCGTATTAGGTATACATCCTGATTTCACATTCCTCCCGTATACAAATCAAACGTGTGTCCTCTATTGTAATGTAATAATTCATTCGAAAATTGCTTTTCATCTTTATCATTAGAGATGGGTATAAACAAACCCGTTATGTTATTTTTACGGCCTCCATCTATTAAAATTATTATGAAAATTATTAAAAAAATTATATCGCCGTCACAGTAAATCGGATTGTTTTTTGGCTTGAATATTCGTAATTTTGAAAAATTAAAAAATGCGGGTGCACTTATTTTTAGCGGACATTCTATTTTTGAACATATTCAATTATGATGGAACACTCCCCCCACTTCATTCCTGCCATTTTAGATAGTCATTCCTAAAGGATTATTAAAACTCCGTACACGAAGTATTGGCGTATTACCCTGGGGGGTGGGGGGGGGGGCGATATGTCAGCAAGAAATTCACGGGAAAATTTTACATTAAGAGAGTAATACATTTTTGTACCCATGGACTTTGTAATAAGAAGTAATGTTACTTGTTTAGACACTAAATCGTTAATGTTTTTGTATCTCCTCGTATTTGTGTAAATAAAAAAAGTAAACTATGTGTTCGCCTAAGTCGACATTTCAATAATTTTACTCTCTTCTTTAGGTTGAATAACTTCATCTTTAATTCACAACATTAATCTTCCATTGGCCTTTAAAAAAACAATTTTTTTCAAAACATAGACGTAAGAGAATATAGAAAACTTAAAAAAGTAGAGGAACTAATTTGTTGAAACCTTCACAGATCTATAGTGTTTGTGATCCATAATAGGAAAAACATGCTTTATCTGTATCTTAACACATTGAATCTGCTCACGAACAGTATTGTAGAAAATTAAAATTCCTATCAGATAGGTAAGTCATTCTTGCGAATGGATCAATATCAACCTTTCAAGCATCGCGAGTGTGAATTCAATCAATTTTCTTATTCTAAAGTCTTGAACCTAATCGTTTATTGAAACTAACAAAAACACTTTCTAAAAGAGTTTCAAATTAGTTAGTAGGGCAAGAATTCCAAATCAATTATTTCTTAATATTAAAATTTCTAAATTATCAACGATTATACTTTTGGCTTTTTTGCATAAAAAATCAACCAACCCATCTTGTAGAGAATGAATTTCTCTATAAAAGATACCTCTTTTGTAGAGTCAAGGTGATAGTTTCCTTTGATTTAAAAGAAATGTGTTTGAGAATTTCATATTGTATATAGGAGTGTCTTCACAGAAATATTGATAAAGAATTGTTACTTTGCTAGAAGTCTTCTACCAGGGAATTGTATTCTCTAGAAGAATGTCAGTTGGAATTACGCTGAAACGAATTTTGTTATAAGAATTTTCAGAAAAAAGCGAAGAAAAAGATAAGAAAAATCATGTTTTGGCATGGCTAATGAAAAAGAGTAGGCAACCAAGGCGAAAACATTTGTATTATCAATTTTCGCCGCCTAAATGAAAGTGGCTTGAAATGCTTCATCGACGCCCAAATTTTAGAGGATGATAACATCGAATCTATTAATCTATCACTAAAGGCATATCTCATAGAAGGAATTTTAACGCATCTCTTGACATATATATGGATGAAATATGGAATATATTTTTGTGTGCTATTAAGAGTCATTAAAGATTCCGTGCCGCTAAATTGATTACTGTAAGTTTACTTTTTATTTAACCAAGTTAACTACAATATATGTGGATGCGAATTTTTATCACTGCGGTTTCATTTAATATTTATGTTCAGCCAAACGTTTCCAGTAAAAAGGCATATTTACAAGTTTTGACAAGTTGATTTGTTTGTATACAACAGACAACGGCTATCACCAAAATTTGAAGACATAATTCTACTTACCAACTCCTCAACCGCACATTCATCAATATCTGTGCATATTTTGCCAGTTTCATCTACTTCAAATCCAGGATTACAGATACACCTGTAAGTGCCGATCATGTTTTCGCAAGCTCCATTTTGGCATATATTAGGGTTTTGGGCGCATTCGTTAATATCATTACCATCAAAAGTAGAACCTGGTCCGTGTGGACATAACAGATCAAAGTCAGTGGTACCAGGCATAGGACATGGCTGACAGCTAGTTCCCCAACCCATCGGTTTACCAGAAATTATCGTGCAACAGCAACAACTGGATTTAGTTACGGCAGTTGTTGATGGGTTGAAACAAAGCCCATCGCGGTATTCTTGATAACAAAGGTCTCTTCGTGTATCCAGACAAGAACGACCGTCTGGGCCAAGGCTGAAGCCTGGATGACATTCGCATCTAAAGCTGCCTGGTGTGTTGTAACAGGTACCAAATTGACAAGGATTGTTGATACATTCATCTATGTCCGTACAGTGTCTTCCGTCGAAACCTAGGCGGTAACCAGAATCGCAAACACAACGGAAAGAGCCTTCGATGTTGATACACTTTCCATGATCGCACATGCCTTTGAAAAAATTTTTGTATATTAAATAATAGCTTGTGAATAAGAGAATGAAATAACACAGTAACTGAATGTGACGATTTCAACTTTTCTCATTTTCATTAATAGTTTGTACACTGAGATTGATGCATGGTGACCCAAGAGCAAACATCAAAAATAAACTAAATAAAGGGTAGTATATCTTATCAGAATAAGTTATTCGCTTATTTACCATTTTCGATATATTTTTATTTTTTAAATGCTCCTACCCTTATCGCTTCTCAATGTCTTTTTAAAAATTAATATTCACTTGCTAAATGAGTTATTAATAAAAATAAATCTAGACAGTTTACCTTAATAAAAGGTAATGAAAATTAAGGACAAAATAGTACAACATCCACTACCCTTCGACATTGCCACTGTCGGTGTGGGAGATCGAACCCAGAACACAGCAGAGTCAGACCAAAGCGATTTTACCACATAACGTGCTTTAGCCGACTAAACTACTGTGCCGGTAGGTATTGATGCCTTCTATTATTTTTCTTATTTTTTAAATTTACTGTTGGACCACGCTTATAAGAAACATTTTTACTCCAGTAAAACAAGTATGAAAATGAGGTGATTTTGATAAAAAATATTTCTAGATGTTCAGAAATATGGTAGGAATGTAGGATTTCTTAGGTTTAAATTTTTTTGCGTGGAAATTTTTTTTATTAAAAAATAATTAAGGCCTGAGAAAATGTTTTTTTCGAGTTTTAGAAAAAACTATTTATATTAGAAAAAAAAGTGTTTCTTAAAAGTTGTGCGCCTGGAAAAAGTCCTATTTCACCAAAATAGGTTCATTTGTTTGAGTCATTGCAAAAAGACACGCTAAAAAAATTGCTGTTTTTTCAATTGTTAATAAGCAATAGAAAAATGAGTTTCATATACTTCTTACCACAGGAAAAGAAGGCTCTTGTAGCATAGAAGAGGCATGCGGAATCGGAAGCCATATGGTCCCTGTAGGTTCGAGTGCATAACAAACTTTCAAACTGAAGTTGTACAATTTGTACGTCTCCGACTTCCCAGAGTACCCGAATATTAAGCTGGCCAAGTACGCCGATGACACAGGCATGTACGCGTATTCGCACAATGCGCAAGCGGCAAGCATGCTGCTGAGGGCGCACATGGCTCGTGCCACGGCTTATTACGACCAGTGGAAGATTCGGGTAAATGCTGAGAAGTCTGAGGCGATAGTCTTCACGCCTTGCTTCACGGAGAACAAGACCATCACTCCGATTTCGATCAGGGGTAACAAAATTCCAACAAAAAGATGCGTGAAAAGTACTTGGGGGTCAGAGTAGACCAGCGACTGACGTTTAACACACACATCAATGAGACGATACGGACGGTCTAGTCTCTGTCCAAGAGTCTGTATCCGCTCATGGTCAGGGGTAGCAGACACAATAAAAAATTATTGTACACGATGGTGGTCAGGCCGTCCAACACATACGCGGCGCCGGTGCGGTGCAGCATACCGACAATACATACACATACGACAATGAAAAATCTCAAAGTGGTGGAACACAAGTTTATGTGCCTCATCTCAAATTCAGGAAGGTAGACCTCTACGAACTCTGTAACGACATAACCACAACAGAGGACTACGTCCAGCACATCTCTCAGAACTTCTACTCATTCAAACTGGGCGATAGTCCGCTAACAGGACACATAACGCAAATTAGACAATATAATGCCCCATTTCGGATTAAATACCCCCTACCGTACCAGACGATACAAATTTCCGGCAGCCACTATAGCCAAGTTGCATCAACTATACCTTTCTCTAATCCTATCCACCTTTCGCTAATTTTTCATACCTTTCAATCACCTTTAATCCTTTCCTGTCCCCCTCTTCTTTTCTGTTTGTGTATTTTTGTCGCTTTTGTTTTTCCTTCGTCTCTTTTTGTACATTTTGCCTCTAAATTCATTTTTCCCATCATTAATCCCGTAACTCACAGTTACGGTAAGTTACTAGGCCGGTAAATTATAATAAAAATACTGTACCGAGGGGTGCAGCTTGCACTGCGGTTATATTTTTGCTATTGGCGTAAATAATTACCTGAGATTTCATCAGAGTTGGAGTCGAGCTCTTTGTGCCGTTTGTGGAGTGAATTATAGTCAGAAGATCACTGTTTTCAGGTCAGGATGGTCATTTTCATATCTGTTTATTGAATTCTTATGTATTAAGTAGTCTTAGTACTAATAGCATCAATTAATTCACTTGAAATGTTTGAATAGATACTGTTAGGCAGTATCATTTACTGCCGAACAAATTGAACAAATTAAAAAAGAACAGTATCTGTAAAATACAAATACAAATAATACTGAATACGCGTAGAGACGCGCGGAGATATTGCATATACGAAAATCGAAAAAGAGCCACACAATTAAAAATACTTACAGTTGAGCTCATTAATTTTTTTTTGTGATAAATGTTGTTATATGCTACGTTGCTGTGTTTTTAGTTTTTTGATTTTCACATTTTAAAATTTTGAAAATTCGTAAAGAAAAAAGTAAATTTTCTTTTTCAAAAAATTCCACGCAGCGACACAGATTGAACTTTTATGTATTTACCTTCCAAATTTCGTATTCATATCTTCTCTAATTATGTCACAGTTATCTGGCTACGATTTCATGTTTTTCGTGAACGCAAACAGAACTCTTAAGGTTCTAGGTTCAATATTTGCCGAGAAAATTTTCCGACGAAACGAATTTGCAGCGCCCGAGACTCGTTTTCGGTCACACCATTGCTCCCACACTGACTATCGGAGCAACGGCCACTTTAAACAATCCCCACATCACCAATTTCGAAATAATCGAATCCGAAAACTTTTGCATAGGATTCTTTGAATATTCCTCTGTAGATTCCAGCTAAAATCATTCCTTAATATTAATATACACCACAGCGATTTAAAAAAAAAATCTATCTCAGGTTCTATTCGTCGTAAAGGCTTTTTTAATTCGTGAAAAAATTTCAGCTATCAGATGCTATTATCAGCATTTCGATACCATGCATTTCAGAAGAGATTATTCTATTTGTTTATAACGAAAAAAATAATGCCAACTTTGATAATTGTTTTCACCAATTTAATACCAATACTTTATTTGGTTCTTTTTTGATATTGATAGTATAAATCAAGAACTTTAATTTGCGCACCTGCAGATTGCTCTAGAACCGCCATATCGCTGAGAAATAAGCGTTAAAAAAAGTCAAAAAGTTATTAACAAATTGATAGTGTAAAAACTATTCGACCATATGGCTCCCGATTTCGCGTGCCTTTTCTATGCTGAAAGAGCCTTCTTTTCCTGTGGTAAGAATTATATGAAACATGTTTTTCTATTGTTTATTAACAACTGAAAAAATAGCCATTTTAGCATGTTTTTTGCATTGACTCATAAACAAATTAACCTATTTTGTAGGTTTTTCAAGGCGCACAACTTTTAAGAAACACTTTTTTCTTTAAAATCAATATTTTTGTCTAACACTCGAGAAAACTATTTTCTCACACCTTAATTGTTTAATAAAGAATTTTGCAACTAAAAAAAATGTAAGCCTAAGAAACCCTAGATTCCTACCAACATCCTGGATTCGGTTTATACCTAGAAACATTATTTTTTGTTGTCAAAATGCTAATTCGACTGGAGTATTTCTCCAATAATAAAAGTTAAATTAGGGAAACGTCTTAAAAAACCATGGAAGTATTGTTAGTCGGTGAAAAAGGATAATCTACAGATGTATTATAGAAATGTATTACCGGTATTGTTATCGTTTTTATTTTTGGAATAGTAATTTTAAAAAATAAAATATCGAAGAAATGTGAACAGATATTATAAAAAAATACATTAAAATGTTATAAATGAATTAGTCAATTCGATTCAAGCGTTATTTGTTATGATCTTCATTCAATAAATGCTATGTGAAGTGGAGTAAGTTATACATTAAATATTGTTTTTTACTTACCTGTCGCAGAACATTCATCCAAATCACTACAAAACGTTCTGTCATTGGATTCAACAAATCCTGGAAGGCAAGCACATGTATATGAGCCAGGTGTATTCTCACATCTTCCATTTAGACAAATTCGAGGATTTTCATAGCATTCGTCAATATCTGAAATATAGTATATGTAAATAGTATAATTATTTATTTAACGGAACAAGAGACAAGAAAACAGTGTAATATACAAAATGTGAACTTATAACTAATAAAACAAATAAAATGGCATATATGTCCTTAATTAAAAACTGTTGGTTTTATATCAATAAGGCTGCTATCAGAAATATAGAAGTCAATTATACAATTTACTGAAACCATTCTAGATCGTAAACAATGGTATTTTTAAAAATATGTTTCTAAGTATAGTGAGTATACAGAATATTTGGTCATTATGAGAATTTAATGTAGAAACTTGAAAACGTATCTTATTAATTATTTCAGGTGCATCAAAATCTTTGAGTAAGTCATTAAATAGAAGTATTTGCAAGAATTATATTAGCCTATCCTAAAAATGGATCCCACTCTCGGCAATACCTGTATAGGTACTATCTAATATGAATAAAAGTAATTACAAACCTACGTTGCACTGTTCTTCTTATGTAGATTGTAACTGGTATATCAAACAAGGGAAATAGTGCAGTAAAAAAAGGTCAAGAAAATGAAGAGATAGGTATAGTCTGGGAACAGCAAGATTGTTATTTTATCCGAGTATATTCCTAAGTTTTGGACCTCGAAAACCATGTGCTGCTTTTTTTAACAATTAAAGTTTTTTTACCGCGTTTTTCGAGCTCAAAATGTGAATAACTCCGGTTCTATAAGTCGGAACGGGGCAAACTAAAAACCAGTCTCTTCGTAATAAAATTTCCAATAAATCCTCATTGGTTTCAAGCCTCTGAAGTACGTACAAAACTGAAAAAACGAGATTTTTTTTCATTTTAGTGCCCAAGACCGTCAACTAGACCAATTTGCATCAAACTTTCAGAGAATATACTTTTTGATGTAATAAAAAGACACTGAAAAGTTCGTGTCAAAATATTGAACCCATTGGCAAAAATTGCATTCGTTATCTAAAAATTGAAATGCCCGCCATTTTATGCCGTTAAGCCCAAAATGAAAAATTATTTTTCAAAATATAGACCTCGACGCCAGATTTTGAATGCAATTAAAAATAAACTTTTTAATGTAATTTTGGTTACTTTTTTACATTTGTTTATAACTCAAATAACAACAATTGCATTATAAGGCCATTTTGAAGGAAAAATTTAAAAAGTTTTATCAGATCTGATAGAGAAATCTGGGACCTTTAATTTTAAAAAAATAAAGTTCATTTTTGTTAACGTGAACTCGAGATATTTAACTTTTTGCATTTGCCAATTGTTAATTAACAAATTCAAAATTTTTTTATAGAAACCTGTTAACAAGCAGCTAAGAAGTGATTTAGTTGCAAAATGCAATAATTTCCTTGTTTCTTAAAATTCGGAGTGCTTTTTTTAAATATGTTATTTTTTCCCCAGTAATACGATGAGAAACTTATTTTTTGTTTTTCTTTATTTAAAATTTGTTATTACTTTTATTATTTTTTCATAGAGCTTAGTTGCAAAAGGAAATAATTTCCTTATTTTTTAACATACAGAGGACTTTTTTAATATGTTTTTTTTCTCGCAATGCGATTATCAACTTAGTTTTTTTGTTAATAATGAGAATGATTATTTTTTATTTTCAAATTCTTATGTACGCATGTACCAACGATTGCTATCGTATAAATCTGTATAATTTTTTTTTTAATTATTTTTCTGTATAAATATGAATACTTGAATGAAATTTATATTGTATTTAATAATAATGTTTTAAGTTTTATTTAATAAAGAAAATAGTAAATAGTGTAATATAAATACTTGTTATAAAAAGTTTTAAAAGGCGAGGATTAATAATATGGTAAAAATATTTTATTATTTAAAAATAAACATTTTTATTCTTATAAATGTACAAAATCGCAATGGAGTGGAAACTGGTGGGGATTAAGAAATAGAAAAATTTATGCTCATTTATTAAGCTGTAAAAGTATAAAATATTTCATACACTCCATATAGTTGCACATATAAAATACAATAATATGTAATTGGCTAATGGAGAAAATCCGATGCCAAAAGAAAAAAAGAAAAAAAAATTATTAAGCAACTATTCGCTCTGCAGATACAGTTTATACGAGCATAATTGAAACCGTATAAAAACTAAAAGCCGGCAAAAACAGTCGGCATCTCTTTATTGTACATGGGAGGAGGTAAATAGAGATGCTTGCCATAAGAAAATGTTAAACTTTTTGAAAATTGTATTCATTTTTATTATTTTTTGTTTGTAATACATATATTTGTTCATTTCGCCAATAACATATTTTAATTTATTATATATTATAATAGGTATTTATGCAGTGCACTGGAAAACCATTAAAACACACTGACAGCACATCTCATAAGTCCACGTTGACTGTTTAACAGTCGGCATCTTCTTTATCTTTTAATATGTATGTCTTTTGTATGTTAAAAAATAAGGAAGTTATTACATTTTGCAACTAAGTTCTGTGAAAAAATTTAAAAAATAATGACAAATTTTAAATTAAAAAAAAACAAAAAAAACAAGTTTCTCATCGTATTGCTAGGGAAATAATAACGTATTTTTAAGAAAAGTCCAAGGAAGTTATTGCATTTTGCAATGAATCACTTTTTAGCTCAATTAACAATACTTACATTATAATGCTTGTAAATAAGTTTCTATAAAACTTTTAAAAATTTTGAATTTATCACGTGAAATGAATAGGTTTCAAAATGATACAGTTCAAGGGGAATGGTAGCTCAGTGTGTTAAAGCGACTGGCTAGCAAACTGAGTTGCCTAGCGAAGTGGGTTCGATTCCCGCAAGGCGAAACAATTTTTCATTAAAAAAATTGCCCCAAGAGTGGTTCGGAGTCCACATTAAATTGTAGGGCCTCGTCTCTCTTTACCTAGCACAAGATCCTTGAGATCTTCCAGGGGGTTACTTTCGGTAGCTTGAGAGGCGGTTAAGAAAACATTTTAAACATTTTAAATTTTAGCTCAAAATACGCATTTGTTAATTAACAATTGGCCAAAACGCAAGAGTTAAATATCTCGAGTTCACGTTAACAAAAATGGTCCCAAAATTCTCTACCAGATCTCATAAAAACATTTAATTTCTTTTTTCAAAATGGCCGAAAAAATGCAATTGTTATTTGAGTTATAAAAAAATGTAAAAAAGTAACCAAAATTACCTTAAAAAAAATTCTTTTTGGTTGCATTCGAACGCTGGCGTCGAGATTTACATTTTGAAAAAATAATTTTTCATTTTGGACTTAATGGCATAAAATGGCGGGCATTTCAAATTTTAGATAACAAATGCAATTTTATTACATCAAAAAGTATATTTTCTGAAAGTTTGATGCAAATTGGTCTAGTTGAAGGTCTTGGGTACTAAAATGGAAAAAATACTGTTGTTTCTCGTTTTTTCAGTTTTGTAGGTTATGTACGTACTTCAGAGACTTGAAACCAATGGCAATTTTATTATGAAAAACGCGGTAAAAAAACTTCAATAGTAGCGATGAGGGAGGTATAAGATACCAAAAGGTATGCCGAGGTCATGAAATTCTATGGATATCTCATTATCCGAGGATAGTCAAAAATAATTGTGACACCTTTAAACAAATGAATAATAAATCATATGTACTAGCATTCAGGAGTAATAGTATATTATTCAACGAGCATATAATGATGGCTATTATTCACGGAAGGTGACGTTCACGACATGAGCCGTAGGTCTGTTATGTCAGTAATAAAGATTCAGAAAATAAGGACCCCAAAATAGATCGCCGTGGGGCTCGATGGGTAACAACAAATTCGATTGACGTAAACCCATTAAGGAACGTACTGAAATTTATTTATTAAATAGGATTAAACATGGGAAGTAAAGAATATGAGAGGTCTGCTTTATTCAGTAGCAACATTAAATCAAGTCATCATCAAGTTTGTCAGAAGCTTTGGTGAAATGGGTATATATAAAATTTATTTAAATATATTTATTTAACAACTTGGAATCTGGAGATGATTCAGAATCACAAATATATTAATTATACCTACAAAATTAATTTGTTTTCAAAAATTATGGAAAGTGTTCTATGGAATGTTCAACAACTATATAAAAACTAGCGAAGAATATAATACTTATATCTTATTTTCTGATTATTTCAAATTATTTATCGAAGTAATAATTAATAACATGTAGCCTAAGAATTTAATAATAGTATTTTCTAGGGCTCATAAAATTTCAACAGCTATATTTTTTTCTATATACGAGTGAAAATAAATACTATTAACAAAAGTTTTCATATACTGCTTATATCTAATTCTGTATACTTTCGCAATTTTTAAATTATACAGGATTTCTTTCTTTGGTTTATGTAGGTTGTCATCCTCCTGTCCTAACTCTAATAATACAGTTTAGTAATTATTTCCTCTTATATTTAAATAACGTGGCTGATTTTTTTAAAAAAAGCTTTCCTATTCTTTCATTTCTTCTAGTTTCTTAATTTCTAATGTTATGTCACTCTACAATTTCAACTAAACTCGATTTTTTTTCCATTTAACGAGCTTGGGAACAAATAAATGTTTAACTTACCTACGCATGCAAATCCGGTGGCCGACAACTTAAATCCGGCCTTGCACTGGCATTTGAAGCTACCATCCATGTTGATGCAAATTCCATTCGTGCACATTCCAATTTCGGCGCATTCATCGTGATCTGTGCACATAGTACCATCTGGTGATACATCAAATCCGGGCGGACATAGACAATTGAAGCTGCCTGGTGAATTTGTACAGCGGCCGTTTAAGCATTTTCCCTCTCTGCATTCGTCGATATCTGCAATTATAGATTTATTTGAGGATAGAATTCTTTTAAATTTAACATGATTATATGTGTAGAAGATTAGAATATACGAATATGAGAGAAATGTAGATAATACGTAAAAGTGATGATATTTGATATGAATATAATCGTCAAAGATCACATTGAATTTGAGGATAAAAAGTTGGTGAAATTTTATTTTGTTATGAAGTTGAAGTTTTTTACAGCAATTACCTAAGATGCGGGATTTACTTAAATACAGTTAATAATAACTGATCTAATTTAACCCGTTCTGTAAGTCCTTTCCATTTATTCACTGTGTAAAAAGTTTAATACGAATATATTCTGAAACATAAATATACAATATTTCTGTAAAGAATTCTTAAACCGCGTGTTTTTCTGTTTCACCAGCTACATTCCAGTGGGAATATCCTTAGTTTATCACCACCTGGACTATTCAACCATCCTCAACTTTTACATATAAGAGTATATCAAGTAAGAGATCATTTCGAGAATAATTTGTTATCCAAATGTTTATTTGTATTAAGCGATAAGAAAAATAAAAACCCACATCAACTTTCAACTGCTATAACTTTCGCTTACCCTATCCATCTTTCCTAAATTTCATACCTATAAATGTTTAAATCTCTTTCCTATCCCCCTGCTTTTCTGTTTGTACTTTTTTGTTCCCGTGTTCCGTTTCTTTTTGCTTTCCTTTCTTTGAAATGAAATCCTTCTTCATTACATTTTCAGAAACCAAATTTTTTTAAATGAAGATTTCGATATACCACACATTAGGCCGGCCTTTGCTCAGCCAGACATTTCTGCATCTTGTTGATGGATTTTCTAGTCTAGTTTAAGGTGCCCTCACCAACTTCCAAATTGAAATTCAGTGAATTACGCAACCTGTGTTTGTTTTAGTTTTAATTGTTCTAATGTCTTGTGACATTTTTAATTTGATTACCTATTTTAATTTCTTTTTAACAGAAGGAGTTAGGCCTAGATTAAGTTTTATTTCGCCGAACCAGATCCGCCCAGCTAGGTTTTGCAACAGCCACAATGCTTCGCATTGCAGTTGTAGAGCCGGCCCGGACACGGATTCTGGAGAGAAATTTTGTTATATTTTAATATTAATAAAGTTGCTTTCAAAAACAATTCATTCACATGTCGATATGCGATATAAAGTAGTCAGGCGCGCTTAGTACTTAGATGGGAGACCGTTTCAAGGGAGACCATGTCCTCGCCTCACATCTTCCAGCGGCTTGTACATCAGTGTATGCGCGGAAGCTAAACAATCATAGGCGAGGATTGTGTAGGGGATATACCATCATTCAGAGGGGATGTAAAGCTGTCAGTTCCTTGTCTATTAAATGCTAGGCAAGGAAAAGATCCCTACTCTTCGATAGGAAGAAGTTGTGTAAAATTCCTAGTTGGGGGAAACTCATCTACAGGCGTCAGTGTCAGACCTCGGTAGCCAGAATAGGCCGACATTAAATAAAGGTCAAAAAGAAAACCATATAGATTTAATGTAATTTTAAATACTGTATTTACCGTATAAAATGTAGATGCTAGATAATAGCTTTTTTGACATTCTCCCTATCAGTATGAGTGGGTATCAGTTTATTTTTTAAATTTTATTTAACTTGCAATGTTTGTTAGTTAGTTTGTTTAGGTCAAATCTTACAATAAAAATTTCGAATAGTTCTAATTAAGCTAGAGCTTTGAAATTTTGCACATATGTATAAGTCCGGTGACAATATATTTTAACATTTTCATATAAGAAAAAACAAAATGGCGGCTTCAAGACGGTGGACGACTTTACCATTTATGATCCGATTAGACTCAAAATCGATATCTGGGAGTTTACTAGGTCGCGGATTATGAATTTCTAGTCAAAATTCAGAAATTCAAAACGGTGGCGCCAATATGGGTGACGACTTTTGTCATTTAGGTCCAAATCGATCAAAATCCATATCTGGAAATTTTCGGGGTCGCGGATTTCGAATTTCTAGTCAAAAATTTAGTTCAAGTGGGCGGACGACTTTACCGTTTATGAACCAATTCGTCTGAAAATCGATATCTGGGGATTACAGAATATCAAAAGACTGAAACGTAAAAATAAAATTATATAAAAAAATATTTTTAAAAAAACTTTTATTTAAATGCTCTAAAAAGTAGAATATAAACTTTGAAGTAAATCAAACTTATAATTTTGTTACATTATATAAATTACTTATGATATAAAAGCTTGTCGCGAGCAATCTCCTTTACACAGGAAAATCTCGCGACAAGCTTTTGTATCAAGAAAATATATATAATGTAACAAAATGATGGGTTTGATTTAATTCTAAGTTTATTTTCTACTTTTAGAGCATTTAAATAAAAGCTTTTTTTTTTAATATTTTTATATATATTTTCTTATGTTATATAAAATAACCAATGTGGATAATTTGAAAACTTTTGAAATAACATGAAAAAATTCAAGTAACATTAAAAGGAGAGAGTTTCTTGAGCCTTGGAGAAGTTTAGAAGGTCTAAAATTCTCGACAAGTGGAAGAATTGGATGCTAATGGTATTCATAACATAAAGATGATATATATACTCTGGAGGATTTCTCTCAAAATTAATCAGAAAGCGATGAATTTTTTGATTAATACCTTCTTCACTGTAAATATTGTGTTGCAGATATTATTAACTTATTGCATAATAATCTGATGTTACTAATTACTTTTGAATATATAGATTAATGATGTGATATAAAAAACAAGAACCACCTCTTAATCTATTGCACTATATTTTTCAGGTACAGTTTTAATCTCAAACCTTAATAATTTTTAAATAATACTTAATTTTCAACTCCATCAAGAACCACTCTCTTGGTCTCTACAATGTCTTTATTATTTTTGGTGCAAACATAAATAAAATACATATTTAATAAGATTTAATATTTTAAAATAAAATAATATTTTTCAGCTCCTCAAAGACCAAACCCGTAGATTTTTTCACCATTTTTTCGGCTTCAAATATGCAAAAATTTGCAAAATTTAATTCACTTAAAACTTGTAAATTGCCCATTATGTCTCAGTGACATTTGCGTGTTCATGAAACAATTAATGTAGACTTCACCTTGACGACATACTAGTCCATTATTTATAGACTGGATTGTCACCATCTTTTTATGAGATCGATAAGTAAATCTAGCAGCATTTTGAATATCTTATTAAAGCTTCTCTAACGTTTTAACTGAGTAAATCCATATATTAATGACTAATCATTACTTTTGATGAGGCGAAGTTGAATAGTAAACAACATATACGTCTTTGTGTCGTCTCTAACATGGATTGTCGTTTCCTAGGCAATTCTCTAACATGGCCTAACTCCTGGTGTCATGTCTCAATGTTATTAATTGTACCTTAATACGTGTAGACCTGGATGCTTTTGCCTAAATAATTGAGAACCTCAGTATAAGTTCGGCTGCTTTCACCACACTCATTAATCATTCAAATCTTCATTCTTTAATAATTTTACAGGGCTTGTAAACTTAGAAATAACACATGGAAAGTAACAAATTTAGCAGTATCTTCAGGCACAAGATAAGGCATCTGTAAAAAGTGGTGTGAATATAGGAAATGCCCACTATCAACATTTTTGTTATAATAAAAATGAAGGAAGTTATAGAGCGCAGTTTGATCTTATACGGCAAATTAAATAAAATGTAAGTTTTATTACTTTTATCACTTAATCTGTTGCAATGCTTATAAAACAAAAAGTGCTTTGTATTCGTCTCGAGATGCGCTTCCAAACAGTTACTCAAGAGTAACACATCAAAATATGCTCTTAACTTGAAAAAAGTAGGGATGGTTTCATCGCTTCGAATGACAATATACTAAGGACACTATCACAGAAATGTAGCCCCTGAAAAAGTAAAACTAACATTGTTTTAAGACTTCGTTCATAGAATGATTATATATTCAATTTACATAATTTATTCTAGTTACAATTTTCACACTGTACACCTAAAATTAAAATAAAAAATATTGAGTAAAAATTATGTATATTTGCCATATTGTGAACGGTTCCTATATGAACGGTGTGGAAGATGTGGTAGATCTGTGTTGGGAAAGATAGAAAACTTTACTTGTAACTTAAAAGTTCACATATATCCTGATAGATGGCGGTACTTACACTATATTCTGTTTTAATGAATCGTATGCATAATTACGATTATAAACTGTAGATTATTATGGCACAGGGACACAAACAAATTTTGTAGTGAACTTTTGCCACTAACATGTCAAAAGACGCAATGTTATAGGAATTTAAAAATATTAATATATAATTATCTATATTAAACGAAATTAAATTTAAAAGAATACTTAACGTTAGCTAATATAAATTTAAAGACAACAACATTTTTTCAGTTTAAATCAGATGTTCTTCCTTGGGTTTTCTATTGACTGGAATATATCTTGGATTTAATTAGAAATTGACAGATAATCTTTCACATAAGAAATAAAAGCAATAACAAAATCGATTCAGTCTTGCTTGTTTTCCAGCAACGATTGCTACGTTAAAAACGTGTTTTTGATGATATGTACTATTGAAGTCGAATTACAGTAATTATTTTCCAATTATGATACTTTTCAGCGACGCATCAATCACATTATATTTTATTAGTCATTAGTCACCCTCCATGGGTTACGAAAATGGTATTCTTTGTGGTCCGAAGTTTAAAAGCGACGTATAGTGTGTCTCATTTAAAATGAAGACGCCCGGATATTTTCGCCATTTTTTGAAATCCAGATTTAAGCTTTGGTGCAATTGTAGTCCTATATAACACGTACATTTTGAGGTAATCAACATAAATTTATTTAACGAACTGAGACAACGGCAGTCCCCCAAATGAGGCCCATTTCCGATATTTTGCTTCGCGTTAAAAATATCGAAAAAAGTTATTACAAAAAGTTGTTCTCTAAGTCCCAGTCCGAAATTTCATTATATTTTCTATATTCTTCCGCAATCCACACGGTTAAAATTCTGGTTACGTCAATCTGACAAATCTTTCACTATTGTTGTGTAAAGTTCTTAATTTACATATCATAAAATGCGTCTGCATTGTACAAGTGAAAAAATCGAAATAATAATAACCTTATTATTTCGATGATGAGGCTCGTAGTAGCAGAGAAGTAGCCGTAGAATTTAACCGAAGACATTCTTTACGAATCGATATTAGTCATGGAACAATAAATGCTACTTTCAATGAAACTGGCAATGTCATTAAAAGGTCTGGGATGGCCAACCTCGCCGAATACATTCGCACCCTGAAGATAACGTAATCTTAGCTGCAAATCAAGCGAATCCAAGATCGACTCTACAAGATTTAGCATCTATATAGTTAGAGAGATGGCGACAAAAGAGAGGTGCGTCAGCAAAGAGACAGAAAACGTGGTTTCTGTATAGGTTGAGTGCCCCTCTACAAATCCGTCTTTCGAGTAGGGGTCCAACGCCACGGGGTAAACCGCTACGGCGCTTAACCCGGATTTTTTCAAGCGGTTAAAAAACCTCCTGCCATTTGTCAGAAAATGACTGAAGGGCGTCTAGTTGAGTAGAGATAACAGGAAAAATATTTTCTTACAGTTTACTCCACGGGAAAACTGTCCGGGGAACTCAAAAAAATTGAAAAAAAATGGCGAATTAAAAAAAAAATTTGCGAATCTGAACCTGAAAATTTGCAGGTGAATTAAGTACATAATCATAAGTATACAAAAATTTTTTTTACTCCATGTGCCCTCATTACCGAACGTTATTGTTTGAAATAAAATTTGCAAAAATTTATAAAGTCATTGCAGTGTCAGAAAATTTGCCCTAAAGTTCGTCGACACCCACAAAACTTGGAAAAAACATTTTCTGACAAATTTATTATTGACATACTTGACCGAGATTTATTCCGTCAGAAAAATTTATTTTTGAATAAAATACATGGCAAGGAATCATTTGAGCCCAATTTTGCTTACTCACTTTTCTTTTTTAAATTCGGAGTAGGGGTTGTTTAGTTATATTGGTAACTCCTCTGTTAGAAAATATTTTTCCTACCGTTAGGGGGTCAACTAGATGCCCTTCAGTCATTTCCTGACAAATGGCAGGAGGTTTTTTAACCGCTCGAAAAATCCGGGAAAAGCGCCGTAGCGGCTTACCCCGCCCCATGACGTTGGACCCCTACACGACAAGACGGATTTGTAGAGGGGCACTCAACCTATAAGAAACCACGTTTTCCGTCTCTTTGCTGACGCACCTCTCTTTTGTCGCCATCTCTCTAACTACTACTGAACATCGACAAGGAAAATATTAGAAGATGTTTTAGATGTCATAATATCAAGTCTTGTAAACCAAAATTTCTAAATATTATGAAGGAAGGTGATGAAAATAAAGTAAGTAAAATTTTGTTTACTGATGAGGTTACAATTACTACTAATGTGATATTGCCTTCTCAAAACTGTCGATATTGGGCTACAGATAATCCACATTGGGTTATTAATTGTAGAGACCAGTATTCAGAGAAAATTAACGTATAGTGTGGAATTTTAGGGGACCGAATAATTTGTCAATTTTTCTTTAATAACTCGTTAAATGCTGAGCGTTTAGTTAACTTATTCAAAACGGAACAATAGGATGCAATTGACAATTTTCCTTTCAATGTGCGACAGAAAATGTTTCTCCAGCTAGATGGTCCGTCAATTAATAATTCTTCGTCAGCGGTAAAACGAACATTTTACAATGCGCTGGATAGAAAGAAATAGAACCCTTTTGAACTCTGGCATCCTAGGTCCCTCGATATTACACCACTAGATTTTTATTTTTGGAGAACAGTGAAGAATAAAGTTTACAAAACAAGGCCCAGAAATCAAGAAGAAGTTTGTGCTAAAATAAGACGAGCCTGTCGCGAAATCATCATTCCAGAGCTGAGAAAAGGAGCCAATCATAATTATAAAAGATCTGAGAAATGTATTCAAATTGAAGGTGGATTAGTTGAAAGAGGCCGCACCCGATAATTTATTAAAATTTTTCTTTACATGTAATGAATAATTGCTGATTGTTACTTAAATTGTTTAATTATCTCAATTAACTGAAGTTAATTGTTTTCTTTTACCTTAAAATGTATTTTTGTTAAAGCGACACTTCTGTTTTTTTTTCCATTTTAATGGCAACTTATTAAATTGAAAAAAATTATAACCCTGTGTGGGCTATTAAAGAAAACTAAAAATACGAATTTCGTAATAAAATTTGGTGATGGGGCTAAAAATTAGATTCTGAACAACTTTCTCTAATAATTATTTTCGATATCTTTAACGCGAAGCAAAATATCGGAGATGGGCCCCATTTGTGGGGCTGCCATTGTCTCAGTCTGTTAATTCAATTGAAGTTAGTTGCTTCGAAATATACGTCTATATAATAGTACCAACAGCTCAGATCCAGATTTCAAAAAATTACGAAAATATCCGGGTGTCTTCATGTATAATAGTAAAAAAAGTAAATATTATTTGCAGGACTGTGAAATTCCGCCAAGTTCAAATTAAATAATTTTTAACTATGCGCTTAATATACACGCATTTCTTAGATCAGATTTACAATGAATGCTTTATTTAACATTGTACCGTAAACAAGTACCGTCATGAAACCTCAGATATAAACAGTTTCGTAAGTGTATTCATAAAAGGAATATTTAAGGGCAAAATAAGTACAATTACGCATTTGCAAGTATAATAACGGCAGTAAGATGGGTAAAATAATTTGAAACTAGTTAAACAAAAATAGCACTAGCCTTCACACACATGTGATTTTCCTAATCGATATCCTGAATCACAACTGCAATTGTATCCTTTTTCCGTGTCGATGCATTTGCCTTGTCCGCAAATATCTGGCCGTAATTCGCATTCGTTTACGCTCGTTATATGTTCCACTTGACCACCACCTATCATGTGACTACCAGGAATATGCACGGTAACTCCGCCGCTTGCAGGAAGAGTTGGATGTGGACGTACCTGACAAAGTTGACGATGATCATCTGAAATAAGGATCCTATATGACATTTTTGAAATGAAAATTTTTTCCAGTTACCTTCTCCGAATACAGGACATCGAATGCACTCGTCGCCATCAAACATTGCCCACCCTTGGCCCATGTTAAGACCACAACAGCAATCTTTTTTAGATAAGCGCATGTGCAAGCTGTTTCTGCAATATCCTTGCGGGGAGCGGTGAGTATAGCACAGTCCTTGTCTTCCATCTGTAACAAACAAAATTTTATTACTATAATTTATTACACTGTTTAAATAGTGTTAAAAAAAGGAAATATTTTTTTCTACAACCGTGTGCTAAGTACCTAGGTGCTGCGCTAATTTACGTGCGATAAACTACCACTTTAGCGCAAGTGTGTGGTAAAGTACGACCTGTCAAAATTTTACACTTCATTTAGGATCCTAGTTTTAATAAACTTTTAATTTTATTATTTAAGCTTTTTAAAATAATAAAAAGAATTATGTGCTTGTTTCTTTACTTTAATTGTATATTCTTCAGAATATTCATAACAAACAGAAAAACGAAGTTTTTCTAATAATAGACTTATTATACACGAAATTATGAACATTTTAAATAGTTATAGGTGTTTTTAACTGAAAACACGATTATAGAAAAAAAACGTGTATAACTCGTGTGGTGAGCTCGTTTTAACCACACTCGTGTGATTACAAATCGAGCTATAAGCGGGCAGTAAAACCTATCTACCACACTTGTTATACGATATACGATTACGACTATTATTAGATGACGAAACTCCGACTGTCAGCCTACGTTGGTCAAACCAACGGATAAATTAACAACAGAATATATAAACATCGTTATAGCTTCAAGGAAACTGATTTTACATCACTAGTTTATTATAGTCTCATAATATGTCATAACACAGGACGCTAAAAACTATTATTTTTAGAAACTTGAAACGAATATACCTTTTTCATTAAGAAATGGCAGAAGAGTACAATTTTCATGCGAAATCTGATGATTCTGATGTAAAGGTGCAGGTAAAAAAGTTATGGTCTTTTGAACACGTTAAATGTAGAGTCCGTTAGGAGCTAAACCAAAATTGAAAGAATATTATGATTTCCTACCCTAAATAACCCCCACTCATCAATTTTCACAATAATTAAAAAACGTATCAAATTACAAATAAAATAAAAAATCAAATTATATACCAGTAAGGCATGATTGGCTAAATCTTAATATTATGACTACTACTACCCGCAGTTAAGTGTACTATTACTTATGAATCATTCTGTCAATTCTAACAGTAATTATAATGCAGTCTATCTTCTAGTTAGTTCATGATCTCGGATGCATTTCTTTATTTCTTACAATTGAGTAACCTCTGAGAACCTCCTTCAACTTGTATGGTGCGTAGTCCAGTTTATGGAGACAACCCTAATTGGTTCCTAGTCCTGGCGGTGGGGGCGTTTTCGTATGATGCCAATTTTACATAATTCACATTATATAGATTCTGAGAACCACTTAAAATATGTAAAGCAAGTAAAGAAGAGTTGGTCAATCATTTGAAGGAACATCTGAAGGCTGGCGTCGTGGGGGAGCATATTAGGCTAAGTGCAAAAAAATTATTTCCTAGAAATGCTTAAAATTGGTTTCATATTTGGATTAAGAAAACTAAGAAATCATATTTGAGGGATATTTTAGGGGACCGAAGGTAGTTATAAATGACGTTTGATGAAAAAATGACGATTTTCTTTTCAAAATGCTGAAAATATTGATTGTACATCATCAATATTACTTCAAATGGGTTTTCAGTATAGTATGGGCATTAAATAGTGGAAAATTCTGTTTGATAGAACTTTGGTAATACTTAGGTCCCACTAGAAAGGCTTGAATGGGTTAAGAATTACGACAAAATATTCGTCATATCGTTAGCAAATTGATCTAATTAAATTTTTTCATGTTTTTGGTTATTTGTCATCACTAGCTATAACGAATTAATAACCAATAAATTATTAGTTTAAACCACTTAAATAATCGAAAACGAAAGAAAATTTAATTTATCAATTTGTTAATGATATATTGAAGGTTGTTAGGAAGTATATTTGTCGTATTTCTTAAACACATTTAAGCTTACAAGCGGGACGTTGTTATTACCAAAATTCTTCCAAACGGAATTTTCCATTAATTTCATATTATACTGTGAACCTGTTTGAGGAAATTTTGATGCTGCAAACTAGTCTTATTAGATTGAAAATAATTTTTTTAAAAAGTCATATTTTGCGTCAATAAAAAATTTAAACTAATTTTACAAATATTAAGTGGTTCTCAGTCACTAAAAATACTATCAATTTTTATAATGGATGTCGTACAAAATCGCTCTTACTGCCAGTGTCCTCAAACAGGGCTAGGGGCCATACAAATTGAAGGGAGCTTCTCAGACACTCGTTGAAAAATTCAATAGCTCTTGGTGTATTAAAAAAAATCAAATTCTACTTGAGGTTGATAGCTTGACAATAACAGTCAATCCCCGCTAATCCAATTTTTTTATTAACTAATCCTCAACCCGCTACTACTACTCTCCCATTCATACACAAAACTATAAATAATACTTCATTATCTACTACCAGCGAGTAGATGGAATGAGACCTAGAGGCGGACAACAATTTGATGTGGGAAATAGACAGGCTTAGGTTTCGAATTGACTCAGTCCCTAGAATTCAGGCATACCCTGACAGTTATTATTTTTTCATCAAAATGACCTCAGACGTAGCTCAACGTAAAACCTATTTTTCATACTGACAACCGTGAAAATCTCTCAGTGACCTTTGTTATGAAATTACCGACGCTAATATAATTAAAGTTATTTTGTTAGACAATTGTAATTCATCACTTACCACAAATGGTTAATTTTTGCCAGTGACACAAAAGTATGAATTTTTACAACAAAGGTGGTAAGGGACCTACATCTACCATTTTAATATTCATAGAGTAACGCTCATAGTATGTTTTCTTATATAAATACGTACCAATGCAATATGTTTTATCCTGACTTTGAATGAATCCGGGGTTACAGAGACAGTAAAAGCCTCCATTTGTGTTCACACAACGTCCATCTTCGCAAATACCTTCATCTTCGCATTCGTCTCTGTCATCGCAAGTATTTGTAGCTGGATTCCTGGCTTGTCCTGGTGGGCATTCGCAAGTAAATGAACCCACTGAGTTTATGCAAGATCCACCAGAACACAAATGTGGAATTGCTTCACATTCGTTAATGTCTAGAAGAGAGTAATTGTGAATTAATTGATGGATCATCAGCTATGCAATTAACATAATTTTCTATTAAATTATTTTACCACCTATGGTTTCTATCATTTATAAATATCTATATTATCATCGGTGGACACAACTAGATGGATAATTCAGGAATGAAGAGGTGTAGCATTATCGTAAGGATAATTGTGTCGAATTATGATATATAGAAAGTATATAATTAGTCCTAATATTTTATTTCATCTCAAACTGTATGTAGAAATATAATATCTATTGTTGTATTAGAATTGACAAATATATTTCGAGTCTGGACAGGGGTAGATTAAAAATAAATAGAACATTCAATTAATTATAACAAAATTCTGACGGATGTAATAATATGAATTAACAAAATAATCTGTTTTGCATTACGTCATAGTGCTAATTCTGATTTTTGAAATATAATATCCCGATATTTATCAGATTTTTAGTGGTTAAAATTAAGATAAAAAATATACTTACTCCATTTTTCTGAGACCAATAAATTTCGATATTTTTTAGTTATCAATTTTACAAAAATAGACTATTATATTCAGTGTGTCCTAAAAAGAACGTATAAAATTCATAACTTTTCTTTTCTTTTGTGTTCGTAAAACTACAAACATCACGTCAAATAATAATATATAATTGCTCTACTTGTGCGTAATAGAAAAAATGTTTGACACTTTTCAAATATCTGTGACGTCATCGACATTTTTTAGATGGGACACGTTATATTTTATTTTTAAAAATGATAGCCCATTTACAAGGGAATTCAGGACATATATTTTTTTTGTAAACATAACCTTGCAAAATAAGATTGTGTATATATAGCGTGAGATATACTATATTAAACAAAATTCACAAGAACTTTGACAAGATGGCGCTCCACCGCATTATGGACTTGACATAGGAAATTATCTCTGTGAAATATTGAGAGACAGGAGAGGGTCTATTGAGTGGCCGCCATGTCCGCCTGATTTAACCCCACTGGACCTTTTTAAACGTAATTATAAATGGAGTTAATAGTTTCGTTCTGGTCATTGTCAAATAGTTAACTGATAACATTTTAAACATTTATTGTATCTCTTGCTTTAGAAAGAAATTATTATTTTTCTTAGGCTGTGTCTGCAAAAGAAAATATTATATCACGGAACTCCTTTGTAAAAGTTTTAGAATAAAACACAGGGTATCTTGTTTAAAATAATTAGCGACGATCTCACAGATATTTGAAAAATGTAATTCTTTTATTACATATAAATGTAGCAATCTAATATCACTCACTTGTTTATATATTTTTGGTGTTAGGATATTTTATAAGACATAAGATAAAAGATAATTGCTCTAACTACGGTTAAGTTTTTTCGAAACGTGCATAAAAAAATGTTTAATATCTTGCAAAACACCATAAATTTAAAGGAAACGTTGAACTCAATATTGAAGAGCACATAAATTTTAAAAAATAAACAATACCCTGTCTTTATTTGGAATTTCAAATGAATAACATTTAACATCTTAATATTCTTACCGACACATTCCTCAGTTTTCAAATTTTTCAAAAATCCTATATCGCACTCCAACCTAGAAGGACAGTGCTCACAAGGATGCCCCCAAGCTTTACCGACAGTAGCACAACACAACGTTTTAGTACAAACTACTCCATCCAGTTGGTTTACGCATAAAGCACCGCGGTGGCCGGTGTAACAAGGACCAGTCCTGTAATCTAAAGTCATGTATTAAATATCTAAAAAGGTATGGGAAGTAACTATTGTTAGTATTTACATATAATTTATAATTACCTGTTTCACAGTGGTTTCCGGAGAATCCGTATACACAGGCGCATCTGTCGGGCCCGATACATCTGCCCCCATTTTTACAAGGATCCAAGCATATGGCTGCAAAAAGGCATTTGTATTTGGTTGGAATTGATGTAGGTCATTATGTCTCTTGACTTGATTCAAAGGGAAGCATATATATTTATGACTTGATATTCCAAGCATACCGAAGGGTCAACAAAGGGCGCAAATATTTGATTAAGTCATTAAAGCCAGCGGTCTACATCAACAGTATGGCAGTATGATTGGAAACAACTAATGAAATGTTAGATTTAAAACTGTACAAATAGAGTTGTTTCAACTTCCAACTTCAAAGTAATAAACTCTATGTATCTGTCTGTTTTTTTCTGAAAGGCGAAGTTACAGACCAGAGATCGAATATGTTAAAAGTATGACAGAAGCCATTTTATTTAACTCATCGACGTCCCAGAACATCGGCCAAACAATTTTACCGTGTTTGAATTTTTTTCTGTATAAAATTAATGTTTCTTCACCTGTATATCGACACACATATTTTTGGAAAATACCACAATCTATATTTTTGTTTTTGTTGGTTGTCGCTCATTATTTAAAGTATTACATTCGTTGATTTGAGTTTCTAGCAGGTTTTGATTATGTTATAATAAGTTCAAAAATTTCATCATTATTATCCGACTTCATGAAATAAATTTGGCACAAGCTCAGGTGGAAAAGATAAGCACAACGAGATTTCTACTTGAAAACATTGAATGCGGTGAAATATAAAAAGTATTTCATCTCTAGGTGCACAAATAGCTAGTATATCATCGATTATTACCAATAAACTTTTGTCAATGATTCTTGAATGACATTCTGGGCACTATCTTTTACATACGGCATGGTTTAATCTCAGAGAATATGTGAATGTTAAGAATATGGAAATTTGGTCAGTAGAAAACCCTCATACGTATGTTGAAGCACATAGCACGGCGAGTCTGCCGGTAGCAACGTTACTGGGAAGAATTTAATTTATTTTCTTGTATCAAAAATGTGAATGTAAATTTATAAATTCAACCCATGTTGAGTAAGTTCAGCCAAAAATTATGAGCTTACTCGAGGGCATTTCCAGCAGACAAAACTACAGTATACACTGTATTTATCACAGTTAATTTTCTATTGAAAGAATTCACAAAATCTCGAAGAGTTGCAATATGCGATTTCTTGTTGAATCGAGATGAATACTCCACCATTATTGCACATTGTCTTTGAAATTTTTAAATAACCAACGTGTCTTTGCCTTCAAAATATGGGGCAATATGGTGAGCAATTGTTATCACTTATTTAGTTCTCATTTTTATCAATAAGTATGTAGAATTCGTTTCTATGCTTACGATTTTTTTCTATATTTCTTTTTCAACTTAGCATTACCTTAACTTTCAATTTAACATAAAAATGAAATAGTAATAGTTTAATTACAGACATGCGTTCGAAAATTCATAGTGCCCTTTATCATGTCTTTATATATCTTTTGGTAGAAGTTATTTCAGCAACTGAAGTATTTTTAAAAATAAAATTATTCTTAATGTCTAATCGGTGCAATATTTTTCAAATAATATCGATGCTGTTTGTTATGTATTGTATTCCACTTTGAATCACGTCAGGAGGTAATCTGCTCTATAGATGTGGCACAGTTTCTTAATTTATATCAAGCAATCAATTTTCTGATTCGGCTACCATAAAAATAAAGATTATTACGTTCTGTGCAAAATTCTCCCGTGTATCCCGCTGCGCAAACACATTTTCCTTCTATGCAGGAGCCACCATTCATACAGATAGCACGACAGGATCGTCCGTCACTTCCTAAAAATAATATAGTTCTGTGAAAATATACCATTAAATTATCCAGACAATTGTTTTTTTTTCTTTATAATTTAAAATAAAATACTTTAGTAGTAGCTTCAATGTTACAAATTCAAAAATTAATGATAACATAAAAATTGTATGCATTAATGTGTTGCAATTGTGTTTAGAATTACTTTACGGAAAAAATCAACTGTACTCTAGACTTATTTAACTCTTACATCAAATTGGAACCAGAATAAACTAAAAAACTAGGGATCTTCCACTAATAAAACAGATGACATAGTTATTAAGAAAAAAATACATGGCCTAACAATATTTCAATATTTATCAAGCCTTAGGGAGGTTTGACGTAGAAAATTTGATTTTATTAGTGCCAGCTATACTACAAGTCTAATTATGATATTCTTAAAATAAATTTCTGTTTAAAAATTGTATCTCGCTAGAAATAGTATCTTATTTGAAAATGGATCGAATAAACTTCTCTTTTTTGCATTTGATTCCTTATTAAAAAATTAAAAAAGATACATCCTGCATTTTCATTACTTGGGTCTATTTTAGAAATGAAATGAAAAATTACAAAGAAAACGTAAGAAAGAAGTATCTATTGAAAATATTATAATACTCAAATAAAGAAAACCCTAAACTTTACAAAGCCTAATTTTCAGCTTCCACTTCAAAATCAATTTGTGGACCAAATAACTGTGGAAACAGAGTGACTGTGAAATATTTTGAGTTAAGTAAAATCAAACCCTAATTACACATTCAAAGTTTATCTAAAGGAGCTTGTTGCTTGATTCTATATAGTTAAATAGGAATTCTGCTTTTAAAGGATTGAAGCTTGATTTCTTCTCTCAAAGTTCGAGCTATGGTTGCTGGTTCCTTTTTGAGATTTAACAAAAGATAGTAAATCGATATTAATTTGCCATTTTGGCACGTGGTTCCTTTTAGATAAGCGGTATCCAGTTACATTAATGTAAATATGAACGTAAGTAGTATGCTATCACATGCAAGGCACCAGGCCCCGACTGTATCCCGGAGGAGATAATAAAACTGACTGTACCGGAAGTGCCCGAGAAAGTACTAGAAGTAATGAACCAAATCATGGAGACAGGTATTTTCCCGGAAAGGTGGAAAATGGTGAGACTCATCCTACTCCGAAAGGAAATAAGCCCATGGATGAACCTACTTTGTACAGGCCCATATGCTTAATAGACATCATAGGCAAACTACTTGAACAGCTATTACTTAAGAGACTGAAAGACGAGATTATGAAAGGGGTAGGACTATCAGAGAACCAGTTCGGATTCAGAGAGTGACGTTCCACTGTAGATACCATAAAGAAGGCCACTAGCATCGCCATAGAGGCCGGAAAGGGATCGCATAGAACTAAACAGATATGTGCAGTGGTCCTTCGGGACGTTAGAAATGCATTCAATTCAGCATCCTAGCACGAAAATCTGGATGAAACGAAGAGGAGAAATATGGCACCGTACTTACAACGCCTCGTACGCAGCTATCTGGACGACAGAATAATTATCATGGAGGCAGAAAACCAGTCAGTTCCATAGGGGTCGGTACTTGGTCCAACCTTCTGGAACCTACTCTTTGACGGAGTCCTGAGACTGTGGCTTCCTCCGGGAGTAGTTCTAATTGGTTTTGCAGAAGGCCTGGCAATGGTAGTTATGGCCGAAAGAGAACACGGAGTAAGCAGAAAAGGAAATAGAGCCCTACATATAATAACAAACTGGCTGCGGGAGAAACCGCAGGCCATCGCTCCAGAAAAGATGAAGGTGGTGCTACTAACCAGAAAAAGAAAACGGGTACCGATATCGTTCCGTATAACAGGGGTTGAGGTGAAACCCAAGGCAGCAGTAAAATATCTTGGCGTATGGCTGGACACCCAAATGACTTTTTTGGTAAACGTGAGACGAACAGCCAATAAAACTGCTGAACAAGCCGCAGCCTTGGGAAGAGTGATGCCTAATATTAGAGGGCTAAGAGCAAGCAGGGTTATGCGCTCTGTAGTCCTCTCTGGCATGCTGTACGCTGCCCCAGTATGGTCGGAAGCTCTGAACATAGCAAGCACCGGGCAGAAACTGGTTAGGGTGCACAGACGTCTGGCAATCAGGGCGTGCAGTGCTTATAGAACTATTTCCTATAAAGCCGTGATTGCTGTCATACCCGAAGTCGAACTTCTAGTGATCGAACGAATGGAAATATACAATGTGGAAGACCATAAGGCAGCCAGAAGTAACCTTATGCAAAGATGGCAGGCAAACTGGGAAACACCCGGTAAACGCCTGTGACGGCGTGTAATATCGGATGTGGAAAAATGGACTAGGATAAGGTATGGTGATGTTGGTTACCATTTAACACAGGTGCTATCTGGGCACTGGTGCTTTCGCGACTACGGTATCGAAAATGCACCAAATAATGAATGCGTCTACTGCGGAGAGCGGGACAACGCTGAGCATACTATCTTCCTATGCAATAGATGTGGAGGAGATTGGCTAAGATGCCACGAAATGCTGAGGGGGGCAATAAATGCAGATAATATAGTGAAGAAAATGCTGGGATCGCCCGAAAACTGACAGGTAATTGAAGATATTGTGGAAAAAATTATCGCAGACAAGGAAAAGGAAGAAATAGAGCTAACCTGAATGAAACAAATCAAGTACCTTGTTAGAAGGTGAACAGTAGAAACTACCGCCGAAGAAAGGCCTAATGAAATGCGAAAGCAGTACCAGGCGTAGTCTCTGAAGAGAGAAGGCACGGAGCATACAGGCGCTCATAAAGGGTTTTCCCTCTCCAGAAAAAAAGTACGCTATCACATGTTGTGACGTACTTACTACATAAACGTTTTTTCGCAAATGTTTCACCATTTACGGAATATTCTTTAACAATTGATTAAAATGGTGACGTAGCAGAGAAATATTTGTGATTTTGATAAAAATAATATTTAGATTTAAGGTGGGCGGTGCCTTGGACGTAATTTTACAATTCCCCATACATCCCTCAACCGGTTAAAAAAAAATGATAGGCTTTTAAAGAAAACTCGATAGAATGAGGAAGCTGCAGGATTTTTTTATATCATAGATAGATAGACGACAGAAAAATATGTTTCCTCGTGTTTTCCCTTTTTTGTTAAAATTGAGGGTGAAAAAAATATTTATTTCGGCTGAGAATTTAAAACCATTAAAACGCTCTATCCCTAATTAATTATGTCAATCATAACCGGTAGCGTCACGTCATTATTGTTAAAACGTTGAAACATCTAAAAAGAATGCTGTAGTTATAAATCAATACGTTACGGATGTTATGAAATCATTATCCGTAACATTAACCAATAATTAATAACAAGATTAAGAAAAAATACGTAAATTACCAAATTCCGGTCGAATTAGTGACGTCAAAATGACGTCAAAGAAATATCATAGCGTTTTCAGTCACGTGGTTTCGTTTACGAAAAAGTTAAAATTTTAATGTGAAATATTTACAAAGCGAATTTTTTCTATGAGTTTGTCGAATTAAGAAATCATCTTTTTAAATGCGGCATCGTCACCCTTAAACATTGAAGAAGGCGATAACATGAGTCGTAACGCTTCATTGATACAAACTCAACGTATATAAATTGCTTAGGTGTTATATTATAAAATTAATACCTTGTATTTGTTTGTAATTCTGCTTACAAGACGAAGATTTTTGTCCCCCTTCGCATAAGCACATATTTGGAGAAACACATTGGCCAGGTCCACACGGCCTTGAACAAACGGCTGAAAAGATTCTGTAATTAAATCAATTTCGGAAGGATATAAAATAATGACTTACGAATTATACATAATCCTAATACGTTGTGTCGCTGCCACCCAGGACAACAATACGTCCTCGTTCTCGATCGACACACATTGGGTCTGGAATGAAAGAGAAACAAATTAATAATAATTAAAAAGGGGAATAACAAATTAAATTGGAATTTAGTGGGTATACGAGAACCAAGGGCTTCTAATATTTTTTTCAATTTGCCATCCCCTCTACCTCCCCCGCTCTATTATTAAAGGGAATAAAATATTACATTGGGATTTAGTGTGTATAAGACTTAGCTACAAAATCTGGATGTGGAGGTAGTGATTCCTTGGGCAGCGGTTTTTTTTCTTTCCATTTATACATGTATTTTACTACTACGTCTAGTGGATAATAATGCAATTTTTTTTTGAAATAGGCTTGAGATGTCATGAAACGTCGATATTTTAAATTTGAGCGAAAAAAATTAATTTTCAGTGTCTGTCTGTCTGTCGGCCTGTAACTTTTTGTGCGCACGTTTACTCTGGAGCCCTTTATCATATTGACTTGAAATTTGGTACACTTATGTATTATAATGAGATCTGGAACAAGATTATATTTTGATCTAATTCCGTTGAAGGGTTCAGGGGTGAATGGGATAAATAACGGTAAATAGGCAAAGCAAGCAGGTAAGAGTCCATAAAATTGCAATTTAGGGCATGCACAAAAAGGTAAGGGCTCAAAATTTTTTTTGGCATTAATCACCCCCCCACTATCACCCCCAATACCACCCCCACACTATTATGAAAAGAAGTAAAAAAAATAAAATGTGATTTAGTGTGTATACAAGAATTATACGTCTCAAAAATTTTTTTGTCGTTAGCTACCCCCTCTACCACCCCCATTGTCACCCCCCACCTTATTACATTGGGATTTAGTGTGTATAAGACTTGGATACAAAATCTGGATGTGGAAGTAGTGATTCCTTGGGCAGCGGATTTATCTTTCTAACAATTATATTTGACTAGTCCGATACCATTTATTGTAATATGGTCAATGGATAAGCATAATAGTTATTTATGCTTATTGTTATTAGTTGAACAAAATGTTAGTTTTTTTAAGAACAGATTTTCCTTATTTTGCAACTAAACTTCATGTTTAGGCTTATCATCATAATTGAACAAGCTTTGTTAAACGGAATGTTCATTAAAAATTAATTATATTTTCTCTTATCACTAAGATTTCTGCGATTATTCTAAATTAAGATATGATATATCTTAATTTAGAATAATCGCACAAATCTTATTCATTTTTGTTATTATATATATTTAATAGAATGCAGGTTTTCACGGCCGTTTTGTAATGAAGTAGTTTCTTCCGGGTCTTGCCGTGGTCGTCGAAATTGACTTGACGTTTCGTTGATCATCCTGTCAGCTTCTTCAGAAGGATTCTAAAGGCTGAATTTGTTGTGTTACACTCCTCGTTATATACCTAGGCGCCGCTTCGCTTCGCTGGTCATTGGTCGCGCTTGGTTCCCTTCGCTGCTCATTCGTCATGTTTGGTTGACCGTGACTTACTACGGTGCTGGTACTTGGCAATACCAGTCTCCACGTGTTACTAAGTCGATACCCATCCTCTCTGTTAAAGTTGTTCACGTTTTTCATAATTTACAGTGATTCACTAATGATTCGCGGATAATAGCGCGTATTCCTGTCTAATATATTGACGTCCTCGTAGTCGATTTTATGGTTTTCGTTATTATGGACATGTTCTGCTATCGCCGACCTATCCCTGTATCCAAATCTGGTATTTCTCTGGTGTTCTTTGATTCTGTACTGGATACTCCGTCCTGTTTGTCCGATGGCTCTTACCACATGTGCACTTTAACTGGTAAACAGTTTGGGGACAGGGTCTTTGACTGAGGGAAGCATATGCTGTATTTGCTTGAATAAAATCTTCTTCAGCCTATCTGTGACTCCCGCGACGTAGTGTAGGCATGCATACGTTGTTGGTTGTTGCTGTTCTTCTTCTATAGTTCTCCTCTGGTTATTTACTACTCGTTGTATATTGCTTTGACTGGATCCGTTCTTCTCTAATGCTTGTTGAACAGTCTGTAGCTCCTCGGGTTTGTTATCGTCGTCACATATCGTGTTGGCTCTGTGGACCAAGGTTCTAATTAACACTCTCTTCTGTTGTGGATAGTGGTGAGATGTCGCATGTAGGTAACGATCGGTGTGCGTTTTCTTTCTGTAGACACCGTGGGCCAGCTTGCCATTGTGTGATCTTTTCACTAATACATCTAAGAAAGGTAAAGCTCCATTTTGCTCGGTCTCCATTGCAAATTTGATACTTGGATGCTGTTTATTTAAACGGTCGAAGAAAACAGGTAAAGATAATTCTCCATGTGGCCATATAATGAACGTAGCGTAGCCAGGACTTTGGTTTATTCTCACTGCAGCGTATAGCTTCCTCTTCAAAAGCTTCCATGAATAGGTTGGCTATCACAGGGGAAAGTGGTGATCCCATGGCTGCTCCTTGCTTCTGCTCGTAGTAGTCTCCATTCCATAGAAAGTATGTTGTAGACAGGCACAATCGGGCCAGATCAGGTATGTCTTCTCTTAATCCTTTAGGTACAAGTTGTTGACTAATCAGGTTAACTGTTTCCTCAATTGGTACATTGGTGAACAAAGATTCGAAGTCAAAACTAACCATGATATCATTACTCGTTATTTCCAAGTTTTCCAAAATTTCTACGAAGAGTTCTTTACGTGGCTACTAGTATTACCTATATAGGGTTGCAGTGTGTCTGCGACGTATCTGGCCAACTCATAAGTTGGTGATCCATATGTGCTGACGATTGGTTACCTGGTTTATGAATCTTAGGGAGGCCGTAGAGTCGTGGTGGTAAGGTTTCACTTGGCAGCAGCATTCAGTCTTTAGAATCCTTCTGAAGAAGCTGACAGGATGATCAGCGAAACGTCAAGTCAAGACCCGGAAGAAACTGCTTCATTATATACATTTGTTTTCTTATATATATAATCTGTAACTGGTATAGTAAATAAATATTATTATTGTTAAATATTAAAATGCAAAAAGAGGTAGTGTGTTTAAAATCGACTTCATATTTTCTATACCCTATATAATTTATCTGGCGTTTGACAAATATTTATGACTTCTCAAGATATTCAATTTCATATTTTTCATTTTTCTATAGTTATATTTTCTGTAGCACTAAATTTCTAATGGGATGCCTAGTACACATTGTAGATCTTTCAAGAATTTATAAATAGAAGTTTATTTCATAGTGTAGCAAAAATTATTTGCATATATTTTATTATTATTGTCGTCACTTATCAATAAAATTGTCGCGTGTGCGGTATCCATAAAAACATTTTTTGCAATAGAAACAAATGAACGGCACTAAAGTACATTTATTTATTAAGTGTTTATTTAACGAGTGGAATAAAAATAAACATTTGAATGTCGGTGATGGCCTATAACAAGTATGGAATTTTAATAGCTGTTTTTACTTCTGAACAACCATAAAATATCAGCATTCAAAGTAAAATACACCAACGGACCTGATCAATCTCTGTAATTACAGAGTTCACTTCAATATCTAGCGAGAATTATCTGAAAGCTTTTTTTACGAGAAGATCGGAGATTACCTGGTTCTAAACACTTCAATATGTGATAATGTAGGATTTAATAGAGGTTCACGTGTGTCATTAGTTGCGGCTGTGGTTTAAGCGAACCAACATTTCTAAAGTTTTAATTAGAAGTGTCTATTATACATATGGATATGGCAGAAATCGTCAAGTATTTTTAACACTATGTAAGTTAATGTCGAAAAACTCATTGAAAATTTGTTGTCAGTTTTGTTTAATTATTTTTGTTCATTACATTTTAGGTGTGTTATTTCAATTTTGTGTAGTTGTATTTGATCAAATTCTTTTAACAAAGTGAACTAATTATTTAGGAGCATTAATTCCTCAGTTCCGTATAATAATTATTACTCTCTTGTATTTATTCTAATAAATAAAAAATTACAAAAAGAATAAATATGTAGTAAAGTAAAAATCTACCTACTACTAAAGTCCAGTATTCCACTGTTTCCTATGAAAATCGATGAGGAACAATGGAGGGTTGTTGTGCATTCGTCTATGTCGTACTGATGAGAGCTAACAAGCTCGAAACTAGTCTATGGCTGGCGGTGCACAACAGCCCTTTCTTTAGAATTAATCTATCTGCTGGGGGCTTATTGCAATCAGGTTTTATTTTGCGTTTTCCGATTGAAGACGTAGTATGTCGCAAGTTATAGGACACTTTTTTCAATTGATTTGGAAACGCACATTGTGCACCTTGATTAGTGGCAATGAATCGATTTCCTTTCATAGGAAATGGTGGAATACGTGACTTTAGTATTAAATATTTATATAATTTATCCACTTTGCGTTCGTTTATATATTGCGTTAAAAAAAAATTTAGTTTGTTCACATTTTTTACATTATCTTTTTTAGTTTTGTTGACATTTATACATTTTTCGATTTTTTGTTATTGTGGTAGTAAAATTAAATCTCTTCTCATAAAATTAAAGTCACCCATGTAGTTACTGATGTTTTTATGATCGAAAGTCACCCAAACATTTTTTAAATGGATTATTGCGTTGTAAGCTGTTAATTCTCGAGGGTTTAAAAATCTGCAAAAAAAACTAACTACATGGTTTAGGTACATTATTACAGTATTTTTAAAATCGATATTGTATATTGCCAAAATCCTGGGTAATGTTTTTAGGTAACAGCCAAAATTTAAAAAAATCAGCAACTACTTCTCAAAACTTAGCCTATTATTTATTTTGTTTCATTTAAGGGCATTGTATGTAACAGGGACAGTAGCTAGTAGCGTAGCACGTCTAGCTTTCTCTCTGTGGATATCTAGCGAAGTGGTTCGGATCCCACTATAAACTGTAGGGCCTCTTCTCCTTTACTCAGAAAAATTTAAATTTCCTAGACTTATGAGGGTCACGACTGTTAATAAATATTCACAATTTTATTTTAGCTTCTACGGAAAAAAAATCTACATTCTTTGTTTTTCACACTGCTCTGTAGAATTTCTAAAATACGCTATAGACGTATTTTAGAAAGTTAATTCATTCATTGAACGACAATTCGAGGCTTTGTCATTTTTTCCAATTCTCCACACCACAAGCTGAACTGAATCAAGCAATAATTTTTCAAACATTTTCTGAACCATTAGGAATATCAACTTTAATATATTGGATAACTATATTTTCCAGACCTCTTGTCAACCATAATTTTTTTAAGACATCACCGACTACTAAATAATGTTTTGCCGATATCTCAAAAAATAACAATTTTGTCCAAAAATATGTACAGCAGAAATTTAAAGTTTAGTAAATGTCCCTTTATCCGAGACTTCCTTGTCTCATTTGTATAAAAACTGACATAAAAAAATAATTCTTTCTTCAATTCCTAAATTTACACGTGCATTTTTCTTGATTTAGTTAAACACTAAGGCTCAGTTGTATAAAAGTGGATCAGCCGAAGTTCAGATGAACTTGGTTTAAAATCCAGGGTTACAATTGCTACAACAATAGTATCCACGAATTTTGAACCAAGTTCAACTAAACATTCGTTGATCCACTTTTATATAACTGGCCTAAGTGATCTACGTGAGGAACGCGAATTACGTGAGCCGTGAGCGTATATCATTTGTCTCCTTTGTTATAATAAAATGCATCCATCAGGTCTACGATAAGACCGAGACATAAATATATGTTAACATAATATGTATAATCTCACTTCATAAGATTATCTCTAATTGTTCATTCTGTATTTTTCTGGTGTAATAAAATTTCGATTTCTTTTACAAAAATTTGTTCTTCGGTTCAACGACCAAAACTGACACAATCGGCAGGATTAGAATTAAAAGATCAATCGCTGATTCTTTTTGGATTTCAATTATTAAATTACTAAACGAATCTACGAGGGGAGAAGAAACTTACCAGCTCGGTGGATCGAATAGCCGAATGAGAAGACAGGGACACAAGAAGGAAATATACCTATAATTACCAATTATTATCATTGTAATTATTGGGTAATCAAGCCAGGTAATTATAAAAAATCGATTATCGTGATCAAGTCAAAGAAGATGGAAATTTATCCAGAATAACTAGTATTCTCTAGACTCTTCGCCGACATCTCAGGAGTAAGTTAGACTTGAGACTAAAATCAGAAGCAGATTTTCAAGATAGAAGTAGGTACATTTTAACGTAGCTTTACAGCTTACGAAACGTCTTATCCAGGAGGCCCCTGGTCCAGAATATCATGAAAGAAGCCATCAGTGATTAGGCTGTGGAGATTTTGTATATTTTCCACCTTATGCGAAGCAAAGAAGTCATCGTGAGGCTTTGCACGTGTAACTTGTTTATACAAACCCTCGAAGCACCAAGACAGAGAGAGCATTCACCTTTCAAAGACCGTAATTCTTGTATAGAAAGGTTTGGCCCAAACTAGAAAACATCTTTAGTCATCATTGAAACCATCTATAGTTATATTATTCCTCTTCCTCGAATCAGGAATAAACCAACCGACTTATCACAAAATAGAAGACAACCCCGGACTATTACCGATACGACTAGGTAGTACACACATAACTAACACATACTGATCTTTTAAACAAAAATTCGACTTACAGCCAATTGTTAACGAATTTCAAGGCATAAAATCGAAATTTAATGCTTTAAAATCATCAATAAAGTCTAATCAAACATACTATAGCGAATATTAGAAAATAAAAATTTAGAATCGAAAATTCTGGAACAAATCAATCAATTAAACCCAAAACTAATAAGACAAAAAAGAGGAATAATAAATGCATTCGGATCTATCATTACATGTTTAACAGGAATCCTAGATGCCGAAAAATTCAATTTTAAAATAAATCAACTTCAAACAAATCAAAATAAAACATAATATTTTTAGTCGCAAACTCCTCTATAAATTCCTTATTTTACTATAATGAACGTAACCAGACTGCAACCAATAGCTACTATCCGGGCAATGTGCCCCGCCGAGCGCTGAATTACAAGCCACAAGCCTGGCGGGTTAAATGTAATAATTGCATGCTACCATAAAATTGCTAATGCTTCGATTGTAACAAACACCAGCCGAGAGACTGATCCTACTTAAAGGAGCTCTCTTGCCAGTCGTCACACACCACTTGCAGACTGCAGTTTCGAGCTGTTGGCTCTCGTCAGTGCAAGATAGGCATGTGTGACGACTGGCACGAGAGCTCCTTTAAGTAGGATCAGTCTTTCGGCTGGTGTTTGCTGCAATCGAAGCATTAGCGTTTTGATGGTAATATGCAATTATTACACTTAACGCCCCAGGCTTTTGACGTGTATTTTAGCGTTCGGCGGGGCACATAACCCAGAGAGTAGCTGTTATTTGCAGTCTGGTTACGTTCCTTATAGTAAAATAAGTATTTTATAGAGGAGTTTGCGACTAAAAATATTATGTTTTAATATTCCGCCCTCTAAAAGCACATTTGAACTAAATTAGAATAAATTCAAAATTATTTTAGAAAACCAAATTTCTTTGCTAAATTCATGAATAACTAATTTTAATAATCTAGCTCGAAACTTGTCACATAACTAATCAATATTCGGCAAATTGAAGATGCAATAAAAAACATGTCTATTAATATAATAACTGCTAACTAACACTATTTATGACGCAAATGGTCTTAAACCCAATTACAGTTATTTATCAAACGATCTACAGTATTTTCGATAAAGTAGAAATGCAGGAAGACGCCAATTTTTTTAAACGAATTATTTGAACGGATGAAGCAAAATTTGCACAGGTGGGAGTTTTCAACAGAAGAAATCGACATTTTGGGTCGCCGCAAATCCCCACGTAATCTTTGAATTGAAAATCAAATTCAATTTTTCATGAACGTTTTTTGTTTAGTAATGGATAATCGGTTACATGTCTGATGAAAATTTGAATGGGGACAAATATTTAGAAATTATTAACAATGTAGTTCAAGATTTTGTCGATAATCTTCCATTACAGCATGCCATCCATTTATGGTATTAAATGGATGGAGCACCAGCACATTCAACAAATGCTATAGATTTAAGACTGCTTGAAGACAGATGGTGGGGTAACAGAGGTCCATTTCTTTGGCCCCCAAGATCGCCGTATCTGACACCATTAGATTTTTATTTATGGGGGCGAGTTAAGGATCTGGTTTACCAAACTGCACCCGCGACTAGAGAAGACTTGAGATTAAACATAACACAAGCCATGAATGAGATTAATGGAAATGAAGTAAGAAATACTACCACAGCCGTCCAGCGTCGGGTTATTGAGTGTTTGAACCAAAACGGTGCATATATCGAGCATCTTCTGCACATATAGTGAGTAGTCATAGTTTAATATCCTTTGCAAAATTAAACACTTTGCATACCTAATTCTATTTTTTTATTAGAACCCACCTTAGATATTATTTTAGGATTCGAAAATATTATAAATGTTAAAAGTAATTCCAAAAATTATGAAATAATTTTCATACTCGAAATTCCACTAGTTGAAATCAATACTTATCAATATTACTAATTATATCCTTTACCGATGCAATGTTACAAGTCTACTCTCTAGTTACTTATTTGGCTTTTAGTGATAATAATTTTATACTTTCTAATGACAAATGTAAAGAAATATCATCAGAGGAATATCTGTAATAATATGAACCCAACTAACATTAATCACAACAGTCTTTGCGAAGTTAATTTATTAAAATTCTCAAAAAATATAGATAATTGTTATCCAATATCTGTCAATATTAATGAACTCCAAATTCAGAAGATAATGAATGAAAAATCGATGGTTATTGTACCACAACCTTTAGTTGCTGTACAACAGTGTAAACATATTAAAGACAATATACCACTTTTTGGAAGTTATCTTATACATAGACTTAGATACAACGTGTACCGTTAGTATAGAAACCCATATTTTAAAAGCCTACTCAAATTCTAAAGTCTATTTTTAAAATATCGATCTTCCAAAACTTAACTTAGAAACAAGTATAAGTGAAAAACTAACAATCTGTAATCCAGGAACATTTGATCTTAATTTAATTAATACCCATCTCATCAACTACTAAAAAGTCAGAGGGACTTAGAATCCCAAAAACAAGAATTAAGTATAATATAAATAACTCTGTTTATATTTCTAAACCATATATTTTTACAATATTATTGTATATTATATTCATAATATTTATCTTTTACCTGTAATAATTTTCAAAATTTAAATTTAAAAATAATAATGGATTAGATTCAAATAATGATATAATTCTATAAAAAATCAATTAAACTATTAATTTTTCACTTAAGCCGGAAGAAGTTACGTGAGCATATATCATATGTTATAATAAAATGCATACATCAGGTCTACGTTAAGACCAGGTTGTAAGTACATGTTACATGTGTATAATCTCACTTCATAAAATTACCACTAATTGTTCATTCTGTATTTTTCTGGTGTAATAGAGTTTCGATTCCTTTTTTTAAAAATTTCCAATTGAGTTGGTCAAATCGAAGACAGAAACTCCAGAAAGTGCAATCTTATGAAAGATCGATTATATGGCTATCTAAAATCGCCTTTCATCGATTATGTTACAATAATGCTTATCAATCTTATGTCGTAACTATTTAACAGTAATATTTAGATAATTACTAATATCTACTTACAAAACAAAAGTGGACTCAAAGTCTTACGCATATCTGAGTACTGAGTAGGTATGTTTGATAGCATTTATTTGTTTTTAAGAATGACTAACTTATTATGTGTAATATATTACATCCTACACCTCCGCCAAAGGCTATTTTTGGTCTTCAGAAAACATCCGTCGGATAATTCAGAGCAATAAATCCTAATGCATCAGTTGGTAATCTAAGGATCACCTTTATATTGTTTAATATTCGGAAGAATTTAAACGCGTTAGTAATCTAAGATTTCCTTTCGTAATTATTTAGGTAATTATTTGCTATTCATTGGAACGTTTTACGTTTCACTTTCAAAAGTAAATAATTTGTGGAGCCCGTAGAACTTTTAAACACCATGTTTAGCCAAATTTTTTTTTAAAAAATAGTTAAGTAGGCAACGGAAAGAGAAACAGTTATTTTTAACAAACTCAAATGTATTTACAGTCTTCTTATTACCAAACCTTTTCAAGTTCAAACTGAGATCAGACGTTCGGCTTGGCAATCCTAAAACTTTAAGAACAATCACTTGAAATCGGAATATTGGAGCAGATTCAATTAGCAATTTATCAATTTCATATTGGGTATAATCAAAATGAAACTAGGTGGGCCGCAGAAAAACAAAACATAAGAAGAGGCATATTTAAACATTTACATTTATCAAAAGTATCGAAAGAAAGAGGAATCGATGAAACCAGCCATAAATAAATAGACTGTATGTTCAATGAAAGATTGGTATATATGTTCGAAAGAGAAGAGACGTTAGCGGTTTTTAATCAAGGGTATCCGCAGGGAGGTGTCTTCTCTCCTCTGCTGTGGAACTTTATCATGGACGAGCGACTTTAGGGTATGCAGATGAACTAGTCATCCTAACTCAAGACAAATTTAACGACACAATAAAGGAGCTATAGACAGATGAGGAGAAACTAAATATTAATCCTTCTAAGTTAACAATAAGCAAGAGAAAATAATGCAAGTGCCCATAGAAAGAGACGAATCAGTACACCAACACAGTCAGGCATCTTTAACACATTAACTGCTGATGGGATTTTGTTAGGTACACCCAGATGCTGAGTAGGTTTTTTTTAATTGACAAAACTTTTTATAACAATCCAGTTAGACATAAGAAATGTAAATTTTGTATTAATACTAAAGAAAAAACAAAAACGCCATATGGCGACACCAACATTGTTGATAGAATTTTATCCGCAGTGCTGATATCGTCATATGGCGTCACACATATAAAGGGTAGGTTTTGTCAATCTACAAATAACAATGCTCCTTTCTGTATTAAAACTTTATAAAAACAAATTAAGGCCTTAGGCCTTTTAGGAGCTGAAGGATCTGCCTGGATATCACTCACCGTTAGAGGTTAAATTAAGTCGTACTGGGTATGAAAATAATCTTTACAACACTTTAACTCCACGCGGATTCGATTATTAATACAATACAGACTGAGCAATATAATATACATAAGACCAGATCGCCATATGGTGACACCAGTACTGCGCAATATACTACTGCGTCGCCATATGGCGACGTCAGCAGTGAATGTGTTATGGAAACTGTTAAACCCTGTAATGACGTATGAATTGGTATGTGAATGCCGAGAAGAACTAACAGCTCTGGCGGATCCATAGTAAGATAACCTTAGTGTGGGTTCTAGAGCATGAAAAAGCTGACGAGTTAGCAAGAAAGTAAATATCAGCTTCATATATTGGTGCAGGACTGATCCTGGGAGTACTCAAAATCACTATATGGGGTCATATAAGGGAATGGGTGAAAAGGCACAGAAAATACTGTTATAAAATAATTGGAAATCAACATGGAAAAATCTTTATTAAAGGACCATCTGGGAAGAAGACTATAAACACTCAACCAAACTCTTGTACAAATTGATACAAGGGGTCAGAGTATTGAATTGGGCATCGAAGAAAATATCGTTAAAAATGTTTAAGAAAGATTACCACAAAATTTGGACTAAAACTCATATTGTTATTTTAATAATTACTTAGTTATTTCAATCGTAAATGTATTATATTGAACTCTATAATTTTTACAGGTTGGGTTTATGCAGTCTTTGGCTAAGCATCCTCCCACCTAAATAATTTACAATCTATTCTTATTATTTTATTTTTTAAATAAATGTCAGATTATATTGACTGTAAAATCCAGAAGAAATATTTGGTTATTGGCTTTACATACACTGTGTCCCAAACATGTTTCTCTATTATTATTAGTGATAGAGAAATGGTTAAATGGGGACTTTTGGCACCTACTATTAGAAGAATTAATACCAATATTTTCTTTTATTAGCAGATGTCATTTATTCAACAACTTCCTTCAGGTATGAGTCACAACTTGGATTTATTCTTTCACGGCTTCAAAGTATGTGACTCAACATCAATACTTTCTGGCCAAGAGAAGATGGAATTTCTATCGACAATAAAAAACAACACTTTGAAAAGAAGGCTGCTGTTTTCCTCAACTCCAATGCTGAGGCAGGGGAGAATTTCATTGTTGCACTGTATGGAGACAACTATATAAGCCAAAAATTCAACGATCTACGCTTCCAGATGTTTGCGAGAGCTGCAGCAAAAACTAATTTTAACCTAGCCAGATTGCGTCCAACTCCGGATACTGCACGATTTCACTCTCTGCGGACTCATCTTTAGATAAAAATATTCGTTTCCTTATTTGTTGTATATTTCATTTTACTACACACCAATTACTTTTTTTATTTTTGCTACATTACATTATTGTTTTGATTTTAATTGTTACCTATCATTTTCATTTTCACTTGTTGGGTTATTCAATTTTCTTACACTTTCGAATTCGCCCCCATTAGCTTTCATAAGTTTGTTGTTAGGTTTGTTTCAGGTGCAGAAGTGGTTGGGAGTTGAGAAGAATCCTCTCAATTGGGGCTGGATGTGCAGCTCGGAAAGCTTCATTCCATAGATGATGGTAAAAGAGCGAGCCTCTCAACCACTTTTAGTGTTGATTTCTTCCAACTGCAAGAAGGGTTATACTAATGCATGTGGGTATAGGAGAGCAGGGTCGAAGTGCTCATCTGTTTGCACGTATTGCAGCGGCCACTCGTGTTAGAACGTGCTAGATTTGATGTTGGGTGACGACGTACACTCCTCCCTACCTTTTTTCTAGACCCTGCCTGAAGGCACGGATTATCAAGATGAAAAAGTGAGGCAGGAAGACAGTAGCATGGAAGGTACTAACGACAGCGTCCCTGAGGGCATACCTAGTCCATTAAAGAGACTGGAAACTACCATAAAAAAGAGGATTTTCCTTCATTATTGAAATAGTGTTTACATCTTAGTTTGTACATTGTGCGCAAAAATGATATAATATAAACATTAATATAAAGTATTACTAACGGTTTGTAATGGGTGCATTAAAATTTACAAACTCTACCTCTGAAATTGGTATGTCTTGTCAATATGCATAGCTTTGAATACTTGTACTTCGAAGGCTATTGGGTATACAGAGACCGATTTGGACTAATTCTGGTGCAAATTTGGTCTAATTTGGAAAAGTACTAGTCTGGTCGACAGCCGAGTGGGTTACGGCGCGAGATGGCAATCGCGATTAATCACACGGATATCGCACCACCGGGTTCGAATCCTGGCTCCGGCACTGTCGGAGGAAATGGTTGTATGTCCGCGTTTTTCAACGTGTAACCCCCTTCCGCACAAGCCTCTGGTTTCTGGAATTGAGGGTTGTCTAATTTCTGTGGTGTTTATTTATTTATTTATTAGTTGGCGAAAAATGGGTTCTTCAGAGTCAAAATCGACGAAAACTGAAAAAAAAACTCTGAAATTGGCATATTTTGTCAATTTTGCGAAACTTTGAACAGCAGTATCTTGGAGACTATTGGGTATACAGAAACCAGTTTGGTCTCACTTTGTTATATTGGGTTCCTCTAGCTTAAGGTTACAACATTAAGAGTACCATTTTAACGTACTTAATTTTAAGGTTTCGTTCACCTGCGCTTTCTCTTTCAGACAGTTGACTTTTAAATATTTTTATAGTATCCAATTTAACGTGTACTACAAAGGTTTCTCCCCTTAAGGTGAGTGATACTGGAAGGGTAGACTTTAATTATAATCAGGGCATAGTGTTGTACCATAGTCGTGGCGCGGTTAACACGGAATTGTGGTGTAGTGCTCATGACAACTGACATGAGGTAGAAAATAATTTTCAATTTAACAACGTACGTGGCACACAAGATATAATTTGTACGTTATGTTGTACTATGAGATAAAAATATTGTCACGACTCCCCTTTGGGGAAGCCGCGGCTGAAGGCCACTTGGCTTGTGAGAGAGGGAGATTGGGTAGTCAAAGTAGAAGACAAGTTTCAAACTTATATAATTTATTAACAAAATAACAACAAACAGTGTCACAGTATCAACAGGCATAACAATAATAGTAACAAATTGGGGGCTCTTACCAATATCACTGATGTGGGGAAATGCGTCAGGATAAGGAGTCGCACTTCTTAACACTTAAGAATAGGACTATCTTAAGAATTCGACTGACGCCCGCGTTAATAAAATTCGTATTTATAATTTTACTATATGCTTATTGATTACGCTAGCTCAGGTTTACTAATAGATAAGTGGACTGTATTACCAAATATTGCAAATTATAACTAAATAATAAATCATGTGTCGAAAACTTACCACAGTTGTTGTTGTTGTGTCCCTCGTATATGATGATATAAGGATAGGAAAGGTGGAACAGGAAATAGTTTCCGACACAGAAAACAAAACTAAAATTTCTTAATTCGCGAGATAAATTATGCAATGTAATTCACTTCACTCAACAATAATTCTATCTTTTTAAACCAAACTGCGGGAGCCACTATCAATCTAACAACAATCCTACGCGACAGTAAGTCTCGCCCGCTTCTCCCTACCCATATTACAAAAAACTATGTTTTTTGTCCCTTTTTTTTTTAATGTTTCCATTTGAAATTAAACTGTTCTATAAAAAATAAAAAGGCGCGTCACCATTTCCCCCGGCCTTTGAAAATATTTTTCAAACTACATTAAACAAAACAAAGCGATTCCAGAAAGGAAAAAAAAATAATCCTAATAACAAAACGAATATAAATACAAATATCTAATTACTGATTAGGTAATGGACAAAGTCGCACTACAGGGCGTTTATAAATTCCATTTTTTGTTTTAACAAGTGCAACACGACTTATGCCATCATTTCCATAATAAAGCTCTTCAATTACCCCTAAGGGCCAGTGAATAGGGGGTGCATTATCCTGTCGGATAAGGACCAACATACCTGTACGAGCAGGACATGTGGGTGTATTCCATTTTTGACGACTCTGCAAGCTATTCAAATATTCGAGCCGCTAACGCTTCCAGTATGATTGTACTATACTGTCCAACAATTGTTTTCGCGTAAGCAAATTTGAATTTATATCAGACACATCCAAAGCAGGTAAGGAGCGCAACGGAGTTAATGTTAAAAAGTGCGCTGGTGTTAAAGCCAGCGGTTTTGCTGGATCGGAACTTAACCAGCAAAGCGGTCTAGAATTTAGTAGCACTTCTATTTGAACGAAAACTGTTAATAACTCCTCATATGTTAATATCTGACTACCTATAACTTTAAATAAATGCGTTTTTACGGATTTAATATTCGATTCCCAAATTCCACCAAAATGTGGGGCATTTGGAGAATTAAATTTCCATCTGATATTGTAAGAGGCAAGATAGTCCTCTAAAGTACTGATATAATCTGCAGATTGAATGAACTTGTAAATTTCACGAAGCTCAGAATTCGCGCCTACAAAATTTGTACCGCAATCGGAATACATTGTGTTACATGGCCCTCGGCGGGCTAAAAAAACGCTTAAAACAGTTTAGAAATGTAGCAGTTGTCAAATCAGAAGCCAACTCTATATGAATGGCTTTTGTTACTAAACACACAAATAAGCAGATATAAGCTTTTTGACTCTTGACACCCCTACGCCGTCCTAATGTTATATACAATGGCCCTGCAAAATCAACACCGCATTCTAAAAAAGCCTTAGCTTCTGTAACGCGAGGTTGTGGAATATCAGCCATACTAGGGATTATAGCTTTCGGGCGAAATTTAAAACAAAAATTACACATTTTTATGCGTTTACGCACTATACTTCGTGCTGATAATATCCAATATTTTTGTCGGAGCAATGAAAGTAGTAAATGCGGACCTGTATGCAAATTTCTATGATGAAAATGATCTATCAAAAGGTTAACTAAATTGTCATTTTTTGGTAATAAATACGGATGCTGCTGGTCATAATCTAAGGGTGCCCTACCAAGGCGACCACCTACTCTCAATAAGCCTTTACTATCTATAAACGGACTCAAATATCTCAATGAACTCGAGCATACTTTTTCGCTTTCTAATAATTTAATGTCACTACTGAAATGCGCTTTTTGAACAGAACGTATCAAAACATGTTCAGCTTTTTGTAAGTCATTAGTTACTATTACTTTATTTCGAGGCAAAATTTTAAGAAATCTAAGTATATGAACAACTATTCGACGTAATTTAGTCCATGAAGACACACGGAGCGCAAGGTTATGTAACGGATCGGTTTCTTCGACTAATATTGTGGGCAATACAATTGATATTTCCTCGAGCAATGGGGAAATATTCTCTACTATTTGTCGAATAGGCCACTCGCCCTGTGATTCTACTAACCAAGATGGACCTGACACCCAAGTACTATGCTCTACCAACTGCGCTGGTGTCAAGCCGCGCGATAAACAATCAGCAGGGTTGTCTTTTCCCTCTATATGATACCAGGTTGCATTTTCAAGTAACGATTGAATTTTAGCTACCCGATTTGCCACAAATGTTTTCCATTTATGCGGTGAGTTTTTTATCCAATTTAAAACCACAGTAGAATCTGTGCAAGCGATTACACTATCTAAATAAGTGCGAGATGAGGAGCTGTCTATAACAAATTTAAGTAACTTTGCCAACAATAATGCTGCGCAAAGCTCTAGTCTAGGAATACTCAAAGTTTTTATTGGCGCAACTTTTGACTTAGCACAAAGCAAATTAACTACAACTAAACCGTATGATGTGACTATTCTAATGTATACTGTTGCCGCGAGGGCTTTCGATGAAGCATTCGCAAATCCTACTAATGAAATTTGAGCATCTTTTACCAAACCTATATATCGCGGTACTTGAAATTTTTCTAAAAATGACAATTCTCTATAAAACTCTGTCCATAATTTTTCTATGCGAGATGGAGGTTTTTCATCCCAATTTATTTTTTCTATCCATAATTCCTTTATTAGTAATTTAGCGTAAATTGTTACAGGTGACAAAAACCCTAGTGGGTCCCAAATTCGTGCAATACTTGATAAAATGTTACGTTTTGTACACGTTTTATCGGGTATATTTACTACAAATGAAAACACATCTAAAACCGGGTTCCACTGTAACCCTAAAACTTTTAACGACGTATTAATTTCAGATGTATCGGTAAATTCCATAGCTTGGGATAATCTACTATGTTGGGGAATTTCTTGCCACAGTTTTTCATTATTAGTTGACCATTTTAGCAAATCAAAACCCCCGGCCTTGAACAGGCCTACTAATTCAAAATATGAAGCACGGGCTTCTTCAAAACTTGAAACACTACAAACCACATCATCCACGTAAATGTCTGTTTGAACAATCTTAGCCGCCAACGGATAATTTTCAGCTTCATCCGCAGCTAGTTGCTTAATGGTCCGTAACGCTAAGAAAGGTGCAGGTTTTAATCCAAAAGTTACAGTATTTAATTGATACGTGGCAAGCGGTTCGTCAGGCGAAAATCGCCACAAAATACGCTGATATCGTCTATGATCTGGTTGTATCCAAATATTTCTATACATCTGACGTACACCAGAAATCATAGCTATTTCGAACAATCTAAAATTTAACAAAATTGTCATAATATCAGTCTGCAATTTTGGCCCCGAATAAAGAACATCATTCAGAGAGAGCGAGTTTGAACTTTTAACTGAACAATCAAATACAATTCTATGGGGTGTCGAGATGCTATTTTTTGTTACAGCAAAATGTGGAATATAATAAGCAGTTTCACTAAAATCGTTATTTTTTATTATTGTCATGTGACCTTGATCTAAATAATCTCGAATCACTTTACTATAATTCTCTCTAAATGAATGTAGAGACTGAAGCTTTTTCTCTAAAAAATAAAAACGTCTAACAGCTATATCTAACGAGTTACCTAATATATAGGAGAATTCTCCTTAAAGGGAAGTGCAACTGTATAACGCCCATCTTTTCCACGAGTTGTAGTTGATACAAAAATTTGTTCACATTCCACATCGTCCCGATTTAATGTAGAAGGTGCTGCCACCTCCTCTATCTCCCAAAATTTTTCTAACATTTGTTCATCGTGACAGGCTTTACTGTTGTACAAAATGTGTACGTATTCTCACATTCATTAATTATAGGAGCTTTTCCCACAACTACAAAACCTAAATTTGTTTGTACTGCTATCGGCATATTAGGGGGACCCATTATCTTATTTCTACCAATAATGTATGGAAACAATTCACCACCAATAATCCCGTCGATTTCTCCAGGCTGATAAAATTTGTCATCTGCTAATTGTAAATTATTTAAATAGTCTAAAAGCTCTACTTTTACGACAGATGTTGGTATAGCATCTGTAATTTTTTCTATCATCAAAGCACACATTTCAAATCGAATACTTAAATCAAAACGCGAGGCTATCATAATGTCTACTTGACCTTTAACTGGTTGCGTAGAAGTTCCTATCCCCAAAACTGACAAATGTCCTTTTTGAATAGGTAATCTAAGTTTTTGACACAACTTAGAGCTAATAAAATGAGATTGACTACCACTATCTAATAAAAAGCGCGCTTGTCTTATTTCACCTGAAGCAGAAAATATATTTACAACTATAGTTGAGAGCAAAGTTGTGAATTGTTTTTGTGAAAAGTTACTATTTGAAGTAGAACAAAAATTTTGTATAATTTTATTAGTGCTGGAATTTTCGCCTGATAACGATTCACTATTTGACACAGAACTTTGTCCTTGTGGCTCACTACCCCCGTTACCCACTGCATTTGACATACGCGGTTTGTCAAAGTGCAACAAGGAATGGTGAGATTTTTGGCAAGTGCTACAAGTGTGGACAGATCGACATTCTGATATTTTATGTTTGGAACTCAAACAGTTTAAACATAAATATTTTTCTCTAGCTAATTTGTATCTATCGCTTAGAGAAAGTTTTAAAAAATTAGAGCATTGTGATACTGTGTGCATTTGACCACAAACACGGCAAGAATTATTTGAAATATTACTGTCAGCAAATTTATTAGCAGTATTATTTGCTACAAATGATTGAGTAAATTTCGGTTTATTACTATTTTGTAATAATTTTTTTTGAAAAATTCCACTATTACTATTAGTTTTTGACGCACTAGAACTGCTATTTTTTGAAGTGTGAACTAACGCTTTTGACTGGCTTTTAATAAAATCTACAAGTTCCTTGTAATTTGGCAGATCTGACGATTTTCTAGACATTTCAAAAAATTTGTGTGTTTGGTTATCTAATTTTGATAGAGCAATAAAAACCAATATGTAATCTGACAAATTTTCAATTTCTAAATGTTTAAGAGAATTAACAATTTTTCTAAAAAGGCATTTAAACAGCCTGCAGACTCGTTTGGTGCCGCTTTAAACTCCATAATTTGCGTCAAGTATGTATTAGCAAGTAAACGTTTGTCCTCAAACCGTTCTTTTAACATTGTCCATAGAACTCTATAGTTTGCTGCGGTTGGCATTATTCCCGCACAAATGTCTAGAGCGTTTCCCTTTAAAGCACCCAATAAATAATGAATTTTACTTGAGTCATCTAATGCATTGTTATTGTGAATTAAACTACGAAAAGTTTCGTAAAACAGAGGCCACTGTTTCTTATCTCCATGAAATTCCATAATATCAATTTTAGGTAACCTGGGCTCTGCTTTAGTTTGAGGAGTATGATTTATATTCGCTTCATTATTTACAGGTTTACTAATTGTATTATAAGCTTCTAGAATATGGCCATATAATTGTTCAGCTATATCTAATGTTTGAAAGGAAGGTTTATATTCTTCGTTTAACCTTAAATTAATACTATTAATTTCATCCAATACAAGTTTAAGATCACTTAAAGCCCTATCTACAGTATTGAATTCTGCTTTGAAATTATTTAATGTAACTTCGGTTTTTAAGTCATTGATATAATCAAAAATACGTTGTATTTTACCAAAATACATCTCTTTTTTAGCAATATAACTTTTTAATTCACGCTCAAGGGAACCAGTGTCGACCTTGCGTGCCATTCTTTGAATCTTAAATAACCAACTACTCTTGCAAAACGATATAAATGAAGTAAAATCTAAGTTGAGAAAGAACGCGCTACTATGTAAACAAAAATGGCTACTATGTTTTAGTTCTAATATACTACTGAGTAGGTCACAAGGGCTACTACAATATATTTATCTATCTTACTCTACCAGTGCTATAAAGAGGTAACGCGATGCCGAGTTTTTGAAGCGAATTACAATGCTAAAAAACTAAAGTAAAAACTACTAAATTCGTTAACTGAGCCGATACTGATCCGGTTCGTACGGAACAAATGATTACGCTAGCTCAGGGATACTAATAGATAAGTGGACTGTATTACCAAATATTGCAAATTATAACTAAATAATAAATCATGTGTCGAAAACTTACCACAGTTGTTGTTGTTGTGTCCCTCGTATATGATGATATAAGGATAGGAAAGGTGGAACAGGAAATAGTTTCCGACACAGAAAACAAAACTAAAATTTCTTAATTCGCGAGATAAATTATGCAATGTAATTCACTTCACTCAACAATAATTCTATCTTTTTAAACCAAACTGCGGGAGCCACTATCAATCTAACAACAATCCTACGCGCCCGCTTCTCCCTACCCATATTACAAAAAACTATGTTTTTTGTCCCTTTTTTTTTAATGTTTCCATTTGAAATTAAACTGTTCTATAAAAAATAAAAAGGCGCGTCACCACTTATTTAGCAGGTTACGTATTGAGTACAAGTTCGTATTTATTGTTTGTCTTTAATAATTCAGTGTCAGGTCTCGTTCTCAATATTTTGTTTAATATTATTGCAAAGTATACCAATTTAGAATTTGGAAAAATAAATGTATCAATATGTAACCTACTAAAGCTGATTTATAGTTTTCTCCTAAAATATGAATACTCCTTACGTAACAATATTAAAATACAAATTATAGATTACCGTTTGGTAGCTACCGCTGGCGTACACAAATAAAAATTAAATGTTAAAGAAAATATGAATAGCAATTAATTTCCCAAGGTCTATCTGGTGTGTTGTTTTCAATGTAGAATGCAGGGAATAAAATATGAAACTGGAATCCTCAGCGACGAGCCCCCTAAGATAGGACAGGGTTTCCGACTATTCCGTAGGCCCTCGGTCACATGATAGTATGGCCCAGGTGAAAGTCGTGGCGTGGTCCTAAACGGCTGCGAATGCGCTCTTCGAATCGTACCCAGAAGGATAAAAGGAAATAAAGTGATATTCAAACACAGCAACGTACCCAGAATCGTAGGTGTTAAAAGTATACCGGAAGCGAGAAGCGGCCTAAAATAGCAAGAATCACATGTCAACAGGTAAACAGGGAACAACTGAGAAAGCATGCTTATCGTCTAAAATAGTAGTGACAATTTTTCCTCAAGACTAGTTCCACAAAATAACTCAATATCCAAAATAAGCGAAAACTTGTAATGATTGCCTAAATTCGCAAATCCTACGAGGATAGCTACAGATGAATATGGCAATCACGACAAATCGGCCGCGTGCTTTTCAAGACGAGTGTCGAATGGATAATGGCCTCGACGGAAGTTATTTCAGAGCCCTCTACATTCAACGACTTACCATGATATTTTACATACATTATGATATAAAAGTGAGTTGCCCATGATTGAGTGGTATGAACGTGGTCAGTTCGCTGTAGGCCCGTAACATGTGGAATACAATCAGATGAGATGAGAATGTTTTTACATTTGTCACTGTTTCTCAGCCGGTAGGCATTACAAATTAATTTATTTACGTGATCCTTATCATCTAAATTTATCTTAATAGTTCGATTTTTACCAGCGGAATAAGCGCAAAATATAATCTAGTTCAAGATCTCGTTATATTACAAGCATATAGGTGTACGTACCAATTTTCAAGTCAATCTTTTAAACCAATCCAAATCTTGTGCACAAAAATGATACACCAGCGACAGATAGACAGATTTTTTTGCTCAGACTTAAAATCTCTAGGTTTTATGGAACTATAATCTAAGCATAAATACAAGGAAATACAACAATGATTCCTCTCCCATCAGCTCGGTCTTGCCATTGCGATGTTGCTTTGCAACCAGACTACTGAATAATCTCGGATTTTATACACCTACTACAGCTATTCTGGAATAGATGGCGTATCGATTTATATTAACAGTAGAGTCCCTAGCCACTCGGCCCCCACTCCACCCAAATGGATACATAATGGCGTCTATAGTTTATGTTTGCGCGTGCGCATCAGTGTGTTTACAACGTACCGCAAGTGTCAAAAGCAGGTTGCAGTATTTGTTTTGACAAAGTGGAAAAATATATGTAAGTAATAATGTTACCATTAATTGTTTCATGACCAAATCAGTCATAACAGACAGTTATTTTAATTTAAACCTATTACATTGAGTCTAATGACACTATACTCGTCAAGACAAAAGCAATTCCTATTGGGGTCGCCATTATGCATACACTTTTCATACGGGCCAATCAGTGCCTCCCACACAAGTGGCCAGACTCTAGTTTATAGGGACTCTATATTATCATCAAAATGTATTTAAATTCTAATTTAGAATGAAAATGCATCGCGCCGATTTGCATTATCGGGATGGGTTTAAATTCTAATTTTAAAATTAAACACATATGCGCCAATTTGCATAATAATAATTAACAATAATACATTTATTATTATTATTTATTCACCTTATACAATCAATTAATTTTACTACAAAATTGTTTTTTTACATATAAATTCTAATGCAATGCGGATGTAAATGCATATATATTTATTTACAAACAGAAATATATCTACAAAAATAATAAAAGTGTACTAAAGTAAAAATATACCTACTACGACAGTTCAGTATTCCACTATTTCCTATGAAAGGATTTTGCGTTTTCCGATTGAAGACGTGATATGCTTCCTTCTTGGACCTGTCCAAAGCTTTCAATTGTGTGTCACCTGACATATTATTAATAAAATTAGAGAGTTTTGGTATAAGGGGACCTGCCCTGCCTTTCATTAAAAGTTATATGGCAGACAGACATCAGTGTGTTTGCAGTAATGGTGAAATATCTTCCTTAAAGTCTCTCATTCGGTGTTCCTCAGGGGTCAATATTAGGACCAACACTATTTATTCTCTATATCAACGACATATCAGATCACATTTCTAGCAAAATTGTTGCATATGCAGATGATAGTACTCTACTTTCAGCCCATACTAATATGGATAACCTCATTAATATGTCAGCTGATGCACAACAACAAGCTAAGCAATATTTTTCTAATGTAAAATTAAGCCTTAACACACAAAAAACTCAAAATTTAATATTTAATCTGAACACACGTATCTGTATTGACAATAATAATCCAGTTAAGTGCTTAGGTATCACCTTAGATAGCAAATTGACCTGGGAAAGCCAAATAAATTGCCTGTACAGAAAACTGTGTAGTAGAATATATCTGTTGAAGAAACTTAAAAATCAAATTGACCAAAACATTATCTTGCTTACATATCATACACTGTTTCATAGCATAATGTGCTATGGAATTCTACTGTGGGGTGGCTCTGCACATACTGTCAAAATTTTAAAATTGCAAAAGAGGGCTATTAGAGTTATTACTAATGCAAAGCATAGAGAAGCTGCAGACCCTCGTTTAAAAAGTTAAGTATTCTATCTTGTACAAATCAATATATTTTTGAATGCATTCTTTATGCTAAAAATCATCTGTCTTATTATCAAACTCAAAATTGCTACAACACTAGGAATGAATCTGTCATAGCTCCTTTTTTTCGCCTGACAAGAAACATGAATTATTCATTTAGATATTTATCGATTAAATTTTACAACTTACTACCAAATAACTGGAAAGCACTTAGTAATATTGCTTTTGCCAAGAAAGTTAAAATTTTCTGAAAGAAAACGTTTTTTATGAGATTAACGAATTTATCACATATTTTAATGATTTTTAAAAAGTAATCTGTGACTTATTTTATTTTAATGTAATCACTGTATTTTATAATTATTGTACGTATGTCCAACATTCTGACGCCATTGCTTTGTATCATTGTATTTAAGTGTATGTTTTATATTCATTATCTGTGTACTTGACGAGTGTAAACAATATTGTATTGTCACACACAATAAATAAACTACTACTACTACTACTATGTCGCAAGTTATAGGACATTATTTTCAATTGATTTGGAAACGCACATTGTGCACCTTGATTGGTGGCAATTAATCGATTTCCTTTCATAGGAAATAGTGGAAAACTGGTCTGACGTAGTAGGTATATTTTTTTACTACACTTTTATTATTTCTGTAACAATTTATCCATTTTGTATTGGCTTCTATATTTTGTTAGAAATATATCTGTATTTTTATGCTAATTACCAATAGAAATAAAATTTTCATTTTAATTTTATATTTTGTGTGTATTTCTATTTTATTTTAAAATGTTAAGACGGGCGTAATAAAAACTAATAATAACTAGAACGACTTGCCACAGTAGTGCAAGTTTTTGTAATAATCGAATTGAAACTCAGATGATTTTTTTAAATTTTATTTAACGAGTATATTTCGTCAATTTGAGGACACGTTTTAAAAAAATGAACCTGGTCTGGTGGACAACGTAATGATTTCCTTAGTTGCAGACTTGCAGTCAACAACCTAAAACGTTTGCAAAATAAAATAAAACACCGAAAAACCATTAAATTCCTTTACAAATTACAGGGATAATAGCGTAGGCATTCATAAGGCTCGTGCATGGATTCAATATTTGATAATAATTGATGATTTTAATCAAGAAAGAATCGCGTGAACATTCAAACCGAGCGGCCACGGCGGGATTCCATTTAGCTCAGAGGAAAAGAACAAAAATTGAATATTTTTAACAGGATGTGATGCATTATCTTAAATTAAAGATAAAATCTCCGACAAAAACTAATTTTTTTTATTATTCGACAAATAATATGAATGAAGAATTTTTTAGTGGGATCGAAGTTGGTTGCTATTTGTTTTATTTTTTTTTTATTTAGGTCAAATATGAAACATAAATTATGTACTAAGAAAGCTAGGCAACTTAAACCTGCGTTCCCCAAATTTTAGATAATTTTAGTACTTATATTTTCAATGAGAAAATTGAACGGTTAAATAGAAAAAAAGCTATCGTAGAAAAACATTGTCGATCTTTTTTAACCTTAGATTTTGAAGCAACTTTGACAGAACCATTTTTATATAATTAGCCTCTAGAAACTCTATTATGTACTTGGAATACTTATGGCAAAATTGGCAAATTGAATTTTATTATCTAATGTTTCACCGATTACAGTAAAAATCTTATTAAAGTTATTGACTGTTTCTAATTTGTCACGTTTCACGTTTGTCATGTTTCACCGATAACTGTAAGAAGTTATTAAATTTATTGGTTGCTTCTAATTTGTCACAAATGATTTAAAAATTCTCCAAACCAAAATGATGGTCATAATAATATTTTATTTGCTTTGTTTTGTTTCACACTTAAACATTCTGTACCCGAATGCACAAAAAATGGTAATAAAGTTTTATCGTTTTTTGACGAAATTATATTACTGGACTTCCGTTTATTTTACCTTGCTATTTACACAAAATTGAAGTCACTATTCTAATATAAATAAAAACAAATTCCAATAGATGGTTGTAAGTGCACGCCCACTCCCTCTTGCAAGAAAGGTTTAATAATAGGAAGAATCTAGCCCTAAGTATCTGTTCGCCAGTTGGCCCAGAGATGCCCCCATTAGTTGTTATCACTGATAAACTAGAAAACAGTAGAATCGTCCCGAATGACAGACTGGAGTAAAAGAGAAAAGTCTAGAATAAGGGTCATGAAGTATATAAGTAGCAGAGCCAACGCGCTGGAGTCAGTTCAGTACAGTTCTGAGATGAGCCAAGTGATCAGATAAGAAAAAGAGCAGTAGCAAGTAGTGAATTATATAGTGAGTCTATAGCAGATAAATATTATAATTAGTGTGTTATTATATCGACTGATTATTGTAAGTTAGGTATTAAATAAATCAATGGTTAATGACAATTTGCGTTGCAACTATTAAACTTACTTTTGGGATGTTTACTACAGGGTGTAAACACGTAACAAATGCCAAAGAGGGTAGTCTGCATCAATACACACGCAGCATTTGCGTACTTGTTTGTTAGTATAAGTAGCGTCTAATTTCGTTTCTGAATTACCTACTAACTTATAAATGCAAATTTCTATTCTTTATGCATCTAGGTACAGAAAACATATATTTGATGGTTTAATTGTTAAAGAAAATCATCTTATTCTATTTATTTTGGCTATGCCATTACACCATTCAACACTGAATTTAAATGTTGATTATAATATTACGCTAGTACTAGTAAATACAGTCTTTTTATAAAATGTAAAAATTCAATGATAAACTGTTTATTTGTTTTTTTCTAGGGACTAAAACTTATGCAACTATTTGTAAACATTCATTTAAATATTTTTACAATTTCTACCATAATACAATGTCCTACTAAAGGAACAGATTTCCATAATTATGTTCAGAATTATCTTCACCTGTGCTAAAGAGTATCAAGGTATCAAAATGACTGATACGCTGTAGACTACAAACAATAGAAGTCCACTTAGAGCTCAGCGAGATACAAGATAGTAAATGAGTAAAAGGATATTGTGGACATACCATGCCCTATAACTGTTCCCTGTCTGAGATATTAGACAAAACTCCAATTGATTCGCTTGTCAATTCATTTGAGAAGTTTGAAATTTATTTATAGCAATAGTCTTTGATTATGTTTGCCGCTATTTATGATAGATTTTAATATTTCACAATGTAATTACAACTAGCATGTACTATTGGCCGTACAATGAAAATTACATTTAAAAATCACTTATTTTATAAAATATTGTACTATAAATTAAAGCAATATTTCGCGATTTTACTGGAGATTTAAAAAAAAATTTATGATACAAAAATTGCTTATCGTGTCCTAAATTATATTTTAATATTCTATCATTTTTTTCGTTTAATGCGATAGTTTTTGGGTTAATTGCAAGAATAGGAATTCTTCCAGCAGGAAATCGCAAAACTTTGCTTTGAATCGAAAGTTAATGTATAAAATAGGTACTTCGAAAATCACCAAGAATTTGCTATGTTGGCGATATTGCATATTACCAAAGCCAACACAGTTTTTTAAAATGTTTATTCTACGATCACTGACAGCATCACAACCTTATTTTTCATTATTTTTAAAACTATAGGAACTGAGAGATGGCGCTAGTTACGCTCTACTACGGTGGAACTTAACAGTGACTCTGAGATGCGAACTCCAGGTATCGAAGGTATGCTTGCTCACATGCACTACACTGATGAAACCCAAAAATAGGTCGAAACCGGTCTGCAGTTAGTGACATCCTGAAATGAAGGAGGCCTCTCGCATCTTCCTCGTAGCACTCGAGCATTCCAGATCATTGTATTTTAGTGCTAACTGTGTTTAGTCAAAATACGGCAAATTCTACCATATAATTCAGCGTTCGTAAGGGGGAATAGCTGTTTTGGTTTAATTTTTTGAGTCCTTATTTATATAAGGCACTTGCAGATAGGTCGGAATATTATAATTCCTATATTTTATATTTTATAAAATTTCCTTCTGCTTTAAAATTGCTTATTCAATAGTGTTTATGTACTTCAGGTTATTGTAAAATTTTTAGATATTATTTTACTGCAATATGTTTGTGCCCTATAAGTATCATTCTACAAATATGGAATACCTGGTAAAGATTTAGTAATTAGTGACAGAATTACAGCAAAAACTGATTATTTGATCCTTGTATAAGCCATATTGAATCCACCATTTTGAATTTTTGAATTTTGGCAATAGATTCATTATCAGCCACCCCTCAGAAGTTTCTTTTTCAATATAAATATTTATGAATATAGTTTACGAAAGCGATTCCCAAACTTATACGGAATAATAGCGACCCGCTTTGTCTTGCATGTATCACATGTCTTGGCGTAATTCAACAGGTAAGTCATCAAAAAGCGGAAGCAAGTCATTCCGTAAAAAATGTAAGTACGACACGCCATTTAATCTTGAGGTAACACAACTGGTTCAAGTAAATAATCGCCCATAATTCCAGCCCAAATATTAATAGAAAAGTTGTACTGAAATCGTCTAGCTGCCACAGTGTATGGATTCTCATCGCTACATACGTGGTGACTGCGAAACTGTATAATCCCATGAATCGAGTGAATCCTAATGGTTTCCTTAAAATAGTTGAACAACGTCACACGGGAGCAATTCTTGGATCCTTTGCGGATGGTAAGGGTACAGTCCTTGTCGCTTAAAAATCGTCCATATTTCCATCTACTTCGTTAAAATGGAAGAGTAGCCCGTCTAATATTCATTTCAGGATTTTCACCAAAATATTCTAATATCAGTTCTTCTAAGGCAGGTGACACTTCTACTTGACGACCAGTATCTTGACTCCTTTTTTCAAAAGTACCCCTTTCTCTTAGCCATATGTGGATATTGGTAAAAGTCACCTGCATTAGGTTTAACACGGTTAGGGAACCTCAGCCTGTATTTCCTTTGGACTGCTAGAGAGTACTTTGCATTTGCCATAAATGAAATGCATATCAGCGTATTCTTCATTATTATAAATATGTCTATATTTCGGCCGAAAGCTCTGGTCAGTAGATCCAGGGGCGTACGGATTTATGAGTTTTGTAAATTCCCTGATATAATATGTTTATGCTGTTACCTATTTATTTTCCTTAAGTTTGGAGAATTTTGACGATAACATCAATTTCAAAGGAATGAAAGTCCTCGGATTGAGTTAACTATGCATGAACTACCATACCTTAAATTTAAAATATTATGTTTAAATCTGGCAACATTCTCCGCGTATTCAGCGGTGTTTTGTGCGTTAAACTGTTATAACTCAGTGTAAAATCAGTGTACATAAAGTGCGGTCGTTTATCAGTTGGGCGGTATTAATATGTTGTTTATAAATTACGTATTTGTGGTATTAGTGCCTTAAAAGTTTATTTCGTGTGAAATATTGATAGTGTGAATTATTTATGAATTGGGCGGCATTAATTTTTGTTTATAAATTATGTACTTGTTGTATCACAGTCCCTTAAAGTTTTATTTTGTTAGTGCTTTAGTGAAAATAAGTGTAAATGTGGCATATCGTAATATTTTTAAATGTGCAAAAATGGCGGCTCTCGGTTGTTCAAAAGAACTGGTAGAAGTTCATACCCCTAGAAAATCTCCATTAAGCTTCAAGGAGAAGACCGGCCGACTATATTTAAAAAGTTTATAGTAGCTTATTTTAGAAATTAAATAGCCTAATTAAAGACATATTTCATAAATAATTTGACTGATATTTAGTTGTCCAGACGTACATCAAATATTTGCAATTGTACTGTCGCTGAGTTTTTTCAACTTAAAAATGCACTAAAAATTGTAATTGATAAAAGTGATGTCAAAGTAATCTGAAAATATAAAATAACAAATAGTAACACATTTCTCAAACTAGACTAGCTGCTTCTAGAAGTAATAAATTAAATATAATGAGTAATTTAATTAACACATCGTAAATTATAAAATTTAACGACTGCTTCAATTATTTACTAATCCAATATAATTAACATATCAGGGTAATTTAAGCCATTTGATATTGAAGCAACAATTTATCTGTCTTAGTTCAACTTAAAGCAACACTGAATGATTTTATAAAGCCAATCAATCAATTTCTTCGTCTCAGTCATGCTGTGTTTGTAAACTATAACGATCTAGTTAACAATGCCGATAATAATGGCATACACAATAAATCCTGTGGAACACCTAGAGGGTACATATGATACTAATAATTGAATTGAGGATGACCGATCATATCGAATTATCTGACTATGTCAGAAGCCCGGAAGATCAGTGGATACATAAGACGAGCTGGTAAATAATATGTTCATAATTTTTATTTCCTCATAATTGCTGATGGTATTTCGATACGATTTAAAATTGTAGGTATGCTTTGCTTATTTATTATAATTCCGCCTATAATTTGTAGTGAAGTAAATACAAAAGAAGGCAAATGTTTTTATTTATGATGTATAAATATATTTACATGTTTTTCATATGAAGCATTAGAGATTGATACAGGATTTGACAAAATTGCGCACTGTCGGAAAAATTAGAAACATCATTTTATATGGAAAAAGTATTTACCTGTTTCTATGACATTCCTCAAAGTGCTTCTTAAGCCAAATTAAATTAGTTTTATTATATTAACGTCAATAATATTATTACACACGAGACGAATAGCATTCATTACCTGTTTAAATTATTATTACCTAAAATATAACAAGAATGAAATCAGCAATTGGTGGACGTGAAATGACACAAGTATAAGGTTTTTTTTGTTTTGTTAAGGGATATGTTCGTTCTGCAAAACTTTTGTTGGCAGTTCCATTTGAAAGCCGTCCTCTTCCCATTCCCCTAGAAGGGATGTATAATTGACTAGATCATATTTCGAATATTAATAAACCACATTTTTTTTCAGACCCAGAGGTTTAAAATTCTAATCATCTCCCGATGAAGCTAACATGGTTTTCGAAACGCGCGTCGAGTGTTCAGTGTAGTACTCAGTGCAGTGTTTAAATATAGTTTTCAGCGCAGTGTCTAAGTGTTTTGGTGTTCGTGAACACTACGAAATGCCATAGGAATAATGCAATATATGCTTGTATCATAGTAATCCTTCTGTACAGAAAATAACAGAAAACAATTTTATTCGTTATAGGCACGATTTCGTCAGTAATGGGATGTTAATAAACAGTCTGTACAGATGGTCTAAGTTCAGAGTATGCAACCAATTCTGGAGTTCAATTCTATGAGGTTCTATTTTGGGAGAATTACTCTTTACCTTATATACTGCCAATCTGATAAAATGTTTTAAACTCTGTCACTTTTATACTTTTATACTTTATTTTTCAGTTCTCCACAACAGTTCGGAAATGCTTGTGATTCATTGCGATAATTGGCTAATTATAAATTCAAGTAAATTCAACGCCATTGTGTTCTGGACAAAAAAATATAGGGACTCTGTTAAAAATGTTGTTAATATTGTAGATAATGACAAATTTGCAAACTATACAATGCCGTACCCAAAGAATTGAAAGCACTAAATTCTGCCCGGTGTAAAACCATACTAAAAACACAATTATTTAATAGTCAGATAATACTAGAGTAAAATAAAAAATTGATATTTTATTGAAATTTCTACTCTTTTTCTCCATTTTTTTGGTACATTAACTGCTCTCATGTATTTGATTTGTAAGTTACTTTCATATACTTATGTTATATTAGTAATTAATTAATACATTGCTTTGTCTCTTGCGTCACCTATATAATTTATTTTGTTATTAATAAGGTTAAATGAAAAGCCTATAGCGGAATTTCTACTACAAGGATTGAACTTTGCCTTTTGTTTTCATTTTATTCTATGTAGTTAATTCCCTAAAGTGTAAATTTAATGAAAATAAAAAAGACGCTTATTGTTACTATATTTTTCTTAATACAATAGGCAAATCATTAACAAATATTACAGATAACAGTGGTCCGAGGGTACTCCTCTAAAGAACGTCCAAGCTAGTATATAATCCTCTGTATGGCAGGATCAAATTTGACAATGCAGAATATTGACATTGAGATTTTTTTATTGAAATATGGATAGCGCTGGATATACGTTCGTGTATGCGCTACACAAAAAAACTTAGATATAGATTTGTATTGAAACGAACACAACCTTATATCCTATAACTACAATTATTGTCCTCCCCAGGTTCTGGTCCGGAGCGAGCAAGTCAACACGGTGCTAAACGCCGCATTAGGTGAGGGGTTAGTTGAGGCAGGGCTGGTTTGACGAAACAACAATTAAAAAGTATAAATAAAAACTTGTCACCTTTCGATATGTTAATTAAATTGAAATATCCAAAGAGTATAAATATAATTAAAACTTAAAATTATTAAAAGTAGGCGCACATTAGTTTGATCTGGATGATGGATGTGAAAAGGAAGATACCAGCAAATGTATTACAAGAATAATAGCCTCATGTTTGTATCATGGAACTGTTATTTTAATAGACTGCTGGCAGTCTGCAAGTATTTTTCATAATTTTCATGTCTAACATGAAAAACACTCTCATTATGTTAATAGCAGTTGGACGACATATCTGTCAAATTGAAAATAAATAACTTTGAATGATGTTTTATTGAAATTTGAGGCATAGACTTTATTAAAATCATCTTGTAACAAATAAATTTACGCGAAAGAAGATATATTCGCATCATTATCGCAACCTATTATTATAGACAGTATAGACACTAATATGTATACAATGGAAGACGGTAAACAAGCATGTAATTTTTCTAAAATGTCATTAAGTCGAGAAAATAAGCAATAAGAGATATTATCCTGTCAACAAGTTGTAAAATTCAGCGCCTTTAGCGAAATTACAAAATCTGATTATATGCACTATTCGTTAAAATAACTCAGCATAAACAATAAAAACAAATTATTAAATTATTGAATACGGATTAAATTTAAATACTATGATTCTAAGGAAATTACGGTTTGTTTTACGTTTTAGGTTAACAAGGGTCATTAATGGAGGACAGACCACCATGACGTTATGCTGCCGGCTACACAATATATTATCTAAATAATATCAACACTAGTTTTGCTATGTCAATAAACGGAAGTTCACATATTCTTTTACACTCCATGATAGAATTAGAACAAATCAGACACAAAGTATTTTGAAGATAATAAATAAATAGGTAATAGGGATGAAGCGTTGCTTTAAAATTATTAACTATAATCAGAACAAACTAGAAGTTATGGTTATATTTACAAACAATATATTCAGTAACCAATGCAACATTTAGATCAATATGTTGGGAGATATGCTGAGATATAGTACATTCCAGTGGAAACATTAAGTGCATTTGCTGTGGAAGGCTTCCGGATTTTCTTCTTGGCAGTATCTGGATCTGAACCTAAATAGTAAGAGGTGGGGTTGTACTGACATGCTCTTAAGCCTCAAAAGTAAGCCCATTGTGCTATCCCGACAAGTAGTGATATTTCTGGAAGGCTCCTCATTCTTCAAACAAATCAACGCTTGTGATGAACTTGAGGAGGAGACCCCAAGGTGAGGTGCCACGTATACTGGCCCCACTAGACCAGAAGCCCCCCAGCATGGATCCTCCTTTTGATGAGAAAGCAAGACAGTGACACAGTATATGCTCGGCAGTATGGTCTTCTAGATTGCCCTTCTGCACTTGGGATTGTCTACAACGCCCAGTGTATGACGGTGCTTATTTAATCTACAGTGTCCTGTTAGTAATCCCACGTACTTTGCTGGACAACTAGAGATAGTGTTTGCCTAGTTTAAGACTTGGGATCGGCCAAAGCCATCCTGCTGTATCTACAACTACTGCTCCATCAGTTTACATGACGTTTAAGTGTGTAGTTCCTTATCACGGCATTGTGAACCGAATCTGAGAGAGCCATTGTAGGTTCTGGAGCATACAGTGCGTCCTCAGAGACTTTGTGGGCTAAGGCGTCCACCCTATAATTTTTCTGATTGCCGTCGTGTCCTTTTATCTAACAGAGTTGAACGCTGTTTTGTGCGAGAACTTCTAGGGCCTTCTGACTTGCAGGATTGGAGTCAATTTTGTAATTACTTAAAGCAAGCAAAACCGCCCTGCTATCCGTAGATACTTGCATGGTGGTGGCTTCTATTACCGCTTGCATAATTCCTACTAGTTTCGCCTGGAATTTGATTTCCTTAATTTCATATTTTTATTTTGTATAACATAGTAAAATTCTAGATTTCCTATAAAAGATACATTTTAATCTTTAGATATTTATGGTGTTGAGGTACATACATACTTAAGACACATGGGTATAATGAGTTAGCTATTTGTTAGTATTATATAAGTCAAGTGGCGAATTATATTCTACAGAATACAGGCTTGGGTCTGGATATTATGTTGGTCTTCTCACCTCTCATCCGTTTCACAAACAAAGGACGTTCTGTCGCGCTCATAAGGTGAATAAATAGAAATCGCGTTTTGATCGCAGCATCAGATACTCTGATCCACTGTCCCTTGGAGAAGAAGTCGAGACAGCGTATCCCTGAAGATTGAAGAAATTTCGTTAGCAGTGTACTTGGAATAAATAAGGTAGAATCTGCGACTCCCAAACAACTGGGCAGCATACAGAAATTCCATGAAGTCCTGCTTGCCCAGATATTGCTTGACTTCGAGCAACTTTTGTCCATACGCGGTATTAGACTGACCAGCCGCTTCGTAAGCATCACCTAGAGAAATGCTAGGTTACCTGTAGCCATAGGGAAGAGAAATTAATTTCAAGCTCGAAGTTTACCGGCACGGTAAATACATTTTAATTTACTGGGAGTCCCTGCCATAATTTTATTTTTTTCTAAATTAAAGAATTTCATTTATTTTAGTTGGGGGTTCTTCAAGTTTCCCAAATTAATGGCAATGGAAGTTTGATAAATTTTATACAATATTTTGCTACCTTACATCTACGAGGTGGGCATAAATTATACAATACCTTTGGGTTCTTTTGTACTACCAAGATAACCAAGGCTAATTAGATTATACTAAAACACTTTATTTGAATTCAATAAAAAAGTGGGACACATTTTATTACAGTATCAGATAATTGCGGAACCATTGTTTTCAATCAGAATGACGAAGGTAGTTAAAATTTCATTACTTAAATATTTCACTAGGGAAATTTACGTTGGCTAATTCTCAATTTATTATTATAAAAATGTGATAATTCAGAGTTATATAAAGACATACGCTGCATATTCGGGACTAGGCAGCACTAATTTCAATTGTCCTTCAGCTAATTAAAGATCAATGGCATCCGTGTGCCGGTGTATCATGTAAGATTTTGCGAGAATGTTTTACTTTTCTGAAATATTCTGTGAACATTCACACAAGGTAAAATAATATTTTGTTGATCACTAGCTAAATTCAATCATGTAGGTACCGGAATTCAACCAGTTATAAAGCAGCCAAAGCACCGAACAGTTTACAGGGGTCCATCAGGCCGCACCTGCGCAGATTCGTGGAATGTCCAACGTAAGCGGTAAATTGGGCCGTTTTTTTCTACATTGTTTTCGATTGGACAATGTTTCAACAGGCAGCACCACTGAAATTCACGTTTACAGGGTTTTGACAATCTATATTTGATAATCTACAATACTTTGTGTTTGCCTTATTGTTGTTTAAAGTTCAGGAAGAATTCTCCAGCATTCTTCGAGATTTTATGTATGTGTTTAAACTCTCACATACAACTTAACCCGATGTTTTAAGCGTAATAGCATTGTTCTTGTTATTTGCTATTTTCATCAAGACATTCTGTAGCAACTTTAATCTAAACAAAATAACACAGTAATTCGATGGTATTATACGACTCTTGTTATTTGCATAACCTACTCTAAAATATATACAGTATGATCATTACTGTAGCAACGTGAACATTCCTATATAATATAAAGACAACTGTCTTAAATAGTTAGATTATTTAATTTCATATTTGGGCAACTTGCTCCGACGATAATTATTTAAAATAAATTGTTTATGTGACTGTTGTCCCAACTTTACAATATAAGTATTAAGACGGTTTCGGTTTTTCTTTCTACTTTGACTTGTTTAGAAATTCAATGAATAAGTTTTCTATAGTTTAAACAAAGTAAACTTACATAAATTCAATCAATAAACAAAATAAATGCTAATAACTTAATTTAATTTCAATGATATTGAAATCACAACAAACTTTAAACGTAAATTTACAGTGCAATATTGAGTAATAAATTAGACTCAAAATAAATGATTAAATAGATTTATCGATTAATAAACAGTGTGTTTCCCAAAATGTTTAAATTAAAATAGTGATTAAATTAAAGTCATAGCCAAATCATATCAGAAGTAGAGACAAGTAATTTCCAAATATTACGTAAAAGAATTTCGGGAAAAAGGGGTTACTACAAACACAACGTAATTTAATTTCCAACTTTTGCTAAACTAGACTCACGTGAATTGCTAATTTGTTTATTTATCTTTAATTAAAATTAAGATAAATAATTACAGGGTGGGATTAAGCATTTCACCGGTTGATTAATGACTAGAGATCCGCATCAGTAGCCAAATTTTATTAGTGTTTTGTGCTATTAGTTTTTAAAGTGTTTGAATTGTTTTTAGCCATTGTTGGCACCCATGAATATTATTACCTAATTTAATTTGTTTTTAGACAAAAGGTTAATTTTTATTATTTTTTCATCAAACCAGCCTCGCCCAGCCCGGCCCTTCAACTTTCATCACGTATCACGTGTTGGATGCACAGTCGGTCCATTTGGGGCGGACATAATAATATGTCTTTTTGTAATATCTAATAAATCTGTTGGATTGGTTGATTAATGAAGAGGATTTCCTCAGTAATAAATAAGGCATCCCAATGTCTCAATATTCACTAATTTTAATATACTCTGGTATTATTTGAATTTCAGATATCCTCGTTGGTTGACAACAAATATAGTATAAAATTAATAATCTTAATAGTTTGTACAAACGGAAAATTATGGAACTCTCTCAATAAAAATGCAAATAAAGCCTCACGGAACTCATACAAAAAATATCAGAATAATTTTGTGGCAAAATTTATCTAATTTTTGAACTATTTGCAAAAAACAGCTTTTAAAACCTTTCACCACTCTCTGCTTTATTGCTGCCTTGCGGATGTGGCTACGCTAATCAATTTACGGAAATCTAGGTACCAATGAATACTTATTATTCCTTGCCCATTTTACCAGTACTATTTTAACGTATGATGTTGGTACATTTCTAACAAGAAAATATACTAAATTTTATACCTAGTTAACCTTTTTGAAGTTACCATAAATTATTTCTAGTCAAAGTTACATCCATACAAATATATTGATATTCTGTATTCAGCTGAAATAAGTTTCAGTATATTCAGTATACTTTTTTTGGCAAGTAATAAAATATATAGCGGAGGTAGGTTAATCCCATGTGAGTAGTAATTCATTTTTGGTGGGAAAAAATAATCAAATCTCACAAAATTCTTTTTATTGTGTTACCGGTTTCGTGAACAAAAACTTACTTCACATCTTTCTTGTGTCTGAAGATGTAAAGTAAGTTTTTGTTCACGAAACCGGTAACACAATAAAAAGAATTTTGTGAGATTTGATTCTTTTTTCCCACCAAAAATGAATAAAATATATTCCTGATATTATGACACTGCTTATTTTCACTTCATAAAATAGGTACCTCCTATAGAAACTTCTTCCAGCTAACACAAACACTTTTTTCGGATTGAAAAAACTACTCTACGAATTCAATGTAATAATCCATCAATTATATGCAAAAAGCAAGGGGGGCGGGGGGGCAACATTTCAAAACTTTAATGAGTGGTTGGATTCTATTAACTATTTTCTTGTCTGTCATACCATAATTATTTTATAAAGAAGAGTATTGCTAGTGTTGAGTAATACACCAAGAAAGCTCCTGGTTTTAAAATAACTAGAATTCTAAATTAATGTAAAATATGTATGATGATATGTTATACCTTGTTAATATATTCAGTAAGCTGCTTTTCTACAATGGTGCCGCCTTCATAATGTCGAAAACATTTAAATAATGATACCAGATCAATCTAAGAAATCATCTAGTACTAGTAACAGGCGGTCCCAATGTAACGGAATAATGGTAATCGGAAAGGGTATGGAAATAATGAAGACGTATAAGACATAAGAGTGTTATTAGTAAAGGGCGTGTAGAGGGTGTGAAAGGAAATTCAACGCAGTTAAACTGATCATCACATTGTCGTTTTTGTTCACTGCTGCATTCTATGCTCAATTCTGGGCTTCTAAACTAGATAAACTAAGGGGATATAATAAATATCCTATACATGTTTCTATGAAATTCAAATTTTGTAACGATAACAAAACAACAAAAACCAACGTATTGAATTCTTACTTCAATTCTATAGGACAAGAAATGGCAAGTAAAATGAAATAGTCTCGTTGCAACTCAAACGGAAAAAACCCATTTTAATGTAAAATAAATATTATAATGTCACTAAAAATAAATGCTGCCCAGGACTTAATGAAATATCAAGTCAGTTGATTAAAATAAATCATTTACATATATTATTACCATTAATACAATATAATTAACTCAACGGGAACGATTCAAAAAGTTTTTTTAAAAATCTGCAATCATCCACTGGGATATGATGATTGTATATATGATTTGTATACTGATACAAATCTGGTGACTCGACGAATATTAGTAATTACTGACATAACATTGACTAACAACATAGCTAAAATATTTGAGAAGGCAATAAAGAGTAGAATAATAGATTATTCAGAGCAAAATAATATGCTGTCAGAAAATCATTTTGGTTTTAGAAATAACAAAAATACATAAAAGGTTATTTATGAAGTTAGAAACTATATAAATAATAAATTAAATAACAACAAAAATTGTATAATGGTGTTTCTAGGCCTTGCCAAGGCTTTCGACACAGTGCCACGCTAAATATTACTAGGTAAGTTGGAGAAATCTAATTAAAAAATAGGCAGCAATATGTAAAAATTAATAATTCAGTGAGTTATCCATTAACCGTACTGAGATCAATATTATTTGTATTTTATATACTTTTTTAATTTGTATACTTAAAACTAATACCAAGTACAATATTTTATATGTTGATGATACAGTATTGCTCTTTAGCGGAAAAACGGCATCACTTGGTCTTAGTAGTGAAAATGTAGTTAAATAAAAATCTGTTATAACTCAACTACCTACTAACTACTACTAACTAAATTCATTGCTTTTTTCCATCTCAAATATTAATGACAATCATATAAAACATCTTACTCTACACAAAAATGGCTTGTACACAAAATGAGTACCGAGATTGTAAATGCTCAGAAAAAATCACGTCAGTTAATAAAATAAAATACTCTGGTGTAGTATTTGACCAGTACTTGAGATAGAAGAGCCATATAAATTAATTTAGAAAAAATTAAGGACGCCCGGACATTTTCGTCGTTATTTGAAATCCGGTTTTGAGCTTGGCAAAATTGTAGTGCTATATAAGACATATATATCGAGGTACCTAATTTAAATTTAGTTGCGAAACTGGGACAATGGCAGCCCCAGAGGTGGGGCCCATTTCCGCTATTTTGCTTTGCGGTGAAGATATCAAAAAAAAGTTATTAGAAAAAGTTGTTCAGAATCTGATTTTGAGATCCAACACGAAATTTCATTAGGAAATTTGCATATCTAGTTTTTTCAATATTCTTCCGCACACAGTTACAATTTAAAACATAATATTTTTAGTCGCGAACCCCTCTATAAAATCCTTATTTTACTATAAGGAACGTAACCAGACTGCAACCAACAGCTACTCTCCGGGCTATGTGCCCCGCCGAGCGCTGAATTACAAGTTACAAGCCTGGCGCGTTAAGTGTAATATTTGCATATTACCATCAAAACGCTAATGCTTCGATTGCAACAAACACCAGCCGAAAGACTGATTCTACTTAAAGGAGCTCTCGTACCAATCGTCACACACCACTTGCAGACTGCAGTTTCGAGCTGTTGGTTCTCGTCAGTGCAAGGTAGGCATGTGACGACCGACATGAGGATCACTTGACTATTTAGTACATTTCGGTATCTTTGGGTTAGCGACATGTAAAATAGTCAGCAGGCGCCATCTAGCGGTCCACTGTCTGTTGCAATCGAAAAATAAATAGCCTGACTGGGTTTAGCATAGTTCAAATGTGCTTTTACATAGCCTGAAGAGTAGCTGTTGGTTGCAGTCTGGTTACGTTCCTTATAGTAAAATAAGGATTTTATAGAGGAGTTTGCAACTAAAAATATTATGTTTTAATTTTCCGCCCTCTAAAAGCACATTTGAACTACGGTTACAATTTGATTTTCAATTTAAAAGGATGCCATTGAAATGAAAAAAATATACTAGACAGAAGTGTCGATTTGACCACAAATACATTTTAAGAGAAAAGAGAACAGAGAATTAACTTTTGGTAAATGAAATAATTAAGGAAATAACAATTTAAGGTGACAGTCAGTTTGTGAGATAACTACTCATTACACGTAAATAAAATTTCAGAAAAAAGCACAAGATAATATGCAAGTCCCAAGATTCAAGTAAAACTGATGGACTCAGGCTCTTAATTAAATTATAGAAGAGGTAGAACCGAAGTATCAAATCTACAGATAAAGAAGATTCAATCACAATATAACCTTAAAATTATGACAGTGTGTCAAAATGTTTTTTAAAAGCTACATCACATGATCCAATAAATCGACCGATTTCTTGACCTTCAATTTTTGGTATGTGTAATGCATAAAATCTATGGATTTATTGGCCAAGTAAAATCCGGCAATAAATTAGACTCGGGATTTTCTAGTAACATTTCACATTTCATTGTATTACTAACTGCCAGAATTGTAAGGTTAGCTTGATTTGCTTTTAGCTGTCATTCTTGTAGTTATATAAACAAAGTTGAGATATACTGAAAAATCTATCTCTTTAATGATAAACACTGTTAAGTTTTCTAATTTTAAACTTTGTTTTTCTTGCGACAGTGCGACGTCTACATTATTTATGTTCTTTCAAATCGTCAGAGAGAGTACGAATGCTAAAATGCATTGTTTATGTGCTAATGAACATGTTGGAAGTAGGTAGAAAAAATTGCAGATGATGTTCATGGGTTGATCAAAATAGAGGAAATCTACACCTAGTACATAATGAATTTATGTCTACTGGTCCAGAGCAATTTCAACCATTCTTACATTAATATCTTCGATATTTTTATAGTCAGGGGCGTCAGAGAACTGCGTATTGTAAATCTCTGGATACTGTTCATACAATAATAGCAGGTGTTTTAATTGCATCCCTTGTGAAAGTGCATACGCTAGTTGATGCACAGCTGCTAACTTTTGAAGTACCCATTAATATCTGTATTATGTGTACTTTATAGCACTGATTGTAAATGAGATGTGATGTGAATGTTAAAAGACAAAGCACTAAATCAGCGCGACAACCAAACAGCAACCGTCTAGGGAGTAACTAAACGGAGAATTGCCGCACCTGATTTGACAATAAATCGTATAAATTTTGCTACGTGTAATGCGCTTCCTTTCTACAACTGATTGATCGATTTATTGACTAGTTATTTGGGCGATTACTTCATTGATTACCAATATTATTTATTTTAATATTTAAATGCATGTGAAGCATATTAGCAGTTGAAAATGGAAATTTTTTAAAAAATATATATTTTTTTAATAAATTTCATTTTATGAGATTTTGTCTGCAACCTGAATTACATGTAATTACATAGTGAGGTGGGTGGCTTAATTTCCTAGAAATCAGTTTAACTTTTAAATTTATTATAAATTGAACTTGTTAATTATTTATGGAGAATATAGAAAAAAATGCGGCTACCGACCTTTATGCCCCACGATATCCTAATAGACAATGTCCTGCGAGAAATTATTTTAATTGTATAGAAAATCAATTCCGAAGAGGGTCCAACAATGACCCCGAAGAAATTTTATTGAAGGAATAGAAATTAATATTTAGGCTCAAATGGAATTGAAAAAAGATTATTTTAAGGCAAATTGCGTTTGAATTAGAAAACAGGCAACAAAGAGTAAGGCAAATTTTGCATAAATATAACTATAGATATTTCAAATACCAATTGCACTAGCACTTTCTCAAAAGAGCACGAACATAGGATTGAGACTATTGAAATTGGATTTGGCAGATTAACGTACGGCCAAACAATGTTTTTTTGGAAAGGATTTTATTTTCGGATGAGTCTTGGTTTACAAATTTGGTGTCATTTAACCAACAAATTTTAAAAGCCCTTAGTTCTCGTATACACACTAAATAACAATTTTTTAATCCCTTTAATAATAGGGCGGGGTGACAATGGGGGTGGTACAGGGGGTGGTTAATGCCAAAAAAATGTTAGAGACCCTTGGTTCTCTTATACACATCAAATCCCAATTTAATTTTTTACTTTATTTAATAATAGGACGGAGTGGCAATGGGGGTGGTAGAAGGTGGTAGGGGGTGACTAATGCCAAAACAATTGAGTCCCTTGGTCCTCGTATACACACTAAACCCCAATTTAATTTTTTACTCCCTTTAATAATAGGGTGGGGGTGGCAGTGGGATGGTAAAGGGGGTAGCTAACGCCAAAATTTATTTTAAGTTCGTTCTTACATACATACTAAATCACATTTTAATTTTTTTGTTCCCTTTTATAATAATGTGGGGGTGGTTTTGGGGGTGATAGTGGGGGTGGCTTATATCAAAAAAAATTTGAGACCTTGACTTTTTGTACACTGCAATTTGATTGACTCTTAAACCTGCTTGCTTTGCCTATTTACCCTTATTTACACCATTTACCCCCGAAAGCTTCAACGGCATTGGATCAAAATATAATCTACTTCTAGATCTCGTTATAATACATAATTGTACTAAATTTCAAGTAAATATCATAAACGGTTCCAGAGTAAACGTGCGCACAAAAAAGTTACAGAGCGACGGACAGACCTACAGACAGAAAAAAAATTTCGCTCAAATTTAAAATCTCGACGTTTCATGACATTTTAAGCCTATTTCAACAAAAAATATATATATATTTTTGCGTTACTATACTTCCACTGGTCGTGGAAGTAAAAATAAATCAACGTTCTATAGAAGACTTATTAAACTTTAAAACGTTGAGCAACAATACCCCCTTGACTTTTAAAACTTCCCCTTGTTTGGAGTTGAAAGGGTAGTGTACAAAACTCTTATAAACTGTTTTTGGCGGATCAATCTGTATATATATATATTTTAGTTGAAGAATAAATGGATATAGTTTTATCATCATCAATTTACAATTATAAATACGGAGAGAATAATATATAATTAATAAACGTTGTACACTTGCATAGTCCACTTAATAATAAATTGAATGCATATTGTTTTATATATAAAATGACATGGTAAAACGTGATAAGATTAATAATAATTTAATATAAGGCAAAGAAGTATTCCTATTTAATTGTTATTACCATGTTTATATTGTCGATTCTAAATTTAGATAGATAGATAATCTTAGTATTTAATTCTATTAGCGACTCGCGTGAATGAACAGAGAAGATGCGTAAGTTTCAGGGGCCAAATTGCTATCAGCACATGCATAATAATATCCAAGCGGAAATTTGCAAAGAGGTCAAATTTCATGAGATAATTTCATTAACCGGGTTTTTATGGCCGATTATGGTTTAATTAATTAAACTGCTAATATTCATTTTGAATGTCATTTCTATTTTGAAATATTATGATTCATTTACTTAGTTTCCTATTTAGAGAATATTTACTGGTTTGGGTTTGGTATATTTGAAAAATTCCGCAAAATATATACAGTGTGTCTCACTTCTCAACACTGCATCCTAATATCTTGGCCATTTGTTGATCGAATTAGATCTAATTTTGTATACTTCTTGGGTTTCAAATTGTGATTAAAAAGTTATTTAAAACTTTTTTTTCGAAACTAAATACGCCTACTATGATCAAAAGAAACTGGCAAAAATTAGGAAGTTATATTAGTGATTGAGATAGGGTTTTTGTTTTTACAGAATCTTGTTCTGTATGGTTTAAAACCCCTGTATACAAAATTTCATTAAAAAATATTCATTCCTTTACAAAGGAAATCATATCCAAGATTTCAATAACAATCACCGTACTATTCGAGTCATTTATTGTCGCATATTTACATAAGTTGGTAGTCGTGTAATAATGACGCTAATTAAGCATTAGGAAACATTTTTTCTTTAAAGAAAATATCAAATAACTAAACTTTTATGTTTGTAGTCATTGTAATTTAAACAAGACTTAAAATTATTACTTAACAAAAATATAATTTTAAAAAGTAAATATTAAATATAATCTTTCTCCACTAGTTCTCCATCAATTCTGATACATTTTTCAAGTCTCTTCTCATTATTTTTAACAACTTTTCTTAATTCTTCAACTGTTACTTCAATACATGCTTCTCTAATTCTGTTACATAGTTCCGCTCTATTTCGTGGCCTATTTTTACAGACTTCATTTTTTATGGTACTCCAAAAATAAAAATCCATAGGGGTTACGTCTGGTGCTCTAGGTGGCCACGCAATAAAAGGACTATTTCTTCCAATCCAACGTATAGGGAAATTGTACGTAGTAGAAAATTCGTCAGGGTCAAGAGAATTCATATCTCTCAACTCATTTATTAAGCTAATAACTTCATATTCAGTAAGTTTTTCAACATGAACTGTTTTGTCTGTAAAATTGGAAGTATTATTATAATTGTCATTTGTTTTACTTCAGTATCGTTCATTTATTAATTTCTTGGGAGTGTCACAAAATAATCATTGTATGCATTTGTTATTTCTCTATAATTGCAATCTCAACATCATTTATAACTCTCGTGTTACTCATTTGTACTTCACTTAAAAATGTTTCCGGAATATTTATCTAAATCACTTTCCAATTGTTTCTTTCAGATTTGTTATCATTTTAGAGAATATATTAAAACGTTTGATGAGCAAAATTGCATACTTTACATTTGACTACTGATCTTACTTACATATTTTTAGTCATCCTCGTCAATCAAGAAGACGAAACTTGTTACTGCATGTTGTATTTGGAATTGGTTTTGGGCATTGAGTATAGATCGTGTTATACGCTTTTTGCCGTAATAATATTGAAGAAGTGCTTATTCTAGTGTTCTTAATTCAAATTTAAAGTATTTATTAGTCTTTAAACTACATGGTTTGTAGACAAGATAAGCCAATTTGTATAATAATAGTTCACAAACATTCAAAGTATAAACATGGTTTAAAAGTAACAAAAAAAAATATGACAAACAAAATTATAAATAATCTTATAATAATATAGAATAACAACCACTACATACATAATTTTATAGAATGGCATGCCTATATTATGTCCAATAATCTGGTAGAACTAGCGAATAGAATTGGTAACTGTAACGTATTCTGCAATATCATAATATGCGTTTTCCTCTAGAAATTCTATTAGGTTTTTTTTTAAATGTGTTAACATTAGGTGCATTCTTTGTAATCTGAGGCAGTCTATTTTATACATATATTGCAACCTGCATATATTGGTGATTGTTCATAAAATCTGTAATAATGTTTATTTAGATGCATGGTTTCATTTTTATTTTATTCTGTGTATATCTTCCGTTCGTTTATAATTCAAAAGCTTTAGCAGGTAAATATATGTTAAAGTTAATAGTTTTTTATTCTTGAAAGTTTCCCGACAGGTGTGCGTGAAGTCAAATATGAGTCTTATAATACGTGCTTTCAAAATAAAAACTTTGTTCTTTATCACCTTGAAATAAGTGATTCCAATTGACCTACTTTGGAAGATAACCTACGTAGAATAATAGTTTTTCTTAAGTTTAATGTATAATTTTGTTGGTAATGAATTGATTTATGACCACGTTTGTATGATTTGTTTTAGAACCATTAATATGTTATATATATATATATATATATATATATATATATATATATATATATATATATATATATATATATTGTTATTATACATGATTTGCAGGAAACAACTACTCAGCGGGCAAATACCCCGACCTGCATTGAATTACACCTTACAAATCATGAAAAATTGGTAGCCAATGTCATCTGTCAACTCCCTGACCAGACATAGACCGGTTTCGAACTTATTAGTTCTCCTCAGTATGCCATAGGTCATGGAGCAGACAAATGATAGTGGCCAACCTGCTAGTCTTATACAGACTAATGTAAATGGTGTAGTGGTGAGAGGTAAGTGAATCCTCTCATGTGGTCTAATGCTACTATACACCAGACATCATAGATGTCTCCATGGTGCATAGCGACTTGCCATTTTGCAAGTACCGAGAGCGGCGACCTTCAGCCCTTGGTGGACTTAACCTATATACTGTTATTATACATGATTTGCAGGAAACAACTACTCAGCGGGCAAATACCCCGACCTGCATTGAATTACACCTTACAAATCATGAAAAATTGGTAGCCAATGTCATCTGTCAACTCCCTGACCAGACATAGACCGGTTTCGAACTTATTAGTTCTCCTCAGTATGCCATAGGTCATGGAGCAGACAAATGATAGTGGCCAACCTGCTAGTCTTATACAGACTAATGTAAATGGTGTAGTGGTGAGAGGTAAGTGAATCCTCTCATGTGGTCTAATGCTACTATACACCAGACATCATAGATGTCTCCATGGTGCATAGCGACTTGCCATTTTGCAAGTACCGAGAGCGGCGACCTTCAGCCCTTGGTGGACTTAACCTATATACTGTTATTATACATGATTTGCAGGAAACAACTACTCAGCGGGCAAATACCCCGACCTGCATTGAATTACACCTTACAAATCATGAAAAATTGGTAGCCAATGTCATCTGTCAACTCCCTGACCAGACATAGACCGGTTTCGAACTTATTAGTTCTCCTCAGTATGCCATAGGTCATGGAGCAGACAAATGATAGTGGCCAACCTGCTAGTCTTATACAGACTAATGTAAATGGTGTAGTGGTGAGAGGTAAGTGAATCCTCTCATGTGGTCTAATGCTACTATACACCAGACATCATAGATGTCTCCATGGTGCATAGCGACTTGCCATTTTGCAAGTACCGAGAGCGGCGACCTTCAGCCCTTGGTGGACTTAACCTATATACTGTTATTATACATGATTTGCAGGAAACAACTACTCAGCGGGCAAATACCCCGACCTGCATTGAATTACACCTTACAAATCATGAAAAATTGGTAGCCAATGTCATCTGTCAACTCCCTGACCAGACATAGACCGGTTTCGAACTTATTAGTTCTCCTCAGTATGCCATAGGTCATGGAGCAGACAAATGATAGTGGCCAACCTGCTAGTCTTATACAGACTAATGTAAATGGTGTAGTGGTGAGAGGTAAGTGAATCCTCTCATGTGGTCTAATGCTACTATACACCAGACATCATAGATGTCTCCATGGTGCATAGCGACTTGCCATTTTGCAAGTACCGAGAGCGGCGACCTTCAGCCCTTGGTGGAGTTAACCTATATACTGTTATTATACATGATTTGCAGGAAACAACTACTCAGCGGGCAAATACCCCGACCTGCATTGAATTACACCTTACAAATCATGAAAAATTGGTAGCCAATGTCATCTGTCAACTCCCTGACCAGACATAGACCGGTTTCGAACTTATTAGTTCTCCTCAGTATGCCATAGGCCATATGCCATAGTTGTAAGGTGTAATTCAATGCAGGTCGGGGTATTTGCCCGCTGAGTAGTTGTTTCCTGCAAATCATGTATAATAACAGTATATAGGTTAAGTCCACCAAGGGCTGAAGGTCGCCGCTCTCGGTACTTGCAAAATGGCAAGTCGCTATGCACCATGGAGACATCTATGATGTCTGGTGTATAGTAGCATTAGACCACATGAGAGGATTCACTTACCTCTCACCACTACACCATTTACATTAGTCTGTATAAGACTAGCAGGTTGGCCACTATCATTTGTCTGCTCCATGACCTATGACATACTGAGGAGAACTAATAAGTTCGAAACCGGTCTATGTCTGGTCAGGGAGTTGACAGATGACATTGGCTACCAATTTTTCATGATTTGTAAGGTGTAATTCAATGCAGGTCGGGGTATTTGCCCGCTGAGTAGTTGTTTCCTGCAAATCATGTATAATAACAGTATATAGGTTAACTCCACCAAGGGCTGAAGGTCGCCGCTCTCGGTACTTGCAAAATGGCAAGTCGCTATGCACCATGGAGACATCTATGATGTCTGGTGTATAGTAGCATTAGACCACATGAGAGGATTCACTTACCTCTCACCACTACACCATTTACATTAGTCTGTATAAGACTAGCAGGTTGGCCACTATCATTTGTCTGCTCCATGACCTATGGCATACTGAGGAGAACTAATAAGTTCGAAACCGGTCTATGTCTGGTCAGGGAGTTGACAGATGACATTGGCTACCAATTTTTCATGATTTGTAAGGTGTAATTCAATGCAGGTCGGGGTATTTGCCCGCTGAGTAGTTGTTTCCTGCAAATCATGTATAATAACAGTATATAGGTTAAGTCCACCAAGGGCTGAAGGTCGCCGCTCTCGGTACTTGCAAAATGGCAAGTCGCTATGCACCATGGAGACATCTATGATGTCTGGTGTATAGTAGCATTAGACCACATGAGAGGATTCACTTACCTCTCACCACTACACCATATATATATATGTATATATATATAATAAAGACTATCGTATATGTGGCATAGTATATGTAATAATGTCCATAAATTTTAGTTGACGTATTGGATCTGACAATAATTATCCAATTATATCAATTAATTTAAAACTGTGGGCGAAAATCCTGAGTTAATATAAACTATGCAAACTATAAACGACATAACTTGATTAATACCGAACATTTTGGAAGGTAAACAGTTTAGCGTTTATTTGTCTTATTATTTATTGAGCTACTGTTTGCTATTTTAAAAGTGTATTCGAGCACAATGTTAGATATGTATCTGCTCATAGTTTGTTTTATAAAGATTTTGTAGGGGATTACTCATATAACATATCTTATTCACTCAGTACAGCACACAATCAGAATTTTTCCGCGAACTGCTAAGACAAAACTGGATAGTTCATAAGTTCATTATGAAAGATTGGAACATGGATGGCACAGTTACTCTCTAAAACAGTACGTACAATAGTTAATACGTTATGAAACTCACTAAAAACCATCAAATTGTAACCCAACCAAGACGTTAAAAACGCTTTTAGGAGATGTTTTAAGAAATGCTAAAAAAATTCACTTGACAAGTTATTTTTGGTACCGAGAGAAGTTGGAAACGCCTTCTAGAGAAATTTTAGAAAGTGTTATGGAAATTTATTTATGTAGCTTAACTAAAGGTGGTTTTACTCATTTCCGTCAAAAACTCAGGGAAGTGAAATGAAATTATTTTTTCGAAAATAAATATAGGAAAATATTGATGACACGCTTCGGAAAAAATTGTCTATATGGCTTAGACCTTGCCCTTAGCAGTTAGGGTACCTTGAAAATCTCACCTGACCACACACACAACAAACCTCTCTCAAGTCATTCAACGTGTCATTACTTCATCTAAAATACACTGTTCTGATGGATGTAGTTAGCCAGCAATTGGTGGAAATTGAAAAAGCAGATCCGTGGGAGTGAAGTGATACAAGTATAGGGATCTTGTTGAAGACCTTTGTTGGCACACCTTCCTACTTCGCTCGTCCCATTCCTTCGAAACGTTTACATGCTGCGGCTTAAAATATAATTAAGCTAGAACCACGATCATTTTTTGAAATGTCCAGTTAAGTTCAGAACGAAATTTTAAACTAGACCCAAGCAATCCAAAGATCTTATACAGTCCCACAACTGTGGAAGGAACCAATTGTCACCCCCATTTTTAAATTCGACGACCCCACTAAACTAAACGATTGCGTACCCATATCTGTAATTAATAATATTGCGATCTTTCAGAACGCCTTGAAAGCAAGACTAATTGAATTCTGTCATGCTCACAATGTTATCACAGACAATGGTTTTGTACAAAACTCGAACGCCGAAAATGCCGTTGTCGATTTTTTAGAGAAGGTGGTCTGGGCTTTGAACGAATCATCGGCGTGTATTGCAGTGTTCCTAGCTTTGGCTAAAACCTTCGACACTGTGAGTCAAATAACCTAAGCAACTTTAGAGTCCGAGGTCTGGTGCTCGAACTGATTACCTAACAAACGGAATCCAACGAGTAAAAATTGGTTATTGAGGTAAGTTTCGACTCGGTCGTAAAAATGGGAATACCACAAGGAACAGTATTAGGTCCAATACTATTCCTTTTTTTTAATGGCCTTGGATTTACCATTAGCCAATGGTATTCAATTAAGATCGACCTCTACTGTATTAATTTTTTAAAAATTCTAGTTCTATTGCGTAACTGTAGCATTCCCGGTTAGAACATTAATATCTATGGCATAAAAAAACAAACCAAACAAATTATTTAACAAGTATAAATGTAGCAAACTTATTAAAATATCTATTTTTTTATGTTTTCCATTTTCTATCTTTTTTAAAAAAAATTTATACATTCCTTTTTTCTTTCTTCTTTTGTTAACTATATTTTTGTTCTCTATCACTTTTTTAAATTTATGTATTTATTATCCTTAACTTTTTTTTCTGTTTTTTTTCCTTTTTTTTTTCCAAACCAGAAATTATCAAAAATTATACATTAATCATATTAACACTCCTGTGAAGTTTACAAAATCAAATAATGCCTGAAAAGCTAGTAAATTTTCCGAGAACAGGATATAATTCATATTTATTGGTAATTGGAAATTAAGCTCAGCTCGTTCTACAGGGAAAAGAGTACATTCAAAAAAATATGATTTATATCCCCTACTCTGCCACACGAGCATAAATTATTGTTTACAATCTTTACTTTGTTGAGGTGGTATCGAAAATGCCCATGATTAAATTTTAATTTAGTTATTAAGATATACATTTTTCTTGGGACCGTTACATTATGATACCATTGATAACGGGATATAAAACCGGGTGTATAAGGGCATAATTAGTTGGTTTTTCTTTGTAAGCATTGTGGTACAGCAAAGTCCAGCTAGTCATTAGTTCCTTTTTGAAAATTGGAAAACAATCTGTAACCGGGATTTCATTTATTCTTTTGTTATAATCTGTACAGGCTCTTTTAGCGAGAAAGTCCACCTGCTCGTTATAAACTAATCCTGTATGCGCCTTTATCCACATGAAATGAATGATATGCCCCATTTTTTTTAACTCGTAGTATGTTTTAATTATATTCATCAATATGGGTGAAGTATTTTAATAGTATTTCCTAGACTTTTCAATACTGACATGGAATCGGACAGAATAAGACATTTTCTAATATTATTAGTCGCAATAAATAATAATGCTTCTAAGATAGCGTACGCCTCAGCTGAAAAAATAGAAGCTTCTTCGGCTAGCTTAATTATTTGTTGTGTTTCTAATAAGGGAATAAAAAAACGCACATGTTGTGTCTAAAATTTAGATCCATTAGTATAAATTTTGGTTTACTTCAAAATTACTAAGCTGTTCTAATAAAATAGATTTATTAATAATACTGTTATTTTCTGCAAATCTGGAGAACGTTACTGTCACTTGCGAAAACGAACTTTTCAGATTTAGCCATCCGGGTGTTACGAATGTTATTATAATTTTATCGTCGAATAAAAATGTCACTTCACGATTTTGCGTGTCATCCTTGCGCAGGATCCATGCTAATCTCTGTATCGTTCCAATTTTAGTATATTTACCGCCGAAGCGAGTATATACTATTCCTTGTGTACATAAACAATATCACAAAAATTAATAACTTCATTGGTAACCCCATGTTATGCCGATGATACCGCTATAATATTCACAGAAAAAAAAATGGGAAGATGTTATACTCACTGCTGAATCTGGCTTACAAATATAAAATTCATGGTTAAATTTGCAATATGCTTACTTTAAATGTAAAAAAACGAAATTCATCACTTTTAGCTTAGCCCTACAATTATTAACCAACCCACCTTTTTTTTTCACAAAATTGTATTTTTCGAATTGTCAAAAAATTATCTGTAAATGTCCTACAATAGAAAAAGTGAGTAAAAAAACAAACAAAGTCTCATCTCACTAAATTCTTTAATTTCGTAATGGCGACAGGTTTAGTGAACTATCACTTCCTTCACATCAGGCCAAAATTCAAATATTTCTATAAAAATTTAAAGGAAGTTATAGTTCATGAAACCGGTCGCCAATACAAAATTAAAGAATTTAGTGAGATAAGACTTTATTTCTTTTTACTCAGTATGAACAACTCACTTGGAGTCTACTCTATGGAATTAATAGAAAAAGTATCTACTAGTTATTATAGATCAACATATACGCTGATCAGAACATATTGTTCACGTTAGTAAAGTTTTATGTGAGAAGAGAAATTTATTAGCCGAATCAATCATAAGGTACTGTATTGAAACATGGGGTGGTGCTTTCACCACAACATCTTACAAACTGTCCAAAATGCTATTCTTAAAATTATTTTCAGAAAAGAGAGATTTTTCTACCAAAAATTATATGATAAAACAAAAATCATCAACGTTAAATTACTTTTTATTTACCAATTTGTTCCTCTTGAAAAGTTTGAGTACAAAAACACTCATGCAACTCGCTCTACTGTTCGATTTAAAAAAAAACAGTTAGCGAAAGATCTCTATTTTTTTTGGCTCAAAATTTTTTTATTTAATCCTAGTACACCTCAAACAATTACCTAAGTTAAGGAAACTTAAAAAACAAATTAGAGCTTATATAATGGATCATCAAAATAAATTTTACAAGGTAATGATCCAATTACCACCACTGCCATGGGAAAAAAACAATCAATGTATCCCTTGTCTGCCGATTCCTGTATGCATAGTTCGTATCATACATCCTCTGTCTATTCCTTATTAATTACAATATTATAGTATAATGTGTGAACTTGTCAAAGCTGCATTCGTTATGTATTTTACAAAATGCTCAGAGCGAGTACATAGCAAAACAGGTAAGTCTGCCTAGGCAAGATGTTTTGCTTTATTTTTTACTACTACTTTGTATGCACTTTATTTCATGTAGGTACTTTATATCAATTATAATTTAACGGCCTTCAAAACATCCAACCCTCTTAAAATAAGACATCTAAGACATATCTCATATGTTAAAGAACACTTCTTCCAAGGAATTCTGTTTGTTTTACGAAAGCTCCACTGTTGTTCGTTACTGTTAACTGACACAATTAATGGTCGGCACAATCAACTCTAATAATAACGCGAGTACCACTGTTTAAATGTCCCAATTTTTTGCTGCAATCGATAGAAACTACATAGTTGGTAACATTGAAATGTTCATAATTGGTGACCACACAAGTTCTGTTCTTATAATCATACTAATAGGGTATCCGATAGTCACTGTATACAGGAACTTAATTTGCAATGCACATTTATATTACAGCTTTGTAATTTTGTCACCGCATAGTTCAGTGACATGGCATTCAATTACATAATAACATCGGTTCGAATCCGAACGAATTCAGACATTATAAAGCTTTGAAATTTGCGTATGCTTATGTGCAACAGAAATCGTTAAAATGATAAAATGAAATACTTTACATATTACGTGTAAGCTTTATAAGTTATTTATATAAAAGATGAAGATATAATAATGGACTTTATGACTAATTTCCTAGAGAACTAGAATATCTTATCAAAAAATTAACGTGGCTTTCATAAAAATCCCTGAACTTTCTCCGTTTTTACAAATATATAAAATGATATTTATAATATTCTGGAAATATTTATAATAGTCAAGGAAATAAAGTGATGACTGCATAGAAGATGAAATTTTGTCAAAGCAGATAGAAATTAGGGTCTACTTGGTCAAAGTTATAAAAAGTAACAGAATATAATTTGTTGAATTCTGCAATGTTAAATCAAGTAAGCTATGGAATTATATAGGGGTTTCTCAAGGAAGTGCATTGAAGCTTTTCTGTTTTCAGTCCACATAAACGATGTTGGAAAATGTATATTCCATCTTTTGAAGTGCATTTGCAGACGACATTTCAGTTATTGGTACTGTGAAAATTAAACATGAAATTATTACCAAGCTAGATGAACATATGTTTACCTGCTTCCCCTAAGTAAGTAGACTATTGTCACATTGTTCTCAAGCAGATTAGTTGATTGACGACGGGAGGTAAATGAGTTACTTACCTCCCTCGGGGAAATAAGTGATTTCGAATCATGCAAATCAAAATATGTTGAACTTGAAATTCTATTAATTATTAATTAATATTAATAGTAATAGCACAATTATTTCAATTAGTAACATTATTCACAAAGTTTGGATAACTTCCCTCACGTTTGTTAACTACACCTTAGTAACAACAAAATCAAAGCAGACTACTCGACATCCACTAATGTCAAAAAATTACTTAGTATCACAGTCAAAATAAATTGATCAAGGAATGTAAAATCTGATTTCTTATTTCATGAACAGTAAGGGTGCAGAGAAAACATTATATATCACGCAGGAGATAAGTTTTGACCAGTCTCGTACTCTTTTGCTAGCCCCGTTACGTTCGGGCTCAAAACCGTCCTCGACTGGTAAAACCTACTTACCTCCTTTGTAGTGTAATATACTACTATTAAATAGCAGATTTATTCTTAACATAGAAAAAACATTCCCATTGCAGTTTTTTCTATGTCATCGCATTACTTGTCTAGTGCTAACTATAAGAAAAGGATTCATTAAATAGAATTCTAGTTATTAGGAGTACGTATTTCTTTCTCTTGAGTGGAACTTCAATTTACTATATAGTAGGTGTACTAATAAGTGTTTTACGTTGAAATATTTATATTAAATATCCACTACTTATGTTGCAAGTTCTTAAATTATATTACAGTAATTAGAGGTTTTAATTAAAACAAATTATCATATGAATTAAATGTTAGTTTTTTTATCACTTATAATCCAGGCAATAGGTACAAAAAAGGGGGGTTGACTTGCAAAAGATCAGCCAGAAATAAAATTTGGTAGGATGGTAAACATAGGCCTACTAATGATACACCTAAGTTTTCGACATCGAGGGGGTGCCACTCGAGGGGTGGGGGGTGGAAAACTGCGCATCGTCGCACCTTTTGAGGAATAGCGCCATTATCTAGAGTGATATCGAAAAAATGTTCAAATAAATAAATGTATATTATAAAATTCGACATCTTTTTGAGTCATTTTTTGTATGCGGCTAACAATTTTCAAGATACAGCGCGCCAAAGTTGGGGGTTGATTTGCAATTTTCAACAAAATCTCATTTTCATCGCCGATTAGTACGAAGATTGACTGCAAACAATTCCCCAATATTTCTTTTTGTGAAAGAGCAATATTTTGTGAGTCTGATGATGCCTCATTTGTACGGTTTGGTTTGGTTGTATACAACGATATATATGATTATCTGAAGCGCACCGCGACCTACTCAAATATGTGGATTTTTAATTATCCATATCTAACGTTGATATATTATTGTTTATATATTTTTGTATAATCGACAAATACATTATATTCTTGCATACACTCGGTTCCACACCACCCGTAGGGTATAATTGATCGGTGCGTTTTTTTATGTGGTATCCCCAATAGGTATACTCCACAGTCGAAATCGAGGTTTAATTCACTTTGCGTCGCTTGTTATGATGCAAACCAGACTCGCTTTCAATCTCATCTTCAGACATTAATTCTGAAATAGGGTCGGCAAAACCGTACAGATCGAGATGTTCTGCAGCGTCGTTTTCGTCATCCAAAAGTTGGTCGGGAATATTCTCACAGGACGTCCCCAACGGGAACGGTAAAGCAAGATTAAAATGCTTCTTACTGTGCTTGCACTGCAACGAGTTGTTGAAAATTGCAAGTCAACCCCCAATTTTGGCGCGCTATATCTCGGAAACTATTGGTCGCAGGCAAAAAATTAATAGATCAAAAAGATGCAGAATTTTATAGTCTACATTTTTTATTTGAATATTTATTCTATTCAATATCACTCCAGATAACGACATTATTCCTCAACAAGTGCAGAGATGCGTAGTTTTCTACCCCTCACACTTCGAGCGGCATCCCCCCGAGGTCGCAAACTTAGGTGTACCATTAGGAGACTTATGTCTACCATCGGACCATTTCGTTTCAGTCTGACCTTTTGCAAGTCAAAACCCTCCATCGCCGAGACTCTTAACAGCACATAAGGAATATTCCTATGTTATGAGAAAGTTTGCTATTTTCTCTCTATTATCTCTCTTCAGGTGGGGTGGTACCCCAAAAACTATCAAGAAGCTTTGAGATAAAATGTTTCATGAAATGCTTCATACAAATTAGTGATTTTCAATTTATAATAACTCAAAATTGTGATTTTAATTATCACCTTCTGAAATTATTATATTTTCCTTTACATTAAGAAACATAAAAATATAATTGTATATGCTGGTTGACCATATGTTCGCAAAATGCTAAAACTTTTGTTCACATTGTCATGTTTTATTTGTTTTAAAAGATATTTTCATCCTTAAAAATTACTGAGGTACCATGCGAATTTTAAAGAAGAATATTTGATTTGTTAAGTCAATATTTAACAATGTCAAATATTGTTCCACTTTATTACTTATTATTTCTTCAAAAATATCCTACTGTTTTCCTAACCTACTTATGTTAAGAGGCAAATGTAAATTTAACTGGTCAATATAGACACTTATATTCTTATTTTTAAAGACGTAGGAAATAGTAGAATCGATGAATGGTAATACGACTTTTTCATTGTAAGTTAAAATGATTTATTAGAAGTTCATGTAATAACCAAGAAAAATTGTTGTCGTAGTTTTATCCCATCGCCTTGAATTATTATTTTAACGCTTTGTTAAAACTTCAAAGGAAAAAGTGCTCACTAAGTACAGCAAATAAAATTATCAGGAAAACTAATAATTTATTTCAAAAAAATACAAGTTTATAATATAGATTCTAAACTATTTAATAAAAGGAACCCACTAAGAGCATCTAACGTCATAGCCCAATAAAATGGAACGAAATTTGCCGATTTGGATGAAATAATTCAGTTTCAGAGTTCTTGCAGGAAAATCTTAATTTATAATAAAAAAGAAATTTTTGCTCATAGCTATAACAACAACTATAACTCGTGAACAATTCATCGTATGAAGGTCACTTGGAGCTCATTTAACAGATAATTTAATTCTCTTCAAAAAACCTCTAGTGTCATTATTGCCTAAAGCCAATCAAAAAAATAGCTATTTCTCAAATGCGCTTGAAAATGACAATTCTTCATGTTTTTTTCTTTTAGCTCCATTCACTCGTTATTAAAACGATTTTGTACATACACCAACATATTCAAAATTTTATTCTCTTTAACTTTCATTGATATACTATATGCGAACAATCTATCGTTTTCGTGTTTTTATCGATTTTATCATTAAACAAGTGTTCTGATAACGCGCTATAAAGATGTTTAAAAAATCATGTCTCTGCCAATATTGATCGAATGGAAATGAAAAAAGCACCACAAAACAAGCACCACAAAACAAGCCTGCTCCCAAAATTTCAGTCCGCTCTGAATTATTTCATCCAAATTCTTCCATTTTATTGGGCTACCAATTCAATTCAACACATCTTTATTCAAGTATAACAACAAACAATACCTCCCCAGAATCCGCCCCGGGACCGACCGTGTAACCACCGCGCTCGCGGTGGAGGATTGCGGTCTGGTTTGGTTAGAAGACAAATTTTTAATCTTTGTGGCGTTCTCCGGTGAAAAAAGTACCTTTTTACTTTAATGATAAATGAATCTAGGGGCGCCACTTACTTTTGTCGTTTTTTTAAAACTAAGAAAATAATATGGCTCTGACGTTCTACTTAAAATCTTTATGATAAAGCTACCGCAAATAAAACACCAATTAGGACTCAAGGTGACTTTAATGGCTAACTAAATTTGGCAAGAGGCCTAACCTCCTCACTTAATATGGTTGAAAACAAACAAATATTTAAATATGCTAATGCTACTGAGAAAAACAAAAGAAGGCCCCGTCAATAGTAGTATTGCCAAGTTCACAAAAGAATGAAAATTATTAAGCAAACATTAAGTTACAAAGATGGCCTTAACAATGGTCTGAATATTAAATATAATTTATTTATTTTATTTAGTTAATAACGTTGTGGAAAGGAGATCAATTTAATTATTAACTTCCCCGAGTTTTTCAATGATATTTTTGTGCATTATTAGGATTTGACTAGGCAGCAATTTACTGAGGCGAAAGGACGTCCTGGTGAGCGTATCTCTACGGTAATGCTCCTCTTGGCATACCAGGTCACCGTCCACACCCACAATCTAATCACTTCACCTTTTTCTTTAATTATTTTTCTCTGCCAATATACCCGCCATCTCTGCCATACAAACTGGGCGATATTTTATTTTCATAATAAATATTATATTAATATACAAATGATTTCATAGTAAAAAAAAAAATAAAAAAGCTTTTATTTAAATGCTCTAAAAAGTAGAAAATATATTTTGAAGTAAATCAAACCCATCATTTCGTCACATATAATTTTTTTTATGATATAAAACTTGTCGCGGGATTTTTCTGATGTGTAAAGCTCGCGACAAGCATTTATATCCTAAAAAAATTATATAATGTAACAAAATGATGGGTTTGATTTACTTCAAATTTCATGTTCTACTTTTTAGAGTATTTAAGCAAAGGCTTTTTTTAAAAAAACTTTTATAATTTTATTTTTTACTTTTTAGTCTTTTGATATGCTGTAATCCTCAGATATAGATTTTGAGACGAATCGGATCATAAAGTCGTCTGCCATCTTAAACTAAATTTTTTACTAGAAATTCGTAATCGGCGATCCCGAAAACCCTCAGATATCGATTTTGATCTAAACTACAAACATTATTGGCGCCGCCATTTTGAATTTCTGAATTTGGACCAAGAATTCATAATTGGCGATCTCGAAAACGCCCAGATCTCAAGTTTGAGTCCAATAGGATCATAAAGGAGAAAATCGTACGCCATCTTGAAGCCGCCATCCTGAACTAAATTTTTGACTAGAAATTCGTAGGTAATCGACGAACCTGAAAACCCCCAGATATCGATTTTGATCGATTTGGACCATAGATGACAAAAGTCGTCCGCCATATTGGCACCGCCATTTTGAATTTCTAAATTTTAACCTAGAATTCATAATTGGCGATCTCGAAAACCCTCAGATATCGATTTTGAGTCGAATCGGATCATAAACGATAAAGTCGTCCGCCATCTTAAAGCCGCCATCTTGTTTTTTTTCTTATATGAAAATGTTAAAGTATATTGTCACCGGACTTATACACATGTGCAAAGTTTCAAAGCTCTAGCTTAATTAGAACTAATCGAAATGTTGATTGTAAGATTTGACCTAAACAATCTAACTAACTAACATTGCAAGTTTAGTAAAAGCTTTTAATAAAAAGATATATAAACGTGATATGTACGAGTTTGCTCAAAAGTATCAAATTGCTGTTACATCTTCACCTAGACACCGTTTACTAATAGTAAATAAAAGCAAGTAATAACATTAACAATATCTAATACAAAAAGATTTTAAAAAACTCAAAACTACACATATTTTTAGGGACTTTTTCACTTTGCACTTTTTTTTAAATTTTTACAGTTGACGGAAGCACCTCAGTCCAAACGAGGAACCCTCTGCGAGATGTATGAACGCCGGGCTGCGCAAGACTGGCCTAAGCTTTGTTTTTTAGAATTTTTGATTTCAAAGGCTATGCAGAAATTGGTTTACTTGTAGACATATATCCACTACCCATCGACGTTCTAAATGCCGGAGTTGGGAATCGAACTCATCACGCATTAGATAGCTAAACAACGTACCTGCCGCATAACACTATCTAACCCATTCCGCAGCAACAAATAATGAATTTTTAAAAAATCATCATCACGAATTGGCAGAACACAAACATTATTACTGAACCGGATGCTAAGCTAACAGATGAACTACTGAAACTACATTATTGTGTGGCAACCATTCTATTATTATTCTAGTTTAAATAATACATGTACATACTAATTAACGATTGACAAATTGCAGAGATGTGTATAAACCTATCTTTGGCAAGCACATGTATAACGATTAATTGTCATTTACAAAAAAAAAATAAAAAAAATTAGAAGCCTTATTAATCATTAGAGAACTAAATGAAATAAGTCATTCATTATATCTGAATATTTAAATTATCAACATTTATATTAAACTGTTACCTAAACCGTAAAATACTTAGAGTATACTTTTATTGAAATCTTGAAAATTTAATATTGCCGAGGGAATGGTCCAAACGATTTAATAAAAACCCTTAAAGGATCATCTTGACTGAAACAATAAAATTTATCTAATATATAAAAGGAGCTATTAAAGGCAGTAATATTAGAGTATAGCTCTTAAGATACTCGAATTTTATGACCTCCAGGGTGGCCAGATTTAAATTTCAAACTAATTGGTATATTTACAAATTTTGTTAAAAGTAACAGCATCAGATTTAGCTCGTTTAAAGAAAATATAACAAAATGAAATATTTTATGTTAACAATAATTTTTGTTCTTAAAACGTTTAGACAAGGGTGTAGATGTTTGACATATTTATAATTTCTAATTCAGTGTCTTATAATATGTAAATGGGATATATTGAATGAAGTCGTCATAACGCTTTATACTTTCTTGAAATTTCTCGTCATATTTTACGTAGCAGTTTAAAGTACTATTGTACAGAAATTTATTCAGATGTTAATGTATTATATTAATTGTTGCCTGAGGATCCATCCAATCATTTATTTTATATACAGGTAGTCCAATCATTATGATTGATGTAAATATTAGACATCAAATATCTCTTGTTCATGATCGTATTGCTATTTTTCAGCAGAAAAGGAGGTGAAAATTTAAACTGGTTAAGAGAAGACAATGCCGTCAATTTTTCATTTTTGAATATGTTTACCGATAGGTAAATATACTTCCAGCTTCAGTAGAAAACAGCGTTCTGTTAGAGCAAACGAAGAAGAACAGTTGGATGTTTTATTACATGTTGAAGGTAAACCTATGTTTAATAACTATTAAGATACTATTGTTGAAATATTATTATTTTGAAAATTCATAAAGCAGTCTGAACACGTTCAATTGGATAAAAGGTACTCCAAAATTCAACGAACGCTAAAAAATAACAACTACAAGTCTTACAAAATATTACCAGTTCAGCATTTAACGGAAGTTCAGAAAAGTAAACGGCGGGATTTTTGACTCCTGATTATTTCAATAAAATATTATGGACACATGAGTCTGATAATACACAAAATTCTATTATGACAGTAATAATATAATATATAATTTTATTTTAAATCGTGCTACCTATCTAGAATAAATTCTCCCAGAAATTGAAAATATGCTTTTACAGAATTTTCCGGATAATGAACTTGATAATATGATTTGGATGCAAAATGGGGCACCCCCACATAGTGCGCTAGAAGTTGAAGAGCATTTAAACTTTGTATTACCAGTATGGATGGGGAATAATAGAAGTATTAAACGGCCACCGAATCTCGATCTTACTAAACTAGATTCATTTCTATGGGAATAAACGTCGTCAATAACGATATCATCTTGAGTACTTTTCGGAATTTAAGAAGACGATATGAGCTCTGCGTCAAAAATAATGGTGGCTACATCGAACAACTTTTATAATACATTATTTATATTTGTTGTTTTGTTAATATTATATGTTTATATTTAAATATTTGAAATAAATAAGTTTTCTTAATAATCTATTGGTTTTCGATGTTCAATAACTCTAAAACGGTTAAAGATAGGATTGTCATATATCATATTTTTAAAATCAGAAAAAAAGTAATTAAAAAATTGGACAACATACATTTAAAAAATATCATTGCTTTTTGTACCCCTCAATTTCTGCACGCTACTGTCCTTCCATTAACTTATTAACGGAGTTCAATTACAGCCCTAAAACTTTTATTCGAAACTTCTTTTCTTATCTCCACTAATAACGATGATAAAATGTGGCCTAAATATAATTAATAACCCTAACCCTGTACGTACGGATTTATTTGTAAATAAAACTGGCTTTGTAAGAAACGCATTAACGCATATGATCCGCTTTCGCAAATTCAGCAATAGTTGTTACGCGGTCACATCATACTGACGAGAGAAAGTACAATCGGCACATGGGTTTGTCTTGCCAAATAATGGTATCATTCTTTCCAAATAGAAGCCATAGGTTGTGTCTCTATACACTCTTTACAACATTTAAAAAAATATGAACTCATAGGTTGGTATTGAAATTTAAAGATAATAAAAACCAAATTACAGTTGTTACACTTATAGTCCATTGAAGGAGTCGGACGAGCTAGCAAATGTTTACACCTGGGACTAGACAATGTCCTTCCCCCGTTTTTGAGGGTGCTGAATCCATTTCTGGAGCCAAACCAATTTTTCCATTTCGGCAACCCCCCCAAAGTCCCCTTTTCCGTGAACTCGTTTACTTTTCCCAGTTTCTCAACTAACTGTTATTCCCTCGAGTAGAACGGAAGGTCCCTCGAGGGATTTGACCTCAGCCACCCCTACCACAGACTTAAACCCCTGTAGGGGGTTGGAAAATTAATATTTTTTTGTGAGAAAACAAATGATAGTTTGTAGCAGGCGTCTCTTTGAGGAAGGTGGTAGATGACCAGTATTGTGTAACCAATCACGGGGGTTGGTTTCACCATTTAAGGGGGTGGAAATTTTTTTCCATCCATAATTGAATCAATCCCGAGTTTCCTCATGTGATCTATGTAAATTAGCTTTAAAATTAATAAGTAGGCTATACCTAAAGAAAAATTCACCCATCGATGATTTTAGCTATATCCGATGGTAATATTTACAGGCACGAAAGAAAAATTTGAATGTCAACAACTGAAGAGGCGATTCGTGAACACACTTTAAGAGTCTAAGGCTTGGGAAAATGATCTTAATCCTATTGAATGGGTATGGATATTACGAAATGGATGGTTGGAACCGAAATTTTTAGAAAAGACCGAGGAAAAGATATTAGTATCGGACTTTTTTGTCAAGGATTACAACTGTGCTTGTAAAAGCGAATGTACCAAGCGGTGCAGTCGCGTAAAGTTAGGTGTAGCATGTAGTGTTTTCTGTAAAAATTGTAAAGGTACCGAGTGTCAAAATTGTACGACAGCGGATGAACCTGGTATACCACCTGCAGAAACGATTCTTATGATTTAGATATTAGTTACATAAATTTCATAGAGATTATTCCCCAGAAGAACTGACGAGCATGCGATATGCAAGAGGATGTCAGCACTGGATGTCACGAAAATTGGGAAGAAAATGAAGAATGTAACCCTTCTTGTAAGCGCCTACGATTTTGTTGATCTGCTGTCACAAATAACAAAAAGATATCATATCTATACACATATATATTTTCACATGTATTCATACACCAATTAAATAGTTAATAAGCATATTTTTTTATAGTATTTTTAATTGTAGATGGAAACAAATTTCTACCTCTATAAGGGGTGGAAACGTGGGGTAGGGGTGGCTGAGGTCAAATCCCCCGAGGGACCTTCCGTTCTACTCGAGGGAGCAACAATTAGTCGAAAAATTGGGGAAAATAAACGGGTTCACGGAAAAGGGGCGTTAGGCATGGTTTTTGCACAATTTGAGAGGGTTGCCGAGATAGAAAAATTGGTTTGACCCCGGAAATCGATTCAGCGCCTCCGAAAACAGGAGGGCGATATTGTCTAATCCCAGGCGCAAATATTTGTTGATTTCGTCAAAAATCCCGACTTTGTAAATGGGCTATGGCGAACACATTACAGATGATATTAATATCAGAAGAGTTATTACCATACAAATTTAACTGAATTTGTGACCAACAATACTTTAATACTTACAAAAGTATTGTTTTTTATAACGCTTGAATTCTTTATATTTTTGAAACAATATCTTTCATATGAATCAAGAAAGAATTCAGTTGGTTAGATTCTGTTTCCACACATGGCATTTACGTACCTTCAAATTAATAAAGCTCATAAAATTTTATAAACGATGTGTGTGGTTGTTTAAGTGCAATAAAATAATTGTCTCTTATGTAGATTTCTAACTTTATTTTATATGTATTTCAACTTTACGTGCCTCGACTGCATATGGTCATTGGCGCACAGATACAAAAGTGTGTACAAAGGTAATAACTGTAAGGGATTTATATAAGATGGTAAATGTAATCAGTTAATTATATTACTGAAGTCATTGGGCAGGCTAAGATCTTCTTTGAGGTTTCCTTTAAGGTTGTGGCGTTGACGACCTTCGGTATACAGAGGGCATTCCGAGAGAATATGCTTCACTGTAAGGTGGTTATTACAACGAACGCATAGTGACGGGTTACTTGAGTCCATTCGGTAGCCATGTGTGGCACGGGAGTATCCCATTCTTAATTATTATTTTGTCACTTCGGTTCATGGCTGGTGAATTGTCTGAATTAATTCTTGGTTGTATCGTATGCAGCTTAGTGTTGAACTGGTTCCACATATTTTGCCATTTAGTTGTGATCAACGGTTTCATATATAGTTTTTTTTAGATCTGTACGAAGTTGGACCTTCTCAATGGGTAAATCGGTCTCCAAGGCTGCCTTAGCGGCTTGGTCGACACAGCACTTACAATTGGGCGGAGTGGTACATCCTCCTTGTGGATTTTCGGTAAACAGTACAGTTGTGGTGTTCTTGATTCGGACGGTATCAGTTTTTTCTGGTCTTCTTTTGGGATGCAGGATTCCTTGATCGCATCTGATATCTGCTTTTAAATTGTCTTGGTGGGATTTCTTATTATTTGTCAGCTTTGATGTAACATCATTCTTCACAAAAGTACCAATTGAAAAAGCAATAGAGTTAGTCCGAGAACAATTGCGACACAACGGACTGAACAACAACCTAGCCGATCAGATAAAATTTTGTGTAAAGTCGACATTTTTCCAGCTCGACGGAAACCTATACAAACAAACCGAGGGGGCAGCAATGGGCTCACCGTCGTCACCAGCACTGGCTAATATCTTCATGGAAGCATTTGAAATGCACGCCCTAAACACCTACGACCTCAAACCTAAATGTTGGTTTAGATATGTGGACGACACCTTCATTATCTGGCAGTATGGATGGGAAGAACTGGAGAATTTCAAAACCTACCTTAACAACAGCTTTGATACAGCTGTAGTTATATCTCAAATGAAGATAATCTAGTCGTGAAAGAAGACTTTTTAGGTTTCATCCTAACCTATGCTCTCATTGGAGAAAACATTGCGAAGACAATTCTTCAACAATATGAAAAACTAGATTTGGATATGAACAAATGTGTGGGACAAGGATATGATGGAGGCACTAGTTTGACTGGCCATGAAAAAAGTGTACAGGCCAGGATAAGATAAGACTATCCCAAAGCTAGATACTGTGACAGTCAAAAACATAATCTAGCTTTATAGAGTACTATGTCAACACAGAGTGTGAGGAACACATCGAATGTCATTCAGGAGGTAGTTCGATTTTTCCGCAAGAACTGCCTAGCGACTCAAACATTAAAAGATGCCATGGATCGCGTATGTGGATGGAGTATATGTCCCAGATACTAAAAAAAGGAGGTTACTTGACCTCTGTAATACAAGATTTATAGAGCATAATAAAAGTTTACTAAAATTTGAGAAATTACTGAAACGTATCTGTACCAGTCTTGAGGAAATTGCTGAATCACCTCGCTAAAGTGCGAAAACAGCCTCCATATTTCTAGCTGCAATTGAGAAAAGTACATTTCTTATATCCCTGTTGGTGCGTGAGAAGATATTCAGCGTTACACTTCCTCTTTCTCTGTACCTTCAATCTCCGCAGCATGATTTGTCGCCACCCTTAAGATATGTAAAACAAACTATTTCGACACTAAAAAGTATAAGAGAAAACATGCAGGATGAATTCAGTGAAATATTTATAACAACTTCGGAACTCAGCACAGATATTTTTGGCACTGATTTGAGAACTCCTCGAATAAATAAGAGGCAGACACAAAGAGCAAACCCTGACATAGAGTCTGCCGAGGATTACTACAGAGTAACAATTTTTATTCCTTGTCTAGATCAAATTATTGAGAGTTTGGCGGAGAGATTTGTGCGACACGAAGACGTTTTTAATGGATTTCAGAATCTCCTACCTGTATATGCTTTTCCGGAAAAAGTTCACTTGTTAAAGAATTTATCTGAATACTTCGAAGATAAGTGTTTCATTGCTGTTATTAAAGGAGAATACTCTATTTAGATTGAAACTGTATCCAAAATTGAAGAAAGCACAGAAATACTGAAGATTTTGGAGAAATCAGAGTTCCTTTTTTCCAATTATTCACCATCTTCTCGCTGTTCTTGCCATACTACATCATTGCAGAGCGCTCTTTTTCGACAATGGGAAGAGTGAAAACTTTAATTAGAAATTGAACTAGCAATGCAAGGATGAGCGATCTAGCCCTAATTTCTATACACTGGAAGGTTGAAGAATATTTCTATCTGGCCTATAGCTGCGTTGGTTAAGGCGCGAGGTGGCAATTGCGACTAATCACGCGAGTATCGCGTCACCGGGTTCGAATCCCGGCTCCGGCACTGAAACTGTATGTCTGCGTTTTTTCAATGTGTAATCCCCTTCCGCCAAGCAGTTAAAAACTATATAAATTTATAAGCATAGCTATATTATTCATTCTTTATATAGTTATAATTATCGTTATTATTATTATTATTATTCCCTGAATCAAAACATACAGAAAAATCTACGTTACAAAACATGAAAGTTTACTATTAATGATAATAGTTTGTAATAGTGTCTTTTTAGACAATTTATACTAGCAGTAGCATAGCATATTGCCCAAACAAGTATACAATATAATTTACAATTTGTTTGGAAATAATAAAATACTTATAATTTGTAAACAAAAACACAGGTGTCACCATAAAGTTTTATGGCTTGCATATTATTTGCGGAGATGAATGACTTTGCAGTAGGTATTTGCGCCAACTTTAGTTTCATGAACAGGAAATAAAAATGTTACATATTATTAATATATATACTGAACGATTGCAACATAACTTTGGTCTTACAATTCGTTGAACTCTCCATATGGATGCAACCTCAAAAAATTTTCCCTAGGGCGAGAAATTGTTCGGTAAATATTTCGGAAATGAATAAGTATGAATTTAAACCAGGAAAAGGACGGAAAATGTCTTTTGTTTTTACATAAGTGATTTCTAATATTATTATTTTTGAAATACAGGCTTATATTCAGATTCACTAATCGTCATATTTTTAAAATCCGTAGAATTATATTAATTTATCCAAAAACGAAGAAATAAATAAGAAAATAAATTTTGAATATTGTAAATAATTATCGACTGTTATCGATTTACGCCACTGATGAGTTTCCACATGGTATTTGACCCTGAACTTGCTTATTGTTAGTGCGCCGTTATCAAGTAGCAAGTAATCTACTAGTGGTCGTCCCCGTCGATAGTTTGCGTACAGACCTTCACGTGTCAATAGCAAATTACTATGTTAAAAGTTTTTAATGAGGAAAACTTGTACACACATTGAGTGGACAAACGTAGTTTCTTATGGTGCGGCATGCAAAAATGCCCGTCAAGCTCGCATGCTTTACACAGAACTATGCGAACGGTGCACCCTTAAAAAGATGAATAAACAAGTCGCAGAACCTCCCAAATAAAGTTGCCGGATTGAAACCAAGTGGAATCGATTAGTTACGTTTTAGGGAACAAAAAACCTAAATAATTTTTTTTTTGTTCGAGTGGCAGATAATTTGTTATTAACAATGAAATTGCAAAGTAAAAAAAAATGTAAAAAATTCATTTAAAAATACATTTTATAAGTTAATTTGGCAAAAATAAACACTTTTTATCTCTTGTAATGTTTTCGAAAAATGCTCTGTGTTTGAGTTATAGGCGATTTAAGATCCGAAAATGGCCAAAAATCGACAACTTCAAAAATTCATATCTCGGCTCCTACAAACTTCTTTTAATGCTTTGGTCGCAAAATGATCGTTAATACGTATACTTAAACATACTATTTTTTGTAATAAAACAACTTTTCATTTTCATCCTGAGATTTATCATCGAAGTATCATTATTTTTTCTTGCTTGCGTCGTATAGGTGAAATACACAGGTGGCGAAGAACTGATCTGGTAATTTTTGCAAATGTCTTCAAATGAAATGTTTTATTTAAACAATGCAGATTTGATGATATAGAAATATAAAATGTTAATGTAAGACACTATTTTATAATAATAAGTAAATTACCAATTTAATCTTCAATTATACTTTCGTCAAATAATTCAGTATCACAATATATTATTCCTGGGTTTCTACATTTAACTGAACAACTGCAAAGTTCACAACATTTAAAATCTTGTGACAAACAAGAGCAAATTTCTTCATCACTGCAAGGTGACTTTCCGCTGCATGAACAAATAAATTTCTGCAAAAGTTCCATTGCTAAGTCATCAGTGACCGTGTAGACACTGTGACTCCTAACCTGAAAATTTTGCCGAACCCTCACAGTGTGTCGTGGGGTAGGGATCTTTAACGTGTTCACATCGTAGATACACGGAACCCACAGTTTTACATCTCTTTCGAAAGATGGTGACACGAGCAGATCCGCTCTTCTACCATATCTCATCGACTTGCTGTGACCTGGTTTTGAACCCGGGCTGTCTGGGTGAGAGGACGCGCCACTGTCCATCACACCACCAAGCCGACAACAATTTAGTTGTTTCTATATTAATTGTTAAGGCTATTATCTAACTAACAGGTCAGGGTAGTTCAACAGATGTTAAGTTATAATTTTTCCGTATAATTATTTTATTTAATTAATCAATATGTAACACAACCAGAAATGAAAATTTTGGGAATTGAGTGTATAGTGATTTTTTGTATTATATGAGAAATAAACTGAATTCTATAAAAGCTTCTTTAACAACCCCACAAATATTTGTTTTCTCATTAGTTCATCAATATTTAAAGACATTTTTTACATCTTCGCTGATTTATGTAGAGACAAACAACTTAGCTGATATCATATTATGTAAAGAGATGAAACAAATAAAGTAATTCCATCATAAATTAAATGAAAAATGTATTTATATGGGTCAGATTGGCCATAAAAATAGTTTTCAGCTTCGTCACTCTATCTTTACAAATTTATGCTAAATATAGCTTGGACATAGAAACTTGTTGACACCTTTTTTAGTGTAACTGGTGTAATAGTACGAAATTTATTTCAGTATAATCACAGAATATATTATGAATAAATTGAATTATGAAAAAATATATATTACGATAAAATCATGAATAACTCTTTTTATAAAATGTTATTCACTTAGACGTAAAAGATGGATTTTAATTTAAATTTCATTCATTTCGATATCTACAAATTTCAACATAAATCTATGACTTTAAGTAAGTAATACTTTACCATTAATATAACGGATTACTGTTACTTATGTTAATATAGATATACACATGGATACATTACTATAGAGGTATATTTCAAGACATGTATATGATGTTTCTGATTCTACTCTCATCAAGTAGTATCAGTATAGCAACATCAATGTTTATTTACTTCTAAATAAAATACAACACAATATAGTACAATAATATTTTAAAGATTACACAAAAGATAATTATAATATAAATAGTCAAATTTGTTTCTCAAAGTTAATATTCATATAACCATCTTTTGATCGTATTTCGTATAAGAAGTTTATATTTTACAATCTGCATAATACTTGGTTTTGTAATTAAAGTTAAATGCAATCTGATAACTAATTTGCCTCTCTTAGTTCGATTATGAACACGAAGAAATATACAGCAGCAGATGTCAAACCACTAGCAAATAGGACCTACAAGGATTTACTTAGATCACCCAAAATATCAAGATAAACAAAACATAAATTACATACTACCAGTACTGATGCATGATACTAGCAAAAAACAATGAGGGCCTACTAGGATGTTTTGTTGTTGAATAAATAAAACTTAAGTCGCTTAAGATGAGTAGGGCATTAATTAGGATTAATTCAGGATATATTGCACATTATTCTCAAAGACTCAATGGGCCAATCAAGCAGAGGTGAATAAGGAAAGTGTTGGATAGGGACAAATAAGAAGTTTCCAGTGTAGGCCAAGAGCAATTAAAGTGCCACAATGATGCTTTTTTATTTTATAACATTATGGATACAATTTTGGGAATACATTTGTTTCGATGTACCTTTAAAGAATGAATACCAAAAAGGGAAATGAAAAATCAATTAATGCCACTTAGGCTTGTCTCAACTTTTACAGTAAACAGTGTTCTTTGCCGAATTTATGTTTATGGGTTTTCAATTTCTTTAAGAGACATTGAATTGCTCAACACTCAGTTTCCATTTTTGAAATTAGAATATAGAGTCTAAAGAAAAAAGAAATATGCCATGTGAACTCCTAGGTCACGTATTATTTCTAACAAAATACATTTTTTATATAAAGTGTCCCAAAGTATCCGCATGGTTAGCTGATAATTGACAAAATAACTTTTAGGTATACTGTATTAATTTTGGTCACTTCACTTGTTAGTTCAGGCTCAGCTTCAATTAATATGTCAGTTCAATCGAAATACCAGTGGTGTATTCATATGTCATTTTCTGTTAACACTGTTACAAAACTATAATGCCTAGCTAAGCCTACAATGAATGAAACATATCTGATTGCAGCAGCCTTAGCTTCATTACTGAAGAAATCAGTGAAGAAAAGGAATGAATGGAGCAAAGACTGGTACCTATAAAAAATCACTATCTATATGTTAACTTAATGAAGGATCGTAACTTTGAAACCTGTGTTGTCGAACTATCACACTTTCACCATAGGATTGAACAGTTTGGATAAATCTTAATAAATCTTGTTATAAAATTATATTATCACACTTTCACCATAGGATTGAACAGTTTGGATAAATCTTAATAAATCTTGTTATAAAATTATATTATGATACTGCAGGAGATATTTCTCTGACCTCCTAACCTGTTAGCACGACAACTGAGATAGGTCTCATTAACGTAATTTTAACAAATAACTTTTTACCAATCCCATTGAGTCCCATCCCTGTATCTGTTTCAGCCAGTGTCTTCATTTTTGGTTATTATACACAGAGTAATTGACCAGTTAACTGAAATATACTCTTTACGAATAACTCGACTGGCCGTATAACAGGTCCTTTAATGAATAATCTGATGTGAGTAGTAATAATTTAAGTAATCACTATGTTGACTATATTAATAAAATGTTTGACCGCTCAGTAGAGTTAATTTTCAGTAATCCACACAAACCTCATTAATTAATCCAGAATGGTGCTTAATGAATATGTTCATTAAAAGTCCCATTTAGTAAAATGAAAATGAAACAATGAAAGATGCCGGTACCTAATTACCAACAGTTTATTTACAAACATCAATTAAAGAGTAGCAATTATTCAATTTATGTTATGCTGTTCCTTAATTGAAGCTGACAGTTATTTTGAATTAATTGATTAACTTTGATTCTTTCATTTAAATTTGTATATTTTTATATAACATTTCAAGTTCCAATTTTGGAGAAACAATATTTTATTCAGACATATATTCATTGGGGGCATACTAATTCATTTAGGCACAATTAAAGTATAAATTTAAATAGTGTTATTGCATGTGTGGAATAATGTAAATTCTATACAAAATTTTAGGTGAAAAAATTGCACGGAAGTTATTTAAAATCATGGAGACTTTACATGATCAAAAGCAAAGACTACAATTATTTAATAGCAACAACTTCAACAATTTAAGTTGATTATATTTAATATTAATTTTATATGCAATTAGTGCTTGATAACAGTAACACCGATTGTTCCAAAAGAATACCATACAGTAAGGTGTCCGATAGTTTAGAATACTGTGAAGATCTCTTTTTACAAGGAAATTCAAGTAATAACTAAGTGGATTGTAGTCAAACCCAATGCTTCTTAGTTTTGTACATAAATAAAATATAATTAATTAATTAAGTGGTAGCTTCCTCCCCTTCTACAAAAACATATCTTCATAACTTCATTTTGTATGGCAAGCTATCGGGTGTAGTGTCCATAATAGTTTCCATAAAATGCCAAAACAATTGAACAAAACACTCGAATGTTTTACTCAATGTGCGTTTACATCATATGGGGACGACTAAAACTAAAGTAAACCTGGCAAATTATTCAATATTTACACCAAATTGCTACCCCAATTCAGTGAATTCAATCAATCCGGTTATTTCTACCTCTGCTACGATACTCTGGTCTCAAGTTGTTGATATTTATATCTTCCTAAGCATTAAAGTGAATATTTTATATTTAACAACTCAATCCAGTGTCAAAATAACCGAAGTCTTTACAATAAAAATGCACGGCTATTATTTAATGATCCTGTAGAGGAAATATTTGGAGTAAGCCAGTCAATGGGTGGTAGATAAAGAGAGATCGGAAACGAAAGTAGCAAGTTAAGAACATAGTAAATTCAACAATAATAACAAAACTGGGCAGCTATGTAGGTAACAATAGGTATGAGCTCTATACTCACAATAAAATTACCTAAATTACTTATATGTAAGTTAATATGAGGTGGTTAGCAAAAAAATAGATACAAATGTGGCGAAAAGTTAGATCACAATTTCAACGGGGGAAGTTCTACCACCAATACCAATTTAAATAATATGGCATACTTGCACTTGTAATATTATAATAACAAAGTTCAACAAAATTTAGGAGAAATGCCCTTTTGGTACCTCCAAGACAATAAATAATGAAAAGATAAGCTGTCATGATACAATATCTAAAATTTTAATTGCGGAACTGTGTACTGTGATAGGCGGCATGAATTATTTTGTAGTGTATATTTCACTACAGATTTATTTGTATAATAATTAATTCATTCTGCGTTAGCTTTATATTTTATTTAAAAAATATATCGCTACGATTTTTTCCGAAGGTTGCCTTTTTTCCGCTAAAAGTTACTTAATGTATTATAAATCAACAGTGATAAGCTATGCCACAAACACAGTTTGCTAGTAAATTTGCCATATTTCTATTCAGCCTTATCATCGTTCTATTCCTAATATTGCTGAAATTTTAAACGTCTTACATATTTTTAGCACTGAATTGCATCGTAATGATATGAAAGATATTAGCTTCTGGCCAGACGAAGGTTTTAATAGTTTTATAAGAAACACTTGTCAATTCAACCGTTCTTACACACTTTAACAGTGGCAGATTTTTCAAATGTTGCAATGGGTGCAGTGTTGGAACAAGTATGTAAGCCTTGTTTTCACGAAAACTTATTAATAACGCTCAAAAACGATATTCTACGTTTGATAAAGAACTTACGTCTTTATATTCAGTAATTAAACATTTCAGATACCTTTTGGAGGGAAGAAAGTGTATTTGTTTTACGGATCACAAACCTTTGACAACACCTTTTTTCTCCACGGTGGAGAGAAGTCCCAAACAAGTACGTTATATGGAATTTATAGCCAATTTACAAACAACATTCAACATGTTAAAGGTTAAGATAATATCAGTGCTGATACGCTTTCACGTATAGATGATTTATCTTCACTGGAACAATATATTCCTAACATTGCTCAAACCCACACACTAGTACACTCTCCAGATTTTAATTTAAAATCGCTGAACGATGAACAATGAACAAATCGGAGATGTCGAACTAGAAACATTAATAAAAAATCAATTAACTAAGAAACATATTATTAAATATATATCACAGAAAGTTAAAATTCCAAATTTGCAAGATGAGATTTGGTGTGGTGTTTCTAATTCCAAATTTCGACCTTAGATACCCATCAAATTGAGATGTGCTATTTTTGAAATTTTTCATTATTTAACTCATTCAGGAATTCGAGCAACTAAAGAATTAACAGTAAATGTTTCTGGCAGATGTTTTGAACACATTCACATAAATATTGTAGGTTCATTGGCTCCTTTCGGAGGTTGCTCTTACATTCTTGCTGTAGTTGAACGATTTACTCGTTGGCCGGAGACATATACTTTATGTAACATTATAGCAGAAACAGTTGCTGAAACATTATTTCGAAAATACTAATGTCGTTTTGGCGTCCAGCTTTACATAACTAGAGATCAGGGCGCTCTGTTTGAATCTAGGTTATTTTCACAATTTTCAAAATTCCTAGGATTTCATAGAATACATACCTGCTTCCGCATATCACCCTCAAAGTAATGGGTTACTTGAAAAATTTCACAGAACTCTATAAACAACGTTGATTGCCAAATCTTATTCCAGGAATTGGAAGAGTGAACTTTTAATCATTTCATTCGGTTTGCGAGCAATGCCAAAAGAAGATTTGCAATATTCTTCTGCGGAACTGGTTTTTGGTCAACCGTTTGGTCAGCCGGAATTTTTTTTTAACTCTAAGGATTATACAGATCTGCCGATTTTTTTAGCGAAATACGTGAACATTTATTTTAATAATCTTAAAGTGACAAATTCAAGATATCATATTTTAGAAAATCATTTATCAATACTGAGATAAAAACATATGATTTTATGTTTATTAGGAAAGAGAAATTAAAATCTTCTTTATCGCCGATGTACTAAGGACTTTTACGGTGATTTCTCGCATTAAAAAACAATGGAGCAGAGTCTACAATTAGTATAAACAGAGTAAAACCTGATTGCCTTTTAAATGTTGATAACCCAGATGTGGGTTATTCAATTTCTAAAAAAAAGAGTTAGATTCGCCATTGATTGTTGAATGTTTGACTGCTTCTTTTTAAGAGTAGAAGTATTGTGAGGTATCTACTACTATTATTAATTAGTTATTTGTTGTTATTATTTTCATATTAAGAAAGATACCTTTGGTATTTAGTTAAGTCCGCTGCTAATGGTATCTATGATAGAGGAATAATATCTAAAGATTGATATACATACATTATTATATAATATGGTACTCATTTGAATACAATAAATTATACCAAATATTCATAGGAATAACTCTTTTATTGTGCCTCAACCCACAATGAACATTAATGAAAAAAATTATACAATTTATTTTATTGTCAGTCAATAATAATTAATTATATTTCGCGATGCAAAAAAATTGATGCAACAAATATGTTGCACAACATGCCTATTTGAATGTTTCTGTAAAGCGTACAATTTTAATGTAAATGCGAAATGCGTATGATTGACAGAATTAACAAAGAGATCGCGGGATAAGAGCTTATGACAGTGTGAATATCAATGTGAAAGAGCTGTTTAAATGATCGGCGCTTTGCCGACGCAAGATATAATCAGCAACATGATCCACATTCTTGGGTTCATTTGAATGGATATGAGTGGAACCCCTGTATGAAATAAAATCTGATTAAGCAATGATGGCGTCGTAACAGTTTTGTATTTCTTTACTGGTTTAAATGTAGCATTGTTGCATTCAAACGAAAAGTGATTTAAAATAATTTTTAAACGAAGATAAAGTATGGCGTACTTTGTTTTTGATTGTGATCAACGTGATACTGTAGATTAATGATAAACTACATTACAACAAAAAAACAAAAAGAAAATATAGAATCCATTACAAAATCTACAAGATTATCGTCACTTCTACCAATCCACTATTTATTTCATTACACTTGTCAATCCTTTTATGCACATTCATAGTAATCTTTCATATTTATTCTGAAGTAATTTCTGAGCAGGTTTGTATTATCTTAGCCCGTCTTGTACAGTTTGTGGCTTTGATTTGTAAACTTATTATTTCATTAAATAACTGATGGTCGAGAGGTGAGCGCACTTGCCTCTCACCCAAAAGTTCCGGGTTCGATCCCCGGTCGTGACAGTGGAAACTACTGTGAGAGGGATTTTTTCACTATACACGAATATTGGGTGTGTGTCCCTTGTCTCTAAATGTGTAGCCCCCTCCCACACAAGGCTCTTCTAGAGCCTTCCGGGATAAAGGGGGTTGTCATTACCTGTGGTGTATTTATTTATTTATAATCACAAAGAAGAAATCGAGTCGCATCAAGTCTGGGAGTCACGGCGCCCACTCAATCAGAGAAATTGTTTCGCCCTATCCAGTGATTTTCAAAATGTTATTGTTACCAAAACAGCGTTAGAATAGAATTGCTATCTAACTGAAACTTTCCATTAAGGAAATTCTGAAGTGATAAATCATCTAATACGCTCCAAAACTCGTTCTCAAGAAAATTTAAAAACATATTCGCATTCACATTAACCACAAAGCAGAAAGCATCAATTATTTGGTCATTTAGTATTCCGCACCAAACGTTATTTTTTGCGAATACTGTCTCTTTGTATTTACGATCAATTCCGGATTCTCAGCTGACCAGTGAAGCCAATTTTTGACTCGAAACCACCACAAGTGTAGCCAATATGATTTATCGCTAAATAAAATTGTAATAAAAAAATTAGGGCTATTTATATATTCCCCCTGCAACCAATGGCAAAATTCTAATCGTCCATTATGCCTGGTTTTAAGCAAGTTTTTTGAAATACAACCTGTCTCATTGAAAACTTTATTATTGCATTTGTACATTACTTCAATTTAACTGGTTTATTTGGATGTCTATTATTGAATTTAATTGCAGCTTCTCTTGTCGTGTGCACATTATCATCAGCAAGATATACAATTTCTATTTTCGTTCTTACCGTTAGGCTTTCCATGACTATTAATACTAGACAGTACTGCAACAACTTTCCTACACCTTAACTTTTCACTGTTGACAATTATCTGTTTTTATCTATTTTTTTCTCATGGATAACTAAACTTTTAGAATCGTTTATGAAAATGATGTATTGTATAGTGCTGGAAACCTTTAATTGAGAAGGGGGTGCGAGGTGAGACGCTAAGAAGGCGGACCACACGGTTGATCTTCTCTCTCATTTTAATGCACGCGACATAAAAGACGTAAAGCTTTTATCGAGAAGGGAGATGCCAGATGAGACGCTAGGAAGAAAATCCCCCAAACCTTCTCTCTCATTTTAATATACGCTACATAAAAGACGTAAGACGTGATGATGCATCGGCACTGCCCACCTACTATTCCCACTACGTCTGTGATTGTTTTCATTTATCGTTTTCCTCTACAATACTTTTCTTATAATGTCTAGAAAAGCGTTATTACTTAAAAAATTTGGACAAAATTTAATATAGGCCCGTTTTGAAGAGTGGCGAATCTAATAGGGTGCATAGATATTTTGTAAAAAATCACTAATATGAATTATTAAAATTTTATTCCTAAAAACTGACTTAGTAGGCCCTGGATATGCAGGAATTTGGCGCTTTTTGCTCTAAACATGCAGTTCAACAAGCTTTACAATTTAAAAAAAAACAAAAATTATGTGGTTTTTAAATTATTTTCGTTAATTCTGTAACTGTTCTTCAAGCCATGTGATTGCTTAAACCAAATATGACTCCAAAAATGTATTAATACTTAATTTACTATAGTTTGTATAAAACTAGCAGGTTGGCCACTATCATTTGTCACTGTCAAAAATCATAATAACAGTGTAAACTCTTTCTCACTTTCTTATAAACTAATGGATTATTTTCATGGTATTGAGATCAATTCATAAATAAATAAATATTATCTAAAATAAGGATCTACTCTTATTAGAAGACGAAAAAATAACGTAAAAGTTGACTTAATGACATTATAAACTTTCCCCCCATGCAAAAACTCCATTGCTGCAACTTAGAGTAAATGTTCGATATGGTCTCTACCTATTTCTATTCCTTTTCCAATTCTATTCATAAAAGATTTTCTTACATTGAAAAATGCATTTTCCTGTCCTTTAATAAAATTTGCTGTTTTGTATTTTGTCACACAGTTCTTCTCTTGAGTTGATAGTATTTGCATAGACTAAGAACTTCATATGTCGCCACACATAATAATCCAAAGGATTATAATCAGGACTTCTTGGTAGCCAATTAAACTCACTTCCTCGATCGATTCATCTGCGTGGGAAAGTGTCATCAAAATAATTCCTGACTTCAAAAATCCATCCAGCTCCATCTTGCACGAATCACATTCTGTTCCGTATATCTAGCATGAAAGCATGTAGTATATCAGCAAGAGTAGTTTAAAGAAAACAAATTAAGACTGTCCATTTAAATATGGAGAAAGGACAAATGGTCCCAATAATTGATCGCCGATGATACCACGCCAAACGTTAAATCTTAAATTCTTGCTGAAAATGCCTTTCTTTAACGGTATGAGAACTTTCTACTTCCTAGTAATGGGTATTTCTCCAGTTAGAAACGCCTCGGCGAGTAAAAGTTGCTTCGTCGGTAAATAAAGTGTTCTTAACAAAATTTCCATCCCTGTTGTGTTTATTTAGAACAAATTGACAAAATTATAGCCTATGTCGAAGATCCCTTCTAAGTAAGTTTTGTACAGGAGTGAGATGATATAGGTAGAAGGTTCTTTACGTAAGACTCTTAGGACAGATTGTTTATTCACCCCTGTTGCCGCTGCTAAACGACTTGAGCTGACTTGAGGATCTTCATCCACACGAGTAGTTTCAAAATACATAAAATGAACACATCTTATTTTCAGTTTTTTCCGCCACTTCATTTTGAAATATTCGCAATTAAAGTGAAGGTTGAACATATTTGAAACGTATATTAGTTGTAATAAATATGTAGGAGAGATGATTTCATACATTACATTTTGGTTTTTATGTTATAAAACAAAATAAGGTCTTTGCAGTGATTGTAAATTGAAATTTAATTATTTGTTTTTACACAAATTAAAATTATTGCATTTGCAGAAATTTGAAGAAAGCACTCCATTTGTCTTACAAGTGCAACATTTTTTCCCGCATTTTATTTTGCAAGAGCACATCAAAAGAAAATTCTCCGCAATGCAACGTAAATTACAAATTGGTTTTAAAAATTCGTTATCTGCTTCTAGTTCAAAACCGTATTTAGTGACATCTAATGGATCATAGTTAATTCCTCTATCACAAGTAAAATACAAATCAACACAATAGTATGCTCTTTTAGTATAATCGGCACAAGTGAATGAGGTAGGTGGTAAATTCTCTGGAACAAGATTTTTGGAGTTTTAATATAACCAAGCCCTCAGTTCAACAAACGCTTTGTAAGATGAACTAGGCTTTATCGTTAACACAAGAAATTCTTCAGCCTGTGCCGTGCAAGATTCTATAGGACCTAGACCGAAATTTTTGAGAAACTTTATGGGATTATACATACTTAATTCAGTACTATGAATTTCTACAAGCTTATGAATTGATTGACTCGATTGCCCGTTCTAAACCACATTTCTAACTTGTTACGTTTTCGGAAATGGTGTAAAAGTAATATGAATACATCAGTATCCGATGATAAAATAACTGCTCGAACCTCAGTTGATGAATTATAATACGAGGAATAATTTTATGACCAGCACACGCCACTGGACGAAAATAGCTCTCTCTTATTCTTAGAGCTAATCGGGTGTACAAAACGAGATTTTGTAGCTAAAATGTGGGACTACAACTTATATTGAACAAATATCTAAAAAATATAGAATGAGAAAAGGTGGAGGGAGGGTTGTGATTAAAAAAATTTTAATTGTGAATTTTTAATTCTTTTTATATTAATTTTACTCCGTTATCTTAAAAAAATATGAAAAAATTCATAAGAACTTGTATCTTTCAGCGTAAAATTTGTAGTTGGATCAGCGGTTGCGGAGATAGAGTGCACATCCGGTTTGGCATAAAAACCAATATGGCGGACTTCCTCCCACTTTCCGGGATGTCCACCTCATGGATGTCATTGTATATTAAAACCGGCATTAGTTAATACATTTATGCCCAATTTACCCAACTAAAATATCGCAAAAATAATCATACGACTTGTCCCCAATTTTATTGCATTACTAGTACTGCATCATAACTTGATACGCCATTGGAAAGGGAATGAAACAAGGAAGTATTTAAAGTTATTAGAATGTAATTAGTATGCATCATTTTTGAGAAAATGTCATTTAAATTTCAAAGTTAATTGTACAGAAACGCACCCAACTATTTTAATTTATATACATACTTTCATAATTATATTTGGAACTTCCTTTACATTTTTTTTAAAGTACCTTTACATTTTTTTTAAGTACCCGTTATAGATTTAAAAAGTATATATTTAAAGCAGATAAAGTCTTTAGTAGTGTAATCATATTGTTTACTTACAAAAATTCCAAAATAATAAACAAAAAGAACAAGTGGTCAATATAGATTATAAACTACTTTTATTACACTCTTTAAATTTTCAGAAATGTATACTAAACACCCTATATATTAAAACTATATTAGAAAAATTCTCAGAAGCAAAATACATTTCTTGATATTTGGAAGGAAGCGGTGGCCTAATATTATTCATTTGTAATGCACAAACAGAAGACATTAAGATTATAAAGTAGGTTGGCATCACAGGCGTTCCATTTAACTGCAAATTGTATCACAAATTACATTACATAATTGAAGCGGAACAAACGTGAGTAGGTGATCCCTAATAAAATATAAATTACCATTTACTTCAGAGCAACCACAACAAAAGTAGATTTTCACGACATTGACCTTAATATCAACCAATCTATTTTGAGAGACATTTCCTCTTTAGAGGATCATTTAAAAGAATGATTCAAGATCACGTAGGTCATGTACTCATAAATTTCTAAAATAATCAACTTACGAAATAGTAAACAAGCAGGAGGTTTGTCGTATGTAATTGATCAACCTGTTTTGAAAGGTGCTCTCGTGTAAAATGAACATTAATAACATTTTAATTAATACGTGTGGAGCCGTATTGGTTTTGATGCACTGGGGGGTCGGAGAAATTTGAAGAATTCAATGGAATATATCCATATCTTGTACCATTTTGAACAAATTTATGTATGTGGAATATAAAAATGCAAAGGGCAGAGTTAAGATATATAGGATATACTTTTCACTTATTAGTATTAGGCCATAGCTCAGGGGACATAACCAAATATGCTTTAGTAAAACGTTGCTGTGGAAAAAGATACAGGGTGTCAAAGTTGAGAAATTATTTTTTCATTCTTTTGCAATACCTCAACAGCCTCTCGACCGATCTTCGCCAAATTTGCTAGAGGAACTTTTTACGTTAGATCATAGAGGGCACCGCAGAACCTGTATCTGATTTTTCAAATTAAATTAATTACTCTTCACGTACTTCCTTGATATCTCGTTTAATCGAATTTAGGTCTTTCTGTATTTTTTCGTCTTACTGTCCACTTTTAGAAGTAAAGTATACACAATCAAAGTCCATATTCTATGAGATTTGGCAGATTTTATGATTTCTATATAAACCGGTCACTGCAAATGAAATAGCAACCATAATTGATAATTTGAAATTAAACTCATCTTCCGGAATAGATCAAATAACCACAAAAACACTTAAAAATATTAAATCTAATATTCTTAATATCCTAGTACATATGATTAACTTCTCATTCCAAAATGGACAATTTCCAGATTCACTAAAACAAGCTATTATTACACCTATATTTAAAGGTGGCGATAAACTTGTTACAAACAACTATAGACCAATATCGGTAATTAGTAACATAGCGAAAATATTTTAAAAATGCATGGTCTCTCGACTTCATAGCCACTCACTGTCTCACAACATAATATCGCCAAAGCAATTCGGATTTAGACAAAACTGCTCCACGAAAAACGCCTTATTTCATTTTACAAACAAAATACATGAACATCTTAACAAAAATGAAAAAACCATTGCCATATTTTTAGATCTAGCTAAAGCTTTCGATAGTATATCACACGAACTATTGTTGGAAAAAATGGAGAAATACGGACTTAGAGGAGTAGCATTAAATTGGTTAAAAGGCTATTTATTAAATAGAAAAGCCTTAGTAAAAATTAATAAAACATTAAGTAGTCCAGAAAACGTGATATATGGTGTTCCACAAGGAACAGTTTTAGGTCCGCAATTATTCCTTTTTTACATAAATGACATGCTGAAATTAAATATAAGTGGAGATATCATTGCATATGTTGATGATACTGCTCTAACATTCCACGGTACAGACTGGCCTGAGGTCACCAAAAAAAGCGAAAAGGGACTGTATAAAATTAAATGCTGGATGGACAATAATTTGTTAAGTCTAAATCATGCAAAAATAAAGTTCATTGCTTTCGGCAATAGTTCAAGACTACAACCGAAAATTGACAATTTAAAATTCCACGAAAAATGCGACTTAATAAACTGCACGTGCGAGAATGTAATTGGGAACACTACAAACATTAAATATCTGGGTGCATTTATACAATAAATGAGACAATGAGATGGAATGACCATACCGAATATCTTAATACAAAACTAAGAAAACTTGTCCATGTATTCTATAAGCTTCGCAACATTCTTCCAATTAATTTTTTAAAAATGACATATAAATCGTTGTTAGAATCCATACTTACTTACGGCATTATAATATGGGGTGGGACATATAACAGCCAATTGAAAAATATAAAAATAACACAAAAATGGATACTTAAAGTAATGGTGTGGAAAAATCGAAGATATTCTACAGAACAACTTTTTCTAGATAGTAATGTCTTCAATTTAAATGGATTATATATCCTTAATGTAGCAAAATTTATCTACAGAAATAGGGAACTAAGAATACCAACAAACCACATACACAATACAAGGCAAAATGAACGCAATGCGCTTTTTACACCTAGACCAAATTCTAATTTGTACAAAGAATTTCTTGGCGTCACGGGTCCAAAGATATATAATATTATTCCCGAATACATAAAAGCAATAAATAATTACAAATTATTCTGTAAAAAGCTGTCAATATTTATCATGCATAATTTACATTTATTTGAACAAATATTCTCATAACTTCTAATTCAATTATTGCACTTAATCTCCATAGTTTTATAATAATTATTAATAATTCATTATTAGTCTTTTATTTGTTAGTTTTAGTTTTTAGTTGTTAGTTAGTAACGAATACGATATGTACATTGACATTGTTAATAATAATATCTTAATGAAAATTTAAGACACAAAACGATTTCCTCGTGAAATCAGGTGCATTTATACAATAAAGAATAAGTGTAAAAATAATATTGTAAAATTGGGTTAAGAATAAAGTTATTATTATATATCACAGTGACAACAGTGTTAATTAATACGTTAGTGGACAGTAGATAAGAAAAAAACAGTTGACAACTGATATGATAATACTCTAATAATGTTTTCCCACTATTCGACATGCACACTACAGAAGACTTACTGCGTATTAGGTTTATATGACTACAGGCTTGATGTTTCGATGGGTTTTATAATTTTGCCGATTTTTTTCTTCTCTTTTTAGGTATTTATTTGTAGAGCGAGTTTTACAGGAGTTCACCAAGTTGCCATGTAGTTGTACGAATTAGATAGAAACCCAAAATTTGAAAATCGTGAAATAGATTTGATTCAAATTGAACTCCTCGATCAGTAGTGACATGAAGTGGAATACCAAAACGACAGATATAATTCCGAAATAAAGTTTTACAAACGGTTCTAGCAGTAATATTTGGTATAGGGTACACTTCCGGCTGGCGTGTGAACTATTCCACTACAGAAGTATGTAAGAAAAACCATGAGAAGGTGGTAATAGACCAATAAGGTCTATATGGATATGCTCAAAACGTGCTCTGGGAATATCAAAATTACCGATTTTGAATGTTTGACAACTTAGGCAAGTCTTGGTCCACAAGCTGCAATCAGTGTTCATTTTAGGCCAGAAGTATTTATAAGTTATAGTTTTTTGGTAGAAGGTATACCAGCATGGGTTAAATTATGAAATTCAAATTTAACGAAACAATGTACATTTATTAAAAAGTGTGTTTTGGTTACATTTTAGTTCTGTCATTTACGTCGTTTAATCATTTTATTTTGTTCTTGTATTCCTCGAGCTAATTTCTTTAATTTCTTTATTTACAATGTTTAGACATAATAATTTTTCAAATTGTGAAATGAGGGATATGATATGTGTTTACGCATAGAATAATTTTAGCGTGCTGCAGCGAGGAGATACTCATTGCAATATCCAAATAGAATGCAGCCAGACCATAAGACTTTCAAAGATCTGTTTCGTCGTTTGGGAGAAACGGGTTCATTTCACCATAAAAACGATGTTGAACGACCGAAACGAATTACTCCAGATCAAGAACTAGAAATTTTAGTTCGCGTGGATGAAGATCCTCAAGTCAGTTCAAGTCGTTTAGCAGCAGCAGAGTCTTACGTAAAGAACGTTTTACCCATATCATCTCACTCCTATATAAAACTTACTTCGAAGGGATCTTCCGCAAAGGCTACAATTTTGTCAATTTGTTCTAAATAAACACAAGAGAGATCGAAATTTTGTTAAGAACCCTTCATTTACCGATAAAGCAACTTTTACTCGCCGAGGCGTTTTTAACTGGAGAAATACCCATTGCTGGGCAGTAGAAAATCCTCATGCCGTTAAAGAAAGGCATTTTCAACAAGAATAACATTTGGTGTGGTATCATCGGCGATCAATTATTGGGATCATTTGTCCTTCCTCCAAATTTAAATGGACAATCTTATCTGTTTTTTTGTTCAAAATACTCTTGCTGATATATTACATGCTTTCATGCTAGACATATGGAACAGAATGTGGTTCATGCAAGATGGAGCTCCCCCTTATTTCTCCATTGAAGTCAGGAATTATCTTGATGAGACTTTCCCACGCAGATGGATCGGTCAAGGAAGTGAGTTTACTTGGCTACCAAGGAGTCCTGGTTGAATTTAATAGAAAAATTTTCTTTTAATACTTTTTAAAGGGTTAATCAATATTTTAACCTAAGTAAAAAAAGTAGTCCATTGTGATCAAAATTAAAGAGAAGAGAAGAAAAATGGGGATTGTGGTTTTAACTTCATTCCGAACAATTTCTCTCAATAAATCTTTTTAAAGAAAAATCCCTAATACGTTTTTCCAATTTTTTTGCTTTAATTGTGGTCACATTAAGCTATTTTTTTATTTAGGCTAAAATGTTGTTTAATTCTCTTAAAAAGCGTTAAACGCTACATAAAAAAATAAATTCCCAGATCATATTTTGCAATAAATTCGTTTTGAAAATGTATTCTTGTGAGGTGGAGATTTTATTCTACAATATTCCGCCGTTTTCAAATTTACAGAAAATATGAAATTCACCATTCATTGTCGGTTAGTCTGTATATACGTACTTAATCTCTCTACAGTTCGCAATACTTGTTAATTTGGTTTTTTATTCTCTTCGTCAATTATGAGAATAAAACTCTTTTGAAATTCGTTACTATCGGCCCTGTAGTTTAATTTTATAAGCAATACATTTAACAAAATTCATAGTACTAGGCCTATTTCATCAATCTGTGAGACCGGTAGTTTCCCCCTTGAGTTTTTAAGCAATTGATTTATTTAAACAAAAATTATAAGCAATATAAAGCAAGATTTTGGAGTGCGCACTTTTAATTTTACCTTTTACTTTTTGTCAAAATTTATTTATTTTGTGAATTTAAATAATGGAACTAAATCGATTCAAGTGTGTTATACAAACAGACAATAGCAATAGTGTATCAATTGAAACTGAAGAAGTCAAGAGAGACTTCGCTATGACTTAATCACTAGGTATTTTTTTTTTTAATATCCATAAACTTATGTCATAATTATAAGTTGCGTAAGGGAAGTATTTATTTAACGTAATTAGTGGGATGTCGTTAGGTTTATATGTCTCGGAAGCCAGCTCCAGTCTATGAGTTATTGTAAATCCTTTCAGAAAGTAGTCGTATTGACTATTATTAATATATACTGCTATTAATGTGCTAAATTTTGTAGAATTTTTTAAAGCATTTATCATGTAAAATATCATCTATAAAGCAATTAAATAAATAAACTAAACAACATTTCGCTATTTTACTGAAACTATTTTTTTAATAGCAAACACAATTGCACTAAACGAAAAAATGATGGTATAAATATTATGTATCGTTTCCAAAGCTTTACTTCACATGGCTATAATTTTTTGGTTTAATGCATTATATATTATCAAAAACTATTACGGATTTAAAAAAAAAACTACTGTAATGTCAGCAGGAAAACCTTACATTTTTCTTTTAAAAAATTACAAAACATTGATTGTTTTACTCATAACTTCATTATTTATAAAATTGTTCAATGTGTTCCTTTTGAAATATTTCAGATTGAAGGATTATAGTTACTTCGATTTACAAATATTTGATAACCATCATTAAACTACTATATCTTTAGAACCATTCATCATATAGGAAGAAATCAAACAAAATATTTGTCATTTTATAAGCTTCTTTTCTGTGTTATACCACTTTTCCATTAAAAATACTTTTCGGTTATTAACGAAAAACCGCCTTGAAGTATAAATTTTACGATGCTAAATGCAGTCTTCAAGTCGTTGTAACTTGTAAAATGTCAATTTTCATAGAAAATTGTATACCATATTTTTGCCTTAAAATTTACTTCTATATCAGACTTAATTATTAGTTTTTATTAAGGGGTGGGAGTCGCCCCAAATAAAAGCAGCATTTTTAAGTGGTAAGCTTTCTTCTACATAATGTATAGAACACACTTTGGAAGACTTTAGAAGTATCTGTTCAGTGGTGTTCTGAGATTTTTCGTTTTCGAGTTAAAGGTATTTTACTAAATTTTGGATTTTAAATATACAAATTAATTAACAATAGCATCGAAGTAAAATACATGCACCTCTATATCTTTGGTGTAGAAGTTACCGTCAAAAATTTGTTAAATTTCTGTGGTATTGTACCTGTTAAAGAACACGATAAAACCCTCGGTGCACTTTTCGAAACTGTAACAAAATATTTCGCATGAAAAGCGTGCTTCACGTAAAAATATCGTGGAAGAGGTTTTTAATATTTTTAATCATATTTTCGCTCTACGGAGCGATTTTTATGCAAAAAATCCAATAACTCCTCAAGGAGCGTAATTTTAGAAAGTGTAGTAAATGTCGCTGCACAGGGACGTAATGTCGCCCCCGACCACCAAAATTTAGAAACACTAACAAAATTTGACTTTCGGAAATTTCAAAATTAAAAAGCCTTTTACGAATCCACGTTGTTGAGCACTGCAACTCATGCGTTGTGTTAAATATGAGAACAAGTTAATCCAGCTTCTATTCAAAGTATATCGAGAGTTTTAGCGAAAATAGCCTTTAGCGGCATGGGACCCCCATCATTTCCTAGCAGTCGATTTTGACGGGAAAATGATGAGTTTTAAGGGAATTTTCCTAAACCGGTTCCTCAGTGATTCAGTGTCAGAAAAGTATCTTTATCATGTACTCATATGTGCATGGGACCGCCTTGCCTGAACGTATGAAATTGTAATTGCAGAATATAATTCAAAGTCGTTGCGATTCAAGCATTTTGAAGCTCCGAGGAGCGACCAAAATTGATATTGAAATAAAAATATGTGAATAGACAGGCAAGCAAAAGCCAAAATTTTATAAACATTGAACTTTTCTTGAATCTTTTTGTGTAATCGTTAGCTCAAAAACTGCACATTGGATGGTAGTTGGTACATTATAAGTTGTCCGTTCCTCACCATGTGTTGTACACGGGCCAGACTATTGATTGTGAAAACATATTTCTTGTTGTAAAACATAAATTTTTGAAGAGATTTAATATATATTTTTGAACTTTATATTGTCTTTTATTTGTGTTTTCAAAATTCCCTTTCAGGTATAATTTTAAGAAAGTGTTAGTACCTACTGTGTTAGATTTATAGTGTTACGACGTCCAATAGATACCATCAGAGAAGCAGTTAAGTAAAAACGAACAGTAAGTATAAATTTTATATTATTCTCCGTCTGAAACAGTCGTTTTGGACCCTTATTTTGTGAACGTTAACATTCATTTTTGATAAATATAATAAAAGTCCTTCAGACGCAAAAGATGAATCGTTCACATACCCAGTGACGTAGCGAGGATACATTTTACACATACATAAATGAAACAAAAAATACACAATGAAACCTTTGCCTAGAAACAATATTTATTATTAAAAAAATAACTGTTTTGCGAGATTCCATGTTTGAAAAATTATTGACCAATCGAGTGGCATCTAATAACGAAACTTCCTTATGTTTTACAGCTATCAAAGAAATATCCTCCAGCCGAGTGTCGGACTGGGGCGCGGGGAAACCAGTCAAATATCTGGTAGGCCCCCTGGAGCCTGTATGTATTTTTAGTGATAATTGTATAGTATTTTAATAAATTTTAATCATAATAAGCATGGGGATCGCGCGATCTCATGTACTAATAAAAATACATTTACAAGATCAATCGATCTTTCGGCAAAAATCAGAACAGATCATGAGGTCTATTTTCCGCTTTGTGTACAATGTACCTATATTACACTATATTATATACAGGCGTATGTAAATAGATACAAATTTTAATCCGAGTAAGTATAAGGATCGCGCGATATATATGACTGGTGTAATAATCGCCGATATATGCAATCCGTGCACATACGTTTGGACCTTAACATTTTTCCATTACTGCCCACGATGCTGCAATTGGTGATTCCATATATTTAGGGTGGGCACGACTGGAAGTCGTCTTTCGCGCAGCTTCAGTTTCATCATAATCAACGATTGCTTTGCCAATAGTATTCCCGATGTTTGCATTTGCGTAGCCACATAAGTCGTTTTCATGAATACCAAAACACTGAAGACTATACTTTTAAGATTTTTGTCAACCAAATTGGCATAATCTACAGACATTAAAAGTGTTGATCATATCGAGATGATTCCAAATCTGTTGGCGAAATGTGCGTCGGTGTAGTATTACGTATTTTAATCATCAGCGTTAGTGTCACATCAAAGGTTAAAACCCCTCTTTAATATCCACAGGATTTTAGCAAAAGATCTATTTAACTCAAAGTATGAAATTATCTGAGTGATAGTTTCAAGGAACCAATATTTATAAAAATTCTTGAAACTTATAATGGTATTAAATTACGTTGGAAGTTTATGGATGTCTTTCATAATAGTTATTAATAGATAAATGTAATTAGTATAATCAGATTACTATTTAATTATTATGTAACATATAAGCCGAAGCATTTTTAACGACTTGACGGTAATTCGACGCCACTGAAGCCGAACTAATATCTCTGTTTATTCAAGCTTATGTTAATTAATACGGTGTCTTTGACTGAAGTGGCGCTACAACATTTACATATGTTATGCAAGTAAATCATCTCAGTGTCTAGCTTTGTAGCTTTAATAGAAAACGATCCTACATCTTATGCTGCTGATGTTAATAGAAGCAAGACTTTTTTGATTGAACGTCAATCCATGTAATTAATATTAAACAAATTTTTACTTAGATTATCTAGCAAACTGTAGCCTCCATTTATAATTCTTATGGCGTTACTTTAAATTTGAATAGCTCCTCGTTCAGCCTCGCAAGTTGAGATCTAATACCATCTATTTTCCTTTTCCTTTTTCTTTAAAAAAAAATTTAAATTAATGTACTCGTACAAGATACTTTGATATAAAAATGTTTTTTATTTCCCTTGATTTCATCTAATTATTAATTAAAAGCATTTATTAAACTTGCAATGTTTGTTTGTTAGTTAGTTAGAATACACTTTAAAATTTTCATATAAGAAAAAAACAAGATGGCGGCTTCAAGATGGCGAACGACTTTATCGTTTATGATCCGATTCGACTCGAAATCGATATCTGGGGGTTTTCGAGATCGACAATTATGAATTCTTGGTCAAAATTAAGAAATTCAAAATGGCGGTGCCAATATGGCGGACGACTTTTGTCATTTATGGTTCAAATCGATCAAAATCGATATCTGAGGGTTTTCGGGTTCGCCGATTACGAATTTCTAGTCAAAAATATAGTTCAGGATGGCGACATCAAGATTCTTTTTTATACATTTATTTAACCTCGGCCTATTTCTGCTACTGAGGCCTATCACCGACGCCTGTAGACGAGCTACCCCCAACCAGGAATTTTGCCGAACCTCTTCCCTTAAGAAGAGTAGGGATCTTTTACTTGCCTAACATTTAATAGACAAGGGACCGACGGCTTTACATCCCCTCCGAAGGATGGTATATCGCCTATACAACCCTCGCCTAAGGTTATATAGCTTCCGCGCATACACTGATATACCGCGGGAAGATGTGTGATGCGAGGATGCGGTCTTCGTTGGAACGGTCACCCATCCAACTACTAACCACGCCTGACATTGCTTTACATCGCATATCGAAGTATGTACATAGTAAAGACGCACATACGCTCGCCCCGCGACATTAAGATGGCGGACGACTTTTATTGTCCAAATCTATCAAAATCGATATCTGAGGTTGTTCGGGTTCGCGGATTACTACTTTTTGGTCAAAAATTTTGTTCAGGATGGCGACTTCAAGATGGCGGACAACTTTATTGTTCATGATCCGATTCGACTCAAAATCGATATCTGGGAGTTTTCGAGATCACCAATTATGAAATCTTGGTCTTGGTTCAAAATGGCGGCGCCAATATGGCTGACGAGTTTTGTCATTTAGATCCAAATCGATCAAAATCGATATCTGGGGGTTTTCGGGTTCGCCGATTACGAATTTCTAGTAAAAAATTATTATCGTTATTATCGTTTATGATCCGATTCGACCCAAAATTGATATCTGGGGGTTTTCGAGATCGCCAATTATGATTCTTGGTCAAAATTCAGAAATTCAAAATGGTGGCACCAATATGACTAACGACTTTTGTCTTTTAGTCAAAATCGATATCTGAGGGTCAGAAAAATCTCGCGAGAAGCCTTTATATTATAAAAAAAATTATATAATGTTACAAAATGTTGGGTTTGATTTATTTCAAAGTTTAATTTCTACTTTTTAGAGCATTTAAATGAATTTTTTTCTTAGAATTAATAATTTAGTATTATTTTCTTGCCAGATTGTTAGTTCTATTTCATTTTTCTTTTTCAACAAATAAATGCCTAAGGCTGTGTCTAGGAGTATTAAGGAGTACGCCAATTTATAACTTACTAGCAGAGTACACAGAATCCCCGTTGTTTATTAGAAGAAAATTGTTCTGTAATAAATTCATATTGAAAATTCAGTCAAAAAATAGTCCAGTTATAGAAAAAATTCACAAACTTTTTATTGAAGATCTAACAAACAAATATTGGACACAAAAGAAATGCCTAATTAGTGGTATGCTATAATAACACAATAAAATCAAGCCAGGACTTAAGTATATCAAAATAATATTAACCCAATATATAACATTAATTTGACCGATTTAGATGGAACATCATTTTATATTCACGGATAGCTCCAAAAATTAAAACAATACAGCGTGTGCTTTCTATTGCTCTTCTACTAATACTCAACAAGCGTATACATTAAATAACAGGTTATCTAATTACTCTGCTGAACTTATCGCTATATGGGAAGCTTTAAAATATATTAAAAATCGAGAAGAACAAAAATTTGTAATTTTTTCTGATAGCAAAAGTTCGTTAGAAAAAATTAAAAATATACAGAAATTTGGTAGCTGCGACTATTTAATATAAAATATAATAAATATAAAAATTGAAATGCAACAACAAAACAAGATAATCTAATTAGTATGGGTCAAAACCCATTGTGGCATTATAGGTAACAGAATAGTTGATAACATCGCGAGGCACATACATTCAGGGGAAATGACTGAATACCTTTGTCAGTTTCAAGATATTATTTCCATATATGACTGATGGTCAAGAGGTAAGTGCACTTGCTTCTCATCCAAAAGTCTCGGGTTCGACTCCCGGTCGTGGCAGTGGAAAATACTGTAAAAGGGATTTTTCCTATGCACGGATATTGATTGGGTGTGTGTCCCTTGCCTCTAAATGTATAATCCCCTCCCACACAATGCTCTTCTAGAGCCTTCCGGGATAAAGGGGGTCGTAATTACCTGTGGTGTTATTATTATATCAATAAAATGTATATACCAGAATGGAATAATTTATATCAGCTTAGTGAAACGGTATATATAAGAGTATTAAGTCATTGCCTTCAAGAGATCAATGGTATAAAAGTTGCAGCTCAAAAAAATTAGTAAGTAAAATATGTAGATTACGATTCAATCATATCTTGATAAAATTAATAAAAGAGAAAATGCATTATGTGATTGTGGAGAAGTAGAGAACATGATACACATGATATTACATTGTAAATTAAATTCAGATAATAATAAAAATGTTTTAATGAAATTTATAAATTAAAGTTAGTACCATGTCCTTTTAATTTGGCACAACTATTACCATAAAAAAATATCACTATATATAACCATATACTTAATCATTTAGAAAGAATACAAAATACAATTAAAAATTTATAAAATATGCAATTAGAAATATGTATCCTAGTGTCTTTCCTTTTTGTTATACCGTTCCATGGAAAGTCCAGTCAGTTTGTGAATAAAAATCGTCTGTACGGACCTACAGACGTACTTGTATCACGGTCAATTCCCATTTATATCGAAAAAAAAATTAAGGAAAAAAGTAGGAATAAGAAAAGGAAAAAGGAAAAAAGAAACGATAAATATAAAAAAATTGGAAGAGAAGAAAAAGAAACAAAGGAAAAATGTAGAAAAAAACGATAAATATCAAAAAAGTCTATATGTCTATAGGTTAATTGTATATACATATCTGTTCGTCTGTCACTTGTTATATAATTGGTATATACAATAACACTGCAATAAAATTTTACACAAAAGTACCCAAGGAAGAATCCACAGAAAAAAAAGAAGTTTGGCCAATGGTCTTTGTAACCGTAGTCATCAACCCGAGGCACACATACATTTTACTTTTTCATTTTATTCAAAAAAGGGAACTCTGTATGATGGGAGGCAAACTTTTTTAACTTTCTGCGACTATATTGTCTATTCTTGTAGCCCTTTATAAACTTTTAGCCAAATAAACCTCCTCTATTCTATCTCAAAATTCTTCAGTAACTCCTCAACTGCCATCTATTGTATGTATCATATACAGTGAGGTTCATAAGTAACGGATAAATTCATTATCTACGTAATTAACAATTTATGAGTAAAACATGTCAATTTTTAATTCTAAAATGACATTTTTTGAGCATAATTTTATTATCTTCCCTTCAAGCCCTCCAATTTTTAATGGAACGAGGGTGCTTGTGATAGCTCATTTGAAAGGGTTTTCAACTCTATCCAGCAATATAAGATTTTTTGAATTTTTCTAATTTTTTTATTGACATATTACATTTTAAATGTTACTAAGTAAACAAAATAACATGAAACAGTTTAAATCATATGTTCAAACTGGGCGCCCTTAGCTTCTTGACAATAACGGAGGCGTTGCTGAAATTTTTCTAAAACATTCTGTATCGTTTCATTTTGTATTTTTTCCGAATTTGAATTGGCCTTGGGTATGTCCCATTAGCCAGCTGCACAGGTTAGTGTTATTTAAAAATATTAGAGAGAAAAAAACAGACCACTAAACATTAAAATTCCTAAATTATGATGCTGCATGTTTGTAAATATATATTGACTTGCAAGGATGCAATTTACACTGAGAGGCATGGTGAAGCCTATATCCTGGAGACGTATTAAATGATCGGATTCTCTCTCAGTATGCAATTAAATAAAATATGGTTAACAGTACCAACATCTCCGCATTCGCAGAGGTTACTCTCTATTATTTTAATTTTATGAAGGTGAGAAGGAAATCGGCCATAGTTGAATTGCAGATGAGTTATAGAGTTGTATAGAATT